>OY390729.1:1771904-2396595 GCA_959613375.1 Heteropelma amictum
TTGCTTGACTCTGTCTCGGCAGCCGGCGAAGTCGTCGTCGTTCCGTCGATGTTGGGGTGCGCGACGCGCATTGCTTGACTCTGTCTCGAAGTGCTCAAGGCGCTGCGCTCGGCCGTCGAACGATCGTGACTCAGACCCGCCGTTCAGTACGGTGTACGGCGAAAATCCCGTTCTGATCGGTATACGGCGTCGACGGATCGGTCTACGGCGGAATTTTCGTTCGTATCGGTCTACGGCGGAATTCTCGTTCGTATAAGTCCACGGCGTGGACGGATCGGTCTACGGCGGAATTCTCGTTCGTATCGGTCGACGGCGTGGACGGATCGGTCTACGGCGGAATTTTCGTTCGGATCGGTCTACGGCGGAATTTTCGTTTGGATCGGTCTACGGCGGAATTTTCGTTCGTATAAGTCCACGGCGTGGACGGATCGGTCTACGGCGGAATTTTCGTTCGGATCGGTCTACGGCGGAATTCTCGTTCGTAGAAGTCCACAGCGTGGACGGATCGGTCTACGGCGGAATTTTCGTTCGGATCGGTCTACGGCGGAATTTTCGTTTGGATCGGTCTACGGCGGAATTTTCGTTCGTATAAGTCCACGGCGTGGACGGATCGGTCTACGGCGGAATTTTCGTTCGGATCGGTCTACGGCGGAATTCTCGTTCGTAGAAGTCCACAGCGTGGACGGATCGGTCTACGGCGGAATTTTCGTTCGGATCGGTCTACGGCGGAATTCTCGTTCGTAGAAGTCCACAGCGTGGACGGATCGGTCTACGGCGGAATTTTCGTTCGGATCGGTCTACGGCGGAATTTTCGTTTGGATCGGTCTACGGCGGAATTTTCGTTCGTATAAGTCCACGGCGTGGACGGATCGGTCTACGGCGGAATTTTCGTTCGGATCGGTCTACGGCGGAATTTTCGTTTGGATCGGTCTACGGCGGAATTCTCGTTCGTATAAGTCCACGGCGTGGATGGATCGGTCTACGGCGGATTTTTCGTTCGGATCGGTCTACGGCGGAATTTTCGTTTGGATCGGTCTACGGCGGAATTCTCGTTCGTATAAGTCCACGGCGTGGCCGGATCGGTCTACGGCGGAATTCTCGTTCGTAGAAGTCCACGGCGTGGACGGATCGGTCTACGGCGGAATTTTCGTTCGGATCGGTCTACGGCGGAATTTTCGTTTGGATCGGTCTACGGCGGACGTCGAGTGCTCTACGGCATCGACGGATCGGTCCACGGCGCTGTCGGGCGATGGCTCGCCCGTTTACCGCGGCGGGGATTGCGAGACCGGGCCTCCAGCGGGATCTCGCCCGGCAGCGAAGCACGGCCGGGACCGTCGGGCGCCGGCTCGCAGGCCGGCCAGCTCGTTACTATATGGGAGCCGTCCGGCGCGCGTACATCCCTTCGGTGATCGTAACGTGCGTCGCGTACGCGTCTTCGTACTACTCATTACGAATGAAATGTTTGTAATATTTATCATATCCTCGTTGTTGTGCGTAAAGACGCAAACCCAAGCACGTGGGGCGCGCGCTTACAACTAACACAACACAAGCTAAACATGAGAGAGAGAGAGAGAGAGAGAGAGTAGCGCAGAAAACATTATCGACAACGCTCTTTGACACACGGAGTAGTAGGTGTGTTTTCGCCATTCTTTTTCCTCGCTCAAACGACGAAAACTCAGCAGCGCCACGGGTCGGTGTCTATGACCGAATGGCCCTATTTTGAACGTGGCAACGCACTTAGAAGCGACGAGAGAGAGTCCATCAGCCGGTGTGACGGGTGTACACCCAAGCAGTCGGTTGACGGACGCGAGAACCGAGCATCGACTCGCCGATTACCGGGCGAGGACAAGTGAAAACACGACGCCGCTTTTCAAGCGCAACGTGCCGCACACACACGGATTTCCCCCGAGGGGGATATCTCGTCGGTTTACACACCGAGTGCTATTGGGAACGTTTGAAGACGTTTTAAGCGAAACCGCGGGGTGGCACACACAAAACAGCGGTGTGCCCCCTCGGTTCGGAAGAGATAGAGGAGAGAAGAAGAAGAGAGAGCAAGGGGCCCTCCTTCTCGCTGGTAAACGGCAGAAGGGCGAGGTGCGGAGATATGAAACGAAAAGAGAGAGCTCCCTGGTTGATCCTGCCAGTAGTCATATGCTTGTCTCAAAGATTAAGCCATGCATGTCTCAGTACATGCCTCATTAAGGTGAAACCGCGAATGGCTCATTAAATCAGTTATGGTTCCTTAGATCGTACCCACATTTACTTGGATAACTGTGGTAATTCTAGAGCTAATACATGCAAACCAGAGTTCCGACCAGAGATGGAAGGAACGCTTTTATTAGATCAAAACCAATCGGTGGCGAGTCTCTCGTCCACCGTTTACCTTGGTGACTCTGAATAACTTTGTGCTGATCGCATGGTCCCGTACCGGCGACGCATCTTTCAAATGTCTGCCTTATCAACTGTCGATGGTAGGTTCTGCGCCTACCATGGTTGTAACGGGTAACGGGGAATCAGGGTTCGATTCCGGAGAGGGAGCCTGAGAAACGGCTACCACATCCAAGGAAGGCAGCAGGCGCGCAAATTACCCACTCCCGGCACGGGGAGGTAGTGACGAAAAATAACGATACGGGACTCATCCGAGGCCCCGTAATCGGAATGAGTACACTTTAAATCCTTTAACGAAGGATCCATTGGAGGGCAAGTCTGGTGCCAGCAGCCGCGGTAATTCCAGCTCCAATAGCGTATATTAAAGTTGTTGCGGTTAAAAAGCTCGTAGTTGAATCTGTGTGTCACGATGCTGGTTCACCGCTCGCGGTGTTTAACTAGCATGCCGTGAGACGTCCTACCGGTGGGCTTAGCTCTTTTACGGAGCGGTCCAACTAATATCCCATCGTGGTGCTCTTCATCGAGTGTCGAGGTGGGCCGGTACGTTTACTTTGAACAAATTAGAGTGCTTAAGGGAACCGTATGGTCTAGAAATTTGAAAAAATCGATTTTTTTTTTTTTCGATATGTCGAAAGTATAGTATCTCAAGGATATACTGTGAAATTTTCATGCAGAAATTCTCAATATTACAGCTTCTACAGCCCATAACGCAGGTAGAGAGCGGTCCGCGCGCTCCTAACGGGTCTAGCGCTAACCGGTAACCTAATCGGAGCACAGCAGCTGTCCCAATCCTTCTCCGAAAATATATACCTGTATATAGTACATACTATATACCTATATATACTTTTCCCTTCCCCGAAATATACCTATTGTCGAACATTTGTGAGGGAAACGGTAATTTCGCTTTCCCCTGACTTGATCAGTACAACGTTACGTTTTGACGAACCAACATCGAAAATTTTGAAATAAAATATCAGAAAATATGGATAGAAAGCAAGGCCGTAACTCTTCTAGACGACCATCTTCTGTAGGTCGCAAAAGATATTTCAAGGGCAATCGATTCACTATCGAAAATACTACTGATTTTACGAGCACGTCTGCGAAAAAATTAAAAGGCAATGAGGAATTGGAAGTAAACGTTAATCCTACTTTCAATTATTGCATCATCGAATTCAGCATGATATTTTTAACGTTGCAACAGTTGTTGAAGTGTAAAGATTGTAACGGTGCGGTCACTTTTAGCAAAAACGGACAACGTGGTCTAGGATTCAAACTCTCTGTGAAGTGTGAGTGTAAAGAAACTTTTATTTTGTCTTCGCCGTTAATTGATAAGGCATTTGAAATCAACCGTCGACTTGTTCTCGCCCTGAGAATGCTTGGAGTAGGATTTGAAGGCTTGAAAAATTTGTGCGGTCTCATGGATCTTGGACAAGGAATTTGTAAGAGTACATATTACGGCATCGTGGACAATATAAAAATTGCAGCTGAAGCCGTCGCGAAAATCGTTTTCCAAAGAGCATTGAAAGAAGAAGTCGAGTTGAATGTAAAAGCTGGGCGTCCCGCGGATGAACTTTCTGTGTCTGGTGATGGATCGTGGGCGAAACGTGGATTCTCATCGCTTCTCGGTATTGCCTCGTTAATAGGGAAATACAGTAATAAAATTTTAGATGTTGTCGTCAAATGCAGTATATGTCAAGCCTGCTCTCAATGGAAAGGCCAAGAGGATACGATTGAATATGAAGCGTGGTATCGAGAGCATGAAGATCACTGTGACGCAAATCATACCGGAAGTGCTGGCAAAATGGAGGTAGACGGCATCGTGGAAATGTTCAAGAGATCGGAAGAGTTGTACAACGTAAAATACGCGAACTATATCGGAGACGGCGACACGAAAACGTTCAAAGCCTTATTGGACACAAAGCCTTACGGGGATGATTTTTTAGTTTGCAAAAAAGAATGTGTTTTGCATGTTAAAAAACGTTTGTACAAACGTGCTGTTGATGCGAAAAAAAACATGCACAAATAAAGAAAGCAACAAAGAAATTGACAGAAAAAGAAGAGGGAAAAAAGACACAGCGGAAATCGATAAATAAAACACCGAAGCGTCAACAATTGACGAATAAATTATTGCAAGAGCTGTCAACTTATTACGGTCTAGCAATTAGACGTAATTCAGATTCGACTGAAGGGATGAGAAGTGAAATATGGGCAGCATATTATCACAAAATTTCAACAGATGAAAATCCGCAACACTCGTACTGTCCTCCAGGTTCCGAATCGTGGTGCAAGTGGCGTCAAAGTGAGGCTGCAGGTACTTTAGACACCTACGAGCACCCACCTGCTCTGTGCGATGAAGCACAAGAGATATTAAAACCAATTTATGAAGAATTGACAGCAGAGACTTTATTGGAAAGGTGTATTGGCAGTAATACGCAGAACAATAACGAAAGTTTCAATGCTTGCGTGTGGCACCTTGCGCCGAAACATCTGTTTGCCGGAAAAAAAATCATTGATATTGCCACTCACATTTCCGCTTGCATATTCAATGAAGGATTCGCATCCCTATTGAAAATAATGGAGACCATGGGCATAACAATCGGGCCACAAGCGGAGCAACTAGCGCAAAACCGAGACGAGCTGCGAGTATCGAGCGCCAACCGTAGGAGCACGGACAACTCCAAAGAGGCTCGGACAGCTCGAAGAAATGAAAGGAGTGAGGAAATCTTGAATTATGAACGTTCCGAAGGAATCCTATATGGTGCCGGAATCGCGGATTAACTGTAAGTATTCAAAATTTGCTCAATTTTTGAAAATATCTGTACCTCAAACTTTAAACTCATTTATCTCGAAACGACTTTTTTCGGCACCGCGCAGGTGAAAACAAAAAAACTATTCAACCGAATCACTTGAAATTTGGATATGTTGTTCACAACATGTATGGCTATCGTCGGGGCTGCAATCATAATTTTATTTAAATAATTTCTTATTGTTTATACTAAAAAACTAGTGAAAAAAACCCGATTTTACGAATTTTTTTTTCAAAAGCGCGCCATTTTGTCAATTTTTAATTTTTTCGATTTGTTCCAGCCCCGACCATAACTGCACTCTTTCTGATTAAGAATCTTCTTGAATTTTGTGTTTCAGATGAGTAGAAGTCTCGGATCGATCTTCACCGTCCGGGTCGGATTTTTCGAGAGGGTCGTCTTCAATGCCAATTATATGATAATAAACACTGTTTTTAAAATTTAAAAAAAAATTTTTTGTATACTTAATAAAGGTAGTAATAAACCCGAAAAGTTAAAACATCGATTTTTTAATTTTTTATGGCAAAAAAAAAATCGTGAAAATAGGTGAAATTTTCGTGCTCTAGACCATACGGTTCCCTTAAATTTCCTAGGTGAAGAAATACCAGACAATAACGACAGTCAATACTCTGAAAGCGAGGAAGAGGAAGAAACAACTAACCTTAACGTGATGCAACCAACGCGTTCGGGTAAAAGGAATAATAACACTTACAACAACTCCAAAAGCTTGAATCGACAGCGACTGGAAACGAATTTAGCTCGCTTCGACAAAGAGCGTAAAGAAACGCTCGGTAATCAAGGTAAAACATCGGTGCCTGTTCATTCGAAGTTCGCTCGCGATTTTAGTAAATTCTTTTGCTATCATTGTGGTGGTACGGGACATGCAGCACGCTTTTGTACTGCCGAGAGGCAGGTTGTATGTTTCGTCTGCAGAGCCACTGGCCATTATAACAAGGATTGCCCAAAGCGTTCGGAAAACGAGCAGGCCCGACAGTGACCAGACCTCAGGCCACCGTCACAAAGGGCGTAGAAGAGGCATCCTGCGGAAAACAAAAAATTGGTATCGATGTCGATCGAACGAAAACGTTGGACAAGGTCGACACACCACTTAATGTGGGGAAAATTGTCGAAATCGGGAATAAAGCGACGGCAGAAGATATTTTGTCCACGCAATTAACACTCTTGTGTGATTTGTCGGAAGATTCCGAAATGTCGGATGATGAGTTTTTCGGACCGATCAAGAACATAATTGACAAGGAAAATGAACCAGAGGTACAACTGACAACTCTCATGACAGACGAAGACTGTGAAGATACAATCGACTTCGAGATGAATGACGAACCTTACGTCGAAAGTCTGAGAGAATGGAAACCACCGAACTTGTCCCCTCATCTATTGCACGCTTTGTCCCAACGCAAAATTTTTCGCGCGAATAACCATTTAAAAGAACCAAGGCACGTCACTCGTATTCCGATAGAAATCTCCATTTTTGGTAGAAGGATTTCTGGTATACTCGACAGTGGAAGCGAAAGGTCGTACCTCAGCCAACTCGTTTACGATCAAGTTAAAGACCAACAAGTTTTGCATTTGTCTGAAGATTTGACGTCAAGAAACGGCGTTCGTTTGGGCAATAAATCAGTGGTCAAAACGAGAGGTGGTACCTGCTTCGTAATCGATGTGGGAGATGTGTATGGACCACAATGGTTCAGCATCCTACCGAATGCGTCAAGTCCTGTAATTCTGGGAATGGATTTTTGGACAACGTTTAAAATCAAAATAAATTCAACTGCGAAAACATGGACACTTGAAGACAGTAAGTACACGTACCCAATGACACAACGTGACGTTACACGAACTAATTTAAGAGCATTAACGGTCGAACAAACAGACAAACTTCAATGTTTTCTTGATAATGAATTTATAAAGATAGATAAGGAATCTACAGGCCTGACGGATTTAATAGAGCACGTTATCGAAATAAACGATCCCGTTCCTCATCGACAAAAACCATATCCGCGGAGCGAGGCGATTCGCGAATTTATTAGTGACGAAGTGGACCGTTTGCTTGAAAAGGGGTACATCCAGTGGAGTAAAAGCGATTGGGCTTGTTCACCTGTAGTCGCACCAAAAGCAAATGGCAAATTGAGGTTTTGTATCGACTATCGTCCGGTAAACCGACAAACGACGAAGCCAGCTTACCCCCTTCAAAATATGAAGTCTATTTTGTCTCAATTACATCGAGCAAAAATAATTTCGACCCTTGACATGAGTGAGGCATTCCATCAAATTCCGATGCATTTAGGCAGCCGTAAATATACAGCATTTGTTGTAGAAGGCAAGGGACTGCTGGAATGGGTTCGCATGCCTTACGGCTTGACTAGTGCGCCCTCCACTTTCCAAAGTTTGATGGACAAATTAAAGCGAAGAGTTAAAGAACTAATCATCGATAGAAATTTGCCGAACTATTGGTCAGATCAGATTTTCGCCTATCTCGATGACTGGATTATTGTCAGTCAGGACCTCGACGAGCACCTTGCTCTTTTGTCATTGCTATTCGAAGTCCTACGCGAAGCAAAACTCAAAATAAACCGAGAGAAAAGCAGTTTTGCCTGCAAAGAAGTTAAATTCCTTGGCTATATTGTTGACGAATTGGGTATCAGACCAAACCCCGAAAAGATACAGCCGATTCTCGATTTTCCTGTCCCCAAAGATCGGACACAATTAAGACAGTTTAACGGTTTAACAAACTGGTATCATCGACACCTGAAAAACATCGCCCGAGTTCAAGGCCCGTTGAATAAATTGACGAGTCCTAAAGTTCCATGGAAGTGGACGGACGCCGAACAAAAATCTTTTGACGAAGTCAAATCAGCTTTAGCGAGTGCCCCGAGGTTGTACACGCCAATACCAAAGCAACCCTTTGTTCTCTATACAGATGCAAGTGACTTCGGTTTAGGCGCGATTTTGGTACAAGAAGACCCTGAAAACGGCAAGGAAAACTTACTCGAAGTTTTGAGTCGGCCGTTAAGAGGTGCCGAAATCCACTATACAACCACCGAAAAGGAGTGCTTAGCGGTAGTATGGGCAGTCGAAAAACTCCGATGCTATCTCGAAGGTACGCCCTTCAAAGTTGTCACAGATCATCAGGCTTTGCAATGGCTGTATAGCTTAAGAAATCCTGTGGGTCGTTTGGCGAGATGGGCCATTTTCCTGTTGCAACACTCCATGACAGTTGAATACCGACGAGGCACTACGAACGAAGCCCCTGATGCACTTTCACGTATACACAGTGTCGATGTTGATTTATTAGGTTGGGAAAAAATCGTCGAACAAACCACCCAGAGCAAAATCGCGTTGTCCTCGATTCTGGATCAAAACTGGTACGAGACAAAGTTTGATCTGGTCAAAAAACAACCTGACCGATTTACTGAATGGAAAATCGAGAATGATGAATTATTCTATTATAGACCCGACTTCAGTAAATTATTTATTGATGACGAGAATCCGTGGAAGAAAGTCATTCGCCCACCTGATGTTTTGACAATATTGCGTGAAAATCACGAGACACCTCAAGCAGGCCATTTAGGTAGAGATAACACCTACGATCGAATTCGACGAAATTATTATTGGCCAGGCATGTCCCGTGACGTTCAGTCTTTCGTCGAAGACTGCGACATCTGTGTGAAGGTGAAAGCTAATCAGAACCCGATCAAGGGCCCCTTGATGACTAGACCTTTACTTAAACCGTGGACTCAACTCTCAGTAGATACGGTTGGACCGCTAATTCGTTCAAAAAAGGGAAATGCCTACCTAATCGTCGTACAAGATCTCTATACGAAATATGTAGAACTCTTTCCCGTTAGAAACCAAGTAGGGAAAACTGTGGTTAAAACTCTTGAAAACGTATTCGACAGATGGGGAACGATCCCAGAGTCAATAATTACCGACAACGGCACGGAATACATCAACAAAGAGGTCGATGCACTGTTGACAGCTAAAGGGATTAAACACATCACAACTCCTTTAGCTCACCCCCAGGCGAATCCGGTAGAGAGGGTAAACAGGACTATAAAACCCATGATCGCTGCGTTTTTGAAAGACAACCATAACGAATGGGACGAAAATTTGACGAAATTGCAGCTCGCCTATAATACCGTTCCTCATGCCGGTGGACGAGTTTCCCCATTTTTCCTGAATTTTGCGCGAGAGGCCGATCTCAGCCCCCGCGAACGTTTCACTGACAATGATCAGCCGATAACAAACGCGTTGGTCGACGGATGGGCTAAAAGAATATTGAAATTTGATGAACTTCGACACAAAGTCGAAGACCAAATGAATAAATACCGGGAGAGTCGGAATGCCAAGGCTAATTCGAATAGAACCAAATCAATCAATCTATCAGTCGGTTCCGAAGTATACTACCCCAATAAGCGTTTGAGCAGTAAAATTGGCGGTTATGCTGCGAAATTAGGGCATAAATATGTAGGACCTGCAGTAATAAAACGTATACTAGGACCATTGATTGTCGAACTGGCAGACAAAAAAGACAAAATTATCGGCAAATATTATGTAACAGATTTGAAAATACCACGTCGAAGTTTACGGAAATGTAACCCTTCATAGCGCTGCAGGAATGTCGATCACTTCCGAAGATGGGGCGATGTATTTTGACGGCGGTACAGATACGGCGAGCGTGTCCTCATCAAGACATGACGATGGATTGGAACAAGCAAGTTTACGGACGCTATTTGACGAAAAGCAAAAGTTGGAGGCTCAGTGGAAAGTAGTCCGCCACAGGATCGGGAATCGAACCGGTGAAGCGGCCCCGGGTTACATCGACTACCATTCCACGAACGAACAGACGATTTCTGATGCAGGAGCCGTAAGGCTGCTCGCCAAGGCTCTGGAAAACACCGAGACCAGTTCAGAATCGACCAGCAATTGCACCGACATTTCATTCTCTTCGACAAACCGCTCCAAGGCAACCGTGAAACCATCATCCTCTAACACCGGCTTCGAGGTCATTAAACTACCCGAGGAGATCCACACTCGCCCGCCTCCGAAATTAAAATTGACGCCGAAAAGGTCAAAAGAAAAGGGTACTCTCGGTTCCTCATCCTCAACAACTCAATCACTCTGGACAACCGATGAGGAGTATTGATAACCCGGAAACGGTGATTGCACCTCCAGTCATGGTGAAACCGTTACCATTGGGGAAACTTCCCTCCTTTGACGATGTGTCAAGAAAGCTCGACGTACTGGAAGTAGTCAACTCCCTTGGTACCAAGCAGCCTCTATATCTTGTCGACTGCCGGATCGTCAGTCAAGATTTATTAAAGGGCAATTCGAAAAGGGCCAAAATGCTCGTCGAGCGACTCGAATCAACAAAACTGATCGGGGACCCCAAACCTTCGTCAGCATGGCCGCAAAACCACCAGTCTCCGGATGCGTGAACTGTCGCTCCCGGGAACATCACTTCAAGGCGTGCCAACGGCCTGGCTTTTGTCAGATTTGCGGAGCAGAAGGATTCGATACCGTTGATTGTATCTATCCCCATGGCATCAAATACGAGCAGGCCCTTGGTAGGTGCCCAGGGTGCGGACGAGATCCGGGTCGGTACTGTCCAGAATGCCCAGACTGTAACAGCCGTTGGGAGGGAATCTTCGATTGGTTGAGACTGAATTACAGCCCTTGGCCAACTTCGTTCGTATACCAGAGGATCACTGCTACCTCGTCAACGAGGACAAGGAACTCCTTAAAAGAAATAAAAGGATCCGTGCGACCAGAGCCTTGTGCCAATCTTTTGCCAACACCGCGCTCGACGAAGTCACGGAAGAGAGGCCTGAGCTCAAGGATGGAGAAGAAGTCCGTGTCATCATCCCGACAAAATGCAAGAAAGACGAAAGAGCTCGACGCCCACCGCAGTGAAGCTTCGAAGATTACGTTCGACAACAACCGAAAATGAATCGCCTAGCGCACTTTTCAATAATTTATTCTACTCTGTTTCTTTACTAGTCAGTTGACAAACTTTTGTCAGTTTCTTTCATTTGTAAGCCAAGTAAATGGCAGGCTTCGTAGTACCGTTGTCCCACCAAATTTAAGATATTAACACATTACAAGCTCTCGAAAGATCCTGTTTGTTTGTGTATGTGGTTGCCTTTGTCAGTCCTTCCCCTGTGGAGTCGCGGAGCCATTGAACTGTTCCAGGTCACCCTCTGGGTTTGAGGCCAACATGTCTCGGGCGGAGGTGTGCGAGTTCCGCAGAACGAAGGAAGATATGAGTCCTCGACGGTTGTCGACCCGGTCGGCCGCCGCGTCAAGGTTCGAGGGAGGAGGATGTGACAGGAAAATAGGATTTCGGGGTTTCCGCAGGCGCATCGATAAATACTAAAGTAGAACCGTATTTTACCGCCCAAAATCATACAGAGGGCCGATCAGCGAGAAACGCGCTTGCGCGAAAATATCGATCGGTAGGGCTAGATCCCGAAAAGAGGGAGAAAACGAACGAGCGAGAGAGTTCCTCGTGGGGACGTCTCTCGATACTCCTTATCGATATCTCGTTTCGTAAGGACGTCAACTCGATACTCCTTGTCTAGTCGCGACTAAGACCGTACGCTTATTTTGTCAAGTGTGTCCTGTGTTTCGTTTGAATTAATAATCCACGTACTGTAAGCCGAATTATTTGTCAGTCTTTGACGAATAGTCCGGCAGCGCCTCGAAGATCTCGAGAAATTTTGTCGCCGAAACCACGCTGTGGTACTTTCCTTGACGAAGCCGGAAGACGGCCGGCCGAGATTCGGCTCGAGAGAACGAACAAATAAAGAAACTGAATATTGGGAACGGATTAAGTAAGTCTTGAATAAACTAGCATTTCCTTCTAGAGCATGTGAACTTTTCTTTGGTTCTGCGAATTTCCGGGTCCTCCAATCGTACTCCCCTTGTTGCGAGACTCAAGCTCTCACGTATATTTTTCGAGTGTTAGCCTCGTGTAGCTAACTGGCGCCCAACTTTCAAAGTGAAGTATTTGACGATGAATTAATAGATAATTATTAATGATTTACTAAAATAAGCCAACCAGAGCCCTGCCAGCCCTTGACCCAGGCCGCGGCAGGTGAGGGAAAAGAACTCCCGTCTCAACCGAAGTGCCCGTATGTATTACCAGCGAATAAGAGAAAATAAATTCGAAATAATTACAAAAGGAGGACGAAATTTTCGCCAACGGGCGCGAGATAGTCGCAAACAAAATGAAAAACAATTACGCGGGAAAGGCGAGATAGTCGCTATCGAAACGTGTAATAATTACAGGAGACCGCTCGGCGATCGCAATCGAGGCTCGAACTGCTCGCCGAAAAGTCCGAGTCAATCGCGAGCAATCTGCAGGATTCTCACAGACGGCCTGCCGTATAAAAACCAGCTAACTAGTTCCGACAGAGGCACTAAATCCAGTCAGCATAATTCTCGAGAGAACGGTAAACAATCGCGAACGGAGCGCTACATAGTCGCGAGTGAAACGCTAACTAATCGCGGAAGACACGCGAGATAATCGCAAAAAAAAGACGTGAAAGAATCGCAATCGATGCGCTAGATAATCGCGACAGAAGCGCTAGGTATTCGCGACAGAAACGCTGAATAATCGCGAAAGACACGCGAGATAATTGCAAAAAAAGAAACGTGAAAGAATCGTAAACGATGCGCTAGATAATCGCGAGCAAACGTGAAAGAATCGCGCAAGAGACCCTCAATAATCGCGAGAAAACGTGAAAGAATCGCGAAAGAGACTCTCAATAATCGCGAGAGACGTGAAAGAATCGCGAGAGCGACTCTATATAATCACTAAAGAATCGCAAACGAAGCTTACAAACTAAATGCGAAGTCGTCGTTAGCAGGCTGTGTGATGGTTATGCAAGGAGTGCAAGATAGTCGCTACCGACATGTGCGATAGTTATAAAAGAGACGCTCAAAAAAAAGTTCAGCATAATCGCTAACAAACTCGAGATAATCGCAGGTGAAAGGTACAGGGCGAGGCGAGGTACTTGCAAGCAGAACGCAAAACAAACTCAGAAGAGATGTGCCATTAGTGGCACGCGAAAGGGTTAAGTAATTCTTAGAAAAACAGAGAAAAAGGGCACAAGAAATTCGCCAGGGACAAGGATGTACGGAACGCGACTCTCTCACACCGTACACACGCGCTCTCCTCCGTAGTCTCCTCTGGCGGTTGGCGATGCTCCCTCGCTACGTGGTCCGCGGGTCGTTCGGTCGCGTGGACGCGCGTCCCCGGGGGTCGAGAACCGCTGCGAGGACGTGTCGTTGGGGCGCAGTGAGCGAGATTCTCACTCGCCGAATCGCTGCGTCCTCTGAATCTCAGAAGCGCTGCGAACGTGTTGTCGTCGGGGCGCAGTGAGAGGAATCCTCACTCGCCGAGTCGCTGCGCCTCCAAAATCTCCAAAGCGCTGCGAAAATGCTGTCGTTGAGGCGGAGTGAGAAAAAGTTCTCACTCGCCGAGTCGCTGCGTTATCGAAATCCCAAATGTGCTACAGCAGCGTTATCGTCGAGGCACAGTGAGGGAAAATTCCCACTCGCCGATGAGCGGTGTCCTCGCCGAGCACCTTCTCGACGCCCCGGCCGATGCGCTGGCTCCTCTCGACGATAGCTGGTGACGATGATCCCCTATGGACGCAGATGGCACACGGCACACACACTCTCTCTCACGCCCAGGAACGCGGGAGCCGGATAGGGATGAGGGACACGGGCTTTCGGCAAGGCTTAACCTACAATTAATCGCGCGCGAACTGTTAGTTTTCCCCTCTCGGGGAACGGGACACCGACGCTCGGCGCTCACGCATCCGCGAATCAACCGCGTAGATCGGGGAAGGGCCGCCGCTGCACACCCACTATCCCTTTTCGAAATTCGCGACACAATACAAGTACGCCGGTGCGAACACTCGCACCGGTTATACACACGGGAGACTTGTTATTGTTTGGGGTCTGTTTTTCTTTTCCGCGCGAGCCGGTCGTCTCACCTCGTCACCGCGCGAGAACGACAACAAAAAAAAGAAAAAAAAGAGAACCCAACGCGAACGACGCCAATTCGGACTTCAAAAAAAATATTCTTTCGCCGTGAAGCGGCCGCGTCACTCTACAACGGGCAGTAATAACTCGTTAAAGAAAGAAAAGAAATATTGTAACGTCCGCGCCACGACTGGCAGGAGAGAAGGAAAATAATAAACGAGGACTCACCGCGTGCCAGCTCGCTCCTCGCGACACATGTCGTTCGGCGTCCCTCGGTTTCGTTTTCCCTGGCTTCCTTTCTACTCCTCGCTTTTCCTTTCCTCGGTCTTTTCGCCTCCTTTACAACGCTTCGCCGTTGTCCCTTTTTGTTCTCCGCCTTTCCCTATTCTCATCCTCTCTACTCTCCTGCCGACTCCTCGCTTTTCGTTTTTATTCTTTTCCTTCAATCGGCTTTTACGTTTTCGTTCTCTCTACCTCTGTGCGCTACACCTGTTCGAACTATAATGAGGTAACATGGCGTCAGCGTGTTCGCGGTTGCCGCTCTTTTTCGCGCGCCAGGCGGGGAGTTTAGCGCGCGGGCCTCCGTGACTATAGTCACAAGTTTGCCGCAGTCCCCGCCCGGCGGCGCGGTGAGCCTCGGCAACGAGGGCCGAGGCGTATATCGCTCTAGAGGGGAGACTTCACGAGTCTGTACAACATTGCGGGGCAAAAGTGGCGCCTTCGTCGTCGGGCCCACACGCGGTAGTGCAGTCGGCAGCCCCTCCGTGACACAACGTCACAGTATGTATTGAAAAAACGAACAATTTGGCGGGTCGCAAACTGAAATCGGTTGGTTACTTCGCTCCCAATAATTCAAAAACTAGCCAAAATGGCCATTTCTATAATACTCCATTAATAATTGAAAAATGCGTGTACAGCCTCTTAAATCTCAGAATATATGCCCCTCGGTAAACTGAGCTAGTGTGGAAAACCGGAGCTCGATCGGATGAATAGTTTTCGAGCAAAGCTATTTGTTATAAAAAAAACCGACCTTATTCGCGAGGAATTTGCAGAGCGGGAAAATGTCGCAGCGCAATGAAACAAAAACGAAGTTAATTCGAAAGAGTCGAACAATCATATACACTTTGGAGCAAATCGATTTTTCATAATTGAAGGGGTGAAAAATGGCTCCAAAAAAAGGGTACGTTTTTTACTCATAAACAAATGGAATTCCATCGCGAATTTTCAAGTGACAGAGTCAGGACCGGCATTTTCCGAAAGCGGTCGTTTTTCTACGACTTTGGAAAAAAAGAAATTTGCAAAAAGTTAATTAGGGGGAGATAAAAAAATTAGTTTTCAAAAAATTATTAAGATTAAGGCTTATGCTAACTGAAGAAAAATTGGCGGAAAAATCCCATATAAATTTATTGTTCATTTTAGCGTTTCATTGAGAGGCCAAATGTGACGCCGCATTCGGCACTCTGCCACCGAGCGCGGCCGTCTCTGGCTCGCGCGAGCTCACACAAAAAGTGAATCCGCGCGTCCAAATTCCACGAACATGTAATATTTACGAAACTAATTAACTTATCCGGTTGATTTTTTTTTAATCTGGGCTAACGTTTACCGCTGATCACGATTTTGTTATTAAAAATTTTGAAGAATTGAAAATTCACCTCCGAATTCAATGATTGATTTTTACTTATTTTTTTTACACTGATTTTTACTCGACTTTTGGGTAAAATTGGTTCGGGATTGGGGATTGGATTGGGGAAAATTGGAATTTTAAAATCGACGATTTTGAAACATTTAATAATTATAAAAACCAAAAAAGAACTTTAAATCTAAATAGTGGAAGCATCCCGTGTTATTCAATTATCTGCAAATTTTCTTTCCTGAGAGTAGAAGTGCCGCCTATCGTACCCATTTTCTTCCATCCAGTACCTAGAGAAAAAAAAGCAGGTCGAAGAAATCGATTGCATCCCTTTAAAAACATCGCGAGCTAGATGATAAAAACAGTTTTAATTTCTTCGTCAACAGCAAAAGTGATTTTTTTTTTAAAACTGCTTCTGGTGTATCCATAAAATTTTTACACAAATCGTCTCTGCCGCGTCTCTGCATTTCTATTGAATATTTTGACTGGGAAGTACAGTCTTCGACATCGGCAGAGACGCGTTGTGAAAAAATTTCATGGGTACAGCGAAAGCAGTTTTACATAAATCACCTCCTTTGTTGTCGAAGATTGCATTTCCATTGCATACTTTCCATATTCACAAATGTTATAAATATTAAACATGTAAAGCTGTTCATTTTCAACCTATTCTTGATATTTATCTTTTGATATTTATAACAATTGAAAATATGGAAAATGTCCAATGAGAATGCAGCCTTCAGCATCAGCGGAGACGATTTATGTTAAAACGTCTTTCGATGTATTCATGAAATTTATACACAAATCGTCTCTGCCGAGGGCAAAGACTGCATTTCTATTGCACATTTTTTCAAATGTCACCAATATTATGCATGTGAAGCTGCTTATTTTGAAACTGTTGTATTTTTAAATATTTATGATATATATGTCGCGGAATGAGGGAAGGCCGGTAGAACCGAGCGCGATCATCACAAAACCGAGAATGTTTTGTTTTAAGAAGAAAAATAAAAGAGCAAGAGGGAAGAGGTGACAGAAAGGAAGAAGGACGTTCGGCCGTTGGATACGGAATACGAGACCCGAAATACAAAATACAAAATACTTCTACAATCAATAAATACGTCTTATCCGGCTATTCGTCAATATCTATATTCTTTTATCAAACTCGTGACCCAACATGCCGCTCACACGATTAAAAAGGACCACGAACGTTGCTATCAACGAGACACGAGATGACGACGGCGGTCCTTCCAACGATCCTCCGACATCAGAAGTGGGATCTATGCGAGTTCAAGATGAAGTGAGGTCTACAGATAATGATCATTGGCGCGAGATATTTGAAACATATACTCAAAATATGAAGCAATTAGTGGACACATTGCGAGTTCCCGTTACAACCAAGCCGATGGATATTTCTCTTCCGGAATTCAACCCCGAGGGCGATAATTGTGATGCGCGAGCATGGTCATCAACCGCAGAAATATGTATGAAGGAACGACCATTGCAAGGAAGTCAGTTAATTATGGCACTGGCTAAGGCTATGAAGGGTTCTGCTGTGTCATGGTTTGCACAAATAACATGCCCTGAAATGACGTGGCCACAATTTCGTGATATTTTCCTTTCGCGTTATGACTCAGTAGAAACATGTGCAGCTACACTTGTACATATTCTAAATATGTAGTAGACCAAAAGATGGCGAATGTCTTGCAGCCTATGCAGGCAGGATTATGTCATCCCTGATGTTACGATGGAAAGATTTAAGCATCGAACAGGTAGTTGTGGCCACGGTTCTCGCCCACGTAACGCAAATCGACCCTCGATTACAACGTATTATTTTTACGGAAAATATAACTACGCGTATTCAAATGCAACGAGAATTGATGGCTTTTGCTTATCGTAAAAGATCAGCCAGCGATCACGATTCAAAAAAAGATGGAGTAACAGAATCCAAACGTCCAAGTATGACAGGAGCAAGTGTGAAGTGTTATGCTTGTGGCAAAACAGGTCACAGGTCATTTGAATGTGCAGATCGAAATCCTAATAAATTCACAGCATCTTTAACAGACTCGACAATTCATTGTTATAAGTGTGGAGCATTAGGACATATTGCATCGAAATGTACAAATTCGAAGACCGGTAATTCTACATCAGGACGTATCGAACGACGGGTTGATTTATGTAGTGTGAAATCTATTGCCGGAGTACTCACACAATCTGGTGAGCAATATTCATTTTGCTTTGACTCCGGGGCCCAATGTTCTCTGATTACAGAAAGTATAGCCGACAAATTTATGGGTAAACGATATCATGCATTAGTCACTCTATTAGGACTAGGTAAATCAGAAATAACCTGTATTTTACAAATTTGCGCTCAAGTCATTCTTTATGATTATCATGTCAAGATATTATTTCACGTTTTACCAGATGGATATTTAAGCAGTAATATTTTAATTGGTCGTGATTTGATATATCAAGGATTTACGGTAGAACTTTCATCAAACGGTTTTAGCATAAAGAAAACGAAAACAATAAATATACACGAAGTGGGTCGTGTAGTTACGACCTTCAATAAACTAAATACAGACGTTGATCCTGATAAAGTTGCCAGTCTTGTCAAAGTACTTGAAAAGTTTTTAAATTTTTTCGTAGAAGGGACTCCCACGACAAGAGTTAAAGTTGGGCAAATGGAAATAAAGCTAATGGACCCAAACAAAACAGTACAAAGACGACCATATCATTTGAGTACTGAAGAACGTGTAATTGTTCGTGACAAATGTAGTGAGTTACTGGCAGCCAAGGTTATTAAACCAAGTAATTCGCCATTTTCGAGTCCTATTCTTTTAATAAAGAAACGAGACGGATCAGACAGAATGTGTGTTGACTATCGAGAGTTAAATTTGAATACTGTGGCCGATCGTTATCCGTTACCTTTAATCGGTGATCAGATACAACGATTGGCTGGTGCAGGATATTTTTCATGTCTCGACATGGCGAGTGGTTTTCATCAAATACCAATTCATCCCGAATCAATACAAAAAACAGCTTTTATTACGCCGGATGGCCATTATGAATATCTTGCTGTTCCTTTTGGATTACGTAATGCCCCTGCTGTTTATCAGCGATTTATTAACAACGCTTTAGGAGAATTAGCTTATACGTATGGTATTGTCTACATGGATGACTTAATAATACCATCAATAGACATTGAGGAAGGTTTGACAAGGTTAGAAACCATCCTTGCGACCTTGAGTAAAGCCGGATTTTCGTTCAATCTAAAGAAATGTTCATTCTTAAAGACAAGAGTTGAGTTTTTGGGATATGACATTTCCGAGGGTGAATTGCGACCTAATCCCCGTAAAATTATCGCTCTGACAAATCTTCCTCCCCCGGATAACACAACACAACTTCGACAATTTATCGGTTTAGCATCGTATTTGAGACAATTCATTCATAAATTCTCTCAAAAAAATGGCCCCGTTACACCGTCTCGTTTCACTTACCAATAAAATAGATTGGAAGCCGCAACACGAAGCAATACGACAAACTATTATCTCGCAACTGACTAGTGTTCCTGTTCTCATGATTTTCGATCCAAATTACCCTATAGAATTACATACGGATGCGAGTTCGGAAGGATATGGTGCAATTTTAATACAAAGAAAAGACGATAAGCCACATCCGGTTGAATATTATAGCAAACGAACAACGATTGCAAAATCAAAATACCATTCTTACGAATTAGAAACTTTAGCAGTTGTAAATGCTGTCAAGCATTTCCGTCACTATCTATATGGACGTAAATTTATAGTTGTTACAGATTGTAATGCGTTAAAGAATTCCAGAACAAAAGTTGATCTAACCCCGCGGGTACATAGATGGTGGGCTTTCCTTCAAGCATTTGATTTCGATATTATTTACAGGGAAGGTAAAAGAATGGCACACGTTGACTTTTTCTCGAGAAATCTTTTACCTTCAACGACGGGACATAGTTCAAGTTCAGATTCTGCGAGTAATCAACAATTCGAAAAGAAAAATATTAATTTCGCGGAATTGTCAACAGATTGGTTACAAGTAGAACAGCAACGTGATACAGATCTAAAAGATATCATTAATAAACTCCACAACGATAGTCCAGAACAAGAATTAGATCACACATATGAATTGAGATCAAATGTTTTGTACCGTAAGATTCAGAGAAATAACCGGAATATCTGTCTACCTATTGTGCCTAAAGCATTTCGATGGTCAGTTATAAATCATATTCACGAAGCTATTTTCCACTTGGGTTGGGAAAAGACACTGGAGAAAGCATACCAACACTATTGGTTCCCGAATATGTCAAAATACGTCAGAAAATTTACTGATAACTGTCTCACGTGTAAAATTTCAAAGTCAACCTCAGGAAAACAACAAATAGAGTTACATCCGATTCAAAAAATTAGTATTCCATGGCATACTATTCATATAGATGCTACCGGAAAACTGAGTGGTAAAAGCGACGTTAAAGAATACATATTTGTTTTTGTGGACGCATTTACTAAATTTACGGTATTACGCCACTCTTTACGAATAGACGCAGAAAGCGCAATCAAATCCTTACAGTCTTGTGTTTCACTTTTTGGAGCCCCAGTGCGCATTATCGCTGATTAAGGTAGATGTTTTGCTAATAAGGATTTTTGCGATTTCTGTAATACCCACAACATAAAAATTCACTTCATAGCAACTGGTTCGAGCCGCGCTAACGGTCAAGTAGAGCGTATCATGAGCATGCTCAAAAATATGTTGACAAGTGTTGAATCAGACTCCAATAAGTCATGGCGAGACTCAGTTGAAGATGTCCAATTGGCCATAAATAGCTCAATCAATAGAGTGACTAAGGCAAGTCCATTAGAATTACTAATTGGTAGAGTTGCTAGACCATTAGATTTGATGGTACCAGATGATAATGAAATAGAAATAAATATCGAAGAAATCAGAGAACAAGCGGTACAACGGATCAAAAGAAATGCGGAAATAAATAAAGAGCGGTTTGACCACAACAAAGCAAAAGTTACCAAATTTTCGAGAGGTGATTACGTTTTAATCGAA
Organism: Heteropelma amictum; assembly: GCA_959613375.1. Taxonomy (NCBI): domain Eukaryota; kingdom Metazoa; phylum Arthropoda; class Insecta; order Hymenoptera; family Ichneumonidae; genus Heteropelma; species Heteropelma amictum. The sequence goes on from OY390729.1 coordinate 1,792,818, forward strand.
AATCATCAACGAAATCAAACCAATCTGGATCCTAAGTATAAAGGACCATTCATAGTCACCAATGTATTAGATGGTGATAGATATCAGTTGAAAGGTCCCAAGTCGAACCGAATTTACAAATACGCCAGAGAACGATTGCGTCCATTCCCGGAATCACATATCCCTAATGAACTTGATCTGTGCGTTACAGATAGTGAGGGTAAGCCATTGTTGGAGTGAGTTATCACTGTTCAGCCTCTTAGTTGCAAGTCATAAAAAGCCTAAGCCACTACCCGGTATTTCGAAATACTGATAACCATCTTGAACAAAGCCGGTTTCAGGACTATTGAAAGTATTGCTAGGTAGTGGACGGAGATGGTGCAATGAAGGAGGTGGTAATGAAAGCTACAGAGGTAGCGGAGATGACAGAATGAAAAAAAAAAAAAAAAAAAAAAAAAAAAAACTAGCATGCAATGGCTTTAGAGTAAAGCGAGGCAGACCTCATAACTGTAGTCAGGATCGGTCGAGCAGTATATGTCAGATCACATGCAGATTTGAAATTTCATTCGTAGAAACTGGAGAACAAGAATCATCAGAATCATCACCCTCACACGAGGACGTGTGAATGTTCAGGAAGGCCGTGTCGCGGAATGAGGGAAGGCCGGTAGAACCGAGCGCGATCATCACAAAACCGAGAATGTTTTGTTTTAAGAAGAAAAATAAAAGAGCAAGAGGGAAGAGGTGACAGAAAGGAAGAAGGACGTTCCGCCGTTGGATACGGAATACGAGACCCGAAATACAAAATACAAAATACTTCTACAATCAATAAATACGTCTTATCCGGCTATTCGTCAATATCTATATTCTTTTATCAAACTCGTGACCCAACATGCCGCTCACACGATTAAAAAGGACCACGAACGTTGCTATCAACGAGACACGAGATGACACGAGATGACGAGGTCCTTCCAACGATCCTCCGACATATATATATTTGGAAATGTGAAAAATGTGCACTGCAAATGTACAGCCTTTTTATATTTTTATATAACGCAATCACGTTTTCCTCGCTTTTTCGAGCATGTTTACAGTACCTAAAGTAGGTGTTTTGGCAACTATCGTAGTGGATTATTGGTGGGGGATACGAGGAGCAGCACTTTTAGTGACTAGGAGTTAAAAGTGCGCTTTTACGTACTCTGCGCATGCGCTCTGCTCATGCGGCCGTTCATTATTGTACGCTGTTGTAGAGCATAACTGCTGCCATCACTTGCTTGTACATTTAATATCTACTTTTGTTATCTACTTTTGTTTTCAGTACTCGTCTTCGCCTCGCGCGCTCCGCGCGCTCGGCTACGACTCGTAATCAAAACATCGTGTTCGGCGTTAAAAGACCCACTTTGCCTCCTCGATACACAATGTACTATTCTTTAACACAATTAGAAGGGAAAGTAAGTAGTTTTTCATAAGGACACCGAAGGAAATACCGAAACCTTCGTCTCCTTTTTTTCCCCAGTAAACAATAAATAATATAAAAGCTAAGGAATTTTTCCGTAGAACTACTAAAATTCTACACCAGTAAAAAATAACTACTTTCACACCACCGAAAATCCTAAATTCGTTAAAGTCATCATGAATGGAACAATGAATGGAACAATGAATGAATCACAATATTCTTGTCGTATCCTTACTACAAGTGAAAGGAAACGTAGAAGACACTACAAATCACAGAAATTCCCTCAAACCTTCACGTAGCTAGCACGTGACAAAACGGCCAAACTTAAACTATGTAGGAAAAAAAAGGGATACACCTGTTTTTTCGAACTCAGACAATCCGAAAACGCTTTCTCAAAAAGGACGGAAAACACAATCACCTCTATGGCAACCCCGATTCTAACCCTCAGGACAATGCGCGGACGGGCGGGTCAAAAGACCACCTCGAAAGCGTTTTCCACGAACAAGCGCAATTGTTTATCACGCACTACTTTGTTACCACATCTCGACCAATCACAAAATTTACAACGAAACTTTAACGACGTCTCAACCAATCCTACAATAATGACTATGTCAAATCAGAGCATCACTCCCACCTTTTTTCCAAAAAGGCCGCGGACAACAACGCTTAAAAAGACAACCACCCAACAGGGTGTTGTGCAGTTTCTACCATTCGCTCGACGAATGCAGTCTGTTGTCGTTATCTAGATTTTACCCTTTGCCTTTGATAACAGACATTCTCGATCAACTTGGAGGAGCAAAGTATTCTTCTATCTTCGATTTTTTTTTTGTATTTTGGCCTGGATATGAACCCTCGAGAGGGTAGAGTGGGAGGTGGGTGGGGGGTGGAGTGGGCGAGGTTCGAAGGTGGGAGGGGGGGTGTCGCCATCTAGCGGCCGCGCGATCAAGCGTTGATCTTTTTTATCGGCCCGATCATTGATCTTTTTTATCGGTGTGCGATTTTGTGCATTCAGCGAGGTCTGTGTGGGAGGGATAATGGAGGGGAGAGGCCTTTGAAATTTCACAGCGCGTGTCGCCTGATTCCGTCTAACGTTGTATATATCAAGCGTTGATTTATTATACACTTTTTGAGACTCGAAATTTCTCAGAAATGGCGGGTGTCGTTGCAGGACGGGACGTATCAAACGTTCATTATAAACTTTTGCGTAAACATGCACATCGAGAAAGGCGCCGCTATGGCGCGGGGATTTTTCGGAAACGATATCGCGGCGGTCAATTATCAAAGGAAAGGTGACCGAATGAAAGGAATCATTTTTCCGAGCTCAGTCTGATGCAATATCTTCGATCGCACGCGTGTGTGTCAGCACTATTGAATTTGTTTCTCCGAAAAATGGGCGCGTGTAACAAATACTTGGTTTTTCCTTGCGCGAATCCGCGTATTGCTTTTAAATTGCTTTACATTGCTTTTAAAGTATTCGGGCGATTCATATACATTTGCTCTGGCATCTCCTTCCGAGACGTTATCAAATTGATCCTGAAGTTTTGTCGTATCTTCCGTGTAAAAAGCATCATAATACTTCTGTAAATATAGATCATTTCGATGGCACCCCACCCCAACGTCGAGTGTGTGAAAACTGTTTGTCAAATTCGCGGGCGGAGAAAAAGATTGATTACTTTTTTTATCTGGTGGGGAGGGTAAGGGTATATAACCCGCAATTTCGTGAGCGGCTTCATTAGAGAACGATCAAATGCGAAACACACGAGTCGTGCTGAAACAGCGATTATTGTTACACTTGAGAAATATCAGAGAAGTGAAAGTCTTGTTGCAAAGAATGTCGGTGATTCTAGATATCAACCAAAGTGTAAAAAATCTTTCAATATCCGAAGTAACGTTGCATTCGCACAAATCCTGCACCGTGAACAAAGTACCGAGCCACAACAACAACAATGGATCTGGAGGCTATCAACAAAATCGGCAAGATGGGCGATTTCCTACCGACCAAAAAATTGTCGGAACTACCGGTGCGGGCGAATCAACGTATATCAAACGTGAGAGTTGTCCAGACGAAATTCGGACGACGGTACATCGTCGATATTAATGGCGAATTTTCCTTTTTTTTGCCGGCCAGAATCACGAAAGCCATCGATAAGGACCCAACGACGTTGGACAAATTCCAAACTGCGACTAACGATGGGAAATTACATCTGAATTACGTCAGTGGAAAATATAACAAACTAGAATTTATTCTGTTGTAGGGAAATTTGAATAAAAAAAACAAATGTCGTGTAAATGTGTTTTTTTATTTCAAAGAATATCGCGATTACACAAAGTTTGATAGGCCTTTAGCCAACTTTTCAGCGATTTCACATTCGCGCTGGCACAATTGTATTTCGTTTGGGCGGAATGATGCGAACATCCCAGTGGAATTTTCGGCAATTTCTTCAACGATGGGCAGTCCAGAGTCTCGAGATCGATAATCTCAGCGGTCGTGAACTTTTTCATCCATTGTGTTTTTTCGAGTCCCTTGACGTATACTTTGCGAGCTCGTTGCGTAACGTATTTCCTCGAACAAATAGCAAATGGCGTTATTGACGAGGCTCGTGGCAAGGGTCGGTGTGCCATCGTTTTTCGTCAATTTTCCGCATATATGTGAGAAGCTGTGACTCGTTAGTATACAGAGATCTTGATGCTGAATGGAGATGCAGATTTCATCGCTGTTGTTGAAGGTTGCAAATGCATACGGCTGATGAGCATGAATCTCACAATGTGTGATGGATTCATCGAAGAAGACGGGGTTCTGAATATCAACTATTTCCTCCTCCATTGTACACAGCATATGGCCAAAGCGCAGAACAAAAATTTATGTCTCACACGTTTTTTTCGCGAATTTTTAGCCCTAGACTCTGCAGGAACAACACGTTTTAAAGTGTTAACGCTCTACGCGTTGATCGACGACTGTCCATCGCAAGCCATGTCGGTTTATTAAGAATTCTGTTATAAACTATGCCCATTGTGATTTTATATGCAAACGAATCGTAATAACTTTACCCCGAAAATTGACTATATCACCATCCTGATCGACTATCCGAAGTCTGATAAAATCTATCGTTTTGCTGGTGATCGGCAGATAAATGACATGTGCCGGTACTTCGATAATTTTGTAACCAAGTGGGACTGTCGGAAAAAACTCGTGAATCGTGTGTACTTTTCGCTCGTTGATATAAGCTCCCGTGGTGATGTTACACTCAACTCGCAGAGCGTTCACTTTGAGAATGGCTACCGGTAGATCGAATTTGTATCTTTTATCGGCACTCAGAATACGCGGTGTAATACCGAACAAGCGTCCGATGGAATTATTAGGTAAAAAATGTATTTCGCGATTACTCTTAATTTCACTACGCAAAGTATTATTATTGTGGTTTATATTGAGAATAATATCTTTACGGGACAATTCCGATTGTACGTATTTCTCAATATCCTCAATATCGGAGCTGCCCGTAGGTATCGTTGATATCTCATCTCCAACGTAAAGTTTATTACTTTGAAAGTCGATGTTAGGGACGGAATTGAAGGTTAGTAATTCGATGAGACCGTGGCTATAAATGTTGTGAGGGGAGAGCTCGATCGGTGGAAAGTATCGCGCCTGGAGTATTGACGAAGTGTCCCAATATCGTTAATGTCAAACTATCATCCATGATGGTTAATCAACGACTGACCTTTCTGTTTTACCCTTTACGATTATATAACACGTATTTTTCACCAAAATCCAATTGATCGCAGAGAAACTTCAAGCACAAATGACCGCACTCGATTGTATCATAGTCTTGGTATCTCTCGTAGTTGTAATTCACGCTACCGACACCGAAATATTTCATGAGTTCGGATGGTGGTCGAAGGTTGCCAAAACTATCGAAATAATCGATCCTTTTTTCAAATTTTTTGTACGCAACCCAGTGTGTACCACGACCGATATTCTCATCCAAATTCACAATTGCCGTTTCGTATTTCAGCGGTCCGCTCTTCGGCAGTTTATCTCGCATGTAAACGCCTCGAAAATGTCGAATGTTCATGATTCGTGCGTATTTACGGAGATCCGCGTCGGTGAGCGGTCGATGCGGTAGCTTCAATTCACGTTTTTTGGAGCTATATGAAGACCCAATCCCTGCTTGTGTGGTTTAAGATGTAAGCCTTTGCCCAATGCAATAGCCTCGATCGTTCGATTGTAGCGTTTGTGTTCGTCCAATTCTCGTTTAGCTGCCTGAGCAGCGTTGACGGCTTTCGCTATACTCGCCGCACCACCGGCCAATGCCCCGGTAGCGCTGAGCCCCGCGAAAATCGGCACGAGAAGTGACAAGAAACCACCGATCTTTTTCGGCACGCGTATAACACGAGGAGCGCGCATTTTACATCCTGCTGCTCTTTTCGTCACCCTCCGAGCACCCTTGAGAGCGGATCTGATGAGTGCTCTCGAATCACCGCTGCGAATCATCGTTGCTCGTGCTGCTGCGACAACTTTTTTGAAACTTGGCTTAACCCCCATACCGAATTTCGTTTTAACCTTCATGATATTAGCAATACTCAGGGCACTCGCTTTCTCGCCTAAGCTAGCGTCTCTGGCGAATACTCGTTTCCACGCTTCCTCGGTCAGCACCTTGTCAGCCGCGTGTCGCGCCGCAATATTCTCCCGATTTTTCGAATACGCGATATCGTGTTCTTTGCAAGCCGCGTCGAGCGGATTAACGCCAGGATCGCCTCGCGCAAGCCGCTCAGATAATTTTGTGCCGGGCCCGCAATATTGATATCCCGGTATGTGTAACTCGAATGGAAGTTTATTAATCAAATTGTTGACGACTCCTTTTCCACGTTTTTTGTTTTTCGCGCCAACGATCATGCTCCTCGTGACAGTTTTCAATGCTCGCGATATCCTTATTTACACTGTTTCTTCTAATCACCAACTGCACCGTATCGTCCCGGGTCAACTTCTCCCGTAAATCGCGTACTTCCTCTAATGTTAGGATTGGAATAGTCACGATAACGATCGGCAAATTTCTTCAAACTTTCGGTTATAGGATTTTTCGGATCGTCTTGTTTCGGCATTTTCCACATATGTTCATCAGACGGGAAAACATTCGCAACTGAGACATCAATCGTTATAAGCATACTACTTATACCTATTTCCATCAGTCACGGTCAAGATGAGTTCACAGATGGGACTATTGCCTGTAATAAATTTCGATGAATTTACGCGAGCGGAGAAGAGACAAAAACGTCATGGTGATTTGCTGCCTGATACTATTCGTACTGTGTTTTGCGGTCCATCGAATTGTGGCAAAACCAATGCTTTGCTCTCGCTCATAATACATCCCAATGGACTGAGATTTGAGAACATTTACCTCTATTCAAAATCGTTGAAACAACCAAAGTATAAATTGCTCGAACGATTGCTCGAATCGGTGAACGGGGTCGAATATCATCCGTTCAACGAGCACGAACAAGTGGTGTCACCTAGCGATGCGCGACCTCACTCGATAATCATCTTTGACGATGTTGCGTGCGAGAAACAAGACAATATGAGGGCCTTTTTCTCCATGGGAAGACACGAAATTGTCGACTGCTTCTATGTTTGTCAGACGTATGCTCGCATTCCTAAGCATCTCGTAAGAGATAATACGAACTTTCTTGTTCTATTCAAGCAGGATGATATGAATTTGAAACATGTGTATAACGATCATGTTAACACGGATATGACTTATTCGCAATTCAAGAGCATTTGTTCGGAATGTTGGAATTCTGATAAATACGGATTTTTCGCGATTGACAAGGATAGCGAAGTGGACAAGGGTAGATACCGACGGGGTTTTGATACTTTTCTCACCATTAAATGACTTTGTTGTATCCAACAAACAGCAGTATCATCAGCGTCGCTATAGCGACAACATGGAGCATAAAAAAGAGCGAGATGTGTTGAATCAGCTTGTTCGAGCGAGCGAAGCGATTAGAAAAAAACATCGTATGATGAAAAGCAGCAAGGATGATGTCGAACTCATGAGGCGGGAAGTTTTCAAACCTATAGTCACACCGCTGGAAACGTTAATACGGAATGTGGATCATCCAATCAAGGAGGAAGTAAAAAAAGAAGAAAAAAACGTTAAGGAAGAACACGATGATTCGTTTGGAAAGGAGTATGTTAAAAAAACGGATACGTCTTATGATGATGATGTCTCCTTCAAATCAACATATGATACGAGTATGGATGAGAGTGATAATGATGATGACAAATCAACCCGCAACGTTGACCAATTAATCAACGAATATATCGTGTTATTACAAACAAATCGAAAAACGAATTTCGATGTTTTTTACGGTGTTCGGCTTCTCGCCAATGACAAACTGAAAATTGGCGATTCATCGATAAACTTTGATTCACCGAAGATTCGCGTGGGAGATCGAGAGTATGCAAAAACTGTCGGATTAATCGAGCTATTGTTCAAAAAAGTTCCCGATATCGAGACTATCACGGAGGACGATGTAAAAAATTATGAAGATATCGTAATTACAACGAAAGCTCATAAAAAGTTTTACAAAGCCGGTGAAGCGACGCGAAGGGATAATACTTATAAATTTAAAACATATATCGCAAAAATCGCATCGAGAAAACATATTGGCGGAGGTATCCATAAAGTGGTTGAAAAAAATACCAAATTCGATTATGTTTATTGGGATGATCCTAACGAATTGGTCGATCGTTTACGTTTACTCGCAGCATCTCAAGCAGCCGGCAATTTGTCTCATTCAAACGAAATTGTATCAATCATTGAAGAATTACGCGAGGCTGGAATTATTCATTAAAACGATTCTCACCAAGATCTTGTTGCACATTCGCAAGATGAGCGTTGACGTGTTTGGACGCCAATTGCAGCCAAAACGTAGAAGTGAAAATGTTCGCGGACCTCGAGGCAAAGGATTCAAGATTACTCGCGATGGACAATACGATATTGATAAAAAACGTTTGTGTAATTTGGCTGATCCGATAGACGACAATGATGCGATTTCAATGAGAGTGATGCGAAGCGCAATGCAACAAGAAGTCCGTCAGATACATCACGTTACATCTTCTTTACGGGAGGATATCGATAATCATGACATAATGATCAGTGCACTCGAGTCCCAACTCGCGGAGCACATAAGACATCAAAAAATCAATCATGAAAATCTTGAAAACCTGACGAAACGCAATTCCGAGCTCATTGTGCTGTTGGAAAACGAGCTGAAAACATTGGAGCAAAGTAGTAGTAGTAGTAGCGGTAATTATACGTTAATGATCGATAGTGTCAAGAGCCACTTGAGCCAGTTTAAAACGGACCAGGAAGCTGTACACGCGTTATCACGATACGGATAATGTACCCGGAGCGGTCGACGTGGTTCACGTACATGGCAGGTATGATCACCGGACACACGTGGGGAATCGCTAGGTACACGATAATGATAATGTACCCGGAGCGGTCGACGTGATACACGTAGACGGCAGGTATCATCACTGGATGCACGTAGACGACCGCTAAGTACACGATAGTGATAATGTACCCGAGCGGTCGACGTGATACACGTAGATGGCAGATATGATCACCGGATGCACGTAGGGGACCGCCAGGTACATGATAATGATAATGTACCCGGAGCGGTCGACGTGATACACGTAGATGGCAGATATGATCACCGGATGCACGTAGGGGACCGCCAGGTACACGATACGGATAATGTACCCGGAGCGGTCGACGTGGTTCACGTACATGGCAGGTATGATCACCGGACACACGTGGGGAATCGCTAGGTACACGATAATGATAATGTACCCGGAGCGGTCGACGTGATACACGTAGACGGCAGGTATCATCACTGGATGCACGTAGACGACTGCTAAGTACACGATAGTGATAATGTACCCGGAGCGGTCGACGTGATACACGTAGATGGCAGATATGATCACCGGATGCACGTAGGGGACCGCCAGGTACATGATAATGATAATGTACCCGGAGCGGTCGACGTGATACACGTAGATGGCAGATATGATCACCGGATGCACGTAGGGGACCGCCAGGTACATGTTAATGATAATGTACCTGGAGCGGTCGACGTGATGCACGTAGATGGCAGGTATAATCACCGGATACACGTACAGGACCACTAGGTACACGATATTGATAATGTACCTGGAGCGGTCGACGTGGTATACGTAGACGGTAAGTATGATTACCGGATACATGTAAGGGACCACTAGGTTCACGATAGTGATAATGTGAGCGGTCGACATCGTACACGAAGACGGCAGTTATGAACACGAGATACACGTAGGGGACCACTAGGTACACGATACGGATAATGTACCCGGAGCGGTCGACGTGGTTCACGTACATGGCAGGTATGATCACCGGACACACGTGGGGAATCGCTAGGTACACGATAATGATAATGTACCCGGAGCGGTCGACGTGATACACGTAGACGGCAGGTATCATCACTGGATGCACGTAGACGACCGCTAAGTACACGATAGTGATAATGTACCCGAGCGGTCGACGTGATACACGTAGATGGCAGATATGATCACCGGATGCACGTAGGGGACCGCCAGGTACATGATAATGATAATGTACCCGGAGCGGTCGACGTGATACACGTAGATGGCAGATATGATCACCGGATGCACGTAGGGGACCGCCAGGTACACGATACGGATAATGTACCCGGAGCGGTCGACGTGGTTCACGTACATGGCAGGTATGATCACCGGACACACGTGGGGAATCGCTAGGTACACGATAATGATAATGTACCCGGAGCGGTCGACGTGATACACGTAGACGGCAGGTATCATCACTGGATGCACGTAGACGACTGCTAAGTACACGATAGTGATAATGTACCCGGAGCGGTCGACGTGATACACGTAGATGGCAGATATGATCACCGGATGCACGTAGGGGACCGCCAGGTACATGATAATGATAATGTACCCGGAGCGGTCGACGTGATACACGTAGATGGCAGATATGATCACCGGATGCACGTAGGGGACCGCCAGGTACATGTTAATGATAATGTACCTGGAGCGGTCGACGTGATGCACGTAGATGGCAGGTATAATCACCGGATACACGTACAGGACCACTAGGTACACGATATTGATAATGTACCTGGAGCGGTCGACGTGGTATACGTAGACGGTAAGTATGATTACCGGATACATGTAAGGGACCACTAGGTTCACGATAGTGATAATGTGAGCGGTCGACATCGTACACGAAGACGGCAGTTATGAACACGAGATACACGTAGGGGACCACTAGGTACACGATACGGATAATGTACCCGGAGCGGTCGACGTGGTTCACGTACATGGCAGGTATGATCACCGGACACACGTGGGGAATCGCTAGGTACACGATAATGATAATGTTCCCGGAGCGGTCGACGTGATACACGTAGACGGCAGGTATCATCACTGGATGCACGTAGACGACCGCTAAGTACACGATAGTGATAATGTACCCGAAGCGGTGGACGTGGTGCACGTAGACGGCAGGTATGAACACGAGATACACGTAGGGGACCACTAGGTACATGATAGTGATAATGTACCCGGAGCGGTCGACGTGGTGCACGTAGACGGCAGGTATAATCACCGGATGCACGTAGGGTACCGCTAGGTACATGATAATGATAATGTACCCGGAGTGGTCGACGTCGTACACGTAGACGATGATAATGCGATAATGTTCGACTAGTAGACGACCTCTAAGTGCACGACATCGATGATTCACACGTAGCCTTCGACGTCGTATACGTGGACGACGACTGCGATGATGTTCTCCACGTATGCAACAATGCCGCACACGGAGACATTGAAGCTGTTCTCGTAGGCGACTCCGCGGAAGACGGCATGATAATAATAACAAAAACAATAACAATAATAACAATAATAATAGCGGAATAATTGTATTACTATTATTATATATTTAATCGATAAATAATTTTGCTTTCAAATTACATTTCGAATAAGCTCCATTCGAGCCGTTAAAATAAGAAATAGCAGATTACAGCGCTGTCGGCGGTATATTCCGCCATTTTATTTTTGGGGACGAAAAATTTGGGGACCATGCTTCGTTAGCCTCACTTCATTGTACTTACGTCGATAAATAATAGAAACGGATTGCAGCGCCATCTAGCGTTTAGTGATACAACAAGCCCTAGTTACTTTTTGGGGACGATGCATTTGGGGAACATGCTACACTACCATCTTTACATTATTGATTGAAAACAAAAAAAAATTATGCGCTATAATGGTCGAATGTTACGCATGCTAATTAATTTATTTTCATGATTGTCCGACTTAGTTAATTGATGAGTGAGATAATCGACTCGATCAATGACTCTCTCTCCTTACTTTTCGAACGAATTGTCTCGAAATAATTGAGTTTAAGGTGTTTCTGGAGAGGGGAATAGCGGATATCCTAACAGGTAAAGATTTTTAAAACTCTCGACACGGAGAAATAGAAATTTCAACATTTCAGTCTGTGATTATTTCACAGAATGTATTTAGTTTCAACAAATCACAATTTGCAGACATTTCTAGGGTTGAGGAGTCGATGAAATCCTTTCCTTAAAAATGCAAACATCCCTTCGACCGGTGAGTATGTACATGTAAAAAATATTAGAAATACATTTTTTTGCAATGATTGATCATCATTTATTGTTATTCGTGCTGTGTGGTTATTGTACAACACAAACAACGTCAGTATTTGTCAAACGTCAAACATTTCACCACAACATCTCGTAATTATTATCCTTCGGGATCCTGGGAAGTGTCGGGTGCATTTTTATAACTTTTGAATCCTTCGAAATACATAATACTTCAAAAACATCTGCACGGCCAACAAAATTGTTTTCATAATTTTATTTAAATTTACAACAATCGTTAAAAAAAATTCTTATTCAAAAACAAAAAGAAAAAAATTACAACGAACTGCTAAAACTGTAAGACTAAAAATTGAAAAATGTCAAACATTCATAGCAGAGTTTCAACAATTATTAGAATAATTTTTTTTCCAACGATTGTTGAGAATTTAAATAGAATTAAGAATAATAGAAAGATTCAAACGTTATAAAAATGTACCCGACACCTCCGAGGATCACGAAAATAATAATTAGGAGATGTTGTGTTGAAATCTTTGTACTGACATTTTTTGCGTTGTATAATAATTACATAACAGGAATAATAATAAATGATAATGAATCATTGCAAAAAAAATATATTTGTAACATTTTTTACATGTATACATACTCACCGTTCGAAGGGATGCTTGAATTTTTAAGAGAGGCTTTTATCCTCTCCTCAACCCTAAAAATGTCTGCAAATTATGATTTGTTGACACATTTTGTGAAATATTCGCAGACTGAAATGTTGAAATTTCTATTTCTCCGTATCGAGAGTTTTGAAAATCTTTACCTCTCAGGATATTCGCTATTTCCCTCTTGCGAAACACATAAATTCAATTATCTCGAGACGATTTGTTCAACAAGTAAGGAGAAAGAGTCATTGATCGAGTTGATTATATCACTCATTAATTAACTTAGTCGGACAATCATGAAAATAAATTAATTAGCATGCGTAACATTCGACCATTAATGCGTATAATTTTTTTTGTTTTTAATCAATAATGAAAAATTATCGTATGAGAAAACGCCAAGCTGATGTTTATTTTTAGTTTAAGTAAATAAATAAGTCGAATTTTAACATCTTGAGTACAGATTTCGTTTTCCATTCAGGATTTACAATTCCACATGAATTCATTTAATTAATTTATTATCCATTTCATATAAAAATGTATCATCGCGGGGCGCCACTTATTGTTTTCGCGTTCTCCTTCAATACAATCAACGCTCGCTGCCTAGCTTGGGCCCTCACACCAATGCACACACACGTCCACGTCGCGCGGCGTAGCCCTGCCTCTCGCGGTGTAGCCGGGCACACCGTCATATGCACACCACCACGCGCCGCCCAGCCCACGCGTATTATTGGCTGTCGTTAATTATTAATAACTCATCAGGGGTGCACCGGAACGAAAAACGGCTGAGGACTTTTCGATTCAGAATTTCGAGATTTACCACCCCTTTAGAGATCAGTAGATATATGGGGCGGGTTCTAGTGCCAGATTCCTGTTACCGACATTTACCGACACTTAGCCGAGACACGAACCCCCCGGAGGGGAGGGTGGTGTGCCGAGTGGGTGGGTAGAGAGGGTGGAGTGGGGGTATTTTAGCCTAGATATTAACCCTCAAGTGGGTGGAGTGGGTGTAGGAGGGGGCGGAGTTGATGGGATTGGGAGGTGGGTGGGGGTATTTAGGCCGGACACGAACCCTCGAGGGGGGGCGGAGTGGGAGGGATTGGGAGGTAGGTTGGGGTGGAGTGGGTGGAATTCGGAGGTGGGAGGGGGTGGGTGGGACAAGTATCGCCATCTAGCGATCGTGCGATCAAGCATTGCTCTTTTTTATCGGCGCGATAATTGATCTTTTTTATCGGTGTGATAATTGATCTTTTTTATCCACATCGTTTCGCGTGATAATCCATAGATCTCTTTTATCGACATCTTTTCGCGGGGAGGATTTATTGATACGTGATAATCGATAGATCTTTTATATATATTGAGACAGGATAATTTTTCTACGCTCTCACTTGGCGAGAAAATCCCTTCACCTACCGCGGCCGGGGTCAGTGGCTGGTAGGGCTCTTTGACAAATATTTCAAATTTCGAATCATTTATTAATAAGCAACTGTTGGGCGCCAGATAGTTTAAAGATTCTATCAAATCTATCTCTACTCGTTACGTTAATTATCGGCATGAGACAAATCCACAGGGGGGGAACAGTTGGGGACCCATGGATTGCGAGAATCAAAGAAAGCGTGTCGAAGCGAAGGAATACAGTTTATTCAACACTTACGTGAATTCCTTTGACAAATCCAATTACAAATTTCTTCAGATCCTCCGGCGGACACCAATCGCTTTATCTCTCGATATTGACAATTTCCGCACGCAGTTCGCTGACGTCGATTGGCACAATTCGACGATCGCAAGTGAGGGCACGCAACCTTCAATTTCTCACAAGTTTCAATTGACAAATTAACGAGCTCGGGGCCGAGACGCAAGTTGACGACACAAAACAGGACCTGAACGAGGAGTCTTCCTTTTCACAATAACGAACAATCTCGCTCTTCCAATGGTCAAGATTGTTCTTCCTCTTTCTTTCCATTCCTCTCGTACGGAGGCCTCCCGTTGTACGTCCCCTCCTTGGGACTCTATGCCCTCACTAATTGGGGGTCGCGCACGCGCGTCTGCCCTTTGATCTTTCATCAGCATTTGGGCTTCGGTGTATTCGCCGCGAGCGACCGTCGGTAATTGACAAATGGGTGATAGTGAAAATGACTTACATACCGACGGATTAACATCGCCCATGACGGGGTCGCGTCTTAAGGATAATCTCGGCCCTGTGAGAACGCACGAAAACGACCACGTCGAGAGTGAACCTCGACTTTCCGGTCACAATATATTAAACGTCGATGATGTATGATAATTCATAGATCTCTTTTATCAACATCTTTTCGCGGGGGATCTTGACTGTAACCATTATGGAAACCAACTTGCGTTCAGTGAGGTCTGTGTGTGGGAGGGAAAATAGAGGGGGGAGGCCTTTGAAATTTCACGGCGCGTGTCGCCCGATTCCGTCGAACGTTGTATATATCGAGCGTTGATTTATTATAAACTTTTCGAGACTCGAAATTTCTCGGAAGTGGTGCGTGTCGTTGCAGGTCGGCACTTATCAAACGTTGATTATAAACTTTTGCGTAAACATGCACATCGAGAATGGCGCCGCTATGGCGCGGGGTGATTTCTTGGAAACGACATCGCGGCGGTCAATCATCAAAAGAATTTTAGGGTGACCAAATGAGAGGGATTATTTTTCACAGTCTGATGCAATATCTTTGACCGCACGCGTGTGTGTGCGTGTGTGTGTGTTTGTGTCGGCACTATTGAATTTGTTTCTCCGAAAAAAATAGGCGCGTGTAACAAATACTCGGTCTTTCCCTGTTCCCTTTGTTCCCTGTGAGAAACGAAAGCCGTGTTCGGTAACAAGCTAAGTTTTTCGACTTATGAGCTCGCTAAGACGTGTAAGAACATAGGTCCAATCATATTTCTCAACGAAAGACTGAACCATCATAGCGCGAGAGAGACAAACAATGCATCTCTTTAACGCGCCATCATCCTAAAGGGCGACACGATGTTGACGCATGTGATAAACAGAAAAAGTGACGCCAGTGGACGAGAGAGAGACGATGTGATGCCAGCAACCCGTCTTAGTGTAAATGAATATTGTTAAGAGATGATAGCAGTAGTCGTCAAAGGTTTTTATTTAAGGAATAAAATTATTAAAATGAGCGAGGGAGGCGCGCATTGCCAAAAGAGACGAGCGGCTTTTTAGCGCGATCGTTTACATGTGACCGCTTGATTGTTTATCAAACTATTGCTATCGAAGTACGATTCACCGATACAATTCCAAATGCCGTCAAAGGAGGATAGGAGGGGGAGTAATCATAACATTAATAGGAAAAAAGTCTTTAAGAAGCGGCTACGCTGAACACTTTCGATCAATCAAGTGCACAGTTCACAATAGATGTTCACGAGTATCGGAAAATAATTGACGAGTTGGAAAGAGCGTACTCTGCGCTCAGAAACAACATTTCTCGCATTAAAATGGAAAAATTAACAAAGTTCAGCGATATCAACATTAAACAATTGACCAAAATTCTAAGAACATTTCATCTCAAGACGGGTGAAAAATTACGAATTCAGGCTAGTATAGCCAAGGTGCTATCGTTAAGGCCTTAGGCCACCCCAGAGGCTGAAAAAAATAGGCTTTTTGGGGATTTTTTTTCAGAAAAACTACAAAATAAATCGAGATAACAGAAACGTGATTTTATTATCTATATCAGTGACTGCTTACAATAATTTTTTTGAAGCGATTTATTACAAAATGGCGGCTGTGCAGCGTTTTTGCGACGACGTCTTTTTTTTCGGGGTCCACGGCCGGACTAACAGCTCCTGTAATTTTTAAAATAATAATGAGCAAATTAATTTCCCGATTATATATAGTAATTGCTATAGAAGTACGTAGGATTTTCGCGATATATTGATTTTTGGCCAAATGGCGCCCTTCTAAAGTGAAAAGTGAAAAACTTGCCTGAAAATTTGTCAGATAATTGTTAATAACAAATGAACTACGCAATATAAAAAAAATCCTACGTACTTTCATAGACAATGTATATTTCAAGATATTTTCAAAATTTCAAGTTAATCGGTTGAAAATTGCTTGAGTTACGAGTCCGGCCAACTTGAAAAATACAGTATTGAGATAAACGCGTTTCAAGTTTTGAGTAGTAGAAAATTATGAATAATTTCACAATACCTTTAATCTGCGATGCCTGCACCATACAATTGGCCTTCCAGATTATCTTCCTGCTCTTGCATTTCTTTTCTGCTTGATCTTGAAGCGATTCTTGCCTCTTGTACCCGGTCGGACAGCGATCTTTCTGCAAGCTTTATGCGCTGTTTGTCGATGTCCAGGCACATTTCGTAGCTGTTCGGGCCGATTTCAAAGTTCATTGCTTTGATTATGTGCAAAATTGAAACAAACCCGTCATTGAACACACAAACTGCAATATCAGTGGCTACATCCAAGATTGTTTTACCACTCGAAATGGTAACCACTCGAATTGAAGCTTTCATTATTGTTTTGTGTGTAACCACCGATGCACCGAGTTAGAAGATCTTCACTGGTCAGTTCTTCATAGATTGGTTTGATAGCTTCATAGACTTCAATTGCAAGTTCGTACTCAGCCAAAGTATTTGTAGCTTTAACGTATTGCCATGAGCACCATGAATCCTCTCCAATAGGACATTTGTCGTGCTGCGGTTTATCATCAGTAGATCATTTGTGATCCAGTGTAGCCTATATACTGCTTCTCATGTTCTTAACTGAATCACTGTTTCTACGAATCGCTAATCCATAATAAATAGATAGCTCGTCTATAAGTTTCCCAGTCAATTTGCCCCTTCCACCGAGACCTTTTGTCTTCTTTTTCAAATTACGTAGTCGGGTGCCCATTCGCTTTTGCACGTGATCTATGCACTCTTTCTTGAGTACTGTGAAATCCTCATACGGCTTAGCATCTGTAATGCCTTTGAAAGTCTTAGAATCACCGTCACCAATGTAGTGAGTATATTTGAGCTGGTGCAAAGTTTCAGAGCGGCGAAACATCTCAACAACTGAATCGACTTTTATTTTTCCTGCCGATCCATCGTGATTCACAGCGCATTCTTCTGCATGATTTTCTGCCCACTGCACATATTCTTCGGTATCTTTATTTTTAGCCCAATATTCACACGCCTTACAGTTTTTTGATTTCACTACACAATCAACGATTTTTCCACCGTTTTAGCCAATTAGAGTCGTTATCCCATACAAAGACGTAACTCCACGTTTTCTCCACGAGCCAGCGCCTGATACTACAATTCCATTTTCTCCATTTTCAATAGATACGGTTTTCTCTTCTTCCGCAGCTCTCATCATACTGTTCTTGCAAACTAGATTGGTTGCAGAGCTCATTTTTTTGACAATCTTATCGTAGACAGTGAAGCCAGATCGCGTGTAGAACTTACCCTCTCTCTAGTCCCCTACGCGCCCATCACACAATCAGAGAAGCGCGTGTCCCTGAGCAAGCGACGCTCGGACGACGTCGGAAAGAGCCGAGCGCGGTCGAGAAACTTCGACCGCGGCTTCGGCAGCTACACTCATACATGGGGACGCTGAGCACGTTCATGTGGCGCGTAAGAGGACTAGAGAGAGGGTAGCCTCTACACGCGATCTGGCTGCTGGCTTCTTAGTCCAAGATTTTAAGATTTTTCCAAAGCAAAAAATCTTGATAATTGATTTTTCGATTGGATTATGTCAGAAGGTGTCCCCTAAGTATAAAACCAAATTTGTGACGTCTCAAACCGCGAGCGTTAGCCTCCATCTTGAAAAACACCTTTTTGCTAATATCTCGGAAACGGCGAGTTTCACGAGAAAAATTGTAGAGGCTTTTTTTGTAGTGGATAAAATTCCCCATCTTTTTTATTTGAAATTTTTTTTTGTATTGTTAATACTCGTCGAGATATTGTTGGTTGAAAAAACCAAATTTTTGTTTTCGTTATATATCTCGATAATTTTTGGAAATATGAAATAAATGTAGAATTCAAAGTTGTAGAACATAAAATTTTCTACAATTTTTGTATAACACTTTTTTCCGTAAAACTAATAGCTGCTAAGTTCTAACCCAATGAAAGATGCCGGCCGCCGTCTTGAAAAACGCCTCTTTGCAAGTATCTCGTAAACGGCGAATTTACGTTTAAAATGGTAGGAACTTTGTTTGTAGAGGACAAAATTTCCCATCTTTTTTTATTCAAAACTTGTTTCAGTATTGTTAATATTTGTCGAGATATTGTTGATTAAAAAAACAAAATTTTTGTGTTTGGAATATACTCGATAGTTTTTGAAAATTGTAATTTTGTAATTGTTTGTAAAATGTAAAATTTTTGAAAAATGTAATTTTAATACAAAAAAAATACATCGACGTGAACACGGAACTGAGAAAAAAATCGAGGAACGAGTTTGAAAAAAAATTTTACAAGTTAATGAATAATGCCGTATTCGGGAAAACAATGGAAAATGTGCGAAAGCACAAAGAAGTGAGGATTGTGATGGAATGGCGTGGACGGTAGTAGATATATGGGGCCGGTTCTAGTGCCAGATCCCTGCACCGACATTTACCGACACTTAGTCGAGACACGAACCCCGATTTAGCCGGGACACGAACCCCCCGGAGAGGGGGTATTTTGGCCTGGATGTGAATTCTCGAGAAGGCAGAGTGGGAGGGGAGGGGGGGGGGGTTCACGGCGCGTGTCGCCCGATTCCATCGAACGTTGTATATATCGAGCGCTGATTTAGGATAAACTTTTTTGAAGACTCGAAATTTCTCGGAAGTGGTGTGCGTGTCGTTGCAGGACGGCACTTATCAACGCGTGTCGTCCGATTCCGTCGAACGTTCTATATATCCAAGCGCAAGAGAAAGAGAGAGACAAACAATGCGAGCGCATCATATTTCTCGATGAAAGACTGAAGTACCAGGCGCAAGAGAGAGGGAGCGACAAACGATGCGAGCGTTGAACATTGGAGACCTCTGAAGAGTCGTCCGTGCCGAGACACAGAGGAAGAGAGAAAAAACGAATGCCCAGTTTTGATTTTTTCCAAGAGAGAGACCGAACGACCAACCCGTCAACGAAAGAGCCGAATGATGCGAGTGCAGGAGGAAGAGAGAAAACGAGCGCAAACAGACCTACCGACCACTACGAAAGAATTTTCCGATGAAAGACCAAACCATGAAGCGTGAGAGAGAGAGAGAGATGGCCAACGTAAGAGGCCTCTGAAAAGCGGCCCGTACCGGGGGACACGGCGGAAGGGAGAAAACATTCGAGAAAAACAAAAAGAACAGCGTCTCAATTAATTTTTCTTTTATTATAAAAATAACACACACACACACACACACACACACAGTATAAAATACAAAATATCAACTACAATACGTACAAAAAATATAAAAATATAGAATTATTATTATTAAATGCCGCTGCTGCATACATGTGGTTATTCCCTGTAACAAACAAAAAATGTTTTTATATTAGTAAATGCATATGTGTGTTTATATATGCATCAATGTATATTTCAATTTTCGTTTACCTGCAGTAAGGGCACGGGAGATTTCCCCAACAGGAGGGACAAGTTTGGGCATACTGCCACTCCCAATATTCCTCATCGAAATTAATGGGAGGGAGTGGGTATGGCGGCAGGAGGTGGTGTTCGTCCCTCCTGTCCACAATACCCAGCGCCTCATCATCCATCTCCTGTTGGTCCTCGTCCTCTTCCTCCTGATCCATCTCCTGTTGGTCCTCGTCCTCTTCCTCCTGAGCCTCTTCTTCCTGCTCCTCTTGTTCCTCCGGCTCCTCTTCCTCCACCGGAGGAAATTGAGGTGGATGAAACTGGGGTGCATACTCGAACACCCACTGCCCATGTTCATCCACCTCTTGAAGAGGAGCAGGCTCTTCAGGTTTTTCGAAGATACTCAGAAATATTACGAGGATCGAGTGCAACATCTAAAAAAAAAAAAATAAAATATATATAAATATTAACAGAAATTGGAATATTTGATTAAAGATTTTCAGAGAATCACAAACTTACTGTATTATAAATTTTTGTCGTCTTCTCAAACGCGCTTAATATTTTTCTGCTCCTTCCTCGTACGAATGTCGCCGTGTGACTGACTAAAACTAGCTGCTTCACACAAAGCACAGAGCGCAAAAACACTTGAACATATGACACAGTCAAAGGTTAGCCGGACGCATGGCGTATTGGTAGAAAAATATATACAAAGGTTCGAGAACGTCTAAGATAAAAAAGGATATAGAGAAATGGTTTACGTTGGCCGGTTTATGCTTGCCTCTCTAAATATGTTATAGACGTTTTACCCTGTCTGCTCTCCGATCGTCTATACTTTGAGATATTCGTGGCTAAGCAACGACATGTACCGAACAGCTTGTATGAATTTTCAAAACGCACAAGAGTATTTTCTTGAGCGATTGAAATGTGCATTAGCTGTAATAAAGTTTATGGTATGCAATAAATATGCTTTTTCGGGGGTTAATGTACAATTTTTATAAAAATGTACACTCTCTAAAGGTGATAGCAACGACGAATTTCATGCGTAAAAATTACATCACCCTTTTGTTTATGCGAAGCGGAGGAAGAGGAGGAGGAGGAGAGTGGTGAAGCGATAAGCGCTCTTTTAAGATGCTGCTACGCCGAAAATTGTCACACTTGCGATTGATCTATTGAGCGAATAGCTTGCATTCACGATGGACGCTGATGAATATCGTAAAATTATCGACGAGTTGGAAAGAGCGTATGCGGCGCTCAAAAGTAACGTCTCCCGCATTAAAGTCGAAAAAATGTTAAAGTTCTGCGATGCTAGCATCAAAGAACTGACGATAAATTTTCGAACGTTTCATCTCAAGACGGGTGAAAAATTACGAATTCAGGCTAGTGTAGCCAAGTTGCTATCGTTGAAGGAAAAAATTGTGCGCATCAACCCGCGAAAAAGTGGTGGTAGTTTGAGTGTCGCGAGCGGTGCGGTGAAATGGGTTGATATAGAATCAGCGTTTCAAGGTCGAATAAAGACGGGTGCTATAATCAATTTGGACCACAAAGATGTGTCAAATTTCCTCGAAGATGCGAAGAAAGTAATGGTGCCGAAATTAAAAACAGTCGTGAGAGAAGAAAATAACATCAAGGTCAACGTTACGCTAGTATGCAAATTCCATCTTTCGAAGATAGACGAGATCATCGAGGAGCAAAAAACATTTCAAACGAGGAACGCGAGCATTTCCTTATCAACGGATATCGATGAATGGTTTGTGGAGTATGTGCAATCAAAACTGCTCGTGAAAATCGAAGATTTTCAGGAAAAAGAATCAGGCTGGTCTTTGCATGAAATCGATCATCTCCTCGTTAGCATCAATTCGTACACACCGCTGCTCGGTGGCTCATCCACATACACGCCTATGCCTCGAGATATTCAACTGAAGCGAGCGGTTGTAAACATTCGGAACACTGATGCCTACTGCTTCCTATGGTCTATAGTGGCAGCTTTATCTCCACCTCCCCATTCACATCCTGAAAATATGACTTCTTATCCGCACTTTAGCGAAGTGCTTAATTATGAAGGATTCGATTTTCCGATGCGTCTATCGCATGTTGAAAAATTCGAAAAAATTAATGGATTATCGATTCATGTGTACGGTATAGAACGTGTGAATGGGCGGAGCGAAATTGTGCCAGTACATCTTAGTAAGCAGATATCGAAAAGACCTACGATACATTTGCTTATGATAGAAGCGATTGATTCGATCGACGATGATGATGATATCGAGAAAGTCTATCATCATTTTGCGTGGATAAAAAACATCTCGAGATTGGTGAGCGCGCAAATATCAAAGACAGATCATCAAGCGTGGTTGTGCGACCGATGTTTGTGCCACTTCAAAAAACAAGATACTCTGAATAAACATCAAATAGACTGTGCAAACGTTAATCATTGTCGTGTTGTTTTTCCAAAAGATGAGGCGACCATTTTAAAATTCAAAAACTATAAATACAAAGAAGCTGTGCCGTTCGCGATCTATGCAGATTTAGAATGTCTTCTCGAGCCGGTAACAAGCCCGCAAAAGAATACGATGAATTATCAAAAGCATACGCCTCACAGTATCGCCTATTACGTACACTGCAGTTTCGACGAATCGAAATCGAAGTATGAATTTCATCGAGGGAAAGATTGCGTGGAGTGGTTTATGCGTAAATTGCAAGAAATGGCGGTGTCTTTCAACACGCTTTTCCAGACAATAGTGCCGATGAATCCGTTGAACTCGCGTGAAAGTGACAATTTTCGTTCGGCTAAAAAGTGTCACATCTGTGAAAAACCGTTCATCGTCACCGCGACAAAAGTACGAGATCATTGTCATTTCACGGGAAAATATCGAGGTGCTGCTCATCAGGGTTGTAATTTAAATTACAAAAATTCTCACGTTGTTCCCATTATATTTCATAATTTGTCGGGTTATGATGCGCATTTTTTGATAAAAGCTTTGGCGAAAAACTTTGAAGGATCGGTGAAGCTTTTGCCGGTGAATAAGGAGAAATATATTTCGTTCATGAAAACCGTCAAAGGAACACGTGTGCAATATCGATTCATCGATTCGTTCAGATTCATGGCAAGTAGCATCGACAAATTAGCATCGTATCTGAAACACGAGCAAAAAACCATAACACGACGATTTTGCGATACTGATGAGAAATTTGAATTACTAACGCGAAAAGGTGTTTTTCCGTATGATTACGTTGATGATTGGAGGAGACTCGACGAGACCGAATTACCGGAGAAAAAAGACTTTTTTTCAAAACTTCAAAGCTCAAACATCTCGGACGATGATTATGCCCATGCTCGCGACGTATGGACAACGTTCAATGTGCGCACATTGGGTGAATATTCGGATTTGTACCTGAAAACCGATGTACTGCTTTTGACGGACATTTTCGAAAATTTTCGACGAAATTGCATGGAAACGTACGCTCTCGATCCTCTGCATTATTATACGGCTCCGGGTCTCTCGTTCGACGCGATGCTAAAGCGCACCGGTATCGAACTCGAACTTTTGACCGATGTTGACATGTTAATGTTCATCGAGAAGGGAATCCGCGGTGGTGTGGCACAGTGTTCGAATAGATACGCGAAAGCCAACAATCGCTACATGAAAGACGAATACGATTCAAAAAAAGAAGAATCATATTTGATGTATTTCGACGTTAATAATCTTTATGGTGCGGCCATGAGCGAGGCATTACCTTGCGGCTCTTTCGCTTGGGTGGAAAATTTCCAAGAGGACATTGAAAATATTCCAGATGATTCTCCGGTCGGTTATATTTTCGAAGTCGATCTCGAGTATCCTCGCGAGTTACATGAAAATCACAAAGACCTTCCATTGTGTCCCCAACATTTTGCTTCTGAGGCTCGAGGTTTGAAAAAATTAATGACAACATTGTTGCCGAAAGAGAAATACGTTATTCACTACAGAAATTTGAAACAGTGCACAAAATTGGGTCTTCGTGTAACACACATCCATCGCGTGCTGAAATTTCGACAGACGCCCTGGCTCAAGAAATACATCGACGTAAACACGGAACTGAGAAAAAAATCGAACAACGAGTTTGAAAAAAATTTTTACAAATTAATGAATAATGCCGTATTTGGGAAAACAATGGAAAATGTGCGAAAGCACAAAGAAGTGCGGCTCGTGACGGAATGGCGTGGACGGTGGGGGGCAAAAGCACAGATCGCTAAACCAACGTTCCACAGTTGCACTATATTCGACCGTGATATGGTGATAATAGAACTCAACAAGGCCAGCGTTTTATTCAACAAGCCCATATACGTTGGATATTCGATCCTCGACATCTCCAAACTTTGGCTCTACGACTTTCACTATTATTACATGAAGACGACTTTTGGACAAAAAGCGAAATTATTATATACAGACACCGACAGCCTCATCTATCACATCAAGGTACCCAACGTTTACCAAATTATAAAAGGAGATATACACAAATTTGACACTTCGGATTATTCGGTTGATAATCCGTATGGTATTCCACGAGCTAATAAAAAAGTATTGGGTCTGATGAAGGACGAAAACAATGGTAATATCATGGAGGAGTTTATCGGATTGAGGGCAAAATTGTATGCTTATAAAATTTTTGGCGACAATGGTGAAAAAAAGCGGGCAAAAGGCATCAAGGGCTCAACGCTCAAAACTATTACGCTTGACGACTACAAAATGTGTCTGTTTGAACATAAAAATGTGGTCAAACCTCAAAATTTAATTCAAAGTAAAAAACACATTGTTCATACTGCGACACAGAAAAAAATTGCTCTAAGCTGGAGAGATGATAAGAGAATGTTGATGTATGATTCAACTGATACACTACCATGGGGTTACTCGTTAGTATAACCCGATATTTCGTGCGCGCTAATAATTTCGGACGTGACTTCTCGCATGCCGACAAAAGCGAGAGCTGTATATATCGAATACAAACAATTTTGAGAGCAAACAGTCTTCTTACGCACCGGAAATCAGAAACTATTATATACACGGCGGCTATCAATAACATCGAAGATGTCAACGTTGGTCATTCGAGCAATATTCGGTGGATCATTTGGAGCCAAGTATTCATCGGGTACGTATTATAAAATTTTCGCTCCACTATCTCGAATAAAGAAGAAATTTTCATAAAATCCATTCTATTGCAGTTTTCGAAAAGAATGAGACAGCGACGTGACATCGATAGAGTCCATACTCTTTTGATTTTCCTGCTGAATCGAAATCCATATTTGACAAACATATGGCCAAATTTGCGAGCTGTTGACATACGCTTACTCCCAGAATCAGCGGTCTACCGGAGACTACGGAGAGTATTGTCTTTGGTGCCGCGTGCGGATATCAGGAAAGCATATGACAATGGCTTATTGTGCAACTACGAGCTATTGGATTCCGCAGTTAAAATCATTGCCAAATTTGACTGGGCGGAATTGGACATGTTTGCGCCTATATTGAAGGACCATGGTAAGAGCATATTTTTATAAGCTCATCATCATCATCATCATTATTGAACAACTCTAGAAACCATCTAATTGGGTTTATTTTCTTTTTTTAAGCGATAATTCGACTTCGCCAAATTTCGAGTGATGAATCATCTTCGTCAACATCTCCATCGATACATCATATTGATGAGCCATCAGGATCGGAGAAGGATGAAAATAGCTTAATCAATGATGCATCGCGATGGGGAAGCATTGAAGAACGCGTTCGATGGATGGATCAAAATCAATATTCACGCGAGTTCGAGCAAGCTGATGGAGCTGTAGCCGGACCATCCGGTCGAAATCAAGCATCTCCACCACCACCACTAACACCATCGCAAGAGTCTCTTAATGTGTGCGATATGTGTCAAAGATCACCACCAGTTGAGGAGGCACCGGTGCAAGACGATGCTGCGGACAACTGGGTGCATCATGAATACGATGCCGATGAAGAGTATGGTAGCGATGATGATGCATCAACATGGATTCCATCACCAGCAGATTCTGGTAATTTTGATATCATTTTTAAAACTCTACATAATTGAAATGCCGTTCAGATTTTTACGCTTTTGAAATATCTCTGTTGCAGGGTATGAATCGTGCGAATTCGAAAATCTGGCATGGCGAGAGCGACGCGCTGCAATGTTGAGTGAGAGTGAAAATGAGGAATGAAAAAAAAATTGTACACACACAAGTTTTAAATAAATCAATTTCATACAGCAGATTTATTTACCCAACTATTGTGAGTATTGTCAAAACCAAGCCATTTTACAAATATTTTATTTCCACGTTTCTTCAATACTTTCTCAACGAGATAAACATCGGGATATTTCACATTGAGGAGCTCTGGTTCGTAGAAACCGCCACCGATGGGTTGATCTCGATGATCCTTCAGCTGGTACATCGTTGGATTCGTATTTTTCACTCGATCAATCGTAAATATTTCCGTTGTCCAATTCGGAGTGTAACCTTTCTCGAATGCGTTCTTAAATTTGCTGATTCTCACTTTGTCGCCGATTTTGTATTTTGCCGGTTTCTTCGTAGGAGACGTGATTTTCTTGTAAATATCGCGTAAAATTTGTTTCTCATTAGCTGTATTAACATTTTTTGGTTTCATCTTAATTGTACGATGTACGGTATTGTTGTATTCGGAAATCATATCATCGAGAATGTCTATCCACTTGTAATTTCCGCGAAGACTGAATCGTATCCACATTTTATTTTTTAGTGTACGATTGAAACGTTCGCAGATCGAAGCTTTTAAATTGCTGTATGTCGAGTACATGTGAATGTTGAATTTTTCCATAAGCGCCTGAAACTCGGCATTGTAAAACTCTTTTCCTCGATCGACTTGCAAGTTTTTCGGTGTTCGACCCTGAACTAGTATGGATTTCATAGCCGATGTCGTATCTCTCCCCGTCTTACTCTTGATCGGTACAGCCCAGGCATACTTTGAGAATACATCGATAACGGTGAGGAGGAACTTTTGCTTAGAGTTTCGGTGAGCGTAAGATGACATATCGACGAGATCGGCCTGCCACGTCTCATCGAGACCGCGTATATCAACACGCCGACGGATGTAATTTCTTCGCGCCGGCTTATGTAGCTCTCTCACCACGGTCTCTTTCTCGCTCATGCTCGAGCGCGTGCAAGCGGTTGTCCAGTAGCGCGAGCACTTGGGAATTTTTCACCGATAACGCGTGTACAGCTTCTTGGTCCGTTTTAAACTGGCTCAAGTGGCTCTTGACACTATCGATCATTAACATATAATCACCGCTACTTTGCTCCAATGTTTTCAGCTCGTTTTCCAACAGCACAATGAGCTCGGAATTGCGTTTCGTCAGGTTTTCATGATTTTCATGATTGATTTTTTGATGTCTTATATGCTCCGCGAGTTGGGACTCGAGTGCACTGATCATCATGGCATGAGTATCAATATCCTCCCGTAGAGAAGATGTAACGTGATGTATCTGACGTACTTCTTGTTGCATTGCGCTTCGCATCACTCGCACTGAAATCGCATCATTCTCGTCTATCGGATCAGCCAAATTACACAAACGTTTTTTATCAATATCGTATTGTCCATCGCGAGTAATCTTGAATCCTTTGCCTCGAGGTCCGCGAACATTTTCACTTCTATTTTTCGGCTGCAATTGGCGTCCAAACACGTCAACGCTCATCTTGCGAATGTGCAACAAGATCTTGGTGAGAATCGTTTTAATGAATAATTCCAGCCTCGCGTAATTCTTCAATGATTGATACAATTTCGTTGGAATGAGACAAGTTGCCGGCTGCTTGAGATGCTACGAGTAAACGTAAACGATCGACCAATTCGTTAGGATCATCCCAATAAACATAATCGAATTTGGTATTTTTTTCAACCACTTTATGGATACCTCCGCCAATATGTTTTCTCGATGCGATTTTTGTGATATATGTTTTAAATTTATAAGTATTATCCCTTCGCGTCGCTTCACCGGCTTTGTAAAACTTTTTATGAGCGTTCGTTGTAATTACGATATCTTCATAATTTTTTACATCATCCTCCGTGATAGTCTCGATATCGGGAACTTTTTTGAACAATAGCTCGATTAATCCAACAGTTTTTGCATACTCTCGATCTCCCACGCGAATCTTCGGTGAATCAAAGTTTATCGATGAATCGCCAATTTTCAGTTTGTCATTGGCGAGAAGCCGAACACCGTAAAAAACATCGAAATTCGTTTTTCGATTTGTTTGTAATAACACGATATATTCGTTGATTAATTGGTCAACGTTGCGGGTTGATTTGTCATCATCATTATCACTCTCATCCATACTCGTATCATATGTCGATTTGAAGGAGACATCATCATCATAAGACGTATCAGTTTTTTTAACATCCTCCTTTCCAAACGAATCATCGTGTTCTTCCTTAACGTTTTTTTCTTCTTTTTTTACTTCCTCCTCCTCCTTGATTGGATGATCCACATTCCGTATTAACGTTTCCAGTGGTGTGACTATAGGTTTGAAAACTTCCCGCCTCATGAGTTCGACATCATCCTTGCTGCTTTTCATCATACGATGTTTTTTTCTAATCGCTTCGCTCGCTCGAACAAGCTGATGCAACACATCTCGCTCTTTTTTATGCTCCATGTTGTCGCTGTAGCGACGCTGATGATACTGCTGTTTGTTGGATACAACAAAGTCATTTAATGGTGAGAAAAGTATCAAAACCCCGTCGGTATCTACCCTTGTCCACTTCGCTGTCCTTGTCAATCGTGATAAATCCGTATTTATCAGAATTCCAACATTCCGAACAAATGCTCTTGAATTGCGAATAAGTCATATCCGTGTTAACATGATCGTTATACACATGTTTCAAATTCATATCATCCTGCTTGAATAGAACGAGAAAGTTCGTATTATCTCGCACGAGATGCTTAGGAATGCGAGCATACGTCTGACAAAGATAGAAGCAGTCGACAATTTCGTGTCTTCCCATGGAGAAAAAGGCCCTCATATTGTCTTGTTTCTCGCACGCAACATCGTCAAAGATGATTATCGAGTGAGGTCGCGCGTCGCTAGGTGACACCACTTGTTCGTGCTCGTTGAACGGATGATATTCGACCCCGTTCACCGGTTCGAGCAATCGTTCGAGCAATTTATACTTTGGTTGTTTCAACGATTTTGAATAGAGGTAAATGTTCTCAAATCTCAGTCCATTGGGATGTATTATGAGCGAGAGCATAGCATTGGTTTTGCCACAATTCGATGGACCGCAAAACACAGCACGAATAGTATCAGGCAGCAAATCACCATGGCGTTTTTGTCTCTTCTCCGCTCGCGTAAATCCATCGAAATTTATTACAGGCAATAGTCCCATCTGTGAACTCATCTTGACCGTGACTGATGGAAATAGGTATAAGTAGTATGCTTATAACGATTGATGTCTCAGTTGCGAATGTTTTCCCGTCTGATGAACATATGTGGAAAATGTCGAAACAAGACGATCCGAAAAATCCTATAACCGACAGTTTGAAGAAATTTGCCAATCGTCACTATTCCAATCCTAACATTAGAGGAAGTACACCATTTACGGGTGAAGTTGATCCGGGACGATACGGTGCAGTTGGTGATAAGAAGAAGAAACAGTGTAAATAGGGATATCGCGAGCATCGAAAACTGTCACGAGGAGCATGATCGTTGGTGCGAAAAACAAAAAACGTGGAAAAGGTGCCGTCAACAATTTGATTAATAAACTTCCATTCGAGTTACACATACCGGGATATCAATATTGCGGGCCCGGCACAAAATTGTCTGAGCGGCTTGCGCGAGGCGATCCTGGCGTTAATCCGCTCGACGCGGCTTGCAAAGAACACGATATCGCGTATTCGAAAAATCGGGAGAATATTGCGGCGCGACACGCGGCCGACAAGGTGCTGACCGAGGAAGCGT
Organism: Heteropelma amictum; assembly: GCA_959613375.1. Lineage (NCBI taxonomy): Eukaryota > Metazoa > Arthropoda > Insecta > Hymenoptera > Ichneumonidae > Heteropelma > Heteropelma amictum. The sequence continues at coordinate 1,823,084 of OY390729.1, forward strand.
GGAAACGAGTATTCGCCAGAGACGCCAGCTTAGGCGAGAAAGCGAGTGCCCTGAGTATCGCTAATATCATGAAGGTTAAAAGGAAATTCGGTATGGGGGTCAAGCCAAGTTTCAAAAAAGTTGTCGCAGCAGCACGAGCAACGATGATTCGCAGCGATGATTCGAGAGCACTCATCAGATCCGCTCTCAAGGGCGCTCGGAGCGTGACGAAAAGAGCAGCAGCAGCAGGATGTAAAATGCGCGCTCCTCGTGTTATACGCGTGCCGAAAAAGATCGGTGGTTTCTTGCCGTTTCTCGTGCCGATTTTCGCGGGGCTCAGCGCTACCGGGGCATTGGCCGGTGGTGCGGCGAGTATAGCAAAAGCCGTTAACGCTGCTCAGGCAGCTAAACGAGAATTGGACGAACACAAACGACACAATCGAACGATCGAGGCTATTGCATTGGGCAAAGGCTTACATCTTAAACCATACAAGCAGGGATTGGGTCTTCATATAGCTCCAAAAAACGTGAATTGAAGCTACCGCATCGACCGCTCACGGACGCGGATCTCCGTAAATACGCACGAATCATGAACATTCGACATTTTCGAGGTGTTTACATGCGGGATAAACTGCCGAAGAGCGGACCGCTGAAATACGAAACGGCAATTGTGAATTTGGATGAGAATATCGGTCGTGGTACACACTGGGTTGCGTACAAAAAATTTGAAAAAAGGATCGATTATTTCGATAGTTTTGGCAACCTTCGACCACCATCCGAACTCATGAAATATTTCGGTGTCGGTAGCGTGAATTACAACTACGAGAGATACCAAGACTATGATACAATCGAGTGCGGTCATTTGTGCTTGAAGTTTCTCTGCGATCAATTGGATTTTGGTGAAAAGTATGCGTTATATAAACGTACAGGGTAAAACAGGGAGGTCAGTCGTAAATTAACCGTCATGGATGATAGTTTCACATTAACGATATCGGGAACTTCGTCCATACTCGAGGCGCAATACTTTCCACCGATCGAGCTCTCACCTCACAAAAATTATAGCCTCGGTCTCATCGAATTGCTAACCTTCAATTCCATTCCTAACATCGACGTTGAAAGTAATAAACTTTACGTTGGAGATGAGATATTGACGATACCTACGGGCAGCTACGAGATTGAAGATATTGAGAAATACGTACAGTCGGAGTTGTCGCGTAAAGATATTATTCTCAATATAAAGCCCAATAATAATACTTTGCGTAGTGAAATTAAGTGTAATCGCGAAATAAATTTTATACCTAATGATTCTATCGGACGCTTGTTGGGATTTACACCGCGTATTCTGAGTGCCGATAAAAGACACAAATCCGATCTACCGGTAGCCATTCTCAAAGTGAACGCCCTGCGAGTTGAGTGTAACATCACCACGGGAGCTTACATCAACGAGCGAAATGATCCCTTTCATTTGGTCACCACCCTCCTTTGATGATTGACCGCCGCGATGCCGTTTCCAATAAATCCTCCCGCGCCATAGCGGCGCCATTCTCCATGTGCATGTTTACGCAAAAGTTCATAATCAACGTTTGATGAGTGCCGACCTGCATAGACACGCACCACTTCCGAGAAATTTCGAGTCTCCAAAAAAGTTTACAATAAATCAACGTTTGATATATACAGCGTTCGATGGAATCGGACGACACGCGTTGATAAGTGCCGTCCTGCAACGACACGCACCACTTCCGAGAAATTTCGAGTCTTCAAAAAAGTTTGTAATAAATCAGCGCTCGATATATACAACGTTCGATGGAATCGGGCGACACGCGCCGTGAACCCCCCCCCCCCCTCCCCACTCTGCCTTCTCGAGAATTCACATCCAGGCCAAAATACCCCCTCTCCGGGGGGTTCGTGTCCCGGCTAAATCGGGGTTCGTGTCTCGACTAAGTGTCGGTAAATGTCGGTGCAGGGATCTGGCACTAGAACCGGCCCCATATATCTACTGACGGTGATGGGCAAAAGCACAGATCGCTAAACCAACCTTCCACAGTTGCACTATATTCGACCGTGATATGGTGATAATAGAACTCAACAAGGCCAGCGTTTTATTCAACAAGCCCATATACGTTGGAAATTCGATCCTCGACATCTCCAAACTTTGGCCCTACGACTTTCACTATAATTATATGAAGACGACTTTTGAACAAAAAGCGAAATTATTATATACAGACACCGACAGCCTCATCTATCACATCAAAGTACCCGACGTTTACCAAATTATGAGAAAAGATATACACAAATTTGACACTTCAGATTATTCGGTTGATAATCCGTATGGAATTCCACAAGCTTGTTACGTCCCGAGAGAGGGATCGTGAACGAGTTTTGTGACCACCGGATTTGGAGCGCGAAGATTTGAATATCTTTCGCCAGAGAGTCTGTTGGTTGGTCCGCAACTCGCGAAATACAAATTTATTATCAATGTGGGTTTTTATACCCGATACTCTTCGGAGATGTTTTGGAGGTTTTTAGATCGGAGAAATCTTTGAGTAATTTCCCGAATAAAATATTAGCCGATTTAACAAATTAACAGAGTTTTATTTAATATTTCAATCACTATTGTTTCACAAGTTTGGTACAATGTATTGTTTGTCGATAATAGTTCGGATTATCGCGGATTGAGAGATCTCAGTCTCGTCAATTGAGTTTTAATAATTCGGTCGAAGTCCGGATAATTTCAAAGTAAATTTGGTCTGGATTTTAACGGACGTTACGACGACGTGAACAGAGTAAACTTTTAATCGAAGTGAAGCAAATGAAATAGAATTGAACAGAGTTTATATAGTAAGTTTGATCGAGGTAGTGGGAGATGATTCGCGTCTCCCACGGATTAACAAAAACGTATCCATACGCTATAAGATGTAGGTCAGATTTGGTATGGGAGGAGATCTCCCTATTTTTAAATGTTACAAAGTTGTTATTTAAAGTTTGTACATAGAGGTTTCGTTTACAGAGTTTTTTATAACAGCGGTGCATAGACGCACGCATTGCGCCTCGCAGTCGTTATCCCATTTTTGGCTTCCGGGTGTTTGCTTTTTGATTTCGAGCATTTGTTACTTTGGGTAGGGGTTATCGTAGTTCAAAAATAAAAGGCAGTACGTTATAAAGTTTATGTCGTACTGCGTGCATGTATCGAAAGATAATTAGAAAAGGAGGAAAAGATGTTTGCTGTGGGAAAACACTTGAAGAGTTTTTCCCGTGCCCTATTTTAACTTTTACGACTTTTCGAGGAAGTGTCCACTGTCAATCTCAGAGGAGGTTTGCTACCAAATTAATAAAAGAATTTGTATGCAGTGGTTTTTCTATTAAGAAGAGTCTAATAGTGAAAAGTAGGACGTTACACGTGCCGTGAGTTTTTGAACGAGGGGTATTTTACGACTTGTCGTAAATTTGGGTGCACTTAGTGACTACATATGCTTCGCCGAAAGAAGATACCAATAGACGCGTGCCCTGCAAGTACCTACTGTGGGTATTGCGTGTTTTTTTAATGGGGGCTAAAAAAAGAGTTCGAGCGTGAGAGCTGGGACGTAACACTTCCCATCCCCGAGATTGAGCGTCTCGCTCAATTAAAAAAAAATTGGCGAAATGTTTGTAAGTGACACTGTAATATTGTTTGTATCTTCGTTCGTCGATTACAAGAGATTTACAAGAACAAATTGTAATTTTAAGAGTAAGTATAATATATATTATGCATGTATTTTCTTTTGAAATGCATGAATTGCTTGTGTAAGATATAGTGTTTACGTAATAGTATTGAATTTTGTATTTTCGTTACATATATAAAAAAATTAGAGATGAATGAATATGTGATTGATTATAATTATGATAATTCAATCGAATTGATTTCGCGCTTATTATTTTATCGCATACGTAATATTATATGTAATTTATAATACGCAATTGTTTGTTACAGATATTCGAATACATATGATATTCGTTGTATTAAGAATAGTTTTTCTTAACAGGATATTATGTTTCTATATAGTGTATACATAGAAGAAATGATTACATACAATGTTTCTTAATCATAGTATAATATTCTTTAGATTTATTTATTATTTTCCTGAGTTTGATGGAAGTTGGAATGTTTGAATGATTTTCCTTTTATATATCTATATATGTATATATCTTTTGAGAGTCGAATGGGGTTCCTTATACGCAGGGTTGGTGTAGGCCCGGTGTTTTATCTAGTCCCTACTCCGATGGTTCTATGCGTCGAGATTTGGTATATAAGCCCGTTGCATCGTGATGATGAACCATACCCGAAAAATACTCCGAGACGTGACGTTGATTTGAGAAATTGGGAAAAAAGATTTGAAGGAAAAAAAAAAAAAAAAATGGATCGTTACGCTATTCTCGGCAAACGAGTTTACGAGCTTTGCTCAATGTTTACCAGCGTAAGTATTTGCAAGAAGAAATATTCAATACGGGAATTCGAAACACGGTCTAATTATTTATCTATGTCTTTTTTTCTGTTCAGGCTTACCGATTGGACCCTAAAGTAATGGGGCACCGGCGAATGGCACGCCGGCGGCTGAGGTCGACTGCTGACCAGTTCGACGTAGCTTACCCGGAGTTTGACGTCTGTTGTCTACGGTGGCTTTTGGAAGGGCGATGGGGGCAAATTCATCCGGAAGATGATTGGGACCATCCCGCCTGGTTCACCCCGGAGGGTATTTTCTCCGCTTACGACCCCAATTATTAAATAAGAAAAGGTCGTCCCCCGCTGTGATTGATTTTGTACGAGAGCAGGCGGAGATATAATAAAAAGAAAATATATATATATAAAAAAGGAATCTAGCACGTGTTTGTGTTTTATTGATGTTACGAGTGGTTTTCTTCTGTCCATGTTCTTTGGTTGGGACAACATTTATTCGTTTCTTCGCGTCATCAATGGTATCGTTGGATTCTGATTTCAACGTTTATTTGATTTTGGTCTGCGTTGGTTGAGTTATCGGTTCTGATCCGATACTTTTTCTTGATCGTGATGTCGTAATCATCGATGGAATCATTAGTTTTATTTAATGTCTCGATTGGTGCGTTGATCGACGGAATCGTTGGTTTCAGGTCCAACGTTCCCTTGTGCATTTTTATTCAAACTCAGGATCGGTTAGCGTAACTTATTCGACGTTGTCGATTCGATTTTCGTGCCGTTAATAGGCATCGTTTGTTCGTTAACGTTAATTATATATATTTGATGAACTTGAAAATAAAAGAAATTGCCAAACCGCATTTCATTAAATATATGTTGTGACGTTGCGTCACATATCGCCCCGACCTGCCCTCGCAAGTCCACCACGCACGCCCCCCCTCCACTCCCTTCCCACGCGTTACGTTCCCCTCGTGATCCCCCAATACGCGCCGTAAGTTAAAACCGTCCCGTAATGTCGCGAAAGACCGTAACTAGTCGTAAGCATGGCGAATTAGCAAAAAAAAACTCGGAGCGGAGTACGCTGGAGGGCTCGCCCTCGTCTCGCTTATTTCAATCTTCCCCCCCCCCCGTTCCATCCCCCCCCCTTTTTGCGCAGCATCATCGGTGGACCCCAGCACCACCAGATCACACCAGACCATCGCCGAAGCACCTTATCTGTCGACGCCACCCCGGGGGTGCATCACGGTAGCGGCGGAGGATTGTGCTTCCCCGCACCAAAACCTCCCTACACTAGTCGAAACACGGAGGAAAAGGCCCACCCTCCGTGGACTTATCAAGAATGGGGGAATAGGGCCGTCCCCAATATCACCGGCCGGTAACAGCGACCACACGGAGAGTATGCATCGACCCCCGGGGTCGGAATATCACACGACACCTCGCTCCCGCGGCACACCTCGAAGGATCTAGGATCGATGCGGAGTCACCGTGCTGCCATCCCTCCCTTTTCCTACGAACTAGCCCCCCGAAAATTTCTCCCACTTTCCCTCATTAGCCCAGAACCCGACGAGCAAGTGACGAGCTCGTCACTTGCGAGCGGTGTGTTAAGCGGCGAATATCGATAAGCGAAAGCTAACCATCTTTATTGCGTTTCGAGCCCTTCTGGTTTAAGTTTCTTGCGTTTTTTTTTTGCGATTGCGGTACAGTGTGTGAGAGAGAGAGTGCGAGAGAAAAATTGTGTGCGTGAGTGTGTGAGGGAGAGAGAAAAATTGTGTGCGTGAGTGTGTGAGGGAGAGAGAAGGTGAAAAAAGGTAGCGGACGAAGAGTAAAGAAGTGGAGAGGACGATTGTCGTGGAAAGACGTTAGTGAGAGGAAGGAAGAGTGTGAAGAGAGCAACATTGGGAAGGACGATAGAGAAAGAGACGTTGGAAAGGACGATAGAGGAAGGGATTTTTTTTTTTTGGAAAGGAATTTGAGAGAAACGTAACGGAAAGGACGAGTGTGGACGAGAGGAGAGAGGCGACAACGGTAGCGTGAGTTGGCTTTCCTTTTCTTATCGGTCCGATAATTTGCCTTTTTTTCTCTCTCTAAATTTGTTTCGGCGATATTGCGTGCGAGCGGCCACGAGGCCCGTTTTTTTTTTTTTGTTTTCTTTTCGTATCCCCCCTGCGATCCCCGGCGAAAAGTGCGTGGTGTTTCCCCCCCCTGCGTTCCCCATATATTCCCCCGCGCCCGTGAGCCCCCATCCTCCGTACCTTTTCCCCCCCGTCGCTATTCCGCACCCGAGAGTCAAGTTTTCCCGAGTTTCTTTTTTTGTCTTGATTTTGTTTGTTTCGCGAGGATCACGTTTTCCGCATTCGCTTTTTCTTTTTTTATTCGGACTCGGCGGTCAAGTGTAAGCGGCGTGTTAGCGTTCGGGAACCTCCCCCCTGAGATCCCCTCCCCCAGCCCAGCGTATATTACCACCGGTTTTTCTGTTTGTTCTCTTTCGTTTTTTTTTATTTTGTCGTTGCGAGTTCTCGTAAACTCGCTGGCGCCCAACACGAAAATTCTTTTTTTGTTATACCATAGCCTTTTTTTTTAATATATCATTTCTCATTTTATTCTCCGTTTGTTAATTCCTTTTTTTTTCTTCTGTCCTCGTTCCCCGCATTGTCGCGCTTCCCCTCGCGGAAAGCGTCACAAATTTTGGCGCCCAACGTGGGGCCCGAAAAACAGTACTCGCGGGAAAATATTCCCTTTATTTCAGCGAGTACTGTACCAAAAAAATCGCCCACCGTCCGAGTCCTCCTTCCCTTGCCCCGCCCGCCCCCTCGTCGCCTCGCTCACCGCTGCTGAGCGAGCTCGCGCGGTGAGCCAAGGCTTGTTGTTGTTGCCGTCTCACTCGCACCACGCACGGTTCCCCAAACAAATCGTCGCTTCGAAGACGCTTAATAATTTACCATTGTAGCCGAAATATTATTTCGAAATCCCCAGTTTATATAGTCAACTTGTGCCGTGAATTCGAGCGACTACGATAAACGAAAACCTGACAGTGGACATACGCCCTCCGGAATCCGCCCGCCGAGCTGTCTCTCACCCCCCTTTTTTTTTCTTCTTGTTTCGTATGCCGTGTTTTCTCTTCCTCTTACCTCCCTACAGATTTTAGGTAAATAACACGGAAATAAAAACGGAATTAAAATTGGGAAAAGAATTACAGAGGACCCCAAAAATAAAATTGCTCCGCACCCTGTAAGCGGTAAGTTTTTGAACAATCTATTTTCTTTTGTTGTTGCATTCGTGATTATTTCCCCCCCCACGTAAACTTGAGAGATAGCTTGCGCCAGCCCTGCCCCCCTTCGCCCCTCGCGTTATATCACCTCGTATTTATCACTATTCATCTCTTTTTTTTATTTTTTTTTGTTGCCTTCGTCTGATAATTTTTTTTTGTGTCCTTTCCCTTCTTTCCCTATTCCCTTTTTCGTTTTTTTTTGCAGCTCGTTTAAATTCTTTTTCTTCTTGTTCGCCTCGTACATTTTTTTTCTTTCTCTCGTTTTTTCTTGTTGTTTTTTTTTGTATTTATTCCCATCATTTTTTTTTGGTATCGCACTGCGCTTTTAATTTTTTTTTATTCTGATCTGATTATTTGTTTTTTTGCTTGCTCCCCCATACTTAGTGACATTCCTATTTTTAATTTTTGCCTCGAAATTATCTTTGTTTCTCCGTCGGGTTTTTTTTTCTCTTCTCACTTTTCCCCGTTTCCTTTTTTTTTGGAACCAATTAATTACCCCCTTCATTTAGTTCTGTTATTTTATTTTTCCTTCTTTTCTCTTCGCGATTATTTATTTATTTATTTATTTATTTATTTATTTATTTATTTATTTATTTATTTATCTTTTTAGTTTTTTTTTGTGTCATGTAATTAGTCTTTTTGTTTCCTTTCTTTTTCTTTTTTTCTTTTCTCTTTTTCTCCCTGTTCGCCCCTTTTCCTTGTGCCAGCGCCACCCCTCTCCCGTATCATTACTCGTTTTTTTGTATTCTTGTTGCTGATCTTGCGTTTTCCCCGCGTTAGCCCTACGTACTAGGGGCTATGGAGGTCCCTACGGCGACCACCACCCCAACCACGACCACAAGCACCTCGCCCCGTACTACCTCCGCCCCCCTACCCACCACTAGCCACCCTCGCGAACGAGTCGAGGTCGGGATTGATGAGCGAACCCTAGCCATTCGCGCGTCGTTGGACGCCATCCATGACGTCCGCGACCTCCTCCTCCGCTGCGACCGAGCAGGGCTCACCTCCTGGGGCAGCGTGGAGGAAATCAAAGAGCGACTGGTGCGAGCGGAGCTCCGCAGTCGCTTTCCTCACACGCACATCCCCTGGGATGAACGAGCAGACACCCTGAGCCCTGATTCCCTCCCCTTTTCCCTCAGTGTCGCAGTTGAGCACCCCCTCTACGGGGAGGTCCTGCGACCCTCGCGCGCGTCGCCCCCTGTAAGCTCAGGGAACCCCCGAAACGTTCCTATCCCATCTCCCCGTAGCTTTTCTTCCCCCAGCGACCCCTTGCCCACGGGGCAATCCATGGGTCGTTATCGAGATCCCCTTACACTCGATCTCGACACCACTACCCCTGGGTACTTGTCTCGCTTACCCCAACCCCTCATCCCTGTTCCCAGTCCTTCCTCCCCCCACGTCACCTTCGCGCTACCCCCGCGTGCCGAACAACACCCCCTGTCGTATGCCCCGGCAGCACCAACCCGTAACCCCTCGCCCCGCCCTCGCGAATCCCCTATTCCTGCATCGTACGTGCCCTGGAGCCCCGAGGGCACATACGTTTTTCCGCCGCGTGCCACGGGGCACAGCAGCACCCGATTGGGCCCTCTTCCTCCCCCCCATACTCGTTCACTGACCCCTATCCCCCACGGACCCTCGCCTCCTCCCTTTTCCGGTTTTCCCACCTTTTCGGAGTCTCGGGAGGCCCGCGACTCGCGCTTCACGGACCATTGGAGGAAGTTCGGCCCTCGTTTCGCCGGGAAACGAGGCGATGACGCTGAGGAGTTCCTCCGTCGCCTCCATGAGTACGCGACGAGCCGCAGCCTCACCGAGGGGGAGCTTTTGCGGGCGCTGCCGGAAGCTTTCACCGGAGAAGCTCTCCTGTGGCACCGCGTGGAGCACCCCAGCTGGACCTCGTACGAGGGGTTCACATTCTATTTTAGGGAACGATTTGGCCACGGGGACCTGCAGGAGCGCTTGCGCCGAGAGGTGGAGCTGCGAACGCAGGGACCCGGCGAACCGGTTGCGGAATACCTCGTGAAGATGCGCACCTTGTTCAGCCATCTCAACCCTCCCCTTCCCCTTAGCGTGCAGATCGACATCTGCTGCCGCAACCTCCACCCCGAACTGGCGGTCCACGTCGTGAGAGAGGAAATAAACAGTTTCCTCGATCTACAACGTGTGGGCCGCCGGCGAGAGGAGGTGAGCGAGCGTATGAGGCTGTATCGCCCTCCCCCCCCCGTCTCCCAGTCCGCATTACCCGCCGCAGCTTTCTATCCGGAGAAGGGCGTGCGCGGACGCGCTGCCGCCGTGGCGGACAAAAAACGCGACCCCTCTCCGGACCTTCTGATGGATTTCGAGGCTACCCCCCCCACGGAAATTCCCAAGCCAGTCCCGCGCGTTTCGTACAGCACCGTTGCCCGTTCCCCTCCCCGCACGACCCCTCCGAAAACGGCAGCCGCCGTCATTCCTCGCTCCCCAACCACACTACGACGACCTCCTCCCCCGAGCAGCCCCCCGCGAAAAATCCCCGCTCTCGCTGATGTGGCGCCTCGTCAACCCCCGCGTGCATATTCCCCACCCTCACAATCCCCCTCAGTCACCTGCTACAACTGCAGGAAACCCGGCCACGTTTATCGCGAGTGTTTGCTCCCCCTTGGCTATTTTTGCCGCGTGTGCGGCCGGCCAGGGGTGGACGTAAACACTTGCCCAGTTTGCGCACGTCGCCGGGCGGGAAACGCCAGGCCGGGGGGTCACTAAAAACCCTAACCCCCCGGAAAGACAAATCCGTCCCCCCTCCCCAGCCTATAGAAGCCCGAACCCCTACACCGTCCCCCCTCGCGGTCGCCACTGGCGACAATCGGCATTTCGCGTGGGTCTCTGTGGGCGGAACTCCCACGCGAAGCCTCATCGACTCCGGATCCACGAGGAGCTACATCAGCGCGGAGTTGAGTGATTCCCTTGGCGCGACCCTGCAACCCATCGACGAGACCGTGCGAGTGGCCAGTGGCGCTGTACTCCCTGTTCGCGGCCTCGCCTCCCTCCTGTTTGAGGTCGAGGGACGGCTGGAGACGCTGGGGGTGCGCGTCACTGCCATCGAATACCCCTGTCTACTCGGGATAGATTTTTTAAAAATGTTTAGCTTCAAGATTGATTATGAGGAGGAAACGTGGAGAACGAGGTACGGAGTGGAACACTCGTTCCACTCCTCAGAAATCGCGATTCGTATACATCCCCAAATAGCGTGCGCCGGTCTCGTCGAACCCTCCCAAACGGCCTCCTCCCGTCTACAAGCCCTACTGAAAACAATGACCCTGAAGAAGACTTCCCAGATCCTCAGTTCCACCCATTTGACCGTACACGCCATCGATGTACAAGGTCACCCTCCCATCCGCCAAAAACCTCGCACTCTCTCGGCGTACATGCTCAAGGTCGCTCACGGCGAGGTCGATCGCATGTACAATGAGGGAGTGATCGAGAAGTGCAAAAGTCCCTGGCTGAGTAACCCCGTCATTGTACCCAAGCCCAACGGAAAATACCGCTTTTGTATTGACTACCGGGACGTTAATAAAGTGACCAAGAAAGACGCGTACCCCCTCCCCAATATGGACAGAATCCTCGACGGACTGCGACGTGCCCGATTTATTTCCAAACTCGACCTCAGCCAAGCCTATTTCCAAATCCCTGTAGACCCCAGCAGCCGCCCCATCACCGCCTTCGCTGTCCCCGGACGAGGACAATTTCAATTCACACGCATGCCCTTCGGACTGACGAACGCTCCCGCGACATTCCAACGACTGATGGACCAGCTAATTGACACAGCATGGGAACCTCACGTTTTCGCCTACCTTGACGACGTTATAATTGCGACAGACACCGAGGACAGCCACTTCAAATACTTGCGACAGGTTTTACGGACTTTTCTGGACGCCGGGATGGAGATAAACTTTGAGAAAAGTGAATTCTTCTGTCCCGAGGTGTCGTATTTGGGTTACATTATCGGAACCGACGGACTGAAGACAGACCCGCGAAAAATCGAGCCCATCCTCAATTACCCCCCTCCTCGCACCCTGAAGCAAGTCCGCCGCTTCCTTGGAATGGTCGGCTGGTACGCACGCTTCCTCCCCGATCTCGCTCATGACAAAATTCCCCTCACCCGCCTATTAATGAAAAATGTTCCCTGGAAATGGGAGTCAGAAGAGCAAAGTGCTTTTGAGACCCTTCGCGACGCCCTCGTCCAAACCCCCGTCCTCGCCCGTCCTGATTTCGAGCAGCCCTTCACTCTCCAGACTGACGCCAGCGACTCGGCAGTGGGCGCTGTGCTGACGCAGGAGATTGAAGGGGTAGAGCGGCCCATAGTATTCGCGAGCAAGGTCCTGACCGCCGCCGAGCGAAAGTACACGGTGACGGAAAGGGAATGTCTCGCGGTACTGTGGGCAGTGAAGAAATTCCGCCCCTATATTGAGGGCACTCATTTTACCGTGATCACGGACCACAGCAGCCTGCTGTGGCTCCGTAATCTTCGAGATCCCACGGGAAGATTAGCCCGGTGGGCCCTTGCGATGCAGGCCTACGATATGAAGATCGTACATCGCAAGGGATCCCTGCATGTAGTCCCCGATGCCCTTTCACGGATGTACGAAACGTGTAACGACGCCCTTTGTGCCCTAGGTGAATCCGCAGACCCCTGGTACACCGACAAAATGAGAAACATCCGCGAATTTCCCTGGAAATATCCCAATTGGCGGATCGAAGACGACCGTATCTACTACCACCGCCCCCACGCCATCATCGACCCTGCCATGACCGACCTTGACTCGTGGAAGCTCGTTCTACCCCTTGACTCCCGCCCACGAGCCCTCCACCAGGCCCACAACGATCCCCAGTCCGGCCATCTGGGCGTGGACAAGACGTACCACCGGGTAATTCAGGATTTCTTCTGGCCCGGAGTTTTCCAAGACGTCGCGAGATACGTCTCACGCTGTACCGAATGTCAGCAGCAGAAGGTCCCCCAGGTCGTCCCCGCAGGGATAATGCGTGAGCGAACGACCGAGGGCCCCTGGTCTGTTGTCGCTGCTGACATTATGGGCCCCTTCCCCCCCAGCAAAAGCCAACACAAATATATTCTAGTATTTCAGGACCTATTCACGAAATATGTAGAAGCCCGTGCGCTTCGCGCAGCAACCGGCCCCACCATAATGACGGCGTTTAACGAATTAATCGTGAATCGCTGGGGATGCCCCCGATTTTTACTGACGGACAACGGTACAGAATTCACGAACGGACACGTAAAACAGCACCTTCATGAATGGGGCATCACCCAAACCACCGTGCCTCCCTACCACGCCCAAGCAAACCCAGTAGAACGAGTCAACCGAACCCTGAAGACCATGATTAATTCCTATATCACCCTCGACCACCGTGAGTGGGACCAGCACCTTCCCGAGCTATGCTTCGCCCTCAATACCGCCGTACAATCCTCCACGCACATGACTCCCGCTTTCCTCAATTTCGGTCGAAATCCCCGCCCTGCAAAAAGCATTCGCGACGCCGCCCTCCCCAGTACCTCGCTGGACCCCGGAGAGATCACGAATTGGGGGGACCGAATGAAACGGTTGCCCCTTATTCACGATTGGGTGCATAAGAACCTAGAAATCGCGGCGAAACGGCAGGCCCGATATTATAACCGTCACCACCGAGACGTGGCCTTTGAAGAGGGCAGTCTCGTGATGCGGCGGAACCGAGTGTTGTCATCCGGGGCCCAGAACTTCGCCGCGAAATTAGCCCCGCGCTATAGTGGCCCCTATAAAATATTACGAGTTATTTCCCCCGTGGTTTACGAATTAGAGGACCCAAAAAGTAGGAGAAACCCACGGGTCCACATAAAAGATTTAAAAGCCCACATCACCGAAGAAATTCCACCCCCAATCGTAGAGGAAAGACCTCCGCCCCCGCGAGTAATACCCCTCATAAAAGAGCGAAACCTGCCACGTCGCACCGGATTACGCTCGCAACGTAATGTCGCCACCCTCGCGAATCCCCCGCCGGAACTAATAAAAGTTGATAATTTGCAGGTTTTCAAGATGCTCCGACGATTCGGACCGCGTCCCCACCCCTTTTCCCTGATCCCCCGTCCCGCGTATCATCGCCCCGGGGGCACGGTGATCGACCCGGAGGAGTGGATCTCCCCCGGGAGATCGACCCCCCGGAAGTATGTCCCGCTTTACGGAAGCACTCCCCCCTCCTCCCCGCCATCCCCCAATTCCATGCCCCCTACGCCCCCTCCTGCTTCCTCGGCCCCCGCGTCCCATCCCTTCGGCCAGGAGGACCTCCAACGAATCCAGGATTTGTTGGAGCGCCTCCTGGTCTCCCGTTCCCCTCCCCCGCCTTCCGCCGCCGCCAACCGTCGCCGCTGCCAATCCCAAGCGGCTCCCCCGCGTCCCCGATCCTCATCCCAGTCCCTCGCCACCCTGAAACCCCATCCCAAACCCCGCGTCGTCCCAACCACCCCTCGTCCTGCAAGCTCCCTACCCCATCCCACCCCCAAAACCCCGCCAGCCCCGCATCGCCGACCCCCCCTATTTCCCGAACCCTCCTTCCCCTCGTCGCGCCCGCCGACGCGTCCCCGTCCCCGTTCCGTCCCCGTTCCCCCGTCCCGCCCCCGCATCCCGGCCCTGATGGACCACCCCGTCGCCCCTCCCGCACCGATCCCGGCCCTGATGGACCTCCCCTGCCTCCCTCCCCCTGACATGCCCCTCCCCGATCCCGACGCCGAACCCCTCCCGTACACCCCCCCACCCTTTGCCCGCCGGCGCCTCCGGTGTTGGTCGTGCGGCCAACTAGGCCACACACACGAGGAGTGCGGCCGGCGGCTAAGGCCTCCCACGCCCCCCAGCAGCAGCTGGTAAATCCCCTCCCTCCCCAGTGCCACCTATCCCTAGTCCCCCGCAAAGAGCCCCAGAACCCTTCCCTGAGCCCGAGGCCCCAATCCCAAGAGCCCACGACCCCCCTGAGCCACAAAGAACCCGTAACGAACCCTCGGAACCCTCCCTGAACCCGAGATCCCAGACCCCCGAGTCACGACCCCCCCTCTGGCCCCGCAGAACCCTCTACGAACCCGCGGTAACCCGCCAAGCCCTGCAAGAACCCTGAAGAACCCTGCAGGCAACAGCACGAGCATCTAGTCAAACCCAAGGAACCCACGACGAAGATCCCGCTACGCCGACTGCAAAACGAAGACTGACGAGACGCGATGCGCTTGGTCGCGGCACAAGGCTGAAGTCACTACAATTAAGTGCGGCCAGCGTCTTCGCGACTCCCTCCATTCCCAACGTCCACCAGGAAGAACCGCGATAGAGCCACGCATGAACAGAAAAGGACCGGCAAGAGGGGAGAGCGGAGCTCGCGCTTACAAAAGTCGCTTTTGTATCATTTGAAAATGTCCTAGCACTAATCACTGGATTCTTTTCTTTTTAGCCGCAAAAGATGACGATAATACGCGGAGCGTATCAACGTCAGGCCGGGGGGAGTTGTGACGTTGCGTCACATATCGCCCCGACCTGCCCTCGCAAGTCCACCACGCACGCCCCCCCTCCACTCCCTTCCCACGCGTTACGTTCCCCTCGTGATCCCCCAATACGCGCCGTAAGTTAAAACCGTCCCGTAATGTCGCGAAAGACCGTAACTAGTCGTAAGCATGGCGAATTAGCAAAAAAAAACTCGAAGCGGAGTACGCTGGAGGGCTCGCCCTCGTCTCGCTTATTTCAATCTTCCCCCCCCCCCGTTCCATCCCCCCCCCTTTTTGCGCAGCATCATCGGTGGACCCCAGCACCACCAGATCACACCAGACCATCGCCGAAGCACCTTATCTGTCGACGCCACCCCGGGGGTGCATCACGGTAGCGGCGGAGGATTGTGCTTCCCCGCACCAAAACCTCCCTACACTAGTCGAAACACGGAGGAAAAGGCCCACCCTCCGTGGACTTATCAAGAATGGGGGAATAGGGCCGTCCCCAATATCACCGGCCGGTAACAGCGACCACACGGAGAGTATGCATCGACCCCCGGGGTCGGAATATCACACGACACCTCGCTCCCGCGGCACACCTCGAAGGATCTAGGATCGATGCGGAGTCACCGTGCTGCCATCCCTCCCTTTTCCTACGAACTAGCCCC
Source organism: Heteropelma amictum (assembly GCA_959613375.1). Lineage (NCBI taxonomy): Eukaryota > Metazoa > Arthropoda > Insecta > Hymenoptera > Ichneumonidae > Heteropelma > Heteropelma amictum. The sequence goes on from OY390729.1 coordinate 1,838,911, forward strand.
CCGAAAATTTCTCCCACTTTCCCTCATTAGCCCAGAACCCGACGAGCAAGTGACGAGCTCGTCACTTGCGAGCGGTGTGTTAAGCGGCGAATATCGATAAGCGAAAGCTAACCATCTTTATTGCGTTTCGAGCCCTTCTGGTTTAAGTTTCTTGCGTTTTTTTTTTGCGATTGCGGTACAGTGTGTGAGAGAGAGAGTGCGAGAGAAAAATTGTGTGCGTGAGTGTGTGAGGGAGAGAGAAAAATTGTGTGCGTGAGTGTGTGAGGGAGAGAGAAGGTGAAAAAAGGTAGCGGACGAAGAGTAAAGAAGTGGAGAGGACGATTGTCGTGGAAAGACGTTAGTGAGAGGAAGGAAGAGTGTGAAGAGAGCAACATTGGGAAGGACGATAGAGAAAGAGACGTTGGAAAGGACGATAGAGGAAGGGATTTTTTTTTTTTGGAAAGGAATTTGAGAGAAACGTAACGGAAAGGACGAGTGTGGACGAGAGGAGAGAGGCGACAACGGTAGCGTGAGTTGGCTTTCCTTTTCTTATCGGTCCGATAATTTGTCTTTTTTTCTCTCTCTAAATTTGTTTCGGCGATATTGCGTGCGAGCGGCCACGAGGCCCGTTTTTTTTTTTTTGTTTTCTTTTCGTATCCCCCCTGCGATCCCCGGCGAAAAGTGCGTGGTGTTTCCCCCCCCTGCGTTCCCCATATATTCCCCCGCGCCCGTGAGCCCCCATCCTCCGTACCTTTTCCCCCCCGTCGCTATTCCGCACCCGAGAGTCAAGTTTTCCCGAGTTTCTTTTTTTGTCTTGATTTTGTTTGTTTCGCGAGGATCACGTTTTCCGCATTCGCTTTTTCTTTTTTTATTCGGACTCGGCGGTCAAGTGTAAGCGGCGTGTTAGCGTTCGGGAACCTCCCCCCTGAGATCCCCTCCCCCAGCCCAGCGTATATTACCACCGGTTTTTCTGTTTGTTCTCTTTCGTTTTTTTTTATTTTGTCGTTGCGAGTTCTCGTAAACTCGCTGGCGCCCAACACGAAAATTCTTTTTTTGTTATACCATAGCCTTTTTTTTTAATATATCATTTCTCATTTTATTCTCCGTTTGTTAATTCCTTTTTTTTTCTTCTGTCCTCGTTCCCCGCATTGTCGCGCTTCCCCTCGCGGAAAGCGTCACAATGTATGTTTGTTTATTAATCAGCTCATTGGCTTTTATAGTGTTGATTATGGCGTTTTCGTTTCTGCCCTGATATGTTTGAGAAATAAATGGTATAAGAAAATTTAATTGTAGATATGTGTTTTTCCTTTGCAATCATACCCAAAAAAAATTAAATCCTTACATTCCTAAAACAAAATAGAAGATAATTCGAATACGGAACGTTATGCTGAGAATTCTCTTATACATTCGAATTGCGGTTGTTTTTCGAGATTATCGGATGCGACCTCGGGTGCCACAATTGTGTTTCGGAAGTCGTTGGTTCGTCGTTTTGCTTACTTGACGTCGCTGGACAAGTAGGGTAAATCTTATTTTCGTTCGCCGTTGTGTCTTCCTCTTTGTCGGTTTCGATGACCTGAAGGGGGACGTAGTTTTCGCTATCGGCATTGTGAGTGGGTTTCCTTTTACCGATGTGAAGTAATAAGTTCGTAATAGAGTCCCAAACAGCCCCTATCAACCAAACGCTCCATCCATAAATCGAGTGTAACGCATAACCATGTACTAACGTATCGATGACAAATTTAACTACTCTGGCAGTGACCCATACTCCCAGGAACGTCGCGCTAAAAGTACCGACCGTGTGGAAAAAGTTATACACCTTTCCCCAAACCTTTTCTATTTTTTCTTGGATTATATCGTCGTTAATCCAATGGTTAATAGATACGCCTTGGTCAATCGTTTTTTGGCCAGACGCTCCCCTAGCGAGTGTGTTCAACACAGCGGTTCTTTCTATAGGAAACATCATGCTCGAGCGCAAATTCTCGAGATCTTTTGTTGAGTAAATGCCGCTGTCTGCTAAGTGTTCCGGGACAACAAATTCCCATGTTTTCTTCGTGTCTGCGGACAATGATTGTGGTGCTGCCGCCTGTGCCAGTTGAGGCAGGGATTGGTACCAAACGTTATTGATTCGGTACATTGGCGATAGGAATGAATTACATTCAATTTCGTGTCCTGTTTTAGTAAGTATGCGTGTACGTGGTATCATGAACATCGACTCATTACCCCTTGTTACGGGTAATTCTTGATAGCATTCGTCCGTTTTCCGTGTCGCTACATTAACCGGGATACATTTTGCAATTCTTAATACTTCTCCGGCTATATGTGAGATGTAGCCTGGTTCTTTCATAAAATAGTACGCGAATTCGGCGGGAGCCAGGGCTGCAAAACCAAGAGTGTTACGCAAGACTTTCTTTTCGAGCTCGCATTCTTGTTTGACGACGTTATTATAGAGATCTGTTATTTGGTTACCAAAATGTCTGACTATGTACACTAATTTTGAATTTACATATGCAAACGTGTCCATGTTTATAGTTGATATATGTTTTTTCGCGAAGAAGTCGCCATTTTGTTTGTCAACGATGAATAATTTAGGATGTTCTGTTTTCAATAATTTGTAACCGCACAAAACTGTATGGCCCTTGACCGTTAATGCGAAAGTAATGTCGGACGTGGTGATCGAATAAATTTCGTTTTCGGATTTGATTGTATCTTGGATTCTTTCTGCCAGTCCTTCATAAATTATTTCGTAATTATTAAATTTGCATTGATCGGATTCAAGAGGGTCCCAGAAGCTAAATCCTCCCTGGAAGTCGACACATCTCCCTTTGTCATAGCTACATCTTACTCCCGATTGTAGAATGATTTCGTTTTGGTTTAAGTTAACTGCAGCATATTGTTCTAAGAGCGTAAACTTAAACATTCCAATGACAATGACGTTATCCCAGGATCCGTAGCTGTCTGAAAATAAGGTCCCGTGACAGTTTCCGTTATTGTCGATTGATCCGGCTAACATTACGTTTCTAGTGTTTGTTGCATTAACATTGAAATCGGTAAATAAGGTGCTATAAAGGTTATACGATTTAGTGAGGTGCGTTGATTTGCATACATTAGCGGATAATTCCTGTAAGTATTCTGAACGACCGTTTTTGACCTCGGAAGTATGAGAATGCATACCACAGTATTTAACTATTCTGTAAATTTCTAACTTGCATTGTATGACTTTAATGTGTGAAAATTCTACTCTTTGGAGTAGTTGTATCTTGGTTTCCTTAACTTCTGGCTTTGGTATAGGGATTTCGCACTCTTGTATGTCCAGTAATGACATTGTCGTGATGTTCATTGATGGGGCGCCGCAATCGTACGCGATCAGCGCGCTGCCATGCTGGAGCAGGTAGATGAGAACTACCGCGAAGGTGGTCATCCCGATTTCTCCCGGCATACCTGAAAGGTACCGGTAAGTATGAGTTTTGTTTTAATGCGCTATTTTCGCCCTATCGCAATGAATGATTTTACGCTTTCCTCTTTCCATTTCTATTTCGATATCGTTATGGTCCGAGAGTACTTGTGTTACTAAGTATGGACCTTTATAATTGTCGTCGAATTTTCCGATTTTTTGATTCTTTACTAAATAAATTTTGTCTCCGGTTTGGAATTTGATTGGATTTATTTTTTTATCGTATACGACTTTTGACTTTTGTTTTGCATTTTCCAAATTTTTCCGAGCTAATTTTCTCGTTTCTTGCAAATGAGCCGCTAAATTTTTAACGTGATCGTCGTATGTTAATAAACCGTCGAGATAATTGAATTGAGATGGTAGTCGAGCTTCTCTACCTAGTACTATCTGATATGGTGTGAATTTCGTGCCTTCATGTACGCTTGTATTATACGCAAATGTTGCTAGTCGTAGCCATTTATGCCAATCCTTTTTATTGGTGTAATGTTTGAGATAGTCTGTTAGAACTTGATGACTTCGTTCGAGTGAGCCGTTAGATTGTGGATGAAACGCAGTCGTTTTAATTTGTTTGATTTTTAATACTTTTGTTAATTGTTTCATGATTCTACCAATGAAAGCCGCACCTTGGTCGGTTAAAATAACTTTTGGACAACCGAAAAGGCATATGAATTCTGTTACAAGGGCATAAGCTATTTCGTTGGCAGTTGCTGTTACTAATGGAATTGCGAATGAAAATTTGGATAAATTGTCTTGTATCGTCAGAATGAATCGATGACCGAGGTCAGATTCTGGATTTATTGGTCCGACAATATCCATTGAAATTTTATCGAATACATTTAATGGAGTATCCGTAATAACCATTGGTTGTTTGGTTTTGACTCTTACTAATTTCCTTCTTTGACAACTTTCGCATTTTCTCACGTAATCCTCTACCTGTTTTTTCAAATTATCCCAAAAGTATTTTTGTCGAATTCTATTATATGTTTTCGTGACGCCTTTATGACCTGCTATTGGTGATTCATGGCATTCTCTGATTATGTCGTTTCTATCTTCCACAGGGGGTATTGTGATTTCGTCTTTGCATATTTTGATTCGTATGTTTGTTTGGTCGAAGACCGATCTGATGATATTTTTTATTTTGTTCCAAATTGTATCATCTAGGTTGCTACGTTTTCGAGAGATTGAAGCTGATTTAATGTTTAATTTTTTCATTTCGATTTTTAGATTTTTAAATGCTTTGATGACGTTATCTTGAATTAAGGGTGTTGTGCTGTTGTCTTGAATTACTAAAGCGAAAACCTTCTTTTTGGGTGTGCCTGATAAAAGGACTTGACCGACTTCAAATGTATTTTGAGGAGTTAAATTTTTCAATAATCCTAATTCGATCAGTCTTTTACCGATTTCGCTGGAAACTGTTCCATCTGCAGATACAAAGCAAATATAATGATCTTTACTCATTTCTAAATTGTCTCTTGATTCTATAACGTTAATTGTATCTGAATCTGAATTGCTATCGCTATTTGACGATCTTTGTGATGCAATTTCTATTGGAGGTGGAATTATATTTTCGTTTTTATCGTTACTTGATTTCTGACTATCTTCTGAATCATTTTCTACTTGAAAAGTCTGTGATCCTGATACATTAGCTGGAATGTCTTTGGTCATTGACGCATACATTTTTGAAATATCGTCACATAATATCGATAACCTAGCTTCTTCAGTGTTGGATGAATTTTTCCCTTTATCGTTATTTTCATTAATTATTGATGCAATATTTTGAGGAGACATTTCAACAATAGTTTCTGGAATTTGAATTTGTTTTTTGCTTTTCATTGCTTTTCTTTGAATACGAGGTTTCTTGGCCTGTATGTGGTGTTCACCGTCGGTACAACAGGGACATCTCTTTGGTTTTCTCTCTCTTGTGGATCTACGAAGCGGTTGTGCCTCCAAATTTTGCATAGGGGCACGAGGAATGATTATTTTCGGCTTTGTTACGGCCGGTGCACTTTCTATGATTGTTATCATATCCTCATCCGAAGATACTCTATCGACTGACTTTTCCAAAATTGACATTTGCATTGGAGTTATGTTCATGTTGTCTTCGTGCATAGTTATATTTTGAATACTTTGTTGCATGATCGCTTCCTCTGTGAGAGACATATTTTCTGGGGAGAGTCTATCTGTCGCCGAATCTAATTCCATTCTTTTATCATTAATAGATTCATTAAATTTTTTCCTAACTCGTCTTGCGGGGGAAGGAGTATAATCCGTTGATTTACGTAAGCGTTTTTCTAAGAGTTCCCTAGCAAGATTTCGTTGAAAATTGTTTTGTTTTTGAATTCCTTTATTTTTAGCGATTTTCGAGTCGTAAGGAGTTGAAGTATGTGAGAGATCGCTGAAGATTTTCTTAACTTTGGGCATAGTAGTTTTATGTTGTGGAGATTCTTGATTTTCTTTTGAGTTAAGTGTAGTTAGATTGTTTGAAGCGAGTTTTTCTCCTATTACAACTACACTTTCTTGTGCGTCATCGTTTACTGATTCTGCATCTGAAGATATAGGAGTTTTATTGATATATTCTACGTCCACAGGTATTGCGATTGTGTTATCTTCGTCTTCATCAGACGATGATGATTTATCGTGAATCGATAGATTTTTGAATGAAAGATGTCGACTAGCGCGACTCTTTTGTCTGATACCCGATTTCGGTTTGTTTGATCGATAGATCGAACTTTCTTTAAGATTTTCTGTATTGCTTTGAGAATTTCTAGTCTCGATGCTCTGGTTAAGATTTTGATTTTCATTTATGGAATCATTAATCCCGATGCTCTGATTAAAATCGTTAATTTTAAGATTTTGATTTAAGTTTTGAGATGCGCTTGTCTCGATGCTCTGATTTTTATTTTTCTCGCGAGGATTTGAATTGTCTATACTGAGGTTCTGAATTTCGTTCGCGAGATTTTGTTCTTCTTTATTATTGAGGTTCTGAAATGACGGATGATCAGGCCGTTCATTATGATTTCGGATTTCGGAACTTCCTTCAATGACCGTCTCCGTGTGTGTTTCTCTCGGAATTGCCACATCTGCGGGTTCAGGTATATGAGGAATTTTGTTAGACTGATTTTCCACGGAAGTTTCCGGAGTTTTTTCCTCGGAATCAGATTTTTCGATTTTCTGAAGTTTACTTTTACCCTGGGAATGAGAGTCTGACGAGGATGTATATGTTCTCGCGATTCCCGGATTAAGATTTAGGATTCGTTCTCCGTGTGGAGACACGTTAATTCGCCATTTGCATTTGATAGGCAAAATAATCGGATTGCGGGAGAGTGCGTCTGCGTTTGTATTTACTCTCCCTGGTTTGTACTGGATTTTGAAGTCAAATTCTTTTAATCTTTCTCTCCATCTCAGTACACGAGACGTCGGGTCATTCATTGAGTTTACCCAAACGAGTGGTCGGTGGTCGGTCAGTAGTGTAAATTGCCGGCCATAAAGATACGGTCTAAAGGTTTTTAAAGCAAAAACGACCGCGACCATTTCTTTTTCTAGAGTAGAGTAATTCTTTTCTGCTTTATTTAAGACTCTAGATGCTGCTGCTACCATAGGATCTTCTCCGACTTTGCCCTGTGATAGAACCGCGCCGACTGCAATATTTGATGCATCGGTTGTAACGATAAATGGTTTTGCAAAATCTGGATATTGCAGGATCGGAGTGGTGCATAATTTTTCTCTTAAATTCTCGAAAGTTAGCTGATGTTCGGATGTCCAATGAAATTTAACATTCTTGCTCGTCAGGTCTGATAAGGGTTTTGCAATGCCCGAAAAGTTTTTAATGAAACGTCTATAATAACCAGCGAGACCTAAAAATTCTCTAACATTCTTTGGAGTTTTAGGTATATTGAATTTTTTTACAGCCTCTATATTTTTAGGATCAGGTTTTACTCCATCTGCAGAAATTAAATGTCCTAAATATCGCACTTCTGTCCGTAAAAATTCACATTTATCAGTTTGTAAAGTGAGGTTTGCATTACGTAATCTTTCAGCAAGTTTTCGGAATTTATTTTTATGTTCATCTATAGAACGTGCGTATATAACGATGTCATCCAGGTAAACGAAAAGGTCGTTCCCCTGTAGACCCTTTAAAACGAGGTCCATGAGTCTCTGAAATGTAGCTGGTGCGTTTTTTAAACCAAAAGGCATTCGATTAAATTCATAATGACCATGAGGAGTTGTAAAAGCTGTTTTATGTTTATCTTTTTTATCCATTTCAATTTGGTGGAATCCAGAAGCTAGATCGAAAATTGAAAAATATTTTGCTCCTCCTAATTGATCCAATATATCGGTTATTAAGGGGAGTGGATATGCATCACCGATTGTTTTATCGTTTAATTTTCGGAAGTCTATCACAAGTCTCCATCGTTTATTTCCCTGTGAGTCAGCTTTCTTTGGGACAATCCACAGCGGTGAATTGTGCGGAGATTCTGATGGTTCAATAATATTTAATTCTAACAAGTTATTGATTTGTTTTTCTATTTCTGGCTTTTGGAAAGGTGGATGTCTATATTGTCTTGTGTTAATCGGAATATCGTCTATAGTCGGAATTTTGTGTGTGCAAACATTGGTTGATTTTAGAAATTCTCCCGGCAAATGAAAAAGGTCTGCGTATTCCTCTACGAGAGTGGAAACTGCATTACGCTCTTCGTCATTAAGATGATCAAGATTCAAAAGCTTCATTACCTCACTAGCACGGTTTCCTCGCGTCCGAGTACTATCATTGTGTACGAAGGTCTGGTCTTTTGCGGAATTATCGTCCGTCTGATCGTTCTCGTCTATGCTCATATCGAATGGATATAGTGAAATTACGGGAACATTTATCTTAACGTCTTTGTCGGAGGTGTTAATGGCATATAAGTAGGCTTTGCCGTTAGTATTAGTAACCAAAGCTTCACCTGCGAAGATGTCATCACCTAAGGGTATGCGCGGTACGTAACCCGTCTTTAACGCGTTGTTTACCCAAACAAACATGATCGTTTTCTGTCTGGCCCGCAGAAGAAGTGATTCTGTGTTTGTAAATGGATAATCTGTATCGTTCAGCCGTACGTACTTTGCTAACCAATCGATTCTACCCTTGTTTTTTCCTAATAATTCATTACCGAGTATTGCGTCAAATTCTATTGGAAAATTATCTGAAACTACGTGGAATATTTCTGACTTGTTATTTATTTCGATTGTTATTTCTCCAAGAGTTATTGGTTTATCATGATTTGAAATTCCTTGTAATTCGTAAATTACTGAATTATTAATGTCATCGGGAAATTTTAAATGATTTAGTTTTATTAGATTTAATTGAGATCCCGAATCTGCCAAAAATAAAATTTCTGATTTTGTGAAATCTTTCGAGCTCAACAATATTGTTGGAGAATTGTTGTTAATGGATGTAAAGTTAAGATTGCATTTTGCTCGAAGGATTTTTTGTGGAACGATCTTATCTATTCCTGGCGCTCTTGCGAGTGTTGCCCCGTCGCAGCGCCCTGTCGAGGGGTCGATTTCTCGTTTCCCTGGGCTGTACTTGCTTTTATCTGCTCAGTTTTCTTGTTGTTATTGAACATTCTTTTTCGGCAATCTTTAATTACATGACCTTTCTTTTTACAATAATTGCAAATTTGATCATTTTGACTTTCGTTCGTGTTCTTTTCGTTGTTTAATTTCATGAGTGCAAAGCATTCATTTATTGTGTGATTTGTTTTCTTGCAATGTGTACAAAATTTACTTGAATTAATTTTTGGGTTATTGTGAAAATTATTTGATCGGGTTATGGGTAAGCAAGTTTTCGGCGTTTCGTCATCTGTTTCCGTGTAACCCATAGACCGTTCAATTTCGCGTGCTTGTTTAAAGATTTTTGCAATATCAGGGTGATGTTCGAATGTGATGTGAGCACGATATATTGGCTTAATACCTTTTCTAAACTGGTCAGCTGCTAGTTCTTCTGCCAGTTCTATTGCTCCAGTTCGGCTTTTAAGCGCTGAACTGTCAACTGCTTGCCTAAGTTCCGTTAAATATCTGATTATTCTCTTATGAAATTCCGTAACTGATTCTTTATTTTTTTGCTGAAATTTCGAAATTTCCCAAAACCACATTAAAATTGGTTTTTTAATAATGAATTTCTCCTTTAATGTTCCCACTAATTCATCTATTGTCGGAATTGGAGAACCTTCTAATGCTTCGAGAGCTGCCCCTTTACATCTGCTTTTCAAGAACGCTACAATTGTCTTTTCCCCAGTCGCGGCAATGAATTCTTTTGCTGTATCGCAATATTCCAAATAACTTGTAAGTGAAATTGTTTTACTTGTTCCATCAAACTCCGGTAAATATTTTGTGAAATCTCTATAACTATTGTACAACTGTATCGTATTATTATCTACTGGATGTTGCGACGTTGATGGGACTTGAAATGATGAAGAGAAAGTGTTCTGTGACAAAGGCTGCGCTGGCCCTTGTTGTTGATGTGGTTGCGAAGGGTTGTACGCCGTCGAAGTTTCCATAGGGATTTCGGTGTCGTTAGGCATTGTAAATGTTTTGACTTACTCGTTGAAGATCTTGTAGATGTCGAGAAGAAGAAAGGTTCTTGTAGATGTAGTAGATGACGATTTATGATGCTTGTGCAGGCGGTCGAAAAAGGTGTCGAGTAGCTACTGGAAATTGACCTGGCCCTTGAAGATCGGTGATGGTTGTACGCGTGCCGTCTGGTCACACTTGCTGCCGTTTTCACGATATCGAAGGATGACTTCGGTTTCGAGTGTTCAATGATTTATGGCGCGAACAAAGATTGTCTTTTTTTTCTTTTTTCACGATTTATTTGAAAAGTTCACGTTTGTGTACCGATTTACTTGTTAGTGATACTCTGTCAAGAATTGTAACACGAAATTTGTTAATTTTGTGTAATTTTGATTGATTTTCGCTGTTATCAAATTTATTGATGGTGCGATTTAAATTGTATTCGGCTGTCACCAGTTTTATTGGTGATATGGTTTATTTGTTGTTCTCTGTTGCCACCAGTTTATTTGCTGGTGCGAATTCGTTAGTTTCCGCTGCCACCAGTTTTATTGGTGGTATGAATTTGTTTGTTTCCGCTGCCACCAGTTTTATTGGTGGTATTAATTTGTTTGTTTCCGCTGCCACCAGTTTTATTGATATATAATTTGTTACGTCCCGAGAGAGGGATCGTGAACGAGTTTTGTGACCACCGGATTTGGAGCGCGAAGATTTGAATATCTTTCGCCAGAGAGTCTGTTGGTTGGTCCGCAACTCGCGAAATACAAATTTATTATCAATGTGGGTTTTTATACCCGATACTCTTCGGAGATGTTTTGGAGGTTTTTAGATCGGAGAAATCTTTGAGTAATTTCCCGAATAAAATATTAGCCGATTTAACAAATTAACAGAGTTTTATTTAATATTTCAATCACTATTGTTTCACAAGTTTGGTACAATGTATTGTTTGTCGATAATAGTTCGGATTATCGCGGATTGAGAGATCTCAGTCTCGTCAATTGAGTTTTAATAATTCGGTCGAAGTCCGGATAATTTCAAAGTAAATTTGGTCTGGATTTTAACGGACGTTACGACGACGTGAACAGAGTAAACTTTTAATCGAAGTGAAGCAAATGAAATAGAATTGAACAGAGTTTATATAGTAAGTTTGATCGAGGTAGTGGGAGATGATTCGCGTCTCCCACGGATTAACAAAAACGTATCCATACGCTATAAGATGTAGGTCAGATTTGGTATGGGAGGAGATCTCCCTATTTTTAAATGTTACAAAGTTGTTATTTAAAGTTTGTACATAGAGGTTTCGTTTACAGAGTTTTTTATAACAGCGGTGCATAGACGCACGCATTGCGTCTCGCAGTCGTTAACCCATTTTTGGCTTCCGGGTGTTTGCTTTTTGATTTCGAGCATTTGTTACTTTGGGTAGGGGTTATCGTAGTTCAAAAATAAAAGGCAGTACGTTATAAAGTTTATGTCGTACTGCGTGCATGTATCGAAAGATAATTAGAAAAGGAGGAAAAGATGTTTGCTGTGGGAAAACACTTGAAGAGTTTTTCCCGTGCCCTATTTTAACTTTTACGACTTTTCGAGGAAGTGTCCACTGTCAATCTCAGAGGAGGTTTGCTACCAAATTAATAAAAGAATTTGTATGCAGTGGTTTTTCTATTAAGAAGAGTCTAATAGTGAAAAGTAGGACGTTACACGTGCCGTGAGTTTTTGAACGAGGGGTATTTTACGACTTGTCGTAAATTTGGGTGCACTTAGTGACTACATATGCTTCGCCGAAAGAAGATACCAATAGACGCGTGCCCTGCAAGTACCTACTGTGGGTATTGCGTGTTTTTTTAATGGGGGCTAAAAAAAGAGTTCGAGCGTGAGAGCTGGGACGTAACAAGCTAATGAAAAAGTATTGGGTCTGATGAAGGACGAAAACAACGGTAATATTATGGAGGAGTTTATTGGATTGAAGGCAAAATTGTATGCTTACAAAATTTTTGGCGACAATTGAGAAAAAAAGCGGGCAAAAGGCATCAAGGGCTCAACGCTTAAAGCTATCACGCTTGACGACTACAAAATGTGTCTGTTTGAACATAAAAATGTAGTCAAACCTCAAAATTTAATTGAAAGTAAAAAACACATTGTTCATACTGCGACACAGAAAAAAGTTGCTCTAAGCTGGAGAGATGATAAGAGAATGTTGATGTATGATTCAACGGATACTCTGCCTTGGGGTTATTCATTGGAGTAACTTGAAATTTGTATGAACCTCCGCGTGTCAATTTTACCCAAGGCAACGAGAAAAGTGCTTATAACTGTGATGATTCTAAAGCATTGAATATAAACAAACTTGCTGAAACACGCACTCGGATCGTGGAGACCTAATTTATTATGCTTGCGCGAGGAACGACTTACTGAAACCCTCAGTCGATATCAGAACGTTAAGATGTACGCACTCCACCCGTCCATGAATGCGTGGGATCTAACCGACAGCGAGCTCGATTCCATACCAAAGAGTGTATTATTGAAATATTGGGGTTCGCCACTTCACATAATTTGGGATCGCTTGCCTAAACGTTTTCAAATGGACAGCGAAGTAATCTCATATCTTCCGTGCACGGAGCATTATAACAGACTGGAAATGCGAGATCATATTGATGGTACTCCGCCGAAGCGACGATGCTGCGACAAGTATCGCTCCGAAGGAAAAAAGAAGAAGAAATCAACAAAAGATTCAGGTAATTTCAACACATACACGGCTTAATAATTGAAACAATTGGAACACCGTTCGTTATTCTCTCGAACTGTCTGTTACAGGGTGCGTGCAACAATGGAAATAATGACTGGACCGCAGAAAACGAAATTACGTTGTTAAAAAATTGTTTGGGGAATAAATCAGTTTTTTTGAAAACCCTTTGTAAATTTTTTGTTATACAGTAGATTTATTTACCCAACTATTGTGAGTTTTGTGAAAAACAAGCCATTTTACAAATATTTTATTTCCACGTTTCTTCAATACTTTCTCATCATGATAAACATCGGGATATTTCACTTTGAGGAGCTCTTGTTCATAGAAACCGCCACCGATAGGTTGATCACGATGATCCTTCAGCTGGTACATCGTTGGATTCGTACTTTTCACTCGCTCAATCGTAAATATTTCCGTTGTCCAGTTCGGGGTGTAACCTTTCTCGAATGCGTTCTTAAATTTGCTGATTCTCACTTTGTCGCCGATTTTGTATTTTGCCGGTTTCTTTATAGGAGTTGTGATTTTCTTGTAAATATCACGTAAAATTTGCTCTCATTACCTGTATTAACATTTTTTGGTTTCATCTTAATTGTACGATGTACAGTATTGTTGTATTCGGAAATCATATCATCGAGAATGTCTATCCACTTGTAATTTCCGCGAAGACTGAATCGTATCCACATTTTATTTTTTAGTGTACGATTGAAACGTTCGCAGATAGAAGATTTTAAATTGCTGTATGTCGAGTACATGTGAAAGTTGAATTTTTCCATAAGCGCCTGAAACTCGGCATTGTAAAACTCTTTACCTCGATCGACTTGCAAGTTTGTCGGTGTTCGACCCTGAACTAGTATGGATTTCATAGCCGATGTCGTATCTCTCCCCGTCTTACTCTTGATCGGTACAGCCCAGGCATACTTTGAGAATACATCGATAACGGTGAGGAGGAACTTTTGCTTAAAGTTTCGGTGAGCGTAAGATGACATATCGACGAGATCGGCCTGCCACGTCTCATCGAGACCGCGTATATCAACACGTCGACGGATGTAATTTCTTCGCGCCGGCTTATGTAGCTCTCTCACCACGGTCTCTTTCTCACTCATGTTCGATCGCGTGCAAGCGGTTGTCCAGTAGCGCGAGCACTTGGGAATTTTATATAAACGGTGTTTACCTAGTGGTCCCCTACGTGTATCTCGTGTTCATAACTGCCGTCTTCGTATACGACTTCGACCGCTCCGGATACATTATCCGTATCGTGTACCTAGTGGTCGCCTACGTGTATCTCGTGTTCATAACTGCCGTCTTCGTGTACGATGTCGACCGCTCACATTATCACTATCGTGAACCTAGTGGTCCCTTACATGTATCCGGTAATCATACTTACCGTCTACGTATACCACGTCGACCGGTCCAGGTACATTATCAATATCGTGTACCTAGTGGTCCTCTACGTGTATCCGGTGATTATACCTGCCATCTGCGTGCATCACGTCGACCGCTCCAGGTACATTATCATTAACATGTACCTGGCGGTCCCCTACGTGCATCCGGTGATCATATCTGCCATCTACGTGTATCACGTCGACTGCTCCAGGTGCATTATCATTATCGTGTACCTAGCGATTCCCTACGTGTATCCGGTGATCATATCTGCCATCTACGTGTATCACGTCGACCGCTCCGGGTACATTATCACTATCGTGTACTTAGCGGTCGTCTACGTGCATCCAGTGATCATACTTACCGTCTACGTATACCACGTCGCCCGCTCCGGGTTCATTATCATTATCCTGTACATAGCGGTTCTTTACATGTATCCCGCGATCATAACTACCGTTTACGTTCACGACGTCGACGTCTACGTGTAGGTCGTCAATGTTCGTCTACTAAGAGGTCGCCTACGTGTAGCACATCATCATAGTCATCGTCCACGTGTATTCCGTCATCATAACTATGCGTTCAACCCATATGTTTAGGGTGACTTCGCCAACGCCGCCGTCAACAGGAAGAAAAACGCCGCTGAGGGCGATGTATGTAGGTATGTTTAGAGAGACTACGCCGACAACGGCAACGACTTCTACGAGAAAAAAACCATGACAGCGGGGATGGGTATCTCGTCGTAGAGACGTACTACATACATATATCTGCGCATGTGGGGAGAGCTGACTACGCCAACGTTGATGTCTATGGACGTCATATGGAAATTGTATGAAAAACGATACTGAGTAAGTCCCAAAGCATTACCAACTCAGACACGGAACTAGTTCAGGAAAAATAAATTGCATGAATGATACTGAGCGACACTCAAACCGTAAGCTACCCGCATACGGAGCTTACACGCGAAAAAATCAATTGTATTAATGATACTGAGCTACCCCCCAACCCTAAGCAACCCAGACGCGGAGCTCGCATACAATGAAGAATAAAAAAATTTATGAAAGACACTGAGGAACCTCCAAACCAAAAATGACCCGGACACGGAGCTCACAGGCAAAAAAAAACAAAGATAATTTTACGAAAGATTCTGAGCAGACCCCAAACCGTAAGGAACCCATACGTAGAGCTCGCGCGCGAAAAAAAATGTATGGATGATACTGAGCAACCCCCGAACCGCAAGCGACCGAGTACGCAAAAATAAAAGATTACTTATACGAAAGGTGCTAAGCAGCCCAGGTGCGGAGCTCGCACGCCAAAAAATATATTGTATGATTGATATTGAGCAACCCCTGAACTATAAGCGACCCAGACTTGGAGCTCGCAGGGAAAAAAATTATAAAATGTATGAAAAATACAGAACAACTCCCAAACCGGAAAAGACCCAGACACGGAGCTCGTACCCTGAAAGAACAAAATAAATGATACGCCTTTCACTCATGTTCGTGCATTATTTGCATCAATATGACGATATCGCGGTGGCTAATGCACCGGATTAGCGACTTAAGCCCCTCGGTTCGAATTCCCATTTCTTCATTTTTGTTCTTCCATTTTTTTCTTCTTGAAACTAATCTGTGACGTTTCTCTATGCAAATACCTGAAAATCGTGCGAATGAAGCGGAAACGAAGGACTAAAAAGGAACGGTCCTCATTTTCAAAAATGTATCGCAATAAATATTTTTAAACACATCAGAACTAGTTCAGGGGTTGCTGAGCATCTTTCATACATTACATTTTTATTTTTTCGTGCGAGGACCGCGCGTGGGTCATTTCCGGTTTGGAAATTGCTTAGTATTATTCATACATTTAAGATTCGCTTGGGAGCTCCGCGTCTGGGTGGTTTCCGGTGTGGGGGTTTTGCTCATTCTAGGCTTTCAGCATCGATTCTCACATGTGTCAACTCTACACCGAACCATCTCAAATTATGTTTAAACCTGACAACGCCCCAATTCTGCAAGGAGTCAAATCTACGAGTTATAATATCAAATAACACTTGTGGACTCGCAGTGGTTACATTCCATTCGTTCTTCTTGAATTCGCAGTTTTGCATGTCAGCTGTCTCTTTCGCTCCGGGTGAGACTCTCATGAACTTTTCGCTGCTATCGAAATCATAAATAAAACTCACTAATTTTAAAGAGTATATGTAAACAAATATTGAAAAGCGCTCACCGCATAATTTGCTTAAACTAACGACGAGAAATTCCGTATCAATCATAGTCATCAACCAAATTTTGTAAGTGACAATAATTATCACATGCCAACGATAGTGTACCATATTCTTTGAATACTTTACTCCATTTCTTCTATTAAACATGCGTTAAGTGCAAGGTTGTGTCATACAAAGATCTGCGGTTCAAGTGTTAGCCAGCGAAATTTTTTTTTCAGTTGCTAATTTTTCAATGGTTTTTTTTAACACACCTATCAAAAATTTAACAACTCATTTTCAACACTCTGGAATTTGAAACGAGTAACAAAAATTGAGAACCGCTCGCAATTATTTAAACTATTGAGAGATTTAACAGCTTGCTATGAGAATGGTTGGCTTGCGGGTGGATACCACATTTGATATCAGCTTTTTGTCGACATTTCGCAAACGTTGCAGTTTGCATCTCCAGAAGTAGGAATTGTTAAAAACACTTTTTAAAAAAGTATGTCCTTCAGATTTTGTTTGTTTTCAGGTGTTTGAATGAAATTATGTTCGCAATTTCGTTTCTCAAGTTTTTAGTTTTTTTAGAATTTTTGAACTTGTACAGACATTGGTGGTATCAGCAAACCATGGACATCTCCCGCCGCTGTACGGAAGATCCCCTTGACTTCAATTCAAATAAGAGAAAATATTTGTACATTATTATGGATAATGAAATAAAATCTATTAATCTATTCTTATTGTTATTATTATTTTTATCATTATGAATTGCACCTGCAGCCATGTAACATCTTTTTCGGATCATGATAAGATTTTTTTGTAAGAATAGGGCACTCTGTATATTCCATATAATATTATTATTATTAAAACAACCAAGGTTTACCTCGTTCCGTCAAATCATTACTATCATGAAAGACGATCTACTCAATCGTCATGGTGATTATAATAACAACGGCGAAAATAATAACGAAGATGGTTACAAGCTGTTATCGTCGTCTTCATGACGACTGCTGTTCATTCCTGATTTGCCGTTGTCAATGATAACAACAAATGTGTTATTACCACGTAGAAAGTTAAAAAAAAACTTTTATTTATTGTCGTCGTTGTAATCGTCGTTTGTGGGTGCTCTCTTTAAAAAAAATCAACATACTGTTGGTGGTAGTGTGTTAGTGTGGTAGTGGCGGTGATCGCGAACTGTGAATTACAATTTTTTTTTAAATTTTTTATTTTAAGCGTCGTATGATAAAAATAATCTATCGAGTATTAAGGAAAATTGAAAAATGGGTCGCTCTTTGAGCATTAAAGGAAAAAACGTCGAAATTCGGACCATTGCAAGTCGTCAAGTCCGAATAAAGCCGGCAAAAACTCGTCTAATTCGTCCAGCGATCAAACCCGAAAAAATATTATCAAATGGCTATTCATATCACCGTCACAGCATGTATAAAAACAAACATGGAGAAACAAAGACATATGTATTATTCCCTTTTTTGATATGTTACATTTTTCTCGCTATTTTCGCATTTCAGGGATATTTTTCTTCCAACCAGTTTTCATTTTCCATTTTCGAATTTAATGAATGAAGATTTCATGACATGTTGTTAGAAGGTTGCTGTTATAGTCTTTTAAGTTTGAATAAAATCATTCTTTTATTACATTTTTAATAAATAAATATATTTAACTTTCAATCTCAAACCCTTTTAGTCGAAAAAGTATTAAAAATAAACGTGCTATGATCGATTGTTGATGAGAGTACTTAAAAATTCAAGGATGTTTTCTGTTTTAAATTCCTATTTACTAAAAGCTTTCCGAGATATCGGAAATGACGCGGAATTCTGTGGAATGCGAATTTCTTTCATATATTTTTTCAAAAATAATGTAATCATGAGAAATCATGAGAAATCATTCATGAGAAACTCTTCATTCTAATGTAAAATTATGTTCGATACAACGTTACTGTACATATTTATTTTATATTTCATTTCTTATTGAATCTGGCGGCCAAAAAAAAATCAGCACGTTTTTCGCAATGATCGTCGTTATTAGTTTTATTATTCACCGGGCCCCTAAACTCGATAAATCCTTCGCTTTTCAAAATTTTCACCGTTTTATACTAATTTTATATTGTTTATAATAATAGACGTTCTCTATTTTTGCTAGATTCTCTTTGAAATTTCGAAAATAATCTGCCGAATAAAGTTGCATTGATTATTATTTGCTCTTACTGTATTATTTTTTATTGTACTGCAAATATATTATATTTTATATTGTTGCAAAAAAAATAAGTGTAGTTTGGTGCCCGACAAGTAAATTGTTAAAAAATTATGTATATTATTTCAAATCGTATTTTACAATTTCATTTTTCCTCATTATCATAGCAAAGTTTATAAATCTCGAACCTCGTGTGAACTTCAACAATCACACGTTACATAACGTTCAACGTTTGTTGAACGTAACCGAGGGAAACCTCGACTCGTATTGAACTTTCCAGTTGTTGCTTCCATTTGTTTGCCATCGATAAAGCCAGCGTCGTTACTTCACAAGTGGCTCAATCTTTAAAAAAAAAACAACGACGACACACACCCACACACCAACACATGCGCACGCTGGGGTTTGCTGAAACGCGGACGCGCTCAGATATTTATTTCGTTAATTAGCGCGCTAACGATTTGTCTCAAATTAATAATATCATTGTATGAATAAAATATGTCTTGTCAGAATCAACCAAATAATGTTGAAGCACAATACAACGGAATGAAATTACATATTATATTGTACAAGTGATTTCATTTAGCCTGACCCATTGCTGGAAGTTCGTTTTTCCTTAGATGCATTTTCTTGATAAAATGAAAAGAATTTTCATATTTGTTAACAGTTACATGGTATGTAAAAATTTGAAATCAATGGGGTGCTTAGGAAAAGGTGTGCTCACTGAAAATGACGAGTTTCAGTCAACACACCCCCACGACCCAACGTGTCAAGATAACTTTGCAAAGGAAAAATCAAAATTCCATCATGCACTGTACGAAGCAACAAGGAATAACACGTCGACTCCAAAAGAAATTTACGACTCCGTTGCAAACGAGTAAGTATTTCTTTGCATGTTTTATGCCGTCTGAGTGAAATTGGTCCTTTTATTTAACCCTTTAACGTCACAAAGACACTCTTCAGTAGTCCTCTTTTCGACGTCATTATTTACCATGAAAATGTCAGCGAAAAAATTCCTAAAGTACCTTGTCAACTATTTTCAAGGGTGCTTTTTCGAATGGTGCAACTCAAATTCCAATAACATTTTTTTTTATATCATATTTTTGCAAAATAAGTTGAAAAAACACGAATTTTTGAGTGACATTTTTTTTTCATTTTGAGTTTCAGAAGTCTTATCGGATTATTTTCGGACCACAAAGTGCTCTAAAGGTGTCCTCGATAGATGTACTTTCGAAATATGCAAAAAAAATTTTTTTGTCCGACGTTATACCGGCAAAAAAACAACAAATAGACTAACAAATTTTCTCTGTTTTGGAGTTTTCAAATATTGTGATCGGAACGAGTCTTTTACGGTCACATCTAAATTGGCTCTCGTTTTCGGAGGTTTTTCGGGTCGCTGATCAAGGATTTGACATTATTTTTGCAACATTAATTTGTTTAAACAAATGACTTGACCATTCAATGTCACTATGTGAGTTGCATATGGTTTCCGATGTTTTTTGGGTCCCTCATCACGAATTTGACATTGTTTTTGCCAAATTAATTTGTTTAAATAAATTATTCAAACAATCATTGTCACTATGTATGCTGCATATGGTTTTCGATGTTTTTCGGGTCGCTCGTCACGAATTTGGCAATTAATTAATTAATTTTGCACAAATAATGCTAAATCGTCACGAATTTGGCAATTAATTAATTAATTTTGCACAAATAATGCCAAATTCGTGACGAGCGACCCGAAAAACATCGAAAACCATATGCAGCATACATAGTGACAATGATTGTTTGAATAATTTATTTAAACAAATTAATTTGGCAAAAACAATGTCAAATTCGTGATGAGGGACCCAAAAAATATCGGAAACCATATGCAACTCACATAGTGACATTGAATGGTCAAGTCATTTGTTTAAACAAATTAATGTTGCAAAAATAATGTCAAATTCTTGATCAGCAACTCGAAAAACCTCCGAAAACGAGAGCCAATTTAGATGTGACCGTAAAAGACTCGTTCCGATCACAATATTTGAAAACTCCAAAACAGAGAAAATTTGTTAGTCTATTTGTTGTTTTTTTGCCGGTATAACGTCGGACAAAAAATTTTTTTTTTGCATATTTCGAAAGTACAACTATTGAGGACACCTTTAGAGCACTTTGTGGTCCGAAAATAATCCGATAAGACTTCTGAAACTCAAAATGAAAAAAAAATGTCACTCAAAAATTCGTGTTTTTTCAACTTATTTTCCAAAAATATGATATAAAAAAAATGTTATCGAAATTTGAGTTGCACCATTCGAAAGAGCACCCTTGAAAATAGTTGACAAGGTACTTTAGGAATTTTTTCGTTGACATTTTCATGGTAAATAATGACGTCGAAAAGAGGACTACTGAAGAGTGTCTTTGTGACGTTAAAGGGTTAAAAAATCGATATCCTTTTCTCGGGCTTCGAGATGGCAGAGGGTATTTATAAATTACAGGATTAAATAATGAGACATTTACGATGAAACGATGAGATTCATTTATGTTCTGAAAAAAGAAACCGACAACAATTCATTCTACACGCAAATAACATTCGAATATCGGTTTCATTATTTTAAACAATTTCCGTATTATATACAGCAATAATGATATTCACATGTATAGGCACCAAATCGCAGCCCAGGTATGTCCCTACTCTCAAAAGCAATCATCATTGGTTCGGTGGCGAAATGAAATTCAACCGCCATTGCCAGCACATATTGAGCAGGTAGCGCAAGTATTGACTTCGGAGCAATGGATTAGAACTTTGAAGTGCACTATCGTCGTGGCAAACGTATGTGCTGGTAATACAAACACCGAGACTCACTCCTTGAAAGCATGGGGTGTCACTGATGAAAAAGGTTATCCTTCAGTGGTTTTCGGAACACCGTCATATGAATCATCTTTCGATGATGGCACAGAATGGTGCATCGATGCCACGTACGGTGTGGTACCAAACATTAGTGGAGCATATCAATTGCTCACAATAATGATGAAAACACAAAATACGGTATAACATTCGAAACAAAAAATGATTTCTTTTATTGCCACTTTTTCTGCAATGATATTTTCTTTTTTCTTCAGCTTTTACTTTATCACTTTTATCGACTCCGTATTACCTGTTTCTCTTTCCCTCAATTTCTCTTCTTTACTCGTTACTACTTTTCTCAAGAGTTTATTTTTCTTTTCATCCTATCTATTCCAGTCTACCTACCCATTCACCCATTTCTGTCCAACCTATTCTCTATTCCTGTCCTAATTCCTGTTTCCAGTTCGTTTTTGCGGTCTGCCACTATCTTATTTTTCATTTCCTTGCTACCTCTTCGACCTTGACAGCTTTCTTCATAAACATATTTTTTCCCACCCCCGAATTTTCTTCGCTATCGTCACTCTCCTCATTCTACCATCTGTTTATTTTTCCAGACCCTCGCTCCTCTGTACTACGAATTCTGAATAAGATATTTCTATCATCTTCTCTATTCTTCCGTGTCCCCTTTCCATTCCATTTACTCCTTTCATCCTCTTCCTCTTTCAAAAACCAGACTAGTTTTCTTGACACAATTATCTCCAGCACCTGACCAGGTTCACTAAAAAGGAGGAACTGGCTAGACGCTAAGATAAACGTAGTTTTTCTTGGGTAAAATTACACAGTTAATTTTTCCTATCGAATTTCGAGCGCCAAGATTAACTAAAAATATATGCTTTATTCGGCATTAGAGGGCCAATCCGACTATATCATGTGTCCAGTCTCCTATTTGGGATTTCGAGGAGGAGCTCTATGAATTAATTGCAGTCAAACTTTTAAATTGTTTTTATTGCAGATGTTACCAGTTGCTTGGGCTCTAATGAGCCGTAAAACAACAGAATCATACCGAGCGGTATTACACTCAATATGTTCACTCCTCTTACCACAAAGCAAGCCAATAAACATTATGACGGACTTTGAACCTGCATTGCGAAGTGCTTTAGCAGCATTGTTTCCGTACTCTAGACTACTTGGCTGCTTTTTTCATCATTGCCACGTTAGTTTATTAAATCGTGACCATCATTTCTCTGATATAATCCTGAACTCCGAGACTGCCGGGATTGAAGAAACGAAAAGAAATTTTTACGGGAACTTATTTCTCATCTGTTCATTTTTTTTATCCTCAGCATTTTTGTTTTATGGAAGATGTAGATTACTCACAATTTCACTTTCATCTATAAAAAACGGCTTTCTTTATACAAAAAACAATACTTTCAATTTAAGGTCAGAAGACCTTAAAGTTTCAGCTCAAATCCGAAGCGACGGTTATCACTACATGCCCTTTTTCACATACTATTCTTTGAGATAAACCATATTAAGAAATAAGAAATAATGCCATATGGCGTCATTCTGGTAGTCCAAGGATTAAATTACCGCATATTCGAAATAATTGCATTAATTATGACCGATCATGTAAGTTAAGTAACGACGTAAGCTTACTCAGCACCATAATGCTCACCTTTCTGTATACAAACATAAAATTTTGTTGAATTCACAGCCACAATTATTTTGTAGGCGATTTTGATGAGACGCCGACAACACAGCATCATAACTCGTTTAAAAAAAAGTTGGCCCGAAATGATCGCAGAAGCCCGCCGATTTGAGCGGGATTTGATAAACTTGGCATTGTTGCCAAGTTCTCATATAAAGGAGGCTTTCGAATTTTTATATGAAAATCTGAAGAGTAATACCATTCTTTGCAAGATAATGCGGCCCCTTTTCGTTTATTACAACAATTTTTGAATTCTGAACTGTGGTACAGCACAGTTCAGTGTTTATATGGAAAAGCACAGAACGAACAACACAATCGAACGTTATCATCGTTATTTAAAAAATAAAATGGGCATTCGTCCAGAGATACACAAATTTTTAGGTACATCCATTAACATTGTAAAGTTTTTGGAGCTAATCGTAGAATATTTGTACAAGTGTGATAGTAATTTCCTAACTTAACGCAATGCGAAACTCGCATAGCGCTCGCGTGCTTACTTCTCGTCAGTGACATGAAGTTTTTATGCACAAACATATCCTCACTTGGAATTATGTTAATTTATTCACTTGAATTCGAAAGGACGTTAATTTCGTACGCTAAAAAAGGTTAGATACCCTGCGGATACGATGAGTTAAAGACATGTAACCTCGTTTTAGTATACAAAATTTTCGATGACGTTAGCTTTGTCTGCTTAAAAACGTTTTATGCAGCTTAAGACGTATAACTTCGTATTCACGAATTTTTTTCATATATGATTTTGATAAAGATCTCTAATGTGGTAACGCCATACACAAAATACATAAAGAATTTTTTTCATATAATTTCTGGAACATTCATTCAATGCAGCCTTTTCACCCTACTGCTAGAATCGCTCAAGAAAATACAAGAAGAAAATCATACAAAAATGTTAGTACTCTATAATGGATTGAGCTTAACACGCACGCGAACAAAAAAAGACATCGCGAAAGAAATTACACTTATGAATGCATGGATGGAACTGGGAAATCTTCCTTCACATTCACGTGATGTTAGAAAATATAAAATTCGGAATTTCCTCAAAAAAATTGCTGCGACAACTACTACAGTAACCTCTGGTATAGCATGAACATTTTTTGACTAGAAAATCATTTTCTTCTTTGTATTAATGATTTTATCATATCCACTTAAATATTCTCTTCTATTATTTATCCATGAAATATGGAAAGACCAAGCTGCAACAGACGAAGAAGACAGAAATGAAGAAGGAGAAAACGAAGAGAATAATGACATACCACCCATTACCACCACATCACGCCTCATTCATGTAAAAACGAGGATAGTTAGTAATATGTTACTGAAAAAACGCGTCATAATTATAAAAGAAAATTAAAAAATGGACACACCACAACCGCCACTAGAAGCCGGTCTAGCACTGACAACGAGTGAAAGAAAAAGACAAACACCTTTCTCGAGCTATCTTAACATGAACAAGACAAGATCTAAATATAAAAGTATAACGTGTATTCAACCGAGCGGATTAGGCCCAGAAAAGAAAAAGCCTTTTTTTATCCAGCCCATAGCAAAAGTATACAGTAAAACACCGACAGCTCGTAATACAATATTGTGCACACGTGAATAAATTCTTTAAATCATAGAAACCGAGACAAATTAAAATTGTTCGCTTCTAATATTATTTAAATAGTTCCAGAGCAGATTACATACAGGATGCACCGAAAACTAAACTACGTCTTCGTTGTCCACGTCTTCATCGTCCACGTCTATCCCGTCAACGTCTTCGTCGACTATGTCTTCGTCGACTATGTCTTCGTCGTCCATGTAATCGTTTCTGTTTATGTTGTCGTTTACGATTTTGCCGTAAACGTCCTTGTCGTCTATGCCTCTGTTGAGGGCATCGTGCACATCTCTGTGGTCTACGTGTTTGTTGTTGCCACCTTCATAGGCTTTGTTATTATCGTCATCGTCTACGTGCTCACTGTCTGCGTATCCGTCATCGACGTATTCGCCAGCTACGTATTCGTTGTGCAGGTCTCAGCTTCACGGATGAGAATGACAATGTACTCGGAGCTTTGTACATGCAATGTACACGTAGACGGCAGTTATGATCACAGGAAACACGTATACAACGGCTGCGATGTTCTCCATGCTGGCTACCGCTAGGTACACGGTACACGATAATGTACTCGGAGCGGGAGAAGTGGTACACGTAGACGACGGGTATGATCGCGGGATACATGTAAAGAACCGCTATGTACAGGATAATGATAATGGACCCGGAGCGGGCGACGTGGTATACGTAGACGGTAAGTATGATCACTGGATGCACGTAGACGACCGCTAAGTACACGATAGTGATAATGTACCCGTAGCGGTCGACGTGATGCACGTAGATGGCAGGTATAGTCACCGGATACACGTAGAGCACCACTAGGTACACGATATTGATAATGTACCTGGAGCGGTCGACGTGGTATACGGAGACGGTAAGTATGATTACCGGATACATGTAAGGGACCACTAGGTTCACGATAGTGATAATGTGAGCGGTCGACATCGTATACGAAGACGGCAGTTATGAACACGAGATACACGTAGGGGACCACTAGGTACACGATACGGATAATGTACCCGGAGCGGTCGATGTGGTTCACGTACATGGCAGGTATGATCACCGGACACACGTGGGGAATCGCTAGGTACACGATAATGATAATGTACCCGGAGCGGTCGACGTGATACACGTAGACGGCAGGTATCATCACTGGATGCACGTAGTCGACCGCTAAGTACACGATAGTGATAATGTACCCGGAGCGGTCGACGTGATACACGTAGATGGCAGATATGATCACCGGATGCACGTAGGGGACCGCCAGGTACATGATAATGATAATGTACCCGGAGCGGTCGACGTGATACACGTAGATGGCAGATATGATCACCGGATGCACGTAGGGGACCGCCAGGTACATGTTAATGATAATGTACCTGGAGCGGTCGACGTGAACCACGTAGATGGCAGGTGTAATCACCGGATACACGTAGAGGACCACTAGGTACACGATATTGATAATGTACCTGGAGCGGTCGACGTGGTATACGTAGACGGTAAGTATGATTACCGGATATATGTAAGGGACCACTAGGTTATATCACGATAGTGATAATGTGAGCGGTCGACATCGTACACGAAGACGGCAGTTATGAACACGAGATACACGTAGGGGACCACTAGGTACACGATACGGATAATCTATCCGGAGCGGTCGAAGTCGTATACGAAGACGGCAGTTATGAACACGAGATACACGTAGGGGACCACTAGGTACACGATACGGATAATGTACCCGGAGCGGTCGACGTGGTTCACGTACATGGCAGGTATGATCACCGGACACATGTGGGGAATCGCTAGGTACACGATAATGATAATGTACCCGGAGCGGTCGACGTGATACACGTAGACGGCAGGTATCATCACTGGATGCACGTAGACGACCGCTAAGTACACGATGGTGATAATGTACCCGAAGCGGTGGACGTGGTGCACGTAGATGGCAGGTATGAACACGAGATACATGTAGGGGACCACTAGGTACATGATAGTGATAATGTACCCGGAGCGGTCGACGTGGTGCACGTAGACGGCAGGTATGATCACCGGATGCACGTAGGGTACCGCTAGGTACATGATAATGATAATGTACCCGGAGCGGTCGACGTCGTACACGTAGACGGGAGTTATGCTCTCGGGATACAGGTCGGCGGCCGCTATGTACAGGATAATTATAATGAACCCGGAGCGGTCGACGTGGTACACGTAGACGGCAGGTATGATCAGTGGATGCACGCAGGGGACCGCTGGGTACATGATAATGATAAATGTGACCGCTATGTACAGGATAATAATAATGAACCTGGAGCGGTCGACGTCGTGCACGAAGACGATGATGATGCGATAATGTTCGACTAGTAGACGACCTCTAAGTGCACGACATCGATGATTCACACGTAGACTTCGACGTCGTATACGTGGACGACGACTGCGATGATGTTCTCCACGTATGCAACAATGCCGCACACGGAGACATTGAAGCTGATCTCGTAGGCGACTCCGCGGAAGACGGCATGATAATAATAACAAAAACAATAACAATAATAACAATAATAATAGCGGAATAATTGTATTACTATTATTATTATAATATTATTTGTCGTAATAATAGTAATAATTATATATTTAATCGATAAATAATTTTGCTTTCAAATTACATTTCGAATAAGCTCCATTCGAGCCGTTAAAATAAGAAATAGCAGATTACAGCGCTGTCGGCGGTATATTCCGCCATTTTATTTTTGGGGACGAAAAATTTGGGGACCATGCTTCGTTAGCCTCACTTCATTGTACTTACGTCGATAAATAATAGAAACGGATTGCAGCGCCATCTAGCGTTTAGTGATACAACAAGCCCTAGTTACTTTTTGGGGACGATGAATTTGGGGAACATGCTACACTACCGTAAAGATAACGTATGAGAAAACGCCAAACTGATGTTTATTTTTAGTTTAAGTAAATCAATAAATGGAATTTAAACGTCTTTAGTAGAGATTTAGCTTTCCATTAAGGATTTATACACATGAATTCATTTCATTCATTTATCATCCATTGCTTATGAAAATGTTTCATCGCGGGGCGCTACTCATTTTTTTCGCGTTCTCCTTCAATACAATCAACGCGTGCTGCCTAGCTTGGGCCCTCACACCCATGCACAGACACATGTCCACGTCGCGCGGCGTAGCCCTGCCTCTCGCGGTGTGGCCGGGCTCACCGTCATACGCACACCACCAAGCTCTGCCCAGCCCACGTGTATTATTGGCTGTCATTATTTATAAATAACTCATCAGGGGGGCATCGGATCGAAAAACCGCTGAAGACTTTTCGATTCAGAATTTTGAGATCTACGACCCCTTCTGAAATCTTTCGACCCTTTTGGGACAGGCTGTATATGATATATGTATAGAACAAATATTGCCCGTCTCATGGAGATGCACCCATATAATGTATGTAGGATCGGGCGAGAAGGGGGAATAAATCGCGACGATTATTCAACAACTAATGAGTTTATTATTAAAATAATAATTAAAGGAATGAGAAATCGAAAAGAATTGTCTTCGGCAATCATCCGCACTTAGCTCGTGCTCGCGTTCGGGAACTGACTGCCTCTTTTGGCACTTCCCTCTCTTCTAATGCCGGCTCAAAGCCGTAGCTCCGATCTTCGGAGCCCGGTCCCACATTCGGCCATTCCTGGATTTCTCCGGTCCCCGGAGAATAATGCCGGTAAGGCTTCATCTGATCGGCTACCGCGAAGGTCACTTTAGGACCCTCACCATCAGTTTCACGTATTACTTCGTAGCGGTCGCATCGCTTTACTTGCGATACCTTGTACGGACCCAAATATTTGTCCCGTACCTTCGACCCAGGATTAAACTGAGTGCGCTTGATAGCCACGAGGTCACCTATGTGGTAAGACGTTGCGGGCTTGCACCGTCGGTCATGTCGCTTCTTATTCCCCGATTGAATTGCTGCTATATTTTCTTTAGCGATTGCTCGCAACTTTTCTCTCCCCTCGTCAAAAGCATCGACGCTTTCCCGTTCAATCAGCGTTAATAGCTCGACGTCTTTCTTCTGTCGCATCGGCACTCCCAAAAGCACCTCGAACGGACTGGTTCCTATGCTTCGTTGGTACGTACTATTAATAGCCCGCTGTACCTCGTCAACATGACGATACTATTTGTTAGGACAATCCCGAGTTAACTTCGTGAGTATCGGGATGATTATTCTGTTGATGCGCTCAACCTGGCCATTTCCCCTCGGCACTCCCGTTGCGATCAAGATATGCTCGATGCTCTCTGCTGCACAATAATCACTGAATTCCGACGACATAAACGCTGGTCCACGATCGCTGATAATGCGCCGAGGATTCCCGAAATTCTTCTGCTGAGTCTTTAATTTGTCAATGACCTCTCTAGCCGTCGTAGATTTTGTCGGGTAAATCCACACAAATTTAGATAAGCCATCAACGACCACGAAGAGATGCTTGTACAATTTCGAGGTCGCCTCCATAGGCCCGAGGTGATCTACATGATAGACTGCAAGGGGAACGTCGCCTTTTGGTATCGGTCTCAAGAAACCTTCCTTTTTGCCGTGTTTCGCCTCCGCTAATATACAGGGTACACAACAGCGTACGTATTCTTCAAGCTTTCGAGCCAAACCCGGAATGTGATACTCAGATTTGATGGATTCCATCATTTTCTTGACGTTAAAATTCTCATTCTCGTGTGCGTTTCTTATCACATCCTGTTGCATACTTACGGGTAACACGATGAGATTTCGATCACCCACTCGTTTCTTCAAGATGCCATCCTCGCAGGTATAGTCCTCGTAAGGCTCCTTCTCTAATATGTGCTTTATTACTCGCAGTTTTTCCTCACCATCTTGTTGCTGTCGAATCACCGGTGTGATTTTGTCAATGATGGTCATCACTGGGTAACGGCTGAGTGCATCGACATGTTTGAGACGAGTACCAGTGCGGTGCTCGACTTCGTAATCGAATTCTTCAAGAGCCAGAGCCCAGCGGGCCATCTTCGGCGAGATATCATTTTTGTGCAATGTCATCTGCAATGCCGAACAGTCAGTCACCAGTTTAAATTTTATACCGAGTAAATAAACGCGGAATTTCTTCACGGCTTGTATCACCGCTAATGTTTCGAGTTCGTAGGAGTGCAATTTCCTCTCAGCGTCCGACGTTTTTCGGCTCATGAAATAAACCGCGTAGAAGCGATCATCTTCGTCAGTTTTTTGCAACAACGCCGCCCCGTATCCATCTTTACTAGCGTCGGTGTGTACTTCCGTCTGCGCATCGGGACGATATATCCGTAAT
Organism: Heteropelma amictum; assembly: GCA_959613375.1. NCBI lineage: Eukaryota > Metazoa > Arthropoda > Insecta > Hymenoptera > Ichneumonidae > Heteropelma > Heteropelma amictum. Next base: position 1,868,888 of record OY390729.1, read on the forward strand.
ATTGGCTCACTAGTCAACAGTCGTTTTAATTCCTCGAAAGCACGGTCTTCTTTCTCTCCAAATCGAAACCTCTGGTCGTTCTTCAGCATGTCGGGTAATGGCCTCGCGATCTTCGCGTAATCTCGTATAAATTTGCGAAAATAACCAGTCAAACCTAAAAATCTCTGGACGACTTTCTTAGAGTGTGGTAATGGAAAACTTTTGACAGCCTTAATTTTCGCAGGAGACGGACCAGCGACACCACCCTCGATCACGTATCCTAAATACTCGACTCGATTCTTCAAAAACTCGCATTTCTTCCAATTAATCGCGAGTCATTTTGCAGCAGCGACATCGGGGGTCTCTTTCAAATTCGCTGGTGCTTCGTCTGCGTTTCTTCCAGGCACGATCAAATCGTCCATGTACGTAAACACTACTCCCCTTCGCTCAATCTCGTGGAACACCTCATCGACGAAGCGCAAAAATGACATAGGACTATTACATAGCCCAAAAGGAGTCTTTAAAAACTCGAACTGACCGTCCGGGGTCACGAACGACGTATAATGCACACTATCGGTGCCAACTGGAACGTGGAAAAATCCGTTTTTCAGATCCAGCACCTAGAACACACGAGCATGCGCAAGCGCATCGATTCAGTCATCGATCAACGGCATGGGAAATCTGTCTCTCACTATCTTTTTATTCAGCTGTCGGTAATCCACGCATACGCGATATTCTCCATTGTTCTTTGGCACGATTACTACAGGACTAGAATATTTACTCCGACTTGAACGTATGACTTTCTCGCGCAACCACTCATCGATTTGGGCGTCTAATATCGTTTTTTCTTTTACGGATAACCGCCGCGGCCTCAAACACACGGGAATATCGTCTTTCAGCGCGGTATTCGTTTCAACATTCGTTTGCACTTCCTTCCGCGGATTATGCTCTTGAATCAACTTCTCAATTGCTTCGCGATAACGACTGTCAATGTCTATTTTCTCCGTTTCGACGTAGTTCACGAGACATTCGCTCAATCGAGAACTGTTATCGTTTCCAGGCCCCGTTTTGTCGCTGTCGTTTTTTCTCGATGTCAACTTACGAATTGTCACTCGACCACTTTCGATACGCACGTCCATTCCTCTCGTCAGATCTTTACCGAGGAGCATGTCGTGATTCATGGCGGAATCCGGCACCACGTACACGTCACCACTGTATGTTTCACCCTGTATCACCATATTGGCACGTATTAGTCCTGCTGCTTTTACGGTGGCTTTTCCAAAACCCTGGAAGATTTTTCCTGTTACCTGCAACGGCGATTCCTGAATCCCTTCGTACTCTGGTTTTTCAACACGGTCTGTCGTGTCCCCGTATCTGTCATCGCCTTTATTGCAGCACCGTTGATCTCCACTATGATCTCATCGTCCGTCGTTGTTCGGTTGACCGCGGTGAGCACGTTTACGCTATTTCTCCTTTGTACCGATGCTTTGCCGAAGTCGTCGCATTTGGACGCGATATGTCCAAATTTGTTGCACTTAAAGTACTTGGGCCCCTTTTCTGTCTCCGGACACTCCCGCGCGATGTGGTTGGCCGAACCGCAACTGTAACACCGCGGAGCTTTAATCGTGGCGTCTTTTGTTTTACCCTCCGCTCCGGCTACATATTTTGCCTTTCCTTTTACCGGCTCATTCCGCTGTTTTTTTTGGCTTCTCTCCTTTATTCGGTCATAGCGCTCCAAGTTTTTCCTCCATTCTGTGATCGTGGACGCGTGTACAGTCTTGTTATTTTCGTCGTCTAAAACACCGTCAATTACGTACTGCATAAGCGCTTCTTCTTCAACCGAACCCTGGTTGGCAATCTAACTCATGGCATACACAAATTGTCGCGGCGGCTCATTGGCTAGTCTTTTTCGCTCCGCGAGTTGCGCATGTACAGTCGCACTATTTATTTTTGTTTCAAACTCACGCGCGAGCCGTCGTTTCATCTCCCTCCACGTTGTGAGGGCCTTCTGCAGTGCAATATATTGTCTCGCTGAGCCACATAATAGCCTTTTCGCGTATATCACCTTCTGTAATTCGCTCCAGCCCAACAATACACTCGCGTCCTCGAATTCTTTGAGCCACTTTTCCACCAAAAGCTTGTTATCCCCAGAGAAGTTAGAAATACTGCCTTCGACATCCTTAATAGTGAATAAACTCGCTGCTTCAGGCGAAATCGTTGTTGTTCTTCTGTCGCCTTGTCGTCATCTCGTTTTTCTCGTTTCAGATCCGTGAACGCACCTGTCGTCGTCATCAGTCTCAGCTGACCGCTCACTGACAGATTCTGGCATCACGTTCTCTTCGTTTTCTTCGTCAGTATTATCACCTTCATCGCTATTATCATTTTCGGCCTTTTCTTCGTACTGCCACAATCGTGATAGCAGCTCTGCCTTATTTTCTTTCATCGGTAAACTCAGTTGCTGTAATTTACTTTTGAGCTGTTTTACCGACATTCTTTCCAGCAGTGTCGAGCTCGACGCTGGTTCGTTGTTTACGTTGTCTTTCTCCTTCTCACTCATGTTGTCATCTTGTACCGAACCCGCGGCGACCTTTCCGGTGTCTTCTGAGACGTTCTCTGTGTCTTTGAACGATCTTTCGAGAACCATTGTACACGTTCTGTTTCGGTTTTCGCGATACGAAACACTTCGCGACTTTACTTCACTCTATCCTCAGCTTAACGGCTGATACCGTGAAATTATTGCCTATCGAAATACTGTCTTTTCTCCGTCTTTATTTCGTCTTTAGTCTTTTCGTCTTTTGACTTTTCGTTCTCACGATCCCGGCTTTTCGATCTCGCGATCCCGACTTCTCGTTCTCACGATCCCGGACGAGCCCCCAGATGTAGGATCGGGCGAGAAGGGGAATAAATCGCGATGATTATTAAACAACTAATGAGTTTATTATTAAAATAATAATTAAAGGAATGAGAAATTGAAAAGAATTGTCTTCGGCAATCATCCGCACTTAGCTCGTGCTCGCGTTCGGGAACTGACTGCCTCTTTTGGCTCTTCCCTCTCTTTTCTCCGCGTGATTACCAGATATAGGGCGCGAGCGATTCGAATGATGGCTCGCCAGTGAGTCTGTGGTTGGTGAATCCGTGACCCGCGAATTACAGTTTATTGACAATGTTGAAGATTTAGGATCTTTACTCTTCGGAGAAGGTGATGTCGTCCGTAGATCACGATAGATCTTCAAATAATCGTTTCGTTGGTCTGAGATGTTTGTTTAACACTTTATTTAAATCACTAGTTAACAATTAATTCGTTACAGTTGTACAAGAAAGACGATAAATCTTTAAGATAAATTTGTCTGTTATATTCGTCGTTCGCAATACAGAGATTCTGATGACGTAAAGTCGAATTCGGTGAAGAGATATTGCGTAACGTTTAGATTTCGACAACAGACTGCATTCGTCGAGCGAATGGTAGAAACTGCACCACACCCTGTTGGGTGGTTGTCTTTTTAAGCGTTGTTGTCCGCGTCCTTTTTGGGAAAAAGGTGGGAGTGATGCACTGATTTTACATAGTCATTATTGTAGGATTGGTTGGGACGTCGTTAAAGTTTCGTTGTAAATTTTAGGATTGGTCTAGATGTGGTAACAAAGTAGTGCGTGATAAACAATTGTGCTTGTTCGTGGAAAACGGTTTCGAGGTGGTCTTTTGAACCGCCCGTCCTCGCATTGCCCTGAGGGTTGGAGTCGGGGTTGCCATAGAGGTGATTGTGTTTTCCGTCCTTTTTGAGAAAGCGTTTTCGGATAGTTTGAGTTCGGAAAAAAAGGTGTATCCTTTTTTTTCTACATAGTTTAAGTTTAGCCGTTTTGTCACTTGCTAGCTACATGGGGGTTTGACGGAATTTCTGGAATTTGTAGTGTCTTCTACATTTCCTTTCACTTATAGTAAGGATACGACAAGAATGGTGTGATTCATTCATTGTTCAATTCATGCTAACTTTAACGACTATGGGATTTTCGGTAGTGTGAAAGTAGTTATTTTCTGCTCGTGTAAAATTTTAGTAGTTCTACGCAAAAATTCCTTAGCTGCTATATTTACTTATTGTTTACTGGGGGAAAAAAGAGGACGAAGGTTTCGGTATTTCCTTCGGTGTCCTTATGAAAAACTACGTTCTTTCCTTTCTAATTGTGTTAAAGAAAAATATAGGTACTCCATTCACGTGTATCTGCTGGTAGTGTCTCGAGAGAAGAATGAAAACGAAGAAAGAGAGAAAAAAAGATGGGGGGGGGGGGGGGGTGGACCCGTCCGAGCGTGACAACTGGGACGTAACAACGTGATGACGTGGGTCACCGTGACTTGATGTTTTGTTATAACAATACCAAAATGGTATCCGTTGAATTAAAGAAGTCGCTGCAAATGAAAAAATAAGAACAAATTGGTGACATAACCTATAGTGACATTTGTGACGCAACCTAGTATTTAGCAGTAGTGAAAAAATGTTTGCACTCACAGTTTCGATGCTTTTGATGATCATAGCACACTTATGTTTTTCAAGTTTTTAATTTTTAAGAGAACATTTTTTGTTTTATATTTATATTTATCATTATTATTTTTTTTATCGAACCGTATGAATAAAAAAACAGGAAACATCTCGTTTAAACGCTGCTACTATTTATGCGGATTTTTGTGACGAAGATGAAGTAAATTTTTCAAGATTCTGAAAAACTTAAAGTTTTTTCAATCATACTGACGATGGACTACTTGGGAAACTTTTTTTATCGTCACAGAATGCATCTGTCAGGTCAAGATCTCGATCCTCTTCACCTGAAAAACGACATAATTCAAAACCACGTTTTCGCATAGATCCATTTCATCACAAAACAGAAATTCTCCAGCTCGATCTCGCTCGCATAGATCCATTTCATCACAAAACAGAAATTTTCCAGCTCGATCTCACTCACACAGATCTATTTCAAGACAAAATAGGAATTCTCCAGCTCGATCTCGCTCGCATAGATCCATTTCACCACAAAACAACGATTTTACAGCTCGATCCAACTCACATGGATCTATTTCAACACGATACAGGGATTTTCCAGTTCGATCTCGCTCGCATCGATCTATTTCACGGAACAGGAATTCTCGCACTCGATCTCGCTTGAATAGATCTCAGTCATCTGGATACATGGATCATGGAAAGCCCGCTGAATCTGAATCTCGATGGAACAGAGATATTCTTAAACGATTAACTCATGTGTCACGAACTTTAAAAATCATTGAAAATCAAATCATAAAAAAAAATGACCTGCCTAACAAAGTCATAAACATCGTGAACAGCATGAATAATCGTCAAAATCCAATCAATAACAACAATGATGAAAATATCGATCACGAGTTAGATGAAAATCATCAGGTACATTAAATTAAAGTATCAAAATGAATTCAAGTCGTATTGTAATATATTTTCAATTCTAGTTAATATCGGTGCATCAACATTTTTCCCGCAGGTAGAATTTATAACCGGAATAAAAATGAGCTTTAACCACTATTTAACTGCAGAAATGCAGCAGACATGCGCAAACGTGCGAATGTAATAATGCGATATACAGGGTGGTCCACGCAACGTGTGCACCTCTTTCACGGTCAAAATATGCGTTGCACGAAAAAATGTTGTATACAAAAGTTACATGGTTTATAAGGCTTCATCATGTGGTGCATTTATTTTTATTCTAGGTGGAGGCGCTTCGGAGATTTCAAGGTCAACTTTGTTTTTTTAAAGGGAATGCTATATTTTTTATAGCGTAAGATGATAGAGTATCGAATTTTGAGTAAAAAAGTATAGACCCTTATTAGCCCTAAAATTAATGGTTAACGAGTATTTTCACTTTATTACTTTAAAATTTCTATTGCGTAATATCAAGTTGGAGATTCAAATCTACTACAAATATCTGAAGGATAGCATTGTTTACATGACAGTGTTTATCAATATGAACACATTCACCACATCACACGCTCTTATCATGATTCGCAATCCTCTCAATATTTGTAATCCAGTATTAAAGTTTCCTTCAGTGATGGTGCGTGATTATCAGAAAGATAAAAGTGAAAATGAATTTTTGTAATAGTGACAAAGTTGATATGCTTTTAGTGTACGGAGAGTGTCATAGAAATGCAGTAAGAGCTAAAGCTATGTATGCCGAAAGATATCCTGAACGGATTCAACCATCTCGAACCATATTTGAGAGAATCTGTAAATCGCTTCGAGAAAATGGACATTTCAATCTTAATAAACGTACCGTAAGACAAACTGCCACTTCTGAAGAGAATGCTATTGCGGTCTTAGCAGCCGTAATAGAAAATCCTCATATTAGTACGCGACAGATTTCACGAGGTTCGGGAATAAGCAAAAGCAGTATTCTACGAATTCTGCATAAAAATAAATATCACCCCTATCACCTTGCACTTCATCAGAAACTACATGGAACGGATTTTGAAAACCGCGTTTTGTTCTGTCAGTGGTTCCTACATCAAATAAATCAGCATGATTATTTTCTACAAAGTGTGTTGTTCACTGATGAAGCAACGTTTACAAACCGTGGACAGATCAATTTGAAAAATACGCATTACTGGGCAGCTGACAATCCTCACTGGATGAGAGAAGTCGACCACCAACACCCATGGAGCGTTAATGTATGGTGTGGAATACTGGGCAACCAATTGATTGGTCCATATTTCATTGATAATCGATTAACAGGGCAAAAATACGCGAACTTTTTGAATAATAATTTACCACCTTTACTAGAGGACGTGCCGTTGAATATCCGTGCACGTATGTGGTATCAGCGTGATGGTTGTCCAGCACATTACGCACGTATTGTGAGGGAACTACTGGATAGAAATTTTCCCAATCGATGGATTGGTCGTGGTGGACAATTCATGTGGCCTCCACGCTCACCAGATCTTACTCCTCTAGACTTTTTTCTGTGGGGCACATTAAAAGACAGAGTGTATCGTGAAATACCAACAACTCCGGAGGATATGAAACATCGTATTTGTTTAGAATGCATGACACTTAGTCCGGACATAATTCAGAATGCAGTTTCTTCATTAGTTAATAGATTTCGTCACTGTATTGATGCCAATGGACATCAATTTGAACACTTACGTTAATTGTGATAAGCCACGAGTCACTGAATGTACTCAAAGTAATAAAGTGAAAATACTCGTTAACTATTAATTTTAGGGCTAATAAGGGTCTATACTTTTTTACTCAAAATTCGATACTCTATCATCTTACGCTATAAAAAATATAGCATTCCCTTTAAAAAAACAAAGTTGACCTTGAAATCTCCGAAGCGCCTCCACCTAGAATAAAAATAAATGCACCACATGATGAAGCCTCATAAACCATGTAACTTTTGTATACAACATTTTTTCGTGCAACGCATATTTCGACCGTGAAAGAGGTGCACACGTTGCGTGGACCACCCTGTATTTGGACACGCGAAGATCGTCAAACATTATTAATTCGGCCTCATAAAGACAAACCTGATTGGACCGTTATATCAGAAAATGACTACGCGAAAATTATCAGTAAGTTTATTTGAAAAATAATATTTTTTACGGTTCATGAATCTTATAATTTTTTTTTCATTTTCTAGGGATCTGCATGAAATTGCAAAAAACAGTTGAACTGCCGAATGAAAACAAGAACAATGTGAAGACGGAAAAACGAAAATGGGTAGGCGATTATCTCAAAAACGAGTGCAGTAAAAATAAGGAGCATCCAGATGTAAAAAAATTATCTTATTATAGTTATAATCCAGTTGATTTTTTGTTCGAGTTTTTGTAAGAAGTTTGGATAAAAATAAAATGCTCATATGGGTATACCAATTTTACCCTGATAATTTTGTAGTGTAATACGTGAACCGCAGTTTTTTGGTCCATCATAATATACTATTGCCGTTTTTACTCCAAATATACCAAGTTTATACCAATTTCACACTAAGAATTTGTGAGAATAATACAAAGTATCAACCAACTTGATACCATATTTATACCAAGTTTATATCGAATTCATGGCGTACATTTTAAGCATAACTGCGGTATTAATAATTCACAAAGTGACGGTAAATAGACTATAGAAGAATGGTTTATCCACGGTATTATACTATGCGAATACGGTACGAATACGGTATGTTTTTCGTATTCTCAAAACTGCGAGGGTGCACTGGACGATACAGTAATGCGTGTGAAAACCGTAAAATCAGGACCGAAGAGAGATTATTGCATTTACTGCAATACCGAACAAGCAAAACTAAGCCGTCATCTTGTCCGAAAGCATAGATCGCAAGATGACGTTGCTCGATACCTAAGTTTTCAGGAAGGATCAAAGGACAGGAAAAAAGTTATGTAAGTTATTCGCAAAAAAGGGCACTTCATGTTTAATACGGATTGAGCTATCAATACAGGAGAACGAAAGGTTGTTCGTAGACCGAATGATCGGTATGAAAAAAACGCGACGAACTTTGCAACTTGTCCTGGCAGCTTAGGGGACTATTCCAAAAATTCTTTACGGCAACATTGTCATCGATGTGTACCACGCAAGAACGCCAATCGCCGGAATATACTACTCGATTCAAAAAGAATAACAGGCCGAATTCACCACCAAGCCAGCAACATTCTGCACCAAAGAGTTTTCCCGTTTATGAAGGAAGATGATGTTGTCCAAACAATACGATTTGATGAGCTCATCATTCTCTTCGGAAATAAACTGTGTCAAAAATATCGAGATCCTAATTTTTTTGATATGATGAGACAGAAGCTTCGTCAACTTGGGCGATTTTTGATCGAAATTCGGAAATATTCTGAAAATGATAACAGCAATTCAATCGCTTGCTAGGCTGAACGAAGAACAAATAGGTTTGAAAGTAGACCTAGACGTCAATCGGAACACTTCTTATGGAAATTGAAAAACTCTGCATCTCCGAATGAATGAAGCGACAGGATAAGACTAGACAAACTTTTGCAGAAGACTATCTGAAATTGATGACTGAAGACTACTCGCCAAGTATCGCACGAACAGCACTTGAGACATACAGCTAAAAGGAAAGACAAAAAAGTGTTATACTGCCATCAAACGGAGATATTCAAAAACTTCAAATATACCTTCGCCAAGAAATAAGAAGGAATTACGACGCGGTCAACTTATAATTCTCGAAGAAAAGTTGAATCAATTTGGCATCCGCGTGTTTGATATTTCTACACACTTTCAATCGACGTCGGCCCGGAGAAATAGAACGGATTTTCATCGATGATTTTGAGAGTTATCAGAAAAAAAAGTTGCTCAAAAGTATGTACGGTTTGCAATACGAAGGAAGCTAAACCGAACCGTACCAGTTCTGTTGAATCGGGAACTGCTCATGCGTTCCAATTGAAAAGGAACACTTTGATTCTCGTCGATCTCCAGCGCAAATCGATCGATTTAAAAAATAAAAAAACACTTTCTTGCAAATTTTATTTGCCTTCGAATGAGCATAGTTCGAATCCGATCCGATTAGAATTAGCCGAGCACCAGGAGTCGACGTAAAATCATGCAAATCGGGTCCCGACGCTCAGCTCGAAATTTCGTATTTCCGGGATGTGGGCTATGATTTATCATACACCGTTGGAAAGGGGATTTCATCCCGAGAAAAATGCGCACAAGCTGGAGTCGGTGCGATCATCCCAGAGGGATGATCCCACTAGGAAGCGAAAACGGTTTATCGACGATAACTCGAGAACCGTCAGGCCGAATTCGCACAGCTTTCGTATGGGCTATTCTTTTTCCATCCCCCAGAACTACGTGGAGTCATTTTTCCCGTGGATGCTCCCTCGGCCGAGAAACAGGGTTCATCGCGGTGCACCGTGAGCTTCCGACGCCATTTTAAATATGAAAATGTTCGCGCATTGCGACAATATTTATTTTATTGAATAGCTGATGATTTTCCCTATAAAATGCACCTTTGAAAGTCCCAAAAATCTTGGTTTTAAGGGATGATATTTATATTTGAAAAAGCATAAAAATTTAACAGCTGTTGTGTCCCGATATTTCGAGATAGAAACTATCGTGAAATGGGATGAAGGTTTTGGGATCTCCGCCAAATGAGTAAAACTCCAACTCAAGCAGCCACAAAATACTTGTAAAGTTTATTGACTAGGTTGGTTTGAAAAGGTTTTAACAAGAAGTACAAAGTGATGGTTTTGCCTTCGAACCAAACCCGTCGCTGCCCTGATCAAGACAGACTTTTGGGATCGATATGTTGTCGCTCAAAAGGCGACGGCTATCGATCTGTTGCAATAGTCTGAAGAAGCATTATTGCAATTATTTGCTTTCGATTGCCCAATTCTGCTGCGATAAGCAGTTGAATGCTCTTTTATTCGGGCGGTGATTGACCGCAGTTCGGTCGCTGATCGATGTTGTGAAATAGGAAAATTCCGGGTCACAACATCCCTCCCCCCTTGGAAGAATAAATCTCTCCCGAGATTGGCATTGCGACTTTGTGTTTGGTCCTTGGGCTTACAAATATTTACAAATTTCCAAATTTTCAGCGATTTTAGAATTTATAATCTCCATATAATTTCATATTTGCACCCATTGCACGGTTAATTATTTTGTGTCCCCGATACAAAGTGGGACATGCGTATCTCTATAATATAGTTCGTTTATGTATATATGTATATCTCATGTCGAGTTTGTGCTTTGTGTTTTTCGTATTACCTTGACATTAATCGAGGGTAGAGGTAACTTGCGTTTTGATGACTTAGCTGTCTGTGGCTCGGTCGCGCAGCTGATGATGGCCGGCTCGCTGTACATCGCTACTGCGGGTGTGCGCTCTCGCTTCCGCGTATAGAGGTATATACAAGTTGCTCCGATTATTATCGGCACGATTGCCCCTATAGAGTAGTTTCCAATTGCGATTTGTCGTGTTACCTCTGCCTCACGAATTCCTTTTATTTTTGTTTTCAACGTTTGTAAATGTTCCCCAATTTTGTTTATTTCTGCTGGGTTATCTGACAATTTGTGAGGTAATTCGGTTATAACTGACGTATACTTCAATAATTGTATATCCTCATTTAGCAGTGTCAAATTTGCTCGCGGTAAAAATTCGTTGTGTACATTTTGTTTTATTTCCCCTATGGTTTCGATCCTAAAATTTGGGGTGGTGACGGAACATTTTCCGTCCAAAGCCCGAGTCCCTGCCCCTATTAATGTCGCATGCTCCAATAGTTGCGTTCCGCAATGTATTAATAAGGTTTCAGGTTCCGGCGCTACGTATAACCATTTACCACGGTGTCCTAACGCAATTATTAGCGTGTTGTTTAGCTGTACGAGGCGCTGATGGTATTCCGCGTTTTTAACATTATGCGTGATATACATCGTTGTTTTGCACGACGTGCAAGTCTGCGCGGCTAATATAGCGCGTCTAGGTCTACATAGATAATGAGATTTCAATTTTTTGCACGATCGCAGTTCGCTGTCGTCCATCATTAAATATGATCTTCGCGTTTTTTCAACTATGATAATTGCATTTGTTACCTCTATAAATTGATAATGATTCCCTTCGATTCTCGCGGGCAATGGATACGCTCTATTTACTATGTATTCCTCATGATTTATTAGTGGAATTTTGATGACAAGGACGAGTTCCGTCCCTATGCAATATACGCACCTACTTCGCTAATTTCCAATAATTTTGGCATTTCCTCCGGCCGCACGGGTGTCGGAAACGACAGATCTCTCGGCAAGTATGTAATGACGTTTTGCAAGTAATTCGCCATTTGCCCCGGAGGCAAAATGCTCGGATTGACTAATCCTTTTGATAACCCTGCTATGAAATCTGTTAGTTATCTGACCTCGCCCAATAGAGATTCGGTGATCACTCTCATCGTTGTAAGTTTTTCATCTATTTGATGTCGCTCATCTAACATGTGCAGACGGTTTGTCAGGCTGTCCCGTACGCTCACGACGAGTGATTGTAATTGTTTTTGATTTTCCTCCAACCGTGTTGTTGATTTGTTGAACAGGTGTAATGTCGTCTCGAGAATTTGAACGTTTCCGTTAAGGGCGTTTTCCAAGGCGTTTTGACCGGTCCCTAATTTGTTAAGTTGTTCATTAACTTCCGCAGCATCCTGTGCGTCCATATTTCCCGTGACTGCCTTGATAATCGAGCCAAGGCCGTTAATTATACCTCTACGGTGACGTGTTAATTTACCACCCGTTATATCGTGGATTGCTCGTAGTTCTTGTTCGGTCCTCTATAGCATCTTTGCTGCCGTGACGGCAATCGTATTGCACAGCACGTCCTTCGTAGCTGCCCAAGTGTAAAGCCCTGTTAGGTTTGTAAATGTCTTTTTCATTTCTTTTCCTTGTTCTTCTAAGGATCCGAGGTCCATTTTTATGACTAATTTCCATGTATCGCTGGTTACGGATGAAGTTCCTATTTCCTCATAATAAATCCCTGGGCTGGTTGAAAATTTGTCCACCCGGTATGTTTTCTCGTCCCCCTGCGGAGGATATCGCTCGGTTATTTTTCTGTTTTTGTTCCACTCGTTCCGCGAAGTTTTTTATTTTCTAACTCGCTGAATGGTCATCGGAATTTATATTTTTTCGCGAATTTTGTCGACTACGCGATTTTACCCCACCGGGGTACCACGCTCGGTGTAATTCTCACCTCGATGAATTTGATCATCGAGGCGTCGCCTCATTTAGCAGCGAGACTTCGACGACGCGAAATCGTAAGTATTAATACATTTTTTGCGTATTTCTATGTATTTTATTCATTGATTGATTTTGTAACGTGTTTTTTATTTTTCTCTGTTTCAGATGAACAACTGGAACTTCGAGGGAAGCGCGGTGGTCTTTGCCGATGAGGAATCGGAGATGGAGTTTGTTCTCGTAAGGATCGGTTTATATACATATATATATTTTGTTGTTTTTTTTATACATGTGTTGTATATGTATACAGGGTGACATGTTAAGGGTGGCCACCCCCTTTTATTTCGCCCCCCGTAAAGATAATCGGATGGGTTGCAGGTGATTTTTGAAGGAAATTTTCTGAACTTTCCGATAGAAAATACGGCATTCATCGGAAAATGATAAGTTTTGCAGTACGAAAGTGACCACTACGAAAATAATGTGAAAACATATTTTTTTCTGATAGGAATAAAGTAGACTTTATTCCGAATACGGGACACACGCGAAAATTTTTTTTTGAGTATCGCATCATTAAGAAAAGTTATGTCAAAATTGGGTGTTATAATACCAATTTAAACTTATCTGAACGCAACGATGGAATCGAATGAACAGGGCTGTAGTGTTTTGTCTCCAAGTCGGTTTGTCTTTTGCGCTCAAGTTCATTCTCCCAATGTTAATTTTGTATCTGTCAGTATGAAATGCCAAAAGGGTTATTTAAAAAATGTCAGGTTATTGAAAAATATGTCGTCAACAAGCAGACGACGCAGCAAATCACTCTCGTACCGCTGGTTCAATTCCGTTGTTTAGTTCAGTCAAATTCAAATTTATTCGACAGCGCGCATTTTTGATATAACTTTTCTGAATGATGCAATACTCAAAAAAAAATTTTCGCGTGTGTCCCGTATTCGGAATAAAGTCTACTTTATTCCTATCTGAAAAAAATATGTTTTCACATTATTTTCGTAGCAGTCACTTTTGTGCTGCAAAATATATTATTTTCCGATGAACGCTGTATTTTTTATCGAAAAGTTCAGAAAATTTTCTTCAAAAATCATCCGTGACCTGTCCGATTATCTTTACGGGGGGCGAAATAAAAGGGGGTGGCCACCCTTAACATGTCACCCTGTATATAATATCAAGAGACGCGGCAGCGTCTCGACACCAAGTAATAAAAAAAAATTACCTGAAGTCATAGACCTGCCACGGCTATTATACAGGAAAATGGGCTTCCAGCTGTCAACCACGAATTTCAATCACGTATATTTCCGAAACCGTTCCCCTAATCGAAAATATAATTACATTTTACGTATTAAATATTATTTTTTTCTTTCCATTGGTCCTAGTTAAAGCACAATTTGGTTATTGGATATGTGCAAGCTCATAATCTCGAGCTAATTTTTTCTCAACTAAATTTCACAATAATATATACAATGCGTTCCAATTGAAGTGGAACACTTTGATTTTTGTCGATCTCCGGCGCAAATCGATCGATTCCAAAAAACAAAAAAAACATTTTCTTGCAAATTTTATTTGCTTTCGAATGAGCCTAGTTCGAATCCGATCGGATTAGAATTGGCCGCGCACCAGGAGTCGAGGTAAAATCATGCAAATCGGGTTCCGCCGCTCAGCTCGAAATTTCGTATTTCCGGGAAGGGCGCTATGATTTGTCATACACCATTGGAAAGGGCATTTCACCCCGAGAAAAATGCGCACAAGCTGGAGTCTGTGCGATCATCCCAGAGGGAGATATAGCACCAGGAAGTGAAAACGGTTTATCGACGATAACTCGAGAACCGTCCGGCCGAATTCGCACAGCTTTCGCACGAGCTACTCTTTTTCCATCCCCCAGAACTACGTGAAGTCGTTTTTCCCGTGGATGCTCTCTCGGCCGAGAACCAGAGATCATCGCGGTGCACCGTCAGCTTCCGACGCCATTTTGAACATCAAAATGTTCGCGCATTGCGACAATATCTATTCCATTGGATAGCTGATGATTTTCCCTTTAAAATGCACCCTTGAAAGTCCCAAAAATCTCAGTTTTAAGGCATGATATTTTCATTTGAAAATGCATGAAAATTTAACAGCTTTCGGTCTCAACGGGAGCGCGAGAGCGCGGACCGCAGGCGGCGCACAGCGCGTGAGGGGAATCGATCGAGGGCGCCCCCACCACATGCCCGCAGTCTCATTCCGCGAGCTCACGTATTATCGCAGGCTTTTTCAAAAATTCTTTTTGTACCGGCTTTTTTTTATATCTCAGTATTATTGTTAAATTAACAAAACTATTATTGTTAAATTAACAAAACTATTATTGTTAAATTAACAAAACTAATATTGTTATTAATTAATTTTTTTGTTATTAAATATTCTTCTAATAAAAGGTTGATGGAGTCCCGAAGTTGATCCTTTATCGAAAACATATCGCGGGATTGTTGTCATTTTATTAGTTTTTGCTTGAATTTGTCTGTTTTTTATGTATTTTCTCACTAATATTTCGAATTTTCGCGAAAAACTCGATGAGTTTTGCGATCGGCGGAATATTTGCGATGGAATAGTCTGTTGAATGATCGAAAATTCGAAAAAAAATGTTTCCTTTATTTTGGCTAATTTTTCAGAATCGTCGAAAAGCACAAATTTTGAAAAGGCTATAACTACGTTCAAAATCACGCCGCAAAGATTTGTCGGGAGTGTTTCGAGACACCCTCGAGGAGACTTAAAAAATTGTTAAAGTTTAATGTCGATAGCTCACTTCCTTCACCCTCAAAATCGATGTCAGAAATTGCCGAAAATTTCAATTTTAAATTGAAATTTCAATTCAAAAATAATTTTTAATGGTTCATATCGATGTATTTTTTCTCGCTGATTACGGAACACACCGGTATTTCATCGAAAACCCAATATTAAAGATTGAAAATTTGAAAAAAAAATCTCGACTCGACATTAAACTTTGACAATTTTTTAAGTCTCCTCGAGGGTGTCTCGAAACACTCCCGACAAATCTTTGCGGCGTGATTTTTAACGTAGTTATAGCCTTTTCAAAATTTGTGCTTTTCGACGATTCTGAAAAATTAGCCAAAATAAAGGAAACATTTTTTTTCGAATTTTCGATCATTCAACAGACTATTCCATCGCAAATATTCCGCCGATCGCAAAACTCATCGAGTTTTTCGCGAAAATTCGAAATATTAGTGAGAAAATACATAAAAAACAGCCAAATTCAAGCAAAAACTAATAAAATGACAACAATCTCGCGATATGTTTTCGATAAAGGATCAACTTCGGGACTCCATCAACCTTTTATTAGAAGAATATTTAATAACAAAAAAATTAATTAATAACAATATTAGTTTTGTTAATTTAACAATAATAGTTTTGTTAATTTAACAATAATAGTTTTGTTAATTTAACAATAATAGTTTTGTTAATTTAACAATAATACTGAGATATAAAAAAAAGCCGGTACAAAAAGAATTTTTGAAAAAGCCTGCGATAATACGTGAGCTCGCGGAATGAGACTGCGGGCATGTGGTGGGGGCGCCCTCGATCGATTCCCCTCACGCGCTGTGCGCCGCCTGCGGTCCGCGCTCTCGCGCTCCCGTTGAGACCGAAAGCTGTTAAATTTTCATGCATTTTCAAATGAAAATATCATGCCTTAAAACTGAGATTTTTGGGACTTTCAAGGGTGCATTTTAAAGGGAAAATCATCAGCTATCCAATGGAATAGATATTGTCGCAATGCGCGAACATTTTGATGTTCAAAATGGCGTCGGAAGCTGACGGTGCACCGCGATGATCTCTGGTTCTCGGCCGAGAGAGCATCCACGGGAAAAACGACTTCACGTAGTTCTGGGGGATGGAAAAAGAGTAGCTCGTGCGAAAGCTGTGCGAATTCGGCCGGACGGTTCTCGAGTTATCGTCGATAAACCGTTTTCACTTCCTGGTGCTATATCTCCCTCTGGGATGATCGCACAGACTCCAGCTTGTGCGCATTTTTCTCGGGGTGAAATGCCCTTTCCAATGGTGTATGACAAATCATAGCGCCCTTCCCGGAAATACGAAATTTCGAGCTGAGCGGCGGAACCCGATTTGCATGATTTTACCTCGACTCCTGGTGCGCGGCCAATTCTAATCCGATCGGATTCGAACTAGGCTCATTCGAAAGCAAATAAAATTTGCAAGAAAGTGTTTTTTTTGTTTTTTGAAATCGATCGATTTGCGCCGGAGATCGACAAAAATCAAAGTGTTCCACTTCAATTGGAACGCATTTATATCACATTCGTCATGTCGCAAAGTAGGCAAAACACCGAAAAATCAAAGCGTCAGTGCTGAATCTCAAAGTTTTTTAACCTCTTCCGATGTCAAGGTTTTGACACTTGAAGAATTTTTTTTTGTTTTTTTCTTGTTTAACATGATTAGATTCGGTGGTTTCCTACAAAAAGGAGTGAAATCCACATTTAAAACTTTAAAAAGTAAAAAATGTACACCAAGTAATAGAAATAGCAGTTTTCGTCGAAAAGTGTTTTTTTCAAATAATGTCAAAAAGGCAAATAACATTTTTCAAAAAAAAAAAAATCAAACTTGGCGTGCATGGAACTTTTTTTTCTCAACCATGCACGCCAAGCTTGATTTTTTTTTTTACTTTTTATTTTATTTTTATTTTTTTTACTTTTTATTTTATTTTTATTTTTTTTACTTTTTAATTTATTTTTATTTTTTTTACTTTTTAATTTATTTTTATTACTTGGTGTACATTTTTTACTTTTTAAAGTTTTGTTTATATACTAATTTGTTGTTTTTTGCTTTCTGTTGCAGACTCCTCATCTGCTGAAGAGGCGGCTGCCCCGCATCTTCCGACCCCAATGGTGGCGGCGTGAATTTATTATTCACGCCGTATCGGTCTGCCATCGCCGGGAGCGGCTGAGGGCCGCAGTAGCCGAGCCGTGGAGGGACACTCCAGCTGTCCGGGAGGAGGCAGAATAGGGTTGTGACCCCGGGGAATTGGGTATAGAAGCGAACACTATGCACGAAAAATTCCATAACTGATCGAAATCCAAATAGATTCTGACTGCAATAACAATTCGAGTTTAACGTTAGACATCGAGTTAGACGATGTTTCGTCGGAAAACGAATGGAATGAAATCAAACCCACTATGGTGACGAAATGTGGAGGACATCAACCATATTTTTTAGCTCAAAGGGTATTTAGTATTGCTATTTCGAAACAATACTAATTCCCATCATCTTTCACGTTTAAACGACAAAATATGTAACTTCTCTCCAGCGACGTTGTTTATGAACTGAAAATTGAAGGATCCTGTACGAGTAAATTATGCAGTAATAAACTTTCTGTGCACGACAATAAGAGATTCAAACACGATAACGGCTTAACATTGAAAGTAAAAACTCAAGATGTACGACTTTATCCCCATGAATCGGTCAAGAGACCATAGAATGAAAAGCGCCGACGACAAGTTCAAAATGAAATGGATTGAAGGGTTGCAAAGTTTGGCAAAGAGAGCAAGCGCGTTTGCACATAGAAAAAGGCGATGTGGTCCCTCCGTTCATCCCTAATGGTGACATTTTAAGAAACTCTAAGAAAGGAAAACTTAACATCGATCTCTATTGTCAACCAGCTGGAGGTCGTGACGTTATTCGTAGAGTTGAGAATCTTTTGTTAACGTCGGAGAATTCAGGACTCATTCACGTGATTGCTTCAATGCTTTTATATACCTTTTACAGTTCACCAGCGGAAATGAAGGCTATAACGTCCCCCTCGTCGATGCGGGGAGAACGCCAAAATTAGCCCGAGAGATTTTCCCGGGGCGGCGCGTGGGGAGCGTGTCAGCTCTCGTACTTTTTGTCGGGCGCCAGCTCGTGATAAGCAACATCCGTGCACTGTACTCGATCCGTCCTTCGGGGGTATCTCAGGGGCAGTTCTCCGACGCTACGGCTTCTTACCTTGTACCTGGGGTTCTCGGATCACCGTCGTCAACGCACCGCACGCGCAAAGCTAGGTGAGGGGGAGGAGAAACGGGAATGGTGGAAGGACGCCCAGCAGCGCAAACCAAAAAAAACCTAAAAGATTACACGGCCGTGCCGAAGAGAGAAACGCCAGCGTGTATTATACAAGAACAAGAAAAAATAAAACGCAATTGTCGCATACAGCCAAGGGGCACACTCGCAGCGAAATCCAGCTCGCAGTAAGCGAGAGAGCGATATAACCAAAAACTAGAAAAACTCGAGCGAGTAACTCGCGAAACAAACGCGAGATACTCACAAGCGAACATGAACTAATCGCAGCAAAATGCGAATTAATTGCACGAGAAACGTACAATAATCGCAACACAAAGGCGAGATACTCGCAAGCGAAACGCGAATTAGTTGTAACAGAAACGTGAAATGATTACAAAAGAAAAGCGAAATAATCGCTATCGGAACGCGAAAATAATTACACGAGAAATATGAAATTGATCTCAAAAGACTCGCTAAATAGTTCCACAAGAAACGCGGGATAAGCGCGGAATAATCGCAAACGAAATTCGAAATAGTTACAAAAAAAGTCGCGAACTAATCGTAGGCGAAACGTGACATAGTTACAAAAGAAGGGCGAAATGATCGCAAAAGAACTCAAAATAGTCGCAAGCGAAATGTGAAATGATCACGAAAGAAACGCTAAATAAATTCTAAATAATTCCAAGAGAACTGTGAAATTATCGCTACAGAAATTCGAAATGACCGCGAGCAAACCGCAAAATAATTACGAACGAAATGCTACATAATAAAAAAACTGCTAAATAATTCCAAAAGAAGTGCTAAATCAAGTCGAAATAATTCCAAAGGAATTCGAAATAATCGCAACAGGAACTCGAAATAATCGCAAAAGACGTTCGACATAATCGCAACAGGAATTCGAAATATTTGCAAAGGAACCCAAGATAGTCGCAAAAGAAACTCGACTTAATCGCGAGCGAAACGTTCAGCAATTACAAAAGAACACTAAATATTCGCGAAAGAACGTGAAATGCTTACAAAAGAAATGCGAAATAGTCGCTAGCGAAACGTGTAGTAATTATAAAAGAAACGCTCAATAATCGCAAAAAAGATTCGATCGCGAGCGAAACGTACACAAGAAATGCGAGATACTCGCAAACGAAACGCAGAATAAGTACAAAAGAAATGTAAAAATAGTCGCAAAAGAAGTGCTAAATAATTCCCAAAAGAAACGCAAAAAAAAACAAAAAAATGGCAAAAGAAATTCGCCAGGGACAGGGATAAAAGGAACGCGACTCTCTCACACAGTGCACACACGCTCTCTCCCGTAGTTTCCTCTGACTGCCGGTGATGCTCCCTCGCTGCGTCGTCCGTAGGTCGTTCGGTCGCGTGGACACGCGACCACCGGAGGTCGAGGAGCGTGATCGGCGTTGAGCTAGCCACCGAATCCCCAACGCAGTGGTAACGACGATAGTGACTCCTCACACGCCAAGCTGGCAGGGACGGCGTAATTCGTAACAATAACCGCGGCCCCGCGAGACGCTGCGTAGTCCAAAGCGACGAGCGCTGCAGCGAGGTCCCCTCAGGTCGCGGCGAGGTGAGGCTCTCACTCGCCGAGTCGCTGGGTCTTCGAAACCCACGAAGCGCTGCGAAAACGTTGGCGTCGAGGCGCAGTGAGGGAAAATTCTCACTCGCCGAGTCGCTGCGTCTTCGAAATTCCAGAAGCGCTGCGAAAACGTGGTCGTCGAGGCGCAGTGAGAGACAATTCTCACTCAGTCGCTGCGTCGGCGAAATCCAAAAGCGCCTCCTCGGCAACGAGGGCCGAGGCGTATATTAACCTAGATGGGAGACTCCGCGAGTCTTTACATAATTGCAGGATAAAAAGTGTCGCCCTCGTCGCCAGGTATACCTCGCGGTCGTGCAGCCGGCAGCCCCCCTGTGACGCAACGTCACAATGCATATAAAGAATATCGCAGAATTAAATGAAGTAAAGCTGTAATATGCATAGATTCAACAGGAAGTTTGGTCAAACGATTACAACGTAGCGATAGTCATAACAGTGGACATATATTTTTGTATTCTATTGTTATAAACTTCGAGAATACAACGTTACTTGTGTACCAAATATTATCCGAAGCTCATGGTACAGATCTGATAATATATTGGCTGCCGTACTGGATTCGGATGGGCGCTCCAAAACCAAACATCGTCGTCATTGATTATTTGCGGTCTCCGCTATGAGGTGTTTGTCTTGCGTTAATTAATTGTACGATTAAATATTATATTGAAGTGTAGTAGATATATAGGGCAGGTTCTACACCAAGATCCCTGCACCGACATTTACCGACACCTAGCCGAGACACGAACCCCCTGGAGGGGGATGTGCCCGATGGGTGGTGGGTGGTAGGGGGTGGCAAGAGAAAGTGGTAGTTGGTGGAGGGGTTGGTGGGGGTATTTTAGCCTGGATATGAACCCTCGAGGAGGTGGAGTGGAAAGTGGAAGGGGGTGATGTGTCAGCATGTAGCGATCGCGCGATCAAGCGTTGATCTCTTTTATCGGCGCGATAATTGATCTTTTTTATCGGTGTACGGTTTTGCACGTTCAGCGGGGTGTGTACGTGGGAGGGAAAATGGAGGGGGGAGGCCTTTGAAATTTCACGGCGCGTGTCACGCGATTCCGTCGAACGTTCTCTATATCAAGCGTTGATTTATGATAAACTTTTGCGTAAACACCCGTCGAGAAAGGCGCGTGTTGTGTCTCAGGATTTCGTGATAAGGAAATTATCGCGAAAAAGGGATCAAGGTTCTGGGATTTCGCCAAACGAGTGAAACTCCAACTCAATCTTTAACAAAAATAACTTAGATTTATTCGACTAGGTTGGTCTAAAATTATTGATACAAGATGGTTTCGCCTTCGGACCAAAGTCGTCGACGCCCAAACTCGGACTGCCTGATCCCCGGTGGGTCTTTTTGCTGCTCCGGTGAATAATTTGTGTCGGCTTTTGCAATATTTCGCAATGCAATCACGCTGACAGTGTAATTGCCCAATATTACCTACTTTATTTTAGCAATTTGTATTAGCCTTCTGCAATATTGAACAATGCAATGTAATTGCTCAATTTTCTATGGTATTTAAGCCTGTAAATGACGTTATTGACCCTAGACGTGATGGCCGCCACATGCTTAGTCCACGAGAGATCGGCTGCCATAACGACTCCAAGGCTGTGAACGCAGTCCACAGGCTCAACCGGGTATCCATCAATAAAGATAGTTATGCGAGTATCAATATCAGGTTTAGAGAGATAGGCTCGGCTAGCCTGCAGGAGAACCTTGGTTTTGGAAAGATTGGGCTTCAGTCCGTTTGACTGAGCATAAGCAGCAATCACATTTGCATTCGAGGAAGCCCACACACAGTCTGGACACTCCCACGGGGAGTTTGGAAACCGGACAGCTGAGATAAATCTGGGTATCATCCGCATAGACAAGGTAGTTAGTATGAACAAGACGCTGACCAATATCGTTAATATAAAGTGTAAATAAAAGCGGCCCAAGAATAGAGCCCTGAAGCACACCCCGAGTAATGGGACACCACTCGGATAATACACCCGAATCACTCACCACTGCCTGGACCCGGCCGCTGAGATACGAAGCAAGCCACAGTAAAGATGATTTGAAGAAACCGAAACCAAGGAGTTTTTCAAGGGTAAAGCATGCGGAATTGTATCAAATGCTTTCGAGAAGTCAAAAAGAATAAGAATTGTGACACATTTATCAGCTACAGCTTTCCGAGTATCGTGTCACACCTTAAGGAGCGCGGTTTGCGCACTAAAACCCTTGCAGAAACCCGATTGGAATGGACAAAGAAGACCATGGGCCTCAATGAACGAGTAGATCTGGTCATATGCAGTTTTTTCATCAATTTTAGCCAGAGCGCTAAGATTTCTAATCGGACGAGTATCAGATGGAGATGACGGAAGGGAGACCTGCAAAAGAGGACGTATGAAAGCCTTCTTCCATTCCAACGGTACATAGGATAAGCGAAAGCACTCATTAAAAAGAAGAACAAGAATCGGGGCCAAAGATGACAAAGCATTGTGCACAGAAAATAAGGTTACACCATCCGGACTCGCAGACGCGGATGGCGAGATGATGCGCTTGATGAGAGAAGTGACGTAGTCAACAGAGACCGCCGAAAAGTCGAAGGATTCAGTACGAAACACAGCTGAAGAAAGGCCCACAACTAGCCTCATCAGATCCCCACCCATGCAACCACCAACAGTGTTTCCATAAAAGTCATTGAGCTCAGATAACGAGAAGAAATTAAAAAGAGCGGCGCTCTTGACTTTAATTAATCCCATTGTCGATAGCTCGCGCCATGTCAGTGACATGTTGTTACCCAGACTTGCGAAACGTTGTACAAAGAACTTTTCCCTCGCCTCACGCAAATCGATGGTGAGTCGGTTTCGAAAATCTCTAAATATCTAAGCGGCCCTTTCTGGCCCTTTTGTAAAGCAGATTCTTGCATTTGATACGCTGTCGAAGAGCCAGTGTAAGCCACGGAGCGTAGGAGCCGCGTGATTCAAAGCAGCAAATTGGAGCCGCAGAGTCGAGAGCAGTAGTGAGCGATTGGCCCACAGCACCAACAGCGTCATCAATATTCGCAGACGAAGTGGACGCGTCAATGCATGTCAGGGAACCGTACTGATTAAGAGATGAGGGAAAACGGCAAAAACCATCCCCGTTAAAATTCTTCAAGTTTCGCCGAGAGATCAAGCGCGGGGCAACAGATGGAGCAACTACATTATACGTGAGGTTTAACAAATCATAGCCACCAACAAACGGCGCAAGAGATCTCCAGAAAGAAACAAGTTTTTCTAGATCGTCAACAAGGACAACGTCAAGCCAGGAGTTAACTGTTTGCGTGTGGTACGTAGGCCCAGACTCAATTATACTCAGTCAACTCCCCGCAGCAAAGTCTCTGAGATATTTTCCCTCATAGCAATCTGGTGATAGGTCACAGTTGAGGTCACCACCAAGAACAATATTTCGATAGGCAAAAGAGAAACGGGAAAAAATATCACTCACCTTATGAAAAAGCAGTCCTCTAGGACGCCTATAGATTGAACGAAAAAGTACAGGCTCCATCGACCGTGACCGTATATCGAGAAGCATGAACTCGGGACTATTCAGTATATTATTGTCAGACAATGCCAAAATCCTGCATTGTAGGAACTTATGAACTATGACGCTCCCCCTCTGAAATGCCGGGAGAACGGCAAAAATATCTCGGGATAATTCCGGCGCGTGGGGAGGGTATCCGCTCTCGTTGTGTTGGGCACCAGCTCTTAATGAGCGAAGTCTGTTGTACCGTTCCTCAGCTCGTCCTTCAGGTCAATCTCAGGGTGTAGTCCTCCGACGCGACGGTTACTTACCCTATACCTTGAGTCGTTAGTCATGATACTCGCTATGCCGCACGCGCAAAGACGGGCTCAGGGGAGGAAAAACGGGAAAAGGAAATTCGCAGGGCACCAGGGAGGACGCCAAGCACCGCAAATACAAAAAAAAAAAGAAATAGAGAATACACGGCCGTGCCGAAGAGGGGAACACAAGTGTGTATTATTTAACAAAAAAAATGAATAAACCAGGCGCAATATTTACAAAAACAAAAGAAAAGGTCGAGGTGCGTGCTTGAGAGAAAAACACAACCGCAGTAAGCGAAAGAGGTACTAAACAAAAATAAACTAAATGCGTAACTCGCGAAAACTCTCAAAATAGTACAGAGCGTAATTCGCCGAAACCCACAAAATGACAACCGCGTAATCCGAGAACACTCCAGAATGGCAGAAGAGAAAACTCGCAACAATAATCAAGAAAACGTGAGTCGCGACAAAAAAAAAAGGAAAAAGAACCCAAACGCGCAACTCGCGGGATTGCAGAAGAAAAAAAACGCTAAAAGGCCAAAAGAGTAAGTTCGCAAAGAAATGTTAACAGTGACGAAAGCGCAAATCCCAAATAAATGGTAAACGTGGCAAACGCGCAAATTCCCGACAAATGTTAAGAGTGTCGAAAGCGCAAGTTGTAAAATAAAAAACGTTAAGAGTGACCAGAGTGCCAATTCAAAGAAAAATAAAAACGTAACGTAGCCAAGGCGCAAATTCGCAAAATAAAACACCAGAGTCGCAAGGGTGCTATTTTCCCCGATGGAACAGTAAAGTCGCTATAAAAACCAGCACGCATTAACCGGCAGGAAAAATCGCAATCGTATAGCTCGCAGGGGCGCTGTGATGATCGCAAAATGAACTCGAGGCGGGGGAAACGCCGAGACTGGAAAATCTCGCGTACAAAATCGGGGCAAGAGATCTCTCTCTCTCTCTCTCCTTTAATTTCCTCTTGCCGGCGATGATGCGTCGACGCGTCGCTCGTTCGTTGCTCGGTCGCGGAGGCACGCGAACGCCGAGGCGGAGGAGCGAGAGCCGGCTTCGGGATGAACTGCGAGGGCGATTCCCCACTTCGCCTACTCGATAAGCTGTTGCGCAACAGCAATACAGCAGTTTTCGGCGAAATCGTCTCCGTCGAGATGTTGAGAACTCGAGGTTCTCCTCGATGTGCTGCTGCGTAACAGCAAAATTCGAATCTCAGCGACGTCGTTCCCGCCGAGAGGCTGAAAAGTCGAGATCCTCCTCGATAAACTGCCGTGTGATAGCGAAACGCAATTTGCAGCACGAGATCCCCGCCGAGATGTGGAGAAATTGAGGTCCTCCTCGAGAAACTGCTGTGTAATAGTGAAGTGCAAGTTCCCGCGCGTTGTCCTCGCCGAGATGCGGAGAAATCGAGGCCCTCCTCGTGAAACTGCTGTGTAATAGCAAAACGCAAGTTTCCGCGCGTTGTCCCCGCCGAGAGGCGAAGAAATCGAGATCCTCCTCGTAGAGCTGCTGCGTAACTGCAAAACGCACATTTCAGCGACGTCGTCCCCGCCGAGATGCTGATGAATCGAGGTCCTCCTCGATAAATTGCTGCGTCGCAGCGAAACTCGAATTTCTACCACAAGTGGCCTCCTCCAACACGCAGCGATGGCGAATTTCCCCTCGCTGAGGCACTTGTCGACGGCGAACCTGCGTCGACACCGAGAGTCGTCTCCGTCGAGATGCAGCGATGGTAATTCTCCCTTTTTCCTAGACAGTGGTCGACTGTGAGACTGCGTCAACACTAAAATTGACTCCGTCGAGCTGCAGGGAGATACAATCCTTCCTCTTCGAGGCGACTATCGACGGCGAAGAATCGTCTCCGTCGAGACGCTTCGGAGCACAACCCAGCCTCGTCGAGGCGACTATCGAAAAAAAAACCTGAGTCGATAGGGAAAGTCGTCTCCGCTGAGGCGATCCGATGGTAAACCTCCCTTCGCCCAGGTCGCTGTCGATGGCGAAACTGCGTCGATGTATCTCGCTTCTCGCTCGTCCCCGGCAGACGAGCTTCCCGTCTTCTCGTCCTCCGTGACATTAGCCGCGCGCTTTCCGCAATTCCAGCTTGATGGCGCGGCGTGCCCTCGGCAACGAGGGCCGAGGCTTATACTATGACCTAGAGGGGAGAATCCGTGAGCCTTTACATCGAATCGGGGAGAAATATTGTCGCTGCGGTCGCTCAATGCACGTCGCTCGCGTGCAGTCGCTTGCTATTCTCTATAGTGCGTGCAGGCGGCGGTCCCCACGTCACACGACGTCTCAGAACATAACACGCAATTCCACCACCTTTACAGAGATAACGATCGTGTCTGATAAGCGAGTAACCATCAATGTTCACTAAGTCACTGAGGATACCCGCGTGGTACCAAGACTCTGAAATCGAGACAATATGGCAGGGGTTCGCCATGACATAACCTCGAACAACATCAATATGGCCAAGCAGGGAGTTAACATTAAACTGGACCAAGTTTAATTTGGACAATTTCGAAGGTGCAGCGGCACAGGGAACAACGGAAAGCGAGCTGACACCGATAGCAGCAGGCGATAGTCAGTTGATGTTTTCCAAGTCGTTAATCGTGGAGATAGATTATGCCGGCTCGCCGTCACGCTTACGTACGTAAATGACACTTGATCGAGTCCAAACATAAGCAAACTTCTTGATCTTAGCAAGATCTTTCACTTTCCTTAGAAGCCGATATTGATCAGTAGGCATGTACTCATTCACGTAAATCTGTCCAGGCGAATCGCACTCATAAACATCCCGTACTCGCACAGTTTTGACATCACGTTTCCTCTTGATGATGAGGTCTCAAGTAAACGTAGACTTCAACTTCACGATTAGGCGGACATACGAAGTCGTGGTCGATGGTGTGGAGCCAGGCCCTTGTGCCTCAGGCCGAGGGAACACAATGACATCGAGGATATCACTGGTGAGATATCCAATATCCATAGTGGTAAACACTTTTTCTACAGCAGAACGAGGATTATCGACGAGAGTCACTGGAATGCCCGAGACAACAAGGTCAGCAGTTACAGGTGGAGGATTGACCCGAGAGGTAGCCGATCCCGTGCTCTGCAATATTTCAGAGACCATCGATCGCGTATCATGGACATCTGACGTAAGCTGAACCATCTTAGAAGTAGCAGTATCCAAGTCGGACTCCAGTAGTGTAACGCGATTCGACAACACGCCATGCGATTCAGTAAGAACTGAGAGGTCCGTACGAATATCCGTGATGTATTGGATGACACCCGAGAGCGTGTCCTATATAGTTGTCAGTTTTTCATCAGTGGCAGCACTCTGCGCGAGGAAACGCGCCGTAAGGGACTGGAGCTGAGTCATGTGAGTTTTAGAGGCAGAAGTGAGAGCCTAAAGCTGCAACATCACATCCTTGAGCGTTGGTATGGCCGTATTCTCAGGTAGTCCCACAGAATGAGACGGAGAGCTATCAGGGGTACGCGGTGTGATGAGTGACCGCTGCATAGCACAATGATCACATTTAAATGGAAGTGTTAGGGCAAGGTCCGGATCGTAGCCGAAATGTTGATTCACGCACTCTACGTGATAGGTAGAATCAAAATCACCCGTACATGAAATATTTTTCCTTAAGTTTCTACTTAAGGCCTTAGAGCACAATCCGCAACTCGACACTTTAAAGACACTAACCGCAAGTAGTATGAGAAATAAAGTCATAATAAGGCTGATAGATAGCAAACTTCAGATCAGTATGAGCGAAGCAGCTAACTTCAAGGAGAGTCCTTTGGAGACACAGACCACGAATAGTATAAAAAATAGGTCGAAATGAGGCTGATAGGTAGAAAACTTCAGACCAGTAAGAGCGAAACAGCTAACTTCATGGAGAGTCCCGTACGTAACGCTGCGAGAGCGCCTGAGAGATGAGAGCCAAGTTGTAGTAAGCGAGCAAGTGACAGCAGCGGAGAGTGCGGTTAAGAGTGACTCAAAAGCGAATCCGTTCCAATAAAGCCAATCCACACAGATCTCACGCCGGAATTATTAGAAAAATTATAAATTGGCATACAAGCAATCATGCACCAACCTGCAACAAGACGCCCGAAGGCAAAAAGCGGCAGAAAGAGCAACCAAAAAGCAGAGAAAAAACAGAGTCAACCACGCCACTCACCAAGCGAGAGGGAGAGCAAGAGAGCAAGAGAGACAGAGAGAGAGAGAGACAAACAATGCGAGCAAATCATATTTCTTGATGAAAGACTGAAGTATCAAGCGCAAGAGAGAGGTAGCGACAAACAATGCGAGCTCTGAACATTCGAGACCTCCGAAGAGTCGACCGTGCCGAGACATGGAGGAAGAGAGAAAATTAATGCCTAGTTTTGATTTTTTCGAAAAGAGACCGATCGACCAAACCGTCAACGAAAAAGCGGAATGATGCGAGTGTAAGAGGAAGAGAGAAAACGAACGCCGTCAGACCGAATTTCCTGATGAAAGGCCAAACCAGGAAGCGCAAGAAAGATGCACGCTGTAAGCGCACAACGCAAGAGAGCTCTAAAAAGCGTCCCGCATCGGGACATGGTGGAAGGGAGAAAACAATGAGGAGGAAGAGGGAAGAATAAAAAATTCATCGTATTAATCAATTTTTCTTTACTAATGAAAATCTGTCACACACACACACACACACGCACGCACACACACAATAGAAAAAAATATATATATATAAATCACACATACAAAAATGTTCAAGAAATTACACACAATACAAAATATAAAATATAAAATTATTATACGCTGCAGACAATACGTTTATTCCCTGAAATAAACAAATTTTTTTTTTATATCACTAAATGCATGGGTGACATGTTAAGGGTGGCCACCCCTTTTTATTTCGCCCCCCGTAAACATAATCGGACGGGTCGCGGGTGATTTTTAAAGGAAATTTTCTGAACTTTTGGATAAAAAATACGGCGTTCATCGAAAAATGATAGGTTTTGCAGCACAAAAGTGGCCACTACGAAAATAATGTGAAAACATTTTTTTCTTATAGGAATAAAGTAGATTGTATTCCGAATACGGGACACACCTGAAAATTTTTTTTGAGCATCGCATCATTAAGAAAAGTTATGTCAAAGATGCGTCTTATAATACCAATTTAAACTTATCTGAACGAAACGATGGAATCGAATGAACAGGGCTCTAGTGTTTTGTCTCACAGTCGGTTTGTCTTTTGCGCTCAAGTTCACTCCCCCAATGTTAATTTTGTATCTGTCAGTGTGAAATGCCAAAAAGGTTATTTAAGAAATGTCAGGTTATTGAAAAATATGTCGTCAACAAGCAGACGATGCAGTGAATCACTATTGTACCACTGGTTCAATGTCGTTGTTTCGGTCAGTCAAATTCAAATTTATTCTATAACACGCATTTTGTATGTAACTTTCCTCAATGATGCTGTATTCAAAAAAAATTTTCTGCGTGTGTTCCGTATTCGGAATAAAGTCTACTTTATTCCTATAAGAAGAAAAATGAATTTTTTCATTAGTTTCGTAGTGGCCACTTCTGTGCAGCCAAACCTATCATTTTCTACTGAACGCCGCATGTTCTATTAGAAAGTGCAGAAAATTTCTTTGAAAAATCACCTCCGACCCATCTGATAATCTTTATGGGGGGGGGGGGGGGGTGAAATAAAAGGGGGTCGCCACCCTTAACATGTCATCCTGTATACGTTTATATGCATCAATGTATAATTCAATTTTTGTTTACCTGCAGTAAGAGCACGGGAGATTTCCTCAACAGGAGGGCAAGTTTGAGAGCGTTGCCACTCCCAAAACTCCTCATCAAAATTGATGGGAGGGAGGGGGTATGGTGGCAGGAGGTGATGTTCATCCCTCCTGTCCACAATACCCAACGCCTCATCATCCACCTCTTGTTGGTCCTCCTCCGGCTTCTGTGCGTTTTCTTCCTCCTCCTCCTCTTCTTCCTCCTGCACCTCGTCGACCTCAGGAGGAAATTGAGGTGCAGGAAACTGGGGTTCAAACTCAAACACCCATTGTTCCTCCACCTCTTCCAAAACCGGAGCCGGCTCTTCCGGCTACTCGAAAATGCTCAAAAGAATTAATATGATTGAATGCAACATCTAAAAATTATAAATATTAAATATAAACAGAAATTGAAATATTTTAATAAAATATTCTCAGAGAATCACAAACTTACCGTCATATTTATTTTCTTCGTCATCACAAACTTGCTTAATACTTTCGCTCTTTCCTCGTACGAATGTCGCCATGTGACTGACTAAAAGTAGCTGCTTCACAAAGGACAGAACGCGAAAACAGTTGACAATATGACGCAGTCAAAGGTTGGCTGGATGCATGGCGTATTGGTAGAAAAATATATACAAAGATTCGAGAACGTCTAAGATAAAAAAAGGAGGATATAGAGAAATGGTTTACGCTGGTCAGTTTATGCTAGCCTCTCTAAATATGTTATAGACGTCCCCAGCCTCTTCTCCGATCGTCTATACTTTAAGGCATTCGTAGTTAAGCAACGACATTTACCGAACAGCTTGTATGAATTTTCAAAACGTACAAGAATATTTTCTTAAGGGAACCGTATGGTCTAGAGCACGAAAATTTCACCTATTTTCACGATTTTTTTTTTGCCATAAAAAATTAAAAAATCGATGTTTTAACTTTTCGGGTTTATTACTACCTTTATTAAGTATACAAAAAATTTTTTTTTAAATTTTAAAAACAGTGTTTATTATCATATAATTGGCATTGAAGACGACCCTCTCGAAAAATCCGACCCGGACGGTGAAGATCGATCCGAGACTTCTACTCATCTGAAACACAAAATTCAAGAAGATTCTTAATCAGAAAGAGTGCAGTTATGGTCGGGGCTGGAACAAATCGAAAAAATTAAAAATTGACAAAATGGCGCGCTTTTGAAAAAAAAATTCGTAAAATCGGGTTTTTTTCACTAGTTTTTTAGTATAAACAATAAGAAATTATTTAAATAAAATTATGATTGCAGCCCCGACGATAGCCATACATGTTGTGAACAACATATCCAAATTTCAAGTGATTCGGTTGAATAGTTTTTTTGTTTTCACCTGCGCGGTGCCGAAAAAAGTCGTTTCGAGATAAATGAGTTTAAAGTTTGAGGTACAGATATTTTCAAAAATTGAGCAAATTTTGAATACTTACAGTTAATCCGCGATTCCGGCACCATATAGGATTCCTTCGGAACGTTCATAATTCAAGATTTCCTCACTCCTTTCATTTCTTCGAGCTGTCCGAGCCTCTTTGGAGTTGTCCGTGCTCCTACGGTTGGCGCTCGATACTCGCAGCTCGTCTCGGTTTTGCGCTAGTTGCTCCGCTTGTGGCCCGATTGTTATGCCCATGGTCTCCATTATTTTCAATAGGGATGCGAATCCTTCATTGAATATGCAAGCGGAAATGTGAGTGGCAATATCAATGATTTTTTTTCCGGCAAACAGATGTTTCGGCGCAAGGTGCCACACGCAAGCATTGAAACTTTCGTTATTGTTCTGCGTATTACTGCCAATACACCTTTCCAATAAAGTCTCTGCTGTCAATTCTTCATAAATTGGTTTTAATATCTCTTGTGCTTCATCGCACAGAGCAGGTGGGTGCTCGTAGGTGTCTAAAGTACCTGCAGCCTCACTTTGACGCCACTTGCACCACGATTCGGAACCTGGAGGACAGTACGAGTGTTGCGGATTTTCATCTGTTGAAATTTTGTGATAATATGCTGCCCATATTTCACTTCTCATCCCTTCAGTCGAATCTGAATTACGTCTAATTGCTAGACCGTAATAAGTTGACAGCTCTTGCAATAATTTATTCGTCAATTGTTGACGCTTCGGTGTTTTATTTATCGATTTCCGCTGTGTCTTTTTTCCCTCTTCTTTTTCTGTCAATTTCTTTGTTGCTTTCTTTATTTGTGCATGTTTTTTTTCGCATCAACAGCACGTTTGTACAAACGTTTTTTAACATGCAAAACACATTCTTTTTTGCAAACTAAAAAATCATCCCCGTAAGGCTTTGTGTCCAATAAGGCTTTGAACGTTTTCGTGTCGCCGTCTCCGATATAGTTCGCGTATTTTACGTTGTACAACTCTTCCGATCTCTTGAACATTTCCACGATGCCGTCTACCTCCATTTTGCCAGCACTTCCGGTATGATTTGCGTCACAGTGATCTTCATGCTCTCGATACCACGCTTCATATTCAATCGTATCCTCTTGGCCTTTCCATTGAGAGCAGGCTTGACATATACTGCATTTGACGACAACATCTAAAATTTTATTACTGTATTTCCCTATTAACGAGGCAATACCGAGAAGCGATGAGAATCCACGTTTCGCCCACGATCCATCACCAGACACAGAAAGTTCATCCGCGGGACGCCCAGCTTTTACATTCAACTCGACTTCTTCTTTCAATGCTCTTTGGAAAACGATTTTCGCGACGGCTTCAGCTGCAATTTTTATATTGTCCACGATGCCGTAATATGTACTCTTACAAATTCCTTGTCCAAGATCCATGAGACCGCACAAATTTTTCAAGCCTTCAAATCCTACTCCAAGCATTCTCAGGGCGAGAACAAGTCGACGGTTGATTTCAAATGCCTTATCAATTAACGGCGAAGACAAAATAAAAGTTTCTTTACACTCACACTTCACAGAGAGTTTGAATCCTAGACCACGTTGTCCGTTTTTGCTAAAAGTGACCGCACCGTTACAATCTTTACACTTCAACAACTGTTGCAACGTTAAAAATATCATGCTGAATTCGATGATGCAATAATTGAAAGTAGGATTAACGTTTACTTCCAATTCCTCATTGCCTTTTAATTTTTTCGCAGACGTGCTCGTAAAATCAGTAGTATTTTCGATAGTGAATCGATTGCCCTTGAAATATCTTTTGCGACCTACAGAAGATGGTCGTCTAGAAGAGTTACGGCCTTGCTTTCTATCCATATTTTCTGATATTTTATTTCAAAATTTTCGATGTTGGTTCGTCAAAACGTAACGTTGTACTGATCAAGTCAGGGGAAAGCGAAATTACCGTTTCCCTCACAAATGTTCGACAATAGGTATATTTCGGGGAAGGGAAAAGTATATATAGGTATATAGTATGTACTATATACAGGTATATATTTTCGGAGAAGGATTGGGACAGCTGCTGTGCTCCGATTAGGTTACCGGTTAGCGCTAGACCCGTTAGGAGCGCGCGGACCGCTCTCTACCTGCGTTATGGGCTGTAGAAGCTGTAATATTGAGAATTTCTGCATGAAAATTTCACAGTATATCCTTGAGATACTATACTTTCGACATATCGAAAAAAAAAAAAATCGATTTTTTCAAATTTCTAGACCATACGGTTCCCTTAAGCGATTGAAATGTGCATGGCCTGTAATGAAGTTTATGGTATGCAATGAACATGTTTTTTTTCAGGGTGAATGTACAATCTTTATTTTTTAAAAAATGTACACTCTCTAAAGGTGATAGCAAAGATGAATTTCACGGGTGAAAATTACATTACCCCTTTGTTTATGTGAAGAGGAGGAGGAGGAGGGGAGCGGTGAAGCGATAAGCGCTCTTATAAGATGCTGCTATGCTGAAAATTGCCACACTTGCGATTGATCTATTGAGCGAATAGCATGCATTCACGATGGATGCTGATGAATATCGTAAAATTATCGACGAGTTGGAAAGAGCGTATGTGGCGCTCAAAAGTAACGTCTCCCGTGTTGTGTGCTGGAATCTTCCATCACACAAGGGTTAATAAACTGTTAAGGCCGTTCAACTGCAGAGGCCGTTCAACTGCCTTAGGTAGCCAAAATAAGTAGGCAATATTGAGCAATTACATTGCATTGTTCAATATTGCAGAAGGCTAATACAAATCGCTAAAATAAAGTAGGCAATATTGGGCAATTACACTGTCAGCGTGATTGCATTACCCAATATTGCAAAAGCCGACACAAACGATTCACCGGAGCAGCCAAAAGATCCATCGAGAATCAGGCAGTCCGGGTTTGGGCGTCGACGAGTTTGGTCCTAAGGCAAAACCAACTTGTATTAATCATTTTAGACCAACCTAGTCGAATAAATCTAAGTTATTTTTGGCAGAGATTGAGTTGGAGTTTCACTCGTTTGGTAAAATCCCAGAACCTTGATCCCTTTTTCGCGATAAATTCTTTATCACGGAATCCCGGGACACAACACCCGCATTAAAGTTGAAAAAATGTTAAAGTTCTGCGATGCTAGCATTAAAGAACTAACGATAAATTTTCGAACGTTTCACCTCAAGACAGGTGAAAAATTACGAATTCAGGCTAGTGTAGCCAAGTTACTATCGCTGAAAGAAAAAATTGAGCGTATCAACGCGCGAATAAGTGGTGCTAGTTTGAGTGTCGCGAGCAGCGCAGTGAAATGGGTTGATATAGAATCAGCATTTCAAGGGCGAATATAGATGGGTGC
This sequence comes from Heteropelma amictum, assembly GCA_959613375.1. Classification (NCBI taxonomy): domain Eukaryota; kingdom Metazoa; phylum Arthropoda; class Insecta; order Hymenoptera; family Ichneumonidae; genus Heteropelma; species Heteropelma amictum. The sequence continues at coordinate 1,903,512 of OY390729.1, forward strand.
TATAATCAATTTGAGCCACAAAGATGTGTCAAATTTTCTCGAACAGTCGTTCGAGAAAGAACAATCGTGAGAAAAGAAAATAACATCAAGGTCAACGTTACGCTAGTGTGCAAATTTCACCTTTCGAAGATAGACGAGATCATCGAGGAGCAAAAAATATTTCAAACGAAAAACGCGAGGATTTCGTTATCAACGGATATAGATGAATGGTTCATGGAATACGTGCAATCAAAATTGTTCGTAAAAATCGAAGATTTTCAGAAAAAGAATCAGGCTGGTCTTTGCATGAAATCGATCATCTCCTCGTTAGCATCAATTCGTACAAACCGCTGCTTGGCGGCTCATCCACTTACACGCCGATATTCAACTGAAGCGAGCGGTTGTCAACATCGAGAACCCTCACCAAATTCACATCACGAGAGGATGACTTCTTATCCACACTTGAGCGAAGTGCTTAATTATAAAGGATTTGATTTGTCGATGCGTCTATCGAATGTAGAAAAATTCGAAAAAATTAATGGATTATCGATTCATGTATACGGTATAGAACGTGTGCATAGACGGAGAGAAATTGTGCCAGTATATCTTAGTAAGCAGGTATCGAACAGACCTACGATACATTTGCTTATGATAGAAGCGATTGATTCGATCAACGATGACGATGAGATCGAGAAAGTGTATCATCATTTCGCGTGGATGAGAAACATCTCAAGATTGGTGAGCGTGCCAATATCAAAGAGCAATTGTCAAGCGTGGTTATGCAGCCGATATTTGTATCATTTTAAAACACAAGATATTCTCAATCAGCATCAAATAGACTGTGCAAACGTTAATCATTGTCGTGTTGTTTTCCCAAAAGATGAGGCGACCATTTTAAAATACAAAAATTATAAATACAAAGAAGCTGTACCGTTCGCGATATACGCAGATTTAGAATGTCTTCTCGAGCCGGTAACAAGCCCACAAAGAAATACAATGAATTATCAGATGCATACACCTCATAGTATCGCTTTTTACGTACACGGCAGTTTCGATGCTTCGACATCGAAATATGAATTTCATCGAGAGAAAGATTGCGTGGAGTGGTTTATGCGTAAATTGCAAGAAATGGCGGTGTTTTTCAACACGCTTTTCGAGACAATAGTGCCGATGAATCCGTCGAGCTCGCATGAAAGTGACAATTTTCGTTCGGCTAAAAAGTGTCACATCTGTGAAAAACCGTTCGTCATCACCGAGACAAAAGTACGAGATCACTGCCATTTCACGGGAAAATATCGAGGTGCTGCTCATCAAAGTTGTAATTTAAATTACAAAAATTCTCACGTTGTTCCCATCGTATTTCATAATTTGTCGGGATATGATTCACATTTTTTGATAAAAGCTTTAGCAAAACACTTTGAAGGATCACTGAAGCTTTTGCCGGTCAATAAGGAAAAATATATTTCATTCACCAAAACCGTCGAAGAAACACGTGTACAATATCGATTTATCGATTCGTTCAGATTCATGGCAAGTAGCACCGACAAATTAGCATCGTATCTGAAAGACGATCAAAAAATGATAACACGACGATTTTGCGATAATGATGCGAAATTTCAATTACTAACGCGAAGAGGTGTTTTTTCGTATGATTACGTTGATGATTGGAGGAGACTCGACGAAACCGAATTACCGGAGAAAACAGACTTTTATTTCAAAACTTCAAAACTCAAAAATCTCGGACAATGATTATGCGCATGTTCGTAACGTGTAAACAACGTTCAATGTGCGAACGTTGAGCGAATATTCGGATTTGTACCTGAAAACAGATGTATTGCTTTTGGCGGACATTTTTGAAAATTTTCGACGAAATTGCATTGAAACGTACGCTCTCGATCCTCTGCATTATTATACGGCTCCGGGTCTCTCGTTTGACGCGATGCTAGAGTGTACCGGTGTCCAACTCGAACATTTGACCGATGTTAACGTGTTAATGTTGTGACGGATTTTTCCCCCCGCACACATTCTTCTCGGCCCCGTGACCGATGCGCGGGCCCGGTCCGCCCCGATAGTCCAGTCGAATTAAATAAAGTTCTATTCTGGAATAACATAGGTTAGCCGATTTTTTTATAGGTTCATTAGATATGGACGAACATATTTTTACTTACCCCCCAAAAAGTTAGGTCCGGATTTGTCCGTAGCGATTGTTTAAACTTTTGAGACCCCACATTTTGTTAAATAACGGCTTTGTTATGGGTTGTAGACGAAAACTCTTGAAACAAAAGTTGTTCGTCTCATCGTTCTTAAAAAAACAAGCCGTCGTGAGATCAATTATCATTATTTGTTTAGTTGCAAAATGAAAAGTCCCGTGGAAAAAAAAAATCACATTTTTTGTTATAAATTGATGAACAAACAACGTACGGTTTTGAAACTCATGGCACAGGTAATATGAAATGTCTTCAAAATTATCATGCAAAGTTTTTTTGCGTGTGTTGCATAGTTGAGCAACAATCCGCGACGAGCCAAAATCCGTAAATCATTTGTCCTTTAAAATTTGGCAGGCCCACGGGTTGCCAAAAAATCAGGGAGACAGTTGGTAACTAGTACTTTCCATAAATGAAAAACAAAAATTTTTATACTCGAAAATGACTTTTTTTTTGGGCCCTTGAAATTTTTAGCTTATAAACAAATAGAGATATCTCCGGCAATTTTCACATTATTGGAAGTATTATGATGGATCGTACTCGGCCTTTATTTGACGAGTAATTAAAAAAAAAAAAAACGTGAATATCTCAATTAGAACCGGAGATAACGTTGTTTAAGTGTTATTTCGTTTATTGTTGTTGCAATTAATATTAAGGGGGGAAAAAAAATATCAGCTGACTATAAACACCCCAAGGAATCACCGTGACTTTTTTCAGATCTCTAGGTGCGTTACATGTAGTTTAAAAAAATTAATTTCAGCCCGTCGAGCGCCGTCGAACGGCGCCGGTCGGTGAAAGGCTGCCGGGCGGCGTGGCGGGGGAGCGCCAGCCTCCGCGCGCCCGGCCATTCGGTGATTCCTTGGGGTGTTTATAGTCAGCTGATATTTTTTTTCCCCCTGAATATTAATTGCAACAACAATAAACGAAATAACACTTAAACAACGTTATCTCCGGTTCTAATTGAGATATTCACGTTTTTTTTTTAATTACTCGTCAAATAAAGGCCGAGTACGATCCATCATAATACTTCCAATAATGTGAAAATTGCCGGAGATATCTCTATTTGTTTATAAGCTAAAAATTTCAAGGGCCCAAAAAAAAAGTCATTTTCGAGTATAAAAATTTTTGTTTTTCATTTATGGAAAGTACTAGTTACCAACTGTCTCCCTGATTTTTTGGCAACCCGTGGGCCTGCCAAATTTTAAAGGACAAATGATTTACGGATTTTGGCTCGTCGCGGATTGTTGCTCAACTATGCAACACAGGCAAAAAAACTTTGCATGATAATTTTGAAGACATTTCATATTACCTGTGCCATGAGTTTCAAAACCGTACGTTGTTTGTTCATCAATTTATAACAAAAAATGTGATTTTTTTTTTCCACGGGACTTTTCATTTTGCAACTAAACAAATAATGATAATTGATCTCACGACGGCTTGTTTTTTCAAGAACGATGAGACGAACAACTTTTGTTTCAAGAGTTTTCGTCTACAACCCATAACAAAGCCGTTATTTAACAAAATGTGGGGTCTCAAAAGTTTAAACAATCGCTACGGACAAATCCGGACCTAACTTTTTGGGGGGTAAGTAAAAATATGTTCGTCCATATCTAATGAACCTATAAAAAAATCGGCTAACCTATGTTATTCCAGAATAGAAGTCCATCGATTTCAGAGGTTATTCGACTGGACTACGAGGAGGTTGGGCGCCAGGTACTAACGGTACCGCCGGCAAAACCGGCTTTCAAATTTTCCTCCCCGAAGGCGAACCCGCCCGCCGAGATGGTTAGTCATCGGCGAGGCCGAGGGTATGCCGACTAGCGCGACTCGAATCTATCGGCAGAGGGGCGGGGTGATGGGGTAGAGACGGACGACAGTGTCAAAACAAAAAAAATAAACACAGTTTACACCATAATCCGTTTAATACTATTCTTATTACCTCGGGCGCATAACTTCGAAATAGCAGGCCCCAAACCTTAATACCGAAAATAATATCGACCGTCTTATAAAGTATAACGTTCACTACGGTAAATAAATAATAACGGAATTAACAGAGGCAGTTCACTACGCCGGTAGCTAATAATAAAATGATAAAGGCAGTTCCCTACGGTAAATGAATCATAACGAAATCATACAGGCAGTTTCCTTCGCTAAATAAATTAATAATTAAATCGTACAGGCAGTTTCCTACGCTAAATAAATTGTTAAACAATGGCGAAAATAATACAGACAGTTCCCTGAAAGGTAACTAATAAAGAAAATATTAAAGGCAGTTTTCTAACAGGTAACTAATTAAGCAAACAATAAAGGCATCTCCTACGCTAAATAAATGATTCCGAAATAATAAAGGCATTTTCCCAGCGGGTAACTAGTAAATAAAATACTACAGGCAGTTTCCTATTAGGTAACTAATAAGGCAGTCAAGAAAACAATAAAGGCATTTCCTACGCTAAATAAATGATTACGAAATAATAAAGGCATTTTCCTAGCAGGTAACTAATAAATAAAATACTACAGGCAGTTTCCTAACAGGTAACTAATAAGGCAGTCAAGAAAACAATAAAGGCATTCCCAACGCTAAATAAATGATTACGGAATAATAAAGGCATTTTCCTAGCAGGTAACTAATAAATAAAATACTACAGGCAGTTTCCTAATAGGTAACTAATACGGCAGTAAGAAAGGCAGTTTCCTACAATAACTAAATAATAAAGAAATAATAAGGCATTGTCCTACGCTAAATAAATAATAAAGAAAGAATAAAGGCAGTTTCCTAGCAGGTAACTAATAAAGGAAATAATAAACAAGAAATAGTAAAGAAACAAAATCATAAAGGCAGGTAAATAATAATTAATTAAAATGACAGTTTCCGACGGTAATTAAATAATAACAAAGCCATAACGGCCGTTTCATACGATACGCACGCGATTTCCCGAAAGTGACGAGACGAAATATAATAAACTGCAATAACATTTACATGAAATAAGAGTTGAAATATAGTCCATAAATTGTACGCCCGATACATGAATTTTCCATCATGATGCCGAGTTAGCAACACGCCCGAGGAATACGCCGAAAAATGCGAAGACGGCCACGATGTTACAATAATATGTTCGGCGAAATAATCGTGATTCCCAAAATAATACGCACAAAACGATAAGCACGAAGAAAGGTACCAAGGCAAACAATAACGCTCGCTGTCGAGGACCGAGCCGATGCGTGGCGTAAACACGCGAGAGAGAGACGGACGAACAACAATACGCGAGCGAGTGCGACCCTGAGCGCGAGAGCAGCGAGTATTCGGCTTTTGCAATAGCCCAAAAATTTGACACGACATAATTTCCGGATATAAAATTACTTTACTTGATACGCGACACATTATTTCGCCTATTATAATTTATCTTACGCGATAGAACAATACTCCTTACACCGTACTACGGTACGGGGATTCCAACCATCATACAATAACTCGAATATACGCGAGAAGGCAGTGAGAATTTTCGGAAGGCAGTTTTTATATAGGCAAGGGATGGGGGACGAGACACGAGGCTTCAACTCGATGTTTTATTACTGATCGGGGCTGTTACTAAACAAAACCTAATACATCCCGTGATGCAACACACTAACCCAGCCCCCGATCAGTCCTAATTATTCGAAGGCTCTTCGCATCTCGCCCACAATCTCCTTCCGCCGTCGTAATAGAAAAAGGGGACTTACCCCATGGATCGAAGCGGCGCACTCACTGATAGTCCAGTCGAATAACCTCTGAAATTGATGGACTTCTATTCTGGAATAACATAGGTTAGCCGATTTTTTTATAGGTTCATTAGATATGGACGAACATATTTTTACTTACCCCCCAAAAAGTTAGGTCCGGATTTGTCCGTAGCGATTGTTTAAACTTTTGAGACCCCACATTTTGTTAAATAACGGCTTTGTTATGGGTTGTAGACGAAAACTCTTGAAACAAAAGTTGTTCGTCTCATCGTTCTTGAAAAAACAAGCCGTCGTGAGATCAATTATCATTATTTGTTTAGTTGCAAAATGAAAAGTCCCGTGGAAAAAAAAAATCACATTTTTTGTTATAAATTGATGAACAAACAACGTACGGTTTTGAAACTCATGGCACAGGTAATATGAAATGTCTTCAAAATTATCATGCAAAGTTTTTTTGCCTGTGTTACATAGTTGAGCAACAATCCGCGACGAGCCAAAATCCGTAAATCATTTGTCCTTTAAAATTTGGCAGGCCCACGGGTTGCCAAAAAATCAGGGAGACAGTTGGTAACTAGTACTTTCTATAAATGAAAAAAAAAAATTTTTATACTCGAAAATGACATTTTTTTTGGGCCCTTGAAATTTTTAGCTTATAAACAAATAGAGATATCTCCGGCAATTTTCACATTATTGGAAGTATTATGATGGATCGTACTCGGCCTTTATTTGACGAGTAATTTTTAAAAAAAACGTGAATATCTCAATTAGAACCGCAGATAACGTTGTTTAAGTGTTATTTCGTTTATTGTTGTTGCTGTGACGTCGGTCTGACGAGTTCACAATGAAATGTGACGTCAAGACGCACTTAAGGTTAAGAAACCTTGAAAAAATGGTCGTTCCCGTTTTGCCCTAGCCTCTCGGCCAATAGACTGGATGGGGGTCTTTAATTGAGGAGTGCAAATAAATGTGGAAACGTCGTGTTGGATTTTATCTGACTCAAAGAGTCTGTATTTTAGAAAACAAATTATAGATATTACAAATAAAACAAATAACGGACTTACAGTTTGATAACGATGAAGACGGCAGAACGAAATCGGTCAGTCGAAAGGGTGTAAATCTTCGTTGACCTCACAGTTCCTCGAAATAACTTTGATAATTCTTAATTCTTCTTTGCCTTAATACTTTTCAGTTTCAACTTTAAACTTTGAATAATTTCTCTATTAATTTCAATTTTTCTATTACTTTAATCTTTTCTTATTTCTTTGAATTTATTTATTTCCGGTCTCTTCTTTATTATTTGGACTCGGTACTTTTTGACTCTGATTCTTCTTCACTCTGACTCTCTTCTGGCTCTTCTGCCACTCTGACTTCTCTTACTCTTATTCTGCCACTCTGACTTGATTTTTCTTCTGCGCGTCTTTTTATCATTTCGGTTTATAGGCGTTCCGAAATTTTAAGTCGTAGAAGGGTTCAACCAATGATGGTCCATTTTCATCTTGATTTTCCCTTTTCTTAAACTAAAGGGCCTAATGCTTCGGGAGCGCACACTCCCCTCCACATAGGTTATCCTATTTTTGTCGCGTAGGTGGGTTTCGCCTCTCCCTGACGGACAAAGATGTTGCTTTGGGAAGGCCCATCTTCCCTCCACAACTTACGTCTTATGCGTATTATCGAATACAATATTTTATTTATAATGTTATTCAATGTTTGTTAAATCGCATATTGTTATTTTAAACATATTAGCATTTGCTTTGTGATTTACGTCATGTCTCGTAATGACAACTTATTTAATAGCGTTACATATCTTTTCTTTTCGTGTCGTCCGTTTCAATTGTTATTATTATTCCAAATGAATTATTTATTATTTTCATTGTTATTTTGTTTCCTCGTTATTATTTATCAATTATTAATTCATTTATTTTAACATTGAGATTTCATTTGTCTGTTTAAAATGTTTTACTGTTAAAAGAAAAATATTTCAATGTTGAGAGTATTTGAAAAGTGTTACGTTTGTTTGAAGAGCAGTTGCATAAAGTTTTTATGATCGTGGAAATATTTAAGATTTTGTTTTTCTTGGAATTTTGGTACTTAAAAATATTCATGTTCTCTATCTACTTATGGCGTCTACTAGTCGCGAGATAAGCGGTTCTCGAAAGGTTGTGGCATCTCGTATCACTCCCTTTCGTGGGAATGCATTTTCTAGTCCCCATGCGTTTCCCCTTTCGGTCCGTTGGTATTTTTTTGGACACGTGTGTTTTTTTTTTAAGACTCGTGGGAAGTTATATATAGAAAATGTTTATTAGAGTCTAGATGTTCTGTGTGCTCTTGTAACGTTATCTAAAGAATTTCTCGAAGAGAGAAAAAAAAGAACTACGGAGTTTCGACGGACGTCACATTGCAATTAATATTAAGAGGGAAAAAAAAATATCAGCTGACTATAAGCACCCCAAGAAATCACCGTGAATTTTTTCAGATCTCTAGGTGCGTTATATGTAGTTTAAAAAAATTAATTTCAGCCCGTCGAGCGCCGTCAAACGGCGCCGGTCGGTGAAAGGCAGCCGGGCGGCGTGGCGGGGTAGCGCCAGCCTCCGCGCGCCCGGCCATTCTCATTGCTAATTAACAAATGGATAACTCCGTTTATAATTGTCGCACAATAAATTTTTTTTTTTAACCATGCTACTTTTTTCTCGCGAATCCGAATCTGCAATCGGATTTATGATATTTTCTTTTCTTTTATGTTTCAGTCATATTCTTCGGGAATATTGGTATATATAACTTTAAATACACAATATTTGCGAATTTTACGTTAGAAGGAGGTAGAATGTGACTACAAATATATATAGTTTATAGTATATAGTAATATATAGTATATAGTACATATAGTATATAGTAATATATAGTATATAGTACATATAGTATATAGTATATATAGTATATAGTACATATAGTATATAGTATGTATAGTATATGGTATATAGTCACATATTAACAATTATTTTATGTATAGTAATATTAAATGTCATTGACGCTTGAATCAGTTTTATTTTTTTTTACCATTACCCTACGTATTTTAAATAATTTGTCTTTCAATTTTGGACGAGTCTAATATATAAAAATATATATTTATATATAAGGAAAATACATCATTCGAAGCAGAACCCCGTTATAACGCTTAGAATCTCTCTCTCGCTCTTCCATTATATACAGGGTGACATGTTAAGGGTGGCCACCCCCTTTTATTTCGCCCCCCGTAAAGATAATCGGACGGGTCGCGGGTGATTTTTGAAGGAAATTTTCTGAACTTTTCGATAAAAAATATGGCGTTCATCGGAAAATGATAGGTTTTGCAGCACAAAAGTGACCACTACGAAAATAATGTGAAAATATATTTTTTTCTGATAGGAATAAAGTAGACTTCATTCCAAATACGGGACACACGCGAAAAATTTTTTTTGAGTATCGCATCATTAAGAAAAGTTATGTCAAAATTAGGTGTTATAATACCAATTTAAACTTATCTAAACGAAACGATGGAATCGAATGAACAGGGTTGTAGTGTTTTGTCTCAAACTCGGTTTGTCTTTTGCGCTCAAGTTCACTCTCCCAATGTTAATTTTGTATCTGTCAGTGTGAAATGCCAAAAAGGTTATTTAAGAAATGTCAGGTGATTGAAAAATATGCCGTCAGCGAGCAGACGACGCAGCAAATCACTCTCGTACCGCTCGTTCAATTCCGTTGTTTCGTTCAGTCATATTCAAATTTATTCGATAACGCGCATTTTTGATATCACTTTTCTCAATGATGCAATACTCAAAAAAAATTTTTCGCGTATGGCCCGTATTCGGAATAAAGTCTACTTTATTCCTGTCAGAAAAAAATGTGTTTTCACATTATTTTCGTAGTGGCCACTTTTGTGCTGCAAAACCTATCATTTTCCGATGAACGCCGTATTTTCTATCGGAAAGTTCAGAAAATTTCCTTCAAAAATCACCCGCGACCCATCCGATTATCTTTACGGGGGGCGAAATAAAAGGGGGTGGCCACCCTTAACATGTCACCCTGTATGTGTATACACATGTATTTAAACACAACACCACACCAATGAAGTTTTATTCTACTTCCTTCTAACGTAAAATTCGCAAATATTGTGTATTTAAAGTTATATATAGCAATATTCCCGAAGAATATGACTGAAACATAAAAGAAAAGAAAATATCATAAATCCGATTGCAGATTCGGATTTGCGAAAAAAAAGTAGCATGGTTAAAAAAAAAAGAAATTTATTGTGCGACAATTATAAGCGGAGTTATCCATTTGTTAATTAGCAATGAGAATGGCCTGGCGCGCGGAGGCTGGCGCTCCCCCGCTACGCCGCCCGGCTGCCTTTCACCGACCGGCGCCGTTCGACGGCGCTTGACGGGCTGAAATTAATTTTTTTAAACTACATATAACGCACCTAGAGATCTGAAAAAATTCACGGTGATTCCTTGGGGTGTTTATAGTCAGCTGATATTTTTTATTCCCCCTTAATATTAATTGCAACAACAGAAAACGAAATAACACTTAAACAACGTTATCTCCGGTTCTAATTGAGATATTCACGTTTTTTTTTTTTAAATTACTCGTCAAATAAAGGCCGAGTACGATCCATCATAATACTTCCAATAATGTGAAAATTGCCGGAGATATCTCTATTTGTTTATAAGCTAAAAATTTCAAGGGCCCAAAAAAAATGTCATTTTCGAGTATAAAAATTTTTTTTTTTCATTTATGGAAAGTACTAGTTACCAACTGTCTCCCTGATTTTTTGGCAACCCGTGGGCCTGCCAAATTTTAAAGGACAAATGATTTACGGATTTTGGCTCGTCGCGGATTGTTGCTCAACTATGCAACACAGGCAAAAAAACTTTGCATGATAATTTTGAAGACATTTCATATTACCTGTGCCATGAGTTTCAACACCGTACGTTGTTTGTTCATCAATTTATAACAAAAAATGTGATTTTTTTTTTCCACGGGACTTTTTATTTTGCAACTAAACAAATAATGATAATTGATCTCACGACGGCTTGTTTTTTCAAGAATGATGAGACGAACAACTTTTGTTTCAAGAGTTTTCGTCTACAACCCATAACAAAGCCGTTATTTAACAAAATGTGGGGTCTCAAAAGTTTAAACAATCGCTACGGACAAATCCGGACCTAACTTTTTGGGGGTAAGTAAAAATATGTTCGTCCATATCTAATGAACCTATAAAAAAATCGGCTAACCTATGTTATTCCAGAATAGAACTTTATTTAATTCGACTGGACTATAGCCCTGCCCTCGCGGTGCGGCCGTGCTCACCGTCATACACACACCACCACGCGCTGCCCAGCCCACGTGTATTATTGGCTGTCATTATTTATTAATAACTCATCACGGGGGCATCGGATCGAAAAACCGCTCAAGACTTTTCGATTCAGAATTTCGAGATCTACGACCCCTTCAGAGATCCTTCGACCCTTTTGGGACAGGCTGTATATATATTTAATTTCCTATATTTAATTTCCTTTATATTTAAATCCTATATTTAATTTTTACCTTTAATGATCCGCATCCTAGTGACTCGTGAGGGGGCGCTGGAAAAACGACGTGAAAAAATATTCGTTTTCCAAACGCGCGCGCCCACACACACACACACACAACGACGTAAAACGTTCGTTTTCCACGCACACACGCAACGACGTATAAACGTTCGTTTTCCGCGCGCACACACACACGCACGCACACACACACACGCGCAACGACGTAAAAACGTTCGTTTTCTACGTGCACACACACACAAAAACGTCGTCGCGAAACGTCAAAACGTTCGTTTTATGCACACACACACACACGCCCACACACACACACGTCGCGCACAATTCATTCCTCTGCGCGTCTCTCCACGAAACCCTCGTCGTCGTTATCCTTCCAATGGTCCAGCTCCAACCATTGGATCAACCACACCGCAACACCCACGTTCGCCGCTGTTGCTAAATGCACGGCGGGTGGGTGACCGACGGGGTGATAAACCACACCATGGCTGAAGAGGGCCTCTGATGAGAGGACCCACAACGCCTCCTCCACCCCCGGGATATCACGACGATCCAACCCGGCAATCGTGACCTCCTCCCCCAAGGCGGGGACCACGGCGGCCAGAGGCGGTGGGGTGCGGAGGTCGTGCAACCAAAAAAAGTCGCTGACACCGGAATCGACGAGGTACACTTCGAAGTAATCGCCGTCGTCATCGCCACGGGTGATTTCACCACTCGAAACCGCCCCGTGGCGAAAAACGACGCACGAGGCGCCTACGAAGGCGTCTTCCCGCGGCAGACGCCAGCCCCTTGGGTCCTCCTCATAGAAGGCCCTTATTGTTGTTCGGAAGGCCTCGTACGCCGCCTGCACCTCGTTACTCCGTAAAAAAACGGCGCACTCACTTAAAACAGCCACAATGCGGCAAAATACCGCTTCCAAACACGCGCTGTATCGCGGAAACATTTTCGCCGTTTTTTTAGACCCGCGCGTTTCAGATGCTGGAAGAAGACTGGGATGATTCTTTGCTCCGGTATGAAGCATATTCGCTCGTGAAGAGTCATCAAAATCGAGGATCGTCGCAGTTACGAGACGTACCAAGGAATTTAATCTCGCAGTTCGAGGGGCAAATGATGCATCTGTTTTGGACACGCGCGACTGCATGAAAAGCGTATGTCAGCGGGAATAACTGCTGCAAACTTTGGTAGAAGAAGAAAGAAGACATAGATTCTTAAGTACATGAGGTAAGCCGTCTTTCGCGACAGCAAGAAAGAGAGAGCGAGCAGATTCTTTCAAAATTGCACGTCAGTAGATATATGGGGCCGGTTCTAGTGCCAGATCCCTGCACCGACATTTACCGACACTTAGTCGAGACACGAACCCCGATTTAGCCGGGACACGAACCCCCCGGAGAGGGGGTATTTTGGCCTGGATGTGAATTCTCGAGAAGGCAGAGTGGGAGGGGGAGGGGGGGGGGGGGGGTTCACGGCACGTGTCGCCCGATTCCGTCGAACGTTGTATATATCGAGCGCTGATTTATGATAAACTTTTTTGAAGACTCGAAATTTCTCGGAAGTGGTGCGTGTCGTTGCAGGACGGCACTTATCAACGCGTGTCGTCCGATTCCATCGAACGCTGTATGTATATCGAGCGTTGATTTATTGTAAACTTTTTTGGAGACTCGAAATTTCTCGGAAGTGGTGTGCGTGTCTATGCAGGTCGGCACTCATCAAACGTTGATTATGAACTTTTGCGTAAACATGCACATGGAGAATGGCGCCGCTATGGCGCGGGAGGATTTATTGGAAACGGCATCGCGGCGGTCAATCATCAAAGGAGGGTGGTGACCAAATGAAAGGGATCATTTAGCTCAGTCCGATGCAATATCTTCGATCGCACGTGTCGGCACTATTGAATTTGTTTCTCCGAAAAAAATGGGCGCGTGTAACAAATACTCGGTTTTTCCCTGCGCGGATCCGCGAACGTTAACTAGGAACGAGCTGGAATATATTCCGAAAACATTGCTTTTAAAGTATTGGGGTGATCATATACATTTGCTCTGGCATCTCCTTCCGAGACGTTATCACATTGATCCTGAAGTATTGTCGTATCTTCCGTGTAGAGAGCATTATAATACTTCTGTGAATATGGATCATTTCGATGGCACCCCACCCCAACGTCGAGTGTGTGAAAAATGTTTGACAAATTCGCGGGTGGAGAAAAAGAATGAGTAATTTTTTTTTTTTCGTGTGTGGGGAGGGTAAGGATATATAACCGGCAATTTCGTGAGCGGCTTCATTACAGAACGATCAAATGCGAGACAGACGAGTCGTGCTGAAACAGCGATTATTGTTACACTTGAAAAATATTAGAGAAGTGAAAGTCTTGTTGCAAAGAGTGTCGGTGATTCGAGATATCAACGAAAGTGTGAAAAATCTTTCAATATCCGAAGTAACGTTGCATCCGCACAAATCTCGCACCGTGAACAAAGTACCGAGCCACAACGACAACAACAACAATGGATCTCGAGGCTATCAACAAAATCGGCAAGATGGACGCTTTTCTACCGACGAAAAAACTGTCGGAACTGCCGGTGTCAACGAATCAACGTATATCAAACGTGAGAGCTGTCCAGACGAAATTCGGACGACGGTACATCGTCGATATTAATGACGAATTTTCCGTCTTCCTGCCGGCCAGAATCACGAAAGCCATCGATGAGGATCCAACGACATTGGACAAATTCCAGACTGCGACTAACGATGGGAAATTATATTTGAATTACATCGGTGGAAAATATAACAAACTAGAATTTATTCTGTTGTAGGGAAATTTGAATAAAAAACAAATGTCATATAAATGTGTGTTTTTTTTATTTCAAAGAATATCGCGATTACACAAAGTTTGATAGGCCTTTAGCCAACTTTTCAGCGATTTCACATTCGCGCTGGCACAATTGTATTTCGTTTGGGCGGAATGATGTGAACAACCCGGTGGAATTTTCGGCAATTTCTTCAACGATGGGCAGTCCAGAGTCTCGAGATCGATAATCTCAGCGGTCGTGAACTTTTTCATCCATTGTGTTTTTTCGAGTCCCTTGACGTATACTTTGCGAGCTCGTTGCAATATGGCGCCAATCACCGTTTCTGCCGCTTCATAGGGTATTTCACCGTCTTCCCAGCTCATCCCATGATAATTGCGTGTTAGCCATAAATTCATGGCTTTGTATTTGACCGGCAACGATTTCCATGGCGATGGTGAATCGAAGAACAGGGTCAAAGGTGGACCGTCTTGTTGCACTTCGACAAAAGATATTTCTTTGAGGACAAACTCGTTAATTGGCCGTTTGAAGCCTTGAAGATCAACGATGTAATCCATTATATCAGCTTCTTCACGCCGCCGCTGATCGGATTATACTGAACGATACGATCGTGAAGTATGAGGCAGTAAGCCGATGTATGCGCAGGAATATTATTTTTCGACTCAAATTCAAGGCGAACATCCACCGGGCCTGTCTTCAACGATTCGTTTTGCTTGGAGCAGTCGATAATAATGAGCGGAGCATACTTCAGAAATTGCGACTTGTCTAACCATGGCTCGGACTCTCTGTTGTAGTACGTGGATTGGAAATTTGCGTACATCTGATACAGCAAAGCGTACTGATTTTGATCGATGTTGAGATTCAAATTTCCATAGGGATAACATTGCGAATTGAGATACAGTTTGACGTCGGTGATTTTGCAATGATCGAAATTACTCGCATTCTTGTTCTTCTGATTTTTTCGATCTGTCTGAAATGCGAGAATGACGTAACGAGGCTTCTCGAGTTGCGTCGATGTTTTCACGGACCAAACGTGTTTCGAGGTGGCTGGCAGCAGCGGATATTCGTATAGTTCCCACGTGCGGAAACTCATGGAAATCGGCGGATCCTTGGCTATGTACTTCAAGAGTTGAATTTTCCGCTGATCCGAGACTGTCACGTATGGCACGAGCCATTCAATCTTTTGCAGAACGAGTTTGAAATCTTCATCGGCTGCCTGTACAACGGCATCATTGTCGGTCTTTGATCGCGATAGGATGAGCTCGTGTTTAGCATTTATCACGATTTTTCGATAATCCTCAGCAAAGCCCAGCAGCATGCTCAGCGGTATGCATATGTCGAAATTACCCGCAGCATCTACGATTTGCTTCGTTTCCTCGACGTCGAGCCATCCGGTGTTCTCCAGCATGCTGCTTTTACTCGGGCTCATCGACGAGTAGCCCTTAATCAGACTCGTGAGGCCGACATTTTTACTTCGATCGATCTCGATGGCATTGAGCTCGTAACGTATTTCCTCGAACAAATAGCAAATGGCGTTATTGACGAGGCTCGTCGCGAGGGTCGGTGTGCCATCGTTTTTCGTCAATTTTCCGCATATATGTAAGGAGCTGTGACTCGGTAGTATGCAGAGATCTTGATGCTGAATAGAGATGCGGATTTCATCGCTGTTGTTGAAGGTTGCAGATGCATACGGCTGATGAGCATGAATCTCACAATGTGTGATGGATTCATCGAAGATGACGGGGTTCTGAATATTAACTATTTCCTCCTCCATTGTACACAGCATATGGCCAAAGCGCAGAACAAAAATTTATGTCTCACACGTTTTTTTCGCGAATTTTTAGGCCTAGACTCTGCAGGAACAACACGTTTTGAGGTGTTAACGCTCTGCGCGTTGATCGACGACTGTCCACCGCAAGCCATGTCGGTTTATTAAGAATTCTGTTGTAAACTATGCCCATTGCGATTTTATATGCAAACGAATCGTAATAACTTCACCGCGAAAATTGACTATATCACCGTCCTGATCGACTATCTGAAGTCTGATGCAATCTATCGTTCTGCTGGTGATCGGCAGATAAATCACATGTGCCGGTACTTCGATGATTTTGTAACCAGGTGGGACTGTCGGAAAAAACTCGTGAATCGTGTGTACTTTTCGCTCGTTGATATAAGCTCCCGTGGTGATGTTACACTCAACTCGCAGGGCGTTCACTTTGAGAATGGCTACCGGTAGATCGGATTTGTGTCTTTTATCGGCACTCAGAATACGCGGTGTAAATCCCAACAAGCGTCCGATAGAATCATTAGGTATAAAATTTATTTCGCGATTACACTTAATTTCACTACGCAAAGTATTATTATTGGGCTTTATATTGAGAATAATATCTTTACGCGACAACTCCGACTGTACGTATTTCTCAATATCTTCAATCTCGTAGCTGCCCGTAGGTATCGTCAATATCTCATCTCCAACGTAAAGTTTATTACTTTCAACGTCGATGTTAGGAATGGAATTGAAGGTTAGCAATTCGATGAGACCGAGGCTATAATTTTTGTGAGGTGAGAGCTCGATCGGTGGAAAGTATTGCGCCTCGAGTATGGACGAAGTTCCCGATATCGTTAATGTGAAACTATCATCCATGACGGTTAATTTACGACTGACCTCCCTGTTTTACCCTGTACGTTTATATAACGCATACTTTTCACCAAAATCCAATTGATCGCAGAGAAACTTCAAGCACAAATGACCGCACTCGATTGTATCATAGTCTTGGTATCTCTCGTAGTTGTAATTCACGCTACCGACACCGAAATATTTCATGAGTTCGGATGGTGGTCGAAGGTTGCCAAAACTATCGAAATAATCGATCCTTTTTTCAAATTTTTTGTACGCAACCCAGTGTGTACCACGACCGATATTCTCATCCAAATTCACAATTGCCGTTTCGTATTTCAGCGGTCCGCTCTTCGGCAGTTTATCCCGCATGTAAACACCTCGAAAATGTCGAATGTTCATGATTCGTGCGTATTTACGGAGATCCGCGTCCGTGAGCGGTCGATGCGGTAGCTTCAATTCACGTTTTTTGGAGCTATATGAAGACCCAATCCCTGCTTGTATGGTTTAAGATGTAAGCCTTTGCCCAATGCAATAGCCTCGATCGTTCGATTGTGTCGTTTGTGTTCGTCCAATTCTCGTTTAGCCGCCTGAGCAGCGTTAACGGCTTTTGCTATACTCGCCGCACCACCGGCCAATGCCCCGGTAGCGCTGAGCCCCGCGAAAATCGGCACGAGAAACGGCAAGAAACCACCGATCTTTTTCGGCACGCGTATAACACGAGGAGCGCGCATTTTACATCCTGCTGCTGCTGCTCTTTTCGTCACGCTCCGAGCGCCCTTGAGAGCGGATCTGATGAGTGCTCTCGAATCATCGCTGCGAATCATCGTTGCTCGTGCTGCTGCGACAACTTTTTTGAAACTTGGCTTGACCCCCATACCGAATTTCCTTTTAACCTTCATGATATTAGCGATACTCAGGGCACTCGCTTTCTCGCCTAAGCTGGCGTCTCTGGCGAATACTCGTTTCCACGCTTCCTCGGTCAGCACCTTGTCGGCCGCGTGTCGCGCCGCAATATTCTCCCGATTTTTCGAATACGCGATATCGTGTTCTTTGCAAGCCGCGTCGAGCGGATTAACGCCAGGATCGCCTCGCGCAAGCCGCTCAGACAATTTTGTGCCGGGCCCGCAATATTGATATCCCGGTATGTGTAACTCGAATGGAAGTTTATTAATCAAATTGTTGACGGCACCTTTTCCACGTTTTTTGTTTTTCGCACCAACGATCATGCTCCTCGTGACAGTTTTCGATGCTCGCGATATCCCTATTTACACTGTTTCTTCTTCTTATCACCAACTGCACCGTATCGTCCCGGATCAACTTCACCCGTAAATGGTGTACTTCCTCTAATGTTAGGATTGGAATAGTGACGATTGGCAAATTTCTTCAAACTGTCGGTTATAGGATTTTTCGGATCGTCTTGTTTCGGCATTTTCCACATATGTTCATCAGACGGGAAAACATTCGCAACTGAGACATCAATCGTTATAAGCATACTACTTATACCTATTTCCATCAGTCACGGTCAAGATGAGTTCACAGATGGGACTATTGCCTGTAATAAATTTCGATGGATTTACGCGAGCGGAGAAGAGACAAAAACGCCATGGTGATTTGCTGCCTGATACTATTCGTGCTGTGTTTTGCGGTCCATCGAATTGTGGCAAAACCAATGCTATGCTCTCGCTCATAATACATCCCAATGGACTGAGATTTGAGAACATTTACCTCTATTCAAAATCGTTGAAACAACCAAAGTATAAATTGCTCGAACGATTGCTCGAACCGGTGAACGGGGTCGAATATCATCCGTTCAACGAGCACGAACAAGTGGTGTCACCTAGCGACGCGCGACCTCACTCGATAATCATCTTTGACGATGTTGCGTGCGAGAAACAAGACAATATGAGGGCCTTTTTCTCCATGGGAAGACACGAAATTGTTGACTGCTTCTATCTTTGTCAGACGTATGCTCGCATTCCTAAGCATCTCGTGCGAGATAATACGAATTTTCTCGTTCTATTCAAGCAGGATGATATGAATTTGAAACATGTGTATAACGATCATGTTAACACGGATATGACTTATTCGCAATTCAAGAGCATTTGTTCGGAATGTTGGAATTCTGATAAATACGGATTTATCACGATTGACAAGGATAGCGAAGTGGACAAGGGTAGATACCGACGGGGTTTTGATACTTTTCTCACCATTAAATGACTTTGTTGTATCCAACAAACAGCAGTATCATCAGCGTCGCTACAGCGACAACATGGAGCATAAAAAAGAGCGAGATGTGTTGCATCAGCTTGTTCGAGCGAGCGAAGCGATTAGAAAAAAACATCGTATGATGAAAAGCAGCAAGGATGATGTCGAACTCATGAGGCGGGAAGTTTTCAAACCTATAGTCACACCGCTGGAAACGTTAATACGGAATGTGGATCATCCAATCAAGGAGGAGGAAGTAAAAAAAGAAGAAAAAAACGTTAAGGAAGAACACGATGATTCGTTTGGAAAGGAGGATGTTAAAAAAACTGATACGTCTTATGATGATGATGTCTCCTTCAAATCGACATATGATACGAGTATGGATGAGAGTGATAATGATGATGACAAATCAACCCGCAACGTTGACCAATTAATCAACGAATATATCGTGTTATTACAAACAAATCGAAAAACGAATTTCGATGTTTTTTACGGTGTTCGGCTTCTCGCCAATGACAAACTGAAAATTGGCGATTCATCGATAAACTTTGATTCACCGAAGATTCGCGTGGGTGATCGAGAGTATGCAAAAACTGTCGGATTAATCGAGCTATTGTTCAAAAAAGTTCCCGATATCGAGACTATCACGGAGGATGATGTAAAAAATTATGAAGATATCGTAATTACAACGAACGCTCATAAAAAGTTTTACAAAGCCGGTGAAGCGACGCGAAGGGATAATACTTATAAATTTAAAACATATATCACAAAAATCGCATCGAGAAAACATATTGGCGGAGGTATCCATAAAGTGGTTGAAAAAAATACCAAATTCGATTATGTTTATTGGGATGATCCTAACGAATTGGTCGATCGTTTACGTTTACTCGTAGCATCTCAAGCAGCCGGCAACTTGTCTCATTCCAACGAAATTGTATCAATCATTGAAGAATTACGCGAGGCTGGAATTATTCATTAAAACGATTCTCACCAAGATCTTGTTGCACATTCGCAAGATGAGCGTTGACGTGTTTGGACGCCAATTGCAGCCGAAAAATAGAAGTGAAAATGTTCGCGGACCTCGAGGCAAAGGATTCAAGATTACTCGCGATGGACAATACGATATTGATAAAAAACGTTTGTGTAATTTGGCTGATCCGATAGACGAGAATGATGCGATTTCAGTGCGAGTGATGCGAAGCGCAATGCAACAAGAAGTACGTCAGATACATCACGTTACATCTTCTCTACGGGAGGATATTGATACTCATGCCATGATGATCAGTGCACTCGAGTCCCAACTCGCGGAGCATATAAGACATCAAAAAATCAATCATGAAAATCATGAAAACCTGACGAAACGCAATTCCGAGCTCATTGTGCTGTTGGAAAACGAGCTGAAAACATTGGAGCAAAGTAGCGGTGATTATATGTTAATGATCGATAGTGTCAAGAGCCACTTGAGCCAGTTTAAAACGGACCAAGAAGCTGTACACGCGTTATCGGTGAAAAATTCCCAAGTGCTCGCGCTACTGGACAACCGCTTGCACGCGCTCGAGCATGAGCGAGAAAGAGACCGTGGTGAGAGAGCTACATAAGCCGGCGCGAAGAAATTACATCCGTCGGCGTGTTGATATACGCGGTCTCGATGAGACGTGGCAGGCCGATCTCGTCGATATGTCATCTTACGCTCACCGAAACTCTAAGCAAAAGTTCCTCCTCACCGTTATCGATGTATTCTCAAAGTATGCCTGGGCTGTACCGATCAAGAGTAAGACGGGGAGAGATACGACATTGGCTATGAAATCCATACTAGTTCAGGGTCGAACACCGAAAAACTTGCAAGTCGATCGAGGAAAAGAGTTTTACAATGCCGAGTTTCAGGCGCTTATGGAAAAATTCAACATTCACATGTACTCGACATACAGCAATTTAAAAGCTTCGATCTGCGAACGTTTCAATCGAACACTAAAAAATAAAATGTGGATACGATTCAGTCTTCGCGGAAATTACAAGTGGATAGACATTCTCGATGATATGATTTCCGAATACAACAATACCGTACATCGTACAATTAAGATGAGACCAAAAAATGTTAATACAGCTAATGAGAAACAAATTTTACGCGATATTTACAAGAAAATCACGTCTCCTACGAAGAAACCGGCAAAATACAAAATCGGCGACAAAGTGAGAATCAGCAAATTTAAGAACGCATTCGAGAAAGGTTACACTCCGAATTGGACAACGGAAATATTTACGATTGATCGAGTGAAAAATACGAATCCAACGATGTACCAGCTGAAGGATCATCGAGATCAACCCATCGGTGGCGGTTTCTACGAACCAGAGCTCCTCAAAGTGAAATATCCCGATGTTTATCTCGTTGAGAAAGTATTGAAGAAACGTGGAAATAAAATATTTGTAAAATGGCTTGGTTTTGACAATACTCACAATAGTTGGGTAAATAAATCTGCTGTATGACATTGATTTATTTAAAACTTGTGTGTGTGTGTGTGTACAATTTTTTTTTCATTCCTCATTTTCACTCTCACTCAACATTGCAGCGCGTCGCTCTCGCCATGCCAGATTTTCGAATTCGCACGATTCATACCCTGCAACAGAGATATTTCAAAAGCGTAAAAATCTGAACGGCATTTCAATTATGTAGAGTTTTAAAAATGATATCAAAATTACCAGAATCTGCTGGTGATGGAATCCATGTTGATGCATCATCATCATCGCTACCATACTCTTCATCGGCATCGTATTCATGATGCACCCAGTTGTCCGCAGCATCGTCTTGCACCGGTGCCTCCTCAACTGGTGGGGATGGTGATCTTTGACATATATCGCACACATTAAGAGACTCTTGCGATGGTGTTAGTGGTGGTGGTGGAGATGCTTGATTTCGACCGGATGGTCCGGCTACAGCTCCATCAGCTTGCTCGAACTCGCGTGAATATTGATTTTGATCCATCCATCGAACGCGTTCTTCAATGCTTCCCCATCGCGATGCATCATTGATTAAGCTATTTTCATCCTTCTCCGATCCTGATGGCTCATCAATATGATGTATCGATGGAGATGTTGACGAAGATGATTCATCACTCGAAATTTGGCGAAGTCGAATTATCGCTTAAAAAAAGAAAATAAACCCAATTAGATGGTTTCTAGAGTTGTTCAATAATGATGATGAGCTTATAAAAAATATGCTCTTACCATGGTCCTTCAATATAGGCGCAAACATGTCCAATTCCGCCCAGTCAAATTTGGCAATGATTTTAACTGCGGAATCCAATAGCTCGTAGTTGCACAATAAGTCATTGTCATATGCTTTCCTGATATCCGCACGCGGCACCAAAGACAATACTCTCCGTAGTCTCCGGTAGACCGCTGATTCTGGGAGTAAGCGTATGTCGACAGCTCGCAAATTTGGCCATATGTTTGTCAAATATGGATTTCGATTCAGCAGGAAAATCAAAAGAGTATGGACTCTATCGATGTCACGTCGCTGTCTCATTCTTTTCGAAAACTGCAATAGAATGGATTTTATGAAAATTTCTTCTTTATTCGAGATAGTGGAGCGATAATTTTATAATACGTACCCGATGAATACTTGGCTCCAAATGATCCGCCGAATATTGCTCGAATGACCATCGTTGACATCTTCGATGTTATTGATAGCCGCCGTGTATATAATAGTTTCTGATTTCCGGTGCGTAAGAAGACTGTTTGCTCTTAAAATTGTTTATATTCGGTATATACAGCTCTCGTTTTTGTCGGCATGCGAGAAGTCACGTCCGAAATTATTAGCGCGCACGAAATATCGGGTTATACTAACGAGTAACCCCATGGTAGTGTATCAGTTGAATCATACATCAACATTCTCTTATCATCTCTCCAGCTTAGAGCAATTTTTTTCTGTGTCGCAGTATTGTTGTGACCCGGAATTTCCCTATTTCACAACATCGGTCAGCGACCGAACTGCGGTCAATCACCGACCGAATAAAAGAGCATTCAACTGCTTATCGCAGCAGAATTAGGCAATTTAGAGCAAATAATTGCCACAATGCTTCGTCAGATTATTGCAAAAGATCGATAGCCGTCACCTTTCGAGCGACGACGTATCGATCCCGAAAGTCAGTCTTGATCAGGGCAGCGACGGGTTTGGTTCGAAGGCAAAACCATCTACTTGTACTTCTTGTTAAATCTTTTTAACCAACCTAGTCAATAAACTTTACAAGTATTTTGTAGCTGCTTGAGTTGGAGTTTAACTCGTTTGGCGTAGATCCCAAAACCTTCATCCCTATTTTCACGATAGTCTCTATCTTGAAATATCGGGACACAACATTGGTGGCAGCGGTGGGATCGCCACAACTCAATTATCGCTTTAAATCACAAAATACTATTGCACACTTGTGTATCGCGAACGGAGTGACCGAGTCACCTCGCGTGTGAAAGTGCCTGCATCGACCGAGTCGAAAAAATCACCCACGGAACGTGCTGCGACCGAGTCGAGCCACGTAAGAGAAATCCCGGATCCCGAGGATCACCGGAAGGCCCAGCTGCATCAAGGACTCAACAAGGACAGCCGCGTCAAGCAAAGGAACGCGAAGAGGACGAAGATCCTGTACGAGAAACGTCACGAGAATCGTCATGCAACTTGCGATCATCTACCTGTAAGTGACGGAACATTTTATTTTTCTGAGATCCTCCAAAGCCAGAGAAATTAGTTAACTCGTATGTCGGACGACGAACAGTATAACCGCTTATGTTTGCGAGGTAACCGTCATTTATCGCGGTCCCTAGATTCATTTTTCGAGTCACGGGTAGTATATGAGCTCTCAGACGACGAAGAGCAGTCTAAAAAACGCAGACGCGAAACTAGCAGCGCAGAAAGTTTGTATCTGTCACCGGAAACTTTAGCGAAACTTAAATTTCCGAAACGCGTACGTTTTTCCAACCCGGACGAATCTACGACCGACGGGGACGAGTCTTTTAGCCCCGTAGATACAGAGCGCGCGCGTGAAATAAATCTCGACGATTTCTCATTGCTGAACCCGCATACAGCAAACATGCCAAATACAGTAGAGTACATGACAATAAAGGATGCGAGAAACAGTCTCCCTGTGTTCGACGCCTCCAAACCGGAGCTCGTCACAGACTTTATTAGAGCGGCAAAATACGCTGCAGATTCGGTGGATCCCGCGAACAGTTCGAACCTCCTCACAGCCATATTAAGTTTAAAAATACAGGGCCGAGCGGCCGCAGACTTGCGCTTTCGCGATCTCCAAACCGTAGAGGAGCTAATAGAAGAGCTACGTACGTTATACGAAAAACAACGTACGGTTCCCGCGCTACAGGTCGAGTTTAATACATGTCGACAACAGCCCGAGGAATCAGTGCAAGCATACGCACATCGTGTAGAAACTATAACTATGGAGTTAATTGCCGGCTGTACGGCAGAAATCACCCACGAAATTGGGAAAAAGGCCGTTGAACAGTTACTCCGTCAGTTCGCCCTTAACAACTTCGAGCGAGGGTTACGCAGGGACCTTCAGCTCTTAGTAAGGTCTCGAGGCTACACGAATCTCCGAGAAGCAATTAGAGGGGCGACAGAGGAGGAAAAGGGCATCGAAGGGTCGCGAATAATCGCGAAACGGTTCTCCCATGGAGGGGAGCGAACCCAACAAAAATATCAAGGGCCACCATACACCTCGTTCAGCGACAAACGGAAGTCCTGGGGAGGTACACAGGTAGCACAGGCCACTCAGGGCCAGTCGTCAGGGCAAGGGCGGCAGAGCCTGCCTGCGCAGACGAAAACAATCCAACAGTTGGACATTATGTGCCATTATTGTAAAAAGAAAGGCCACAAAATCAGAGACTGCCGAAAAAGGATCAAGGATCAAGGAGGATCGGGTCAACCAACGGCACCGGGACAAAATGGAAGGTTCCCGTACAAAGGGACACCGGAGAAAAATTCAAGCTCCGAAAATCAAAGGACGATAAGCTCTCTCGCGGTGGGAACGCTAACCGCAACAAAAGTCGTAACGCGACAGAAAGTCAAAAAGGAAAAACAGGGACCCCGGCAATGTAAAACAATCGGGGATCTACAGCACGGCAAAGCCGAGGCACAGTGCGTCAACGCCCCGGCAAGAATTTGCCAAGTCAGCGCTTCAGGCCCGAGCATCCACCCTAGTGACCTGCATTTTCGCTCGTCGCAAGCGCGTGAGGGACTTCTCACGTTACGCTGTGATACAGGTGCACAGTGCTGCATAATACGGGTCAACGAACTGCGCGACGATACTCCCATCGTCGATGAGGTAATTGAACTCCACGGTCTCGGAGGAACAGCCTTCCGCTCACTATGCAAAACGGAACTAGAGATAAAGACCCCTGCATCCGTCATCAAACACGATTTCCACGTAGTCAGCAAGGACGTACCTCTGGAGGTCGACGGGCTGCTGGGAATGGACCTTATCGTAAAATACAAAGCGAATATATTGGGCGGCAGAATATTCCAAATTTTTAGGGAAAAGTTACGCTTCGTACGCGGATCGAAGCAAATAAAAATACCTGCCCGGTCAGAATACATATTATGGGCCAGGACGCCAGGGGAAGGCGCTGGTTATGTGAAAAAACAGGAAATCCGCCCGGGAATAACACTTGGCGAAGGGATAACGAGGTCAGAGACGCACTCTTGTCCTGTATTAATTATGAACGCTCTAGAAGAGGCGCAAATAATAAAACGACCGACCGTCGAAATCAAGGAACTCGACTGGATCGGAGAGGAGCCCGCAGAAAAATGCGAGCGAACGGAAATTCGCGAGATACCGCACAGTCAAGGGAAATATAGCAAGGAGCGATCGGAAAAAATCTGACTAGAGGTCAGCGGGGACTCGCATTTAAACTCGGAAGAAGAAAAGAAACTCCGAGAAATTTGCGAGGAATTCTCCGACGTATTTCACCTAGAAGGAGAAAAACTAGGCTACACCGATGCCGTCGAGCATCAAATATCCGTGAAACCTGGAACAACACCGATCAAAGTACGTCCGTACCGATTGCCAGAGGAGCACCGGAAGGAAGTGCAGAAACAGGCACAACAA
The DNA here is from genome assembly GCA_959613375.1 of Heteropelma amictum. Taxonomy (NCBI): domain Eukaryota; kingdom Metazoa; phylum Arthropoda; class Insecta; order Hymenoptera; family Ichneumonidae; genus Heteropelma; species Heteropelma amictum. The sequence goes on from OY390729.1 coordinate 1,929,723, forward strand.
ATGCTAGAGGAGGGAGTGATCCGGCCCAGTACGAGCCAATGGAATGCTCCGTTGCTCGTCGTGCCCAAAAAGGCAGACACCGATGGCACAGTTCGGAAAAGAGTCGTCGTCGACTTTCGCAAACTAAATCTCGCGACAGAAGGCGACTCTTATCCACTGCCCAATATCAACGAGATATTGGATCAGTTGGGAAAGGCAAAATACTTCACGACCTTGGATCTCGCCTCAGGATTTCACCAGATCCCGATGGCTGAGAAGGATAAAGCAAAAACCGCTTTTTCCACACCTCTGGGTCACTACGAGTACAACCGTATGCCATTCGGATTAAAAAATGCACCACCGACTTTTCAGCGACTGATGGACACGGTATTAACCGGTTTACAGGGTATAAAATGCTACGTTTACCTCGACGACATCGTGATATACGGAACCTCACTCGCCGAGCACAATAATCGCTTGAGAGAAGTGTTAGCGAGGCTGAGGACAGCGAATTTACGCATACAACCGAGAAAATGCAAATTTATGCGTAAGGAAACGCAATATCTCGGTCACATAATAACCGAGGTCGGAGTAAAGCCCGATGAAAGCAAAATCGAGGCAGTAAAAAATTTCCCAACACCAAAAATTATGAAAGACGTACAATCGTTCCTGGGACTGGCGGGATATTATCGCCGATTCATCAAAAACTTCTCCAGTATTGCGAAGCCTTTGACCGATTTAACAAAAAAGGAGGTTAAATTCGCGTGGATGGAACAATGTGAGGCTGCGTTCGAACGCCTGAAAGAGGCTTTAACCACCGCCCCGATATTACAATATCCCGATTTCTCGAAGCGTTTCGTTATTACGACAGACGCATCGGATAAAGCGATCGGAGCGATATTGTCTCAAGGGAAGATCGGTGAAGATTTGCCAATTTGTTACGCTAGTAGAACGTTAAACAAGGCCGAAACAAATTACTCCACTACCGAAAAAGAGCTACTTGCAATTGTGTGGGCTGTTAATCAATTTCGACCATATATTTATGGAACGAAATTTACAATCGTAACAGACCACAAGCCATTAACATGGTTATTCGGGGTAAAAGATCCTGGATCAAGGTTAATGAGATGGAGAATTAAATTAGAAGAATACGACTACGAAATACAGCATAAAGCTGGAAAAATAAATACAAACGCTGACGCGTTAAGTCGCATCTACGCGCTCACTCGAGCGCAAGCGAAAGAAAGAGAGGAAAAGAAGAACAGGCCCGAGCCACAAGAGGAAGAAGGACGGAGAGAGCGCTCTCGCACGGCTAGCGAGGCCCCTCGTGCTGGCGAGGCGGCCCGGGGAAGCGCGGTGCCGGGGGAAACTCCGCGTGCATCGCGCGGGCCGAGCGACGGCACCGACAGCGAGAGCGAGGAGGATGGCTGCAGCATAGGCGTACCATGCCCCGACGAGCATGAGCGCCTCGAAATTATGAGGGAATACCACGATGCCCCTCTAGGTGGGCACCAGGGCATCAAGCGAACACTGCAGAGGATACGAGATAAGCATAATTGGCCTGGAATGAAAAAGGACGTCGCTACCTATATACAACGGTGCGACAAATGCCAGAGGAACAAGGTAGGAAAAAAGGCAAAGGCCCCGATGGTCACCACAGACACACCGACGCGTGCTTTTGAAAAATGTGCCGTCGATATAGTAGGACCCCTACCGATCACGGGAAAAGGGAATAGGTATATACTTACCTTCCAGGATTTACTTACAAAGTACAGTCTAGCGTTGCCTTTGGAAAATCAAGAGGCGAACACAGCCGCAAACAGCTAAATCATCAAAACGCAAGTTACCTATACCCTCACTTAATGGTAAGGTAATACGAAAAACACAACGCACGAATTCGACATGAGACATACATAAATACATACATACATACATAACCGAACTGAATTATATAAATACGTATGTCCCACTTTGTATCGGGGACACAAAATAATTAATCATGCAATGGGTGCAAATATGTAATTATATGGGAATTATAGAATTTTAAATCGCTAAAAACATGTAAACAACGGCATTTGTAAGCCCAAGGACCAAACACAAAGTCGCAATGCCAATCTCGGGAGAGATTTGTTCTTCCAAGGGGGGAGGGATGTTGTGACCCGGAATTTCCCTATTTCACAACATCGGTCAGCGACCGAACTGCGGTCAATCACCGACCGAATAAAAGAGCATTCAACTGCTTATCGCAGCAGAATTAGGCAATTTAGAGCAAATAATTGCCACAATGCTTCGTCAGATTATTGCAAAAGATCGATAGCCGTCACCTTTCGAGCGACGACGTATCGATCCCGAAAGTCAGTCTTGATCAGGGCAGCGACGGGTTTGGTTCGAAGGCAAAACCATCTACTTGTACTTCTTGTTAAATCTTTTTAACCAACCTAGTCAATAAACTTTACAAGTATTTTGTAGCTGCTTGAGTTGGAGTTTAACTCGTTTGGCGTAGATCCCAAAACCTTCATCCCTATTTTCACGATAGTCTCTATCTTGAAATATCGGGACACAACAGTATGAACAATGTGTTTTTTACTTTGAATTAAATTTTGAGGTTTGACTACATTTTTATGTTCAAACAGACACATTTTGTAGTCGTCAAGCGTAATAGTTTTGAGCGTTGAGCCCTTGATGCCTTTTGCCCGCTTTTTTTCACCATTGTCGCCAAAAATTTTATAAGCATACAATTTTGCCCTCAATCCGATAAACTCCTCCATGATATTACCGTTGTTTTCGTCCTTCATCAGACCCAATACTTTTTTATTAGCTCGTGGAATACCATACGGATTATCAACCGAATAATCCGAAGTGTCAAATTTGTGTATATCTCCTTTTATAATTTGGTAAACGTTGGGTACCTTGATGTGATAGATGAGGCTGTCGGTGTCTGTATATAATAATTTCGCTTTTTGTCCAAAAGTCGTCTTCATGTAATAATAGTGAAAGTCGTAGAGCCAAAGTTTGGAGATGTCGAGGATCGAATATCCAACGTATATGGGCTTGTTGAATAAAACGCTGGCCTTGTTGAGTTCTATTATCACCATATCACGGTCGAATATAGTGCAACTGTGGAACGTTGGTTTAGCGATCTGTGCTTTTGCCCCCCACCGTCCACGCCATTCCGTCACGAGCCGCACTTCTTTGTGCTTTCGCACATTTTCCATTGTTTTCCCAAATACGGCATTATTCATTAATTTGTAAAAATTTTTTTCAAACTCGTTGTTCGATTTTTTTCTCAGTTCCGTGTTTACGTCGATGTATTTCTTGAGCCAGGGCGTCTGTCGAAATTTCAGCACGCGATGGATGTGTGTTACACGAAGACCCAATTTTGTGCACTGTTTCAAATTTCTGTAGTGAATAACGTATTTCTCTTTCGGCAACAATGTTGTCATTAATTTTTTCAAACCTCGAGCCTCAGAAGCAAAATGTTGGGGACACAATGGAAGGTCTTTGTGATTTTCATGTAACTCGCGAGGATACTCGAGATCGACTTCGAAAATATAACCGACCGGAGAATCATCTGGAATATTTTCAATGTCCTCTTGGAAATTTTCCACCCAAGCGAAAGAGCCGCAAGGTAATGCCTCGCTCATGGCCGCACCATAAAGATTATTAACGTCGAAATACATCAAATATGATTCTTCTTTTTTTGAATCGTATTCGTCTTTCATGTAGCGATTGTTGGCTTTCGCGTATCTATTCGAACACTGTGCCACACCACCGCGGATTCCCTTCTCGATGAACATTAACATGTCAACATCGGTCAAAAGTTCGAGTTCGATACCGGTGCGCTTTAGCATCGCGTCGAACGAGAGACCCGGAGCCGTATAATAATGCAGAGGATCGAGAGCGTACGTTTCCATGCAATTTCGTCGAAAATTTTCGAAAATGTCCGTCAAAAGCAGTACATCGGTTTTCAGGTACAAATCCGAATATTCACCCAATGTGCGCACATTGAACGTTGTCCATACGTCGCGAGCATGGGCATAATCATCGTCCGAGATGTTTGAGCTTTGAAGTTTTGAAAAAAAGTCTTTTTTCTCCGGTAATTCGGTCTCGTCGAGTCTCCTCCAATCATCAACGTAATCATACGGAAAAACACCTTTTCGCGTTAGTAATTCAAATTTCTCATCAGTATCGCAAAATCGTCGTGTTATGGTTTTTTGCTCGTGTTTCAGATACGATGCTAATTTGTCGATGCTACTTGCCATGAATCTGAACGAATCGATGAATCGATATTGCACACGTGTTCCTTTGACGGTTTTGATGAACGAAATATATTTCTCCTTATTCACCGGCAAAAGCTTCACCGATCCTTCAAAGTTTTTCGCCAAAGCTTTTATCAAAAAATGCGCATCATAACCCGACAAATTATGAAATATAATGGGAACAACGTGAGCATTTTTGTAATTTAAATTACAACCCTGATGAGCAGCACCTCGATACTTTCCCGTGAAATGACAATGATCTCGTACTTTTGTCGCGGTGACGATGAACGGTTTTTCACAGATGTGACACTTTTTAGCCGAGCGAAAATTGTCACTTTCACGCGAGTTCAACGGATTCATCGGCACTATTGTCTGGAAAAGCGTGTTGAAAGACACCGCCATTTCTTGCAATTTACGCATAAACCACTCCACGCAATCTTTCCCTCGATGAAATTCATACTTCGATTTCGATTCGTCGAAACTGCAGTGTACGTAATAGGCGATACTGTGAGGCGTATGCTTTTGATAATTCATCGTATTCTTTTGCGGGCTTGTTACCGGCTCGAGAAGACATTCTAAATCTGCATAGATCGCGAACGGCACAGCTTCTTTGTATTTATAGTTTTTGAATTTTAAAATGGTCGCCTCATCTTTTGGAAAAACAACACGACAATGATTAACGTTTGCACAGTCTATTTCATGTTTATTCAGAGTATCTTGTTTTTTGAAGTGGCACAAACATCGGTCGCACAACCACGCTTGATGATCTGTCTTTGATATTTGCGCGCTCACCAATCTCGAGATGTTTTTTATCCACGCAAAATGATGATAGACTTTCTCGATATCATCATCATCGTCGATCGAATCAATCGCTTCTATCATAAGCAAATGTATCGTAGGTCTTTTCGATATCTGCTTACTAAGATGTACTGGCACAATTTCGCTCCGCCCATTCACACGTTCTATACCGTACACATGAATCGATAATCCATTAATTTTTTCGAATTTTTCAACATGCGATAGACGCATCGGAAAATCGAATCCTTCATAATTAAGCACTTCGCTAAAGTGCGGATAAGAAGTCATATTTTCAGGATGTGAATGGGGAGGTGGAGATAAAGCTGCCACTATAGACCATAGGAAGCAGTAGGCATCAGTGTTCCGAATGTTTACAACCGCTCGCTTCAGTTGAATATCTCGAGGCATAGGCGTGTATGTGGATGAGCCACCGAGCAGCGGTGTGTACGAATTGATGCTAACGAGGAGATGATCGATTTCATGCAAAGACCAGCCCGATTCTTTTTCCTGAAAATCTTCGATTTTCACGAGCAGTTTTGATTGCACATACTCCACAAACCATTCATCGATATCCGTTGATAAGGAAATGCTCGCGTTCCTCGTTTGAAATGTTTTTTGCTCCTCAACGATCTCGTCTATCTTCGAAAGGTGAAATTTGCATACTAGCGTAACGTTGACCTTGATGTTATTTTCTTCTCTCACGACTGTTTTTAATTTCGGCACCATTACTTTCTTCGCATCTTCGAGGAAATTTGACACATCTTTGTGGTCCAAATTGATTATAGCACCCGTCTTTATTCGACCTTGAAACGCTGATTCTACATCAGCCCATTTCACCGCACCGCTCGCGACACTCAAACTAGCGCCACTTTTTCGCGGGTTGATACGCGCAATTTTTTCCTTCAACGATAGCAACTTGGCTACACTAGCCTGAATTCGTAATTTTTCACCCGTCTTGAGATGAAACGTTCGAAAATTTATCGTCAGTTCTTTGATGCTAGCATCGCAGAACTTTAACATTTTTTCGACTTTAATGCGGGAAACGTTACTTTTGAGCGCCGCATACGCTCTTTCCAACTCATCGATAATTTTACGATATTCATCAGCGTCCATCGTGAATGCAAGCTATTCGCTCAATAGATCAATCGCAAGTGTGGCAATTTTCGGCGTAGCAGCATCTTAAAAGAGCGCTTATCGCTTCACCGCTCTCCTCCTCCTCCGCTTCGCATAAACAAAAGGGTGATGTAATTTTTACGCATGAAATTCGTCGTTGCGATCTCCTTTAGAGAGTGTACATTTTTTATAAAAATTGTACATTAACCCCCCGAAAAAGCATATTTATTGCATACCATAAACTTTATTACAGCTAATGCAGATTTCAATCGCTCAAGATAATACTCTTGTGCGTTTTGAAAATTCATACAAGCTGTTCGGTACATGTCGTTGCTTAGCCACGAATGTCTCAAAGTATAGACGATCGGAGAGGAGGCAGAGTAAAACGTCTATAACATATTTAGAGAGGCTGGCATAAACCGGCCAACGTAAACCATTTCTCTATATCCCTTTTTTTATCTTAGACGTTCTCGAACCTTTGTATATATTTTTCTACCAATACGCCGTGCGTCCAGCCAACCTTTGACTGCAGCATATGTTCAAGTGTTTTCACGCTTTGTGAAGCAGCTCCTTTTAGTCCGTCGCTACAGAGCACATAATTTTCCTCAGTAGTTTTCAGCACCCCGAGCGAGCACAATCACGCGCGTCAAAATGTATCCGCGATTCAATAATCTTTTGGAGGTGCATCAGTTTTATCGCATCGTGAATGTTTTGAGTGGATGCGCCGTTTTTCTACGCACAACAGCCGTGGAGGCTGCCTATCAGGCTCTCCAGGAGCTGCTAAGGGCGCATTATGAGGGGGAGCTGACGGGTCAGTTTTTGTAGCGAGAAGCCGCTATCGCCGGTGCGTCGTGCGTAGTGTACCGCCATGGTGCGGTTATGCGCGGCGAAATCATTAGCTGTGACGATAGCGCTGATTATTTCGAGGTGTATTTAGTGGACACCGGTGATAGCGATTTTTTTTGGCTAAACGATTTGAGGAGCCCACCGCCTCTGGCCGCCGTGGTACCCGCTTTAGGCATCGAGGTTGTAATTCGCGGCCTCTGGTATCGCGAAAGTCACCAAACGGAGGAGGCGTTGTGGGCCCTTTCTCGCGAAAAGGTCGCGTGCCGAAAAATCGTTCACCGGCCCGCCGTCGCCGCCATCGATTTCCCTCCAATCGTTGAGCTCGCTACAACGGCACGGGCCGAGAGTGCCGTTACGTGGGTGCGTCGGTGGTTGGAAATCGACGAAGATTGGGACGCGCATGACGATAATTGGGAATAGGGTTTTTGTGCGCGAAGTGTGTGTGTGTTTGTGTGTGCGTAAAACGAACGTTTTTACAACGTCGTTTGCATGTGTGTTTAAAACGATATAAACGAACGTTCTTACAACGACATTTTTTGGTGTGAGTAACGGCGTTTTGTATGTGCGCGTGTGGAAAACGAACGTTTTTACGTCGTTTTTCAGCTCCCCCTCACGAGTCAACAGGATGCGTCAACAGATCGTTGAAGGTAAAAATAATAATTATTAATAACACCCCTGCGTATGAATATCTCTCTCTTTTCTCGCGCCCTCGCGAGTAACGTCGTAACCTCGCATACTTGTACACCGCGGATACACCCTTTTTACTTCGAGAGCGAAATATCGCGATATCTCGAGAACGGTGCGAGATACGCGAAAACGGCTGAAATTTTGGGGGTTTTCTAAAGGGGGGGCTATGCTCGACGAGACGAGTTCAGGCCCATTGTAAAAAAGAAAAAAGAAAAACAATTTTAATCCCAGTACGGACCGCTTTTCAGAGGTCTCTTACGTTGGCCATCTCTCTCTCTCACGCTTCATGGTGTGGCCTTTCATCGGGAAATTCTTTCGTAGTGGTCGGTCGGTCTGTTGGAGTTCGTTTTCTTTCTTCCTCCTGCACTCGCATCATTCGGCTCTTTCGTTGACGGGTTGGTCGTTCGGTCTCTCTCTTGGAAAAAATCAAAACTGGGCATTCGTTTTCTCTCTCTTCCTCCGTGTTTCGACACGGTCGACTCTTCAGAGGTCTCCAATGTTCGACGCTCGCATCGTTTGTCGCTCCCTCTCTCTTGCGCCTGGTACTTCAGTCTTTCATCGAGAAATATGATGTGCTCGCATTGTTTGTCTCTCTTTCTTAAATCAGCCCTCGATATATATATATATATATATATACAACGTTCGACGGAATCGGGCGACACGCGCCGTGACCCCCCCCCCCCCCTACCTTCTCGAGAATTCACATCCAGGCCAAAATACCCCCTCTCCGGGGGGTTCGTGTCCCGGCTAAATCGGGGTTCGTGTCTCGACTAAGTGTCGGTAAATGTCGGTGCAGGGATCTGGCACTAGAACCGGCCCCATATATCTACTCACGTCGTCGCGCCAATGACCGCACCAAGAAATCTAATTCTGCCGGGCGAGGACAACGATGCATCTCTTTTTCAATCGACACGTGTCCACAGCGAAGGCAACAACAGCACACGAAGTATACTCACGAGAGAGAGACAGAGATTCCTTTTGATGAACATTATTAAATATTATAATGGACAAAGCACGGTACTACTATTCGATGAAGAAGAAGAAGAAGAACGGTGTATGTCCTTTGCGTAAGCATAGGCGATACTCGCACGACAAATTGCGCCTGTGTCGTCTTAACAGCAGACCTAGGAAATAAGAAGGACGTATCTCTCACGTATAACGACGCGAGTGACGTCCTTTTTTGAACGAAAATTTTTCGACAATGGGCCTGAATTCGACTCATCGAGCACAGCCTCCCTTTGCGAAACCCCCAAAATTTCGTGCGTTTTCGCGTATTTCGCACCGTTCTCGAGATATCGCGATATTTCGCGCTCGAAATAAGAAGGACGTATCCGCGGTGTACAAGTATACGGGCTTACGACGCTACTCGCGTCCTACGCATACGAAATATATCGTAATTCGCGAGGGCCCGCGAAAAGAGTGAGAAAGAGAGAGAGAGAGAGAGACATTCATATGCCGAAGCGTTATTAGCGACAAGGTGTGTGTTCGCCTTAGCAGCAGGCCGAGAAATAAGGACGTATCTCTCACGTATAACGACGCGAGTTACGTCCTTTTTTGAACGAAAATTTTTCGACGCGATGAGTACGAACCCCTTGCGATACTCCACCCTGAAATTTCGTTTGTTTTCGCGTATCTCGCACCGTTCTCGAGATATCGCGATTTTTTCCGATCTACGCTATTACGAAAAAAATTGATTTTTTTTCAGGATTTTGAATATTTTGACGACGGGCCTGAACTCGTCTGATCGAGCACAAACCCCTTTAGAAAACCCCCAAAATTTCGTCCGTTTTCGCGTATCTCGCACCGTTCTCGAGATATCGATCTACGCTATTACGAAAAAAGAAACACCCTTCTAAAAATTCGTCACAAAACAAGGCGAATTTAACTGAATTGTACAAATGTTTAATGTTCATCATTGTGTATTTTGTTCATAGAATATTAAAAGGAGAAGGGGGAGCGGGTGAAATGATCGTGATGGTCGACGCAATAGAGTATTACTTTTTCGCTTTCAGTTTATTATTTGTCGTTTCGAGTATCGTATCGTCTGACGATCAGCTCGAAGAAACTTTCCGCGATCTAAAGTTTCTTGGAATTTGAAAACAACGCGTTTATATCATCAGCAGAAGAAGAAGAAGAATTTGCACAGTCAAACCTTTGAAGTAATTATTTGTTACAATACGATTTGTATACGAGGCGTTCCATGCCAAATGCACCTTTTTCATGCTTTGATTTATTCATAGATGCAGTTCTATGTGAAGGGAAGCAAGATTATTTTCAAGCGTGAAGGATCGGACCTGGTCCTGGTGAGTAAAAAACATTTCAAGTGTGTGTGTGTGTGTGCGTGCGTGCGTGCGTGCGTGCGTGCGTGCTCTTTTCTAATTTTTGCATTGTTACAGAGGGCTCTTTGTCCCTTCGTTGAAGTCGCTAAAGCCGTGAGAACACGTAGAAGAGAAAACCGCGACAATCTCGCGAGATTATGGAGTGACATTAATTATACAGAGGAGTGTTGGGTATAGGATCCCGTGGGAAGCAAGTGCGTGCTCTTCGTAATCTTGTATTACGAAAGATCGCATCACTTTCAGCCAATTTTGAATCTAAGGGGCGCAGTTGGTAGTAGAGATTTTTGCGTAGCCTGTAATACGCGATATCGTCGATTTGGCCATCGATGCTCGCAAAAAAAGAAATGTTCTCGCTGTTTCGGCTCACCACCGTGTGAACGACGTCTAAACAATATACTCAGATGCCCAGTATGCTATCGTGATTGTTATGAGGATGAATGTTTCCAAAAGCACAATACCGTAATTGACGCGTATCGCGGCCATAAAACAGTCAGCATATGCGATTCGCTTAAACGTTGTCGCGACTGTTTCCGCACGATAAGGCCATTGGAAAAAAATCAAAGAAAAAAACACGTGTGCGGTGTGACATTTTGTAAAACATGTAAAAGCGATCAACCGAATAATCATTTATGTTTCATGAGACCAATTTATTCGCGCAAAGCCGAACCAAAGGTGATATTCATTTTTTATGACTTTGAGACACAGCAGAGTACACCGGTGTTCGGTGATGCGAGCACATTCAAGCACGAGCCAAATTTATGTGTAGCTCAGCGCGTTCGTACATTTTGCTGTACAAATGACTCTATAGACGAGTAGTGCGAGCATTGCGGACCGCAGGAGTTTATTTTTAAACAAAACCCCGTATTTCAGCTGGTTGAATTAGCCTCGGAGCGTATTAAGGGATTCACGCGAACAATATGTATCGCTCATAATGCAGGGGGTTTCGACTGGCAATTCAAAAAGGCGGCCATTTTGCCGGGTATATTAACACTTTTTTGAAAATCAAACAAGAAGCTAGCGGCTGGCCGGAAAATTGTCAAGATGATGATGCCGCGCGTGAGCGTCACATCAGCGACTTTGAAAAATCCGAAGGTATTCAGCTCGATCGCGCTGCTGTCGCGAAAAATCCCGGTTTACGCTCCGTTGCTAAGCTATGTTTAAATTCTTTTTGGGGCAAGTTTGGTCAGCGTGAAAATTTGCCACAAACAACCATAGTTTCGACGCGAAAAAAACTCACCGAATTACTCGCTAATGCAGAGTACGAAATCACCGGTGTACTCCCTGTTAACAACTATGTATTGTACGTCAATTACATAAAAACCGACGAGGCGGTGATACCGTCGAATCAGGCGAACGCCGTAATAGCCGCATATACGACAGCTCAGGCTCGCTTAAAACTGTACAGTTATCTCAAGCGTTTGGACAGACGAGGGTTATACTGCAACACCGACTCGGTTATTTAGGTGATGAAAAAAGATCCGAATGAATACGAGCCACCGACAGGTCAACTTTTGGGTGATTTGACGGACGAATTGAGCACTTATGGAGAGGGTAGCTACATCAGACGTTTCGTTTCGGGTGGCCCGAAATTTTATGCATTTATCGTACGATGTCCCGACAATTCGGAAAAAGAAGTTTGTAAAGTAAAAGGTATAACTCTTAATTTTAAAAATAGTTCATTAATAAATTACAATTCGGTGCGCTCGTTTATAGTTGATGAGATAGAGGAACCGCTCGTGCTCCATTATGACGCGATTCGTCGTACGGCATTCCATCAGATCGTTACGCGTGCTGAAAGTAAATCATGCAAAGCGTCGAGCGTCAAGCGGAGACGCGACGGGACATACGGCACGCTACCCTACGGCTATCTTTCATAAGTTTGAAAATTGTCAAGTTTCAAACGACACCTACATATGTTATCAATAAATTAGTCATAAAAAGCGATTACATGCGGAAAATCCTTATTTACCCTTTCAGAAGGATATTTCATTCGTTCGTAATAATGGACACGCGGTGGCAGCATCCCTGGACCTCGATGATTTGCGGGCCCACAGGTTGCGGTAAAACGTATTTTGTGAACAAAATTTTAAAGTACATCGCGTGTATGAGTAGCACTCCTTTCGACAGAATAATTTTTTATTATTCCGAATGGCAGCAGGCTTATACGGAATATGGCTCATCGCTAGAATTTCACGAAGGTCTACCACAGTCAGCGGATTGGGCTGACGACCCTCGACCGAAACTAATAATTATCGATGATTTAACGCGCGAAGAGTCGAACAACAGTGTTGTCGATCTATTCACGAAGGGCAGCCATCACAAGAATCTGAGCGTCATTTTTATTACGCAAAATTTATTTGATCAGGGTCACGGTCAGCGTGATATTTCTCTCAATGCCAGTTATATCGTCGTTTTCAAAAACCCCCGTGATCGTGCGCAAATACAGCATCTAGCCCGTCAGGTATACCCTGAGAATCCTCGCTTTTTACAAGAGGTTTATCATGACGACATGAGTAAACCTCATGGTTATTTGTTATTAGATTTGAAGCAGGCAACACCCGATAATTGTCGATTTCGTACCTGTATTTTTCCCGATGATCCTCATCACTTTGCCTATGTGCCGCGAAAGAAGATAAAAAGAGGATGTAGAGGGGGGGAGTTGCCAGTTTTACGTTTGTAATGGATAGCTCTTGTGCCTCGCGGTACAAAAAACGCGCAGCAGCAGTATACAGTCTTGAGCAATTTAATACATGTCGACGTGCCGTTAATTCAAACGATGTGACGCCTGACGCTATTCGCTGTTTTTGCGAGTGCGCCTTACATATTCTGCGTGGTAGTGTGCCGGCTAGCAAGCGCAAGCGGTAAAAAAGACGGGGGCTTCGGTGAAAAGTTGTCAGTACAACGTTTGAAATGGCTCATAGAGGGTCACCAATCTGCAAGAAGCACGTTGCAATATTATACGCTCTCCAATATCTGAGTAAGGAACAGCGTGAGGCAGTTTTGCGGAAAGCAGATTTTCGCATGATTCGGTGTGTTTGTGAGTGCGCATTAAACGTTCTTCGAGGCAACGTGCCTCTGAAGCCCGGCGAGCGGGCGAAACTACGACGTTACGCACCGTTACTCCGGAAGCTTGCGGCAAAAACCGGCTGCTGGAGGGCTAAGAAGCGTTTTGTGGTTCAAAGCGGTGGGTTGTGGTTGGGTCACCTCTTTTGCTGGCCCCGATACTCGGTACCCTTCTCTAAAGTTTACTCGGCAATCGTCAATAATGGAGCACGCTCGTAAAATGGTGCTCATACCAGAGGAGAATTTACATCAAATGAGCGCGCAAAATCACCAGCATGGTACGGACGGCTCGTTGGCCAACGGACCAGCGGAAAAAGCGATAGCGACAACTTTGAGCCGTTTAGATGCCGAAATGAATGGAATTTTGCTATCAAACGTGTACAAGGATGAGCGAGAAAAGTGGGCAGCGTATTTGGCTGTGCTGCAGCGTTATCTACATTTTGCCGATTACGAGCGAACTCAGCAGCAACACCTTGGCCTTGTGAAGAAAAATACGGACGATGCGGTTAAGGCGAAGGAGGAGGAGGAGGAGACTGAGAAGCGATCGTCCGACAAAAAAGGACAAATGAACGACCCAATTATAATTGAAAGCGTCCCAGCGAAATATCGCAACAAAGCAAAGCTTCTATTACGGCGGTTACACGACACGCCAGCGCCAAATTTTTCATGGGATTCTGCGGGTGTTGTCACTGTCGAGGGGAAACCAATCAAGGACTCGAATATCGTTGATCTCGTTAATGATGCTATGCGTGCGAGAAAAGCTACCATGCCCGTTGGTCGCAAAGCTTTTGCCAGATTTTTGAGATCTATACAGGCACCGCGAGAATTCGTGTGTAATGACGAGCTGTGGCGAGAGACAAGAGCCAATTCAACGTTACAACAACAAGCAGAGATCAGCGACATAGGTCATTCCGAGTTTTACAGCGGTAGCGGACACAGCAAATCGGACCGTGGTGTACAGAGCGGTTCAGGTCATTGTAATAAGAGAAGACGTGTAACTTGGTCTTCTCTGAAATTATAATTATGAAAATATTGGAAAAAGTGTATTTCGATCTGTCCCATGAAGCATCATTTTCAGGCGTTGCGAAATTACTGGCTGTTGGCCGAAAGAAAAAAATTCTCGATGACAAAACAGTACAGTGGCTGAAGACGCAGGATACTTATACGAAGCATAGACCGGTGAGATTACGATTCCCGCGACGTCACTACAATGTAGGGAGTATTGACGATCTGTGGGAAGCTGATCTCGTAGATTTACGCTCGATCAAAAATTACAATGACGGCTATGCCTATCTTCTAGTGGTTATAGATGTTCTCAGTAAATATGCATGGGTCGAGCCTTTACGCGACAAGACGGCTGCAACAGTGGCGAAAGCCTTTACGCGCGTTTTATCATTGAAGAGCTCCAACGGTAGATCACCCGTATGTCTGCAAACGGACAAGGGTAAAGAATTCATAGGAGCGGCGTTTCAGGCGCTCATGAAGACAAAAAAGATTCGGTTTCAGCGTACAATCATGCACAGCATAGCAGCATAAAAATGGCTCCTGCCGCTGTGACATTTCTTACAGCCGCTAAAGCGCGATTCAACCTGGTCCAACGCTACAGGGAGCCAAAATATCAGCGAGCTCCTAAATACAGAGTGGGCGATATTGTGCGCGTCAGTAAGGCAAAGGCTGCGTTTGCAAAAGGTTACGAGGGTGGCTGGAGCAGTGAGTTATTTCGAATACACCGCATATCGTTCACCAGCAGACCCTTAGTATACATTCTACGTGATCTTTACGGTGAGGACATTGACGGTATTTTTTACGAGGCTGAATTATCGCGAGTCCGATCATTTGTTTCGCCGCAAGCGCGAACGGAAAAACCCGAGGAAGAAAAATGAAAGACGAATTCCATATTATTTTACCTAGCAATAGCAGTATGAAGTATTATCCGGACAATACGACTACACGATACACCACGAGATTACCCCAGACCGCATCTTTACTCGGTAGGTGGGCCGTTTCTTTAGCCGAAATACACATACCTATGACAATTTTGTACGTGCCGCCTGAGGGTAAAGACAATTTTTTGAGTATCGTAACGAACGTCGTGACACCGGGTATTGCTGCAGCAGCCCTCGATTATACGGAGGATCGTGCTTACGTGCCTTCAGGCGTATATCGCAGTGTAGAGTCATTGCTTGAAACGATAAACGATATTCCCGGTGTGTCTGAGCACTTAAAATTTCAATATGCACGTAACGGGTATGTCACGGTGACGCGTATTTGCGACGACTGTAAAAATTTGGAACATTCCTTCTGCTTCTCCGATGCCCTGAACAAAATTTTAGGATTCACTCATTCAAATGGTTTATTGGTCAAAAGCGAAACGCCGTATATTTCCTGCCAGTCTGACCAACGGTATTCTCAACATGCTCTTTATTTATACAGATATTTGCGAACCTTATATCATTGGTGATGTGCATGCACCTCTGCTATGAGTAGTATTATCCGATGCTGCCAATAATTACAATTATGGCGCGGTAAAGATAAGAAGTTTTTCACCACCTCGTTATG
Organism: Heteropelma amictum; assembly: GCA_959613375.1. Taxonomy (NCBI): domain Eukaryota; kingdom Metazoa; phylum Arthropoda; class Insecta; order Hymenoptera; family Ichneumonidae; genus Heteropelma; species Heteropelma amictum. The sequence continues at coordinate 1,945,366 of OY390729.1, forward strand.
TGCGTCTATTACGCCCGAGCTTTCAAACGATAGACATCGATATAAGAGACGAATTAGGACAGCCGATACCCTTCGAGTATGGGACACTAACAGCGACACTACAGTTCAAACGTGTGGATTGACAGAGCAAAACACAATGTCTTATTACGACGAGTATTCTGATGTCCAATCGGGCGGGGCTAGAACAGGATATGGGGGGATTAGCCACGTATACATAGGTTCGCCGAATCAGCGTGGTCATGGTATCGGCAGTTTCCTCGGTGGGCTCTTTCGGCGAATTATACCTCTCTTGAAACGGGGCGCACAAGCTGTCGGCAAGGAGGCATTACGCTCGGGTATCAATGTAGCCGGTGATATTCTTAACACCGGTGTGCATCCAGGAGGAGCGTTCAATACGCGACTGCGCGAATCGGGCCAAAATCTCAAGAGAAAAGCCGAGGAAAAAATTGATGCCTTTAAGCATGGCTGGGGATATAAAGCTGAAAACATTCGAAAACTGTTGCATTCCGTTGGTGGTGGTGTTGTGCGTCGCAGCAACACCGGTACGCTCAAACGATCAGTAACATCGAGAAAAAGTCCCGGGCGCGTGACGAAGAAGAAGAAGAAGGAGAGGAAGAGCGGTGGAGGAGGAGGAGGAGGAGGAGGCCGAAGAAAAAGAAGAAGAAAAACCTCGGTAAAGGTGGGCTCTAAAAACATAAAGAAGCGGAAAAAGAAGTCAAGAACCGTATCTGATATTTTCGCATAATCCTCGTTCGCGAACAAAATGGCCTTTTTACACGCTCATTCGTGCGAATGCCTAAAATCCGAGCTTGAGCCATTCACACTACCACCGACCCAAACGACGATTGAAGGAACACAATGGGTATACTACAAGCCAATCTCGTCGCTGACCGATGATTCACCTATCGAATTCGTCGTACCTGGACAGGGTGATGAATACATTGATCTTGCCCACACTATGCTCAGTGTGCGCGTTAAAATACGCTTAACAGTCCTGAAAGCAGCCGATCTAACAGCAAAAGTCGGTCCTGTCAATAATTTGCTACACTCCTTATTCAATCAAGTCGATGTATTCTTGAATCAAAAACTTGTATCAACCCCTAATAATGCCTATGCATACAGAGCGTACATAGAAACTCTGCTGAATTATGGACAAGGTGCAAAACCACCCATCTTTCGAGCGTTTTATGGTGCAACGATACTCCCCGCAAAATGGATGATTTGGGTGATGCTAATGCAGGGCTTACCAGTCGTAGAGCAATTATCAATGGAAACGGCGAGGTTGATCTATTGGGCCATCTCCACTGCGATATCTTCAATCAAGAGAGGTTCTTGATAAACGGTGTTGAAATGCGCTTACGGCTCGTGCGAACCAATGACGCGTTTTGCCTCATGACCACCTCGAAAGATTACACGATACATGTAAGCGAGGCGTCGCTCCTTGTACGACGTGTCAAAATAGCTCCCGGTATACTCTTGGCCCAAGCAAGAGCTCTCGCAAAATCCACCGCTAAATATCCCCTGACGCGTGTAGAGGTAAAAGCAATATCAATGTACTCATGCGTACACGGTGATACTTTGGATAACGTAATACTCGGGCAGCTACCAAAACGCATAATCATCGGTTTCGTCGACAATAAAGCTTTCAATGGCAATTGTACATTGAACCCCTTCAACTTTCAGAATTATAAAATAAACTACCTTTCTTTATATGCCGATGGTGTACAGATACCGTGAAAGGCTACCTACAACCGAATTTCGCGAATACTTCTCTATATGTAGACGCCTATCATACGTTATTTTCCGTCACGGGTATTCACTTTTTTAATCAGGGTAATTGTATTCCACGTACGGCCTACCCTTGGGGCTATTGTCTCTTTGCATTTGACCTTACGCCCGATCGGTCGGCAAACAGTAATAGCCATTGGAATCTCGTGAGACACTATAGTGTCAGAATAGAGGTACGTTTTGAGGAAGCTTTAGCCTCAACCGTTAACTGTATTGTGTATGCCGAGTATGACAATGTATTGGAAATCGACTCATCGCGTCAAGTTATCGTAGACTTCAGCGGGTAAGGATAACAAAAGAAGAAGAAGAAGTACATTCACCCCCCTGGTGGTTTATCATGAACAGTCTGCAAATTCTGCACGCTCTGCGCGGTATAAAGGGTCATACTATAGGTGTATACCCGGCAGATCGTATTCCGAAGGTGTGGGCTAAACCCGTAGCCTTCGTAGTTAATACCGATGGACACAAACGCCAGGGAACGCACTGGAACGCCATGGACGTCGATCGAGATGGATGTGCATGGTTCTTCGACAGCTACGGACTACCGCCAATCAACCCCCAGCATCTCGCACGACTCCGAAAAAACTGCAGGTTCTATCGGTTCAACACTGTTCAACTTTAAGGTCCGGATTCGCAGTGTCGCGGACAGTATTGCATTATGTTTCTTCATCATATGTGTGCTGGTCTCGGTATTGACGAGTTTAGAAGCATATTTTCAGATAACTTGTCGAGAAACGATCGCATAGCGTATGATTATTATTATGCATATGCCAATAAACACAACGCCAATAATCATGATAAATTCAGTAACGAGCTGATATGTTGTATACAAAAGTCTTGTTCTCGTAATCGCTAATTATCCATACGCGCGCGCGCGCGCGCGCGTGTGTGTGTGTGTGTGTGTGTGGTGAAATAAAATTATAAAACCTATTATTGTTATATTTTAACGTGTATTCTTAATATTCAGCTATGTTTCATCGCTCTAGCTCGGTCGAGAATTTTTGCTGAATTGCAAGAACACAGACGTCGCGAGAAGTGGTGGTGGTAGGGGTATCCGCAGAATTTTGCAGACTCGTCAAAGTGCGTGCATCGCAGTCTTTTGAAATTAATATGTTCGCTAAGGATAGGAAAAAGAAGATCAGGAGCCGCTGGAATCTCGCTTAAACCGCAGTCTTCTTCTTCTTGTGAAATCAAGTACATGAGCGCCGAGCAGCGATACGCCTTGAAAGTGCGCCTGGAAAAACATTTGCAAAACATTGCCGCTATTAAACAGCTAATACGCGTACAATCCGAATTATCTCAGTCAACGCGTCTACTCCAGCGTCTACAAATCTCCAATGGATTTCACACGAATTAACAAAGTTGGAAAAGCAGCGGAATTCCTGCCAACGAAAAAACTGCACGAGCTCGAGCTCGCGACGGATTACAAAATTTCGCATCTAAACCGTGTTCAGACCAAGTGGGGCCCTCGTATAATTATCGATATTGAGGATAAGTTCACGTGTTTTCTACCGATGCGATTCGTCAAGTTTTTCGAAGAAGACGCTGCTCTATTCTCCGAGGTTCAGGCTGCAGCTCGCGACAATAACCTGCTCATGCGGTACCTCGGCGGAAAATTTAATAATGTGGAATTCAAACCGGCCCAGCAATAGTATACGCGACGCTCTGCCGCAGCATGACCACCATCACCACCACCACCACTTCCTCCTCCATCGTGTTTGATATTCTCGGCTTCAAAGATAAGCACGGCCGTTTTCTTCCGAAAGAAGTTGTGGTCGGTTCTTTGTGTAATCTACGACATCTAATGTTATGGATTGCACCGCCCTATGACGCCAGTGAATTACCGGCGCAAGTGCGTTCAGAAAATAATTGGCTGACCGCTAATTATCACGGCATACATTGGGCTGAGGATGGCGTCTCCATCGACAAACTACGTGACGTGCTGTGTGAAATCGCCAATGGACCAAGTGACGATGTTCTCCTCTACGCGAGAGGTCACGATGCTGTCGACTTCTTAAAAGACACAACGGGCTACGAAATCATCAATATCGACAGCAGCGAACAATTCCCATCGAGCGCCGATCCATCACCATCACCAATCGTGTGCTCCTGGCATGGCAAAGCACCTAACGAATTCACCCTAAACTATCCTTTAATTTATCATTGCGCCTTACAAAATGTCAAAAAAATACAATGCTATCTTAAGGCGTCTTCTCACTTTGGAAATTTAAAAAAATCGATTTTTTTTTTTTTTTTAATTTTGAAAGTACATATCTTCAAAAATGTCATCTCGAAATTTCATAAAGATCGGACGAGTCTAACTACATTTTTTGGCGACCGTTAGGTGACTACCTGAGAGTACCCGGCGATCCCTTTCACGCCGCTCGGACGGTCCCTGTATATCTGACTCTATACAATTGAATAGCCGTGTTCTTTTGTTAATGTAGTACCCCTTGCTTAGGTATATTCTGTTTTCGGGTCTATACTCATGTAATAAGACCTTAACACGTGCATTTTTCAAAAGAAAATCACTCGGCAACGATGCTAAACTGTTATTTCATCAGTCTAATTTGAAACTTCGTAACGGCAACATCTCTGCGCTCAGGATTGTTATAATGGATAAAAAGACTTCGCAACAAAGTGCCACGTGGCGACGTCCAAGTTCGAAATCTAAAAAAAGAAAATTTCGTGGAGTGCTTCCACACCAGTCTGAAGCAGATACGAGTCATGCTAGTGCGAGTGCAGCAAAATTAAAAAAATCGGACGATACAAGTTTCGATGTACACATCGATCCAACGGCTGGATATAGTATTATTCAGTTTTTTCTTGTTTTTTCTACATTACAACAATATGTGAAGTGTAAAGTTTGTAACAAAGATGTTTCTTTTACAAAGTACGGTCAGCGAGGACTCGGTTTCAAAATTTGTGTGACTTGTGATTGCGGAGAAAAATATATTAACTCATGCCCATTAATCTCAACTGGGTACGAAATCAATCGTCGTTTAGTGTACGTTATGCGTTTGATTGGTGTTGGATTGAGTGGTATCAATACGTTTTGTGGGCTCATGGAACTGGGACATGGAATCAATTCCACCGTTTATTATCAAATACTCAATTCGATCGCCATCGCAGTGCAAAGTGTGTTCGATATAGTGACGAGCAAGTCTGTCAAAGAAGAAAAACTGTTGAACGCTCAACACGGAGAACCCGAAGACGTTTTAACCGTTTCAGGTGACGGTTCCTGGCAGAAAAGAGGATTTTCTTCTCTTATTGGAATCGTGTCATTAATATATAAACACAGTAAAAAAATTGCAGACGTCGTTGTGAAGTCGAGTCACTGCAAAAGCTGTGAATCGAAAAAAGGTATGAAAGACACGATCGAATATGCACAGTGGTATGAAAAGCACAAACTAGTTTGTAGTGCTAATCATTCAGGTAGTTCTGGAAAAATGGAGGTTGACGGTATATGTGAGATGTTTTTGCGATCACTCGAAAAATTTGCTGTGCACTACGGTTTTTACATCGGTGATGGCGACACTAAAACTTTTAAAATATTGTTCGATACAGCACCGTATGGTGAAGACTTTGTGGTTAAGAAGTTGGAGTGCGTATTACACGTTGCGAAAAGAATTTTCAAGCGTGCTAAGGACGCTAAGAAAATTCTTACACAAAAGAGAAAAGCTGCAAAGAAAGACGCTGAAAAACCTTCACCAAAGAAAAAAGCAGCCAAGAAAGTTGTAGTAAAAAAAAAAAAAGTTGTTATAAAAAAAGTTCCTGTCGTAAAAACCCAAGATTTAACAATAAAATTGATGACAGAATTATCAACAAATTACTCATTGGCAATTCGAAGAAACCTGAATTCTGTCGAAGATATGCGCAGGGAGATCTGGGCAGGATACTATCATAAAATTTCAACCGACAGCAACCCACAGCATACGTATTGTTCAGACTCATGGTGCAAGTACAAGAAAGCAGTGAAAAACAATCAGATAGAAACTTTTAAACATCCTCCTGCTCTAGCTGATGATGTTCAAGAGGTTTTGAAACCGATCTATGAAGAACTGACGAAGGACGAGTTACTGGAACGATGCCTCGGAGGAAATACCCAAAATAACAACGAGTGTTTCAACAGCTGTGTCTGGGCAATGGCGCCGAAACACGTTTTTACGGGAAGAAAAACCGTGGAAATTGCTTGCCAAACAGCGGCATGCATTTATAACGAAGGGCTACAACCTGTTTTAAAAATTTTGGAGGTGATGGGTGTCAAACTAGGCCCTATCGCCGTTCAATACGCCGAGAAACGCGACAGTGATCGCGTACGCGTAGGGAACCGCCGCAGCTCTAACGCTTCAAAAGAGACTAGGTCGAGACGAAGGGAAGCTATTTTGGACGAACACACCTTCTACGAAGAATCGGAAGGTCCATTGTATGGAGCAGGCATCGCTGATTAACCCGAGGTAAGGTTTTTTCATGATTTTTCTGCAACCAAAACTTTAAACGCAGTTATCTCAAAACAAGGTTTTTCGGTGCTTTGTTGATGAAATTTCGGAAACTATCCGGCCGATTGTCATGAAATTTGAATGACATATGCTTCATAGTTATGGCTATAGCGCATATCATCAGATTTTTGAAATTTTGATTTTAAGAATTTTTTTTTTACAAAAAACTGCAAAAAAATCGTGGTTTTTTTTTACTTTTTCGAAAAACGTGCGCCATTTTGTTATTTTCGCGAATATCAAAAATCTGATGATATGCGCTGTAGCCACTGACATACTGAATCTAAAACAGTTTTATTTTTTTGTTTCAGACGACCCGTCTCGGAGATACCATCAACAAGCCACGACCATAACATTTTTACACGGGTTTTTCGATGCTACTGATGTATTATAATAATTGTTTAAAAAAATAAAAAAAAAATTTTTTCATGTACTTGAAAGATGTGTTTATTACATAGGATCCGTTTTATCCCATAATTTTAAGCAAAAATCCTCGAAAAAAAATCGCAAAAACAGCCTATTTTTGAGGCGCTTAAAGTGAGAAGATGCCTTAAACCGTTTTCTCTCCGAAAAAACATATTCCATCATCACTGGCGATAATAATCTATACATTATAAAATATGTACCTTGTAAAATATTATCTGTATCTTGTAAAAATATCATCTGTATCTTGTAAAAATATTATCTGTATCATATTTTTATCAATAAAACAAAAATTATTATTATTTCTGAATAATAATAATGAGTGGACCGCTATGGCGACTCTCCCGGCCGCCCCCACTCTACCCACTCCAAGGAGTGGGGGTAGGAGTGGGGATTTGCCATAGTGGTCCACATACTACTCGCGTTATTGACGACTTTCCGTCGATCATACGCGCGGGATTTTAATATTACGACATTACAAATACCTTTATTCTTCGACCCTCGAGTAATAATTCGAGGAGGTACGTCGAGGATACCGAATACGGAATTTCCTGTCTCAAATTTCATAAAAATTCGAAATTAAAAATTTTCACAATACGCCATTTTCAGGCCCGATTTCAAATGTCTGTAACTCGTCGAAACATGGTTGTACTGTAATTAAGAAGAAAAGAAAATAGAGGCTGTAAATCTCCAAGTTCGTAATCTGGAGCTAGAAAACTTTTGCCATTCGTCGATTTTTAGTAACGATATGAAAAAAATCGAAATTTTTGCCGATTTTTCACAGTGTGGGTGGACTGTTATACATTTTTTTAAATGATTTTGTCGGTCATTAATAAGGGTTTCAAAATTATTGCTTCGATGGAATCGTTCGGTTGGATCCTTCCATTTTAATAGAAAGATTGGACAGCTCCGTACGATTTTTTCTCGCTTAGTTATCGATGTCCAAAGCAAAAATGAAACTTTTAACATTAATTACTAATTCCTCGAGAGTTAATGATCGCCCGGGAAATAAAAAAAGAGTTTTGGAAACGTCCAAGTATTCTCTATAGACGCTTTTATCATTTTTGAACTTCTTTTTCATGCGAGAAAATGGTTTTAAAAAACTATGAAAAAATAACATATTTAGGGATATGCTTTTTATTATTGTACCAATATTGACGAATGTGCGACTCAATCTCTTGTACAGTTGGCACTTGTAGAATTGAGATTCTTGCAAAATTAAGACGTTGCACGGTTTATACATAATTACACTACATTCGTTTCTAGAGTTAAACAACGCATTTTAAACGTAGAGTCAAACATTCTATACCACAGACCGAGCTGAAAATGTATACATGTAGACGGAATTTTACAGACATAAATGATATATCCGATCGATATTTTTGAGGAAAATGATTTTCAGTTCATTCCTTGCAATGAACGATATTTTTTTCCAGATAATGAACTCTGAAGAATTATTTCACATATTGTATTAAACAGTCATCGGGGGTTGAATCAACCCCAGCCGTTTCTCGACCCGCAAAACCTTCCTGAAATTTGGAGAAAATGGGACATGCTTCGCGCCATCCGAAGGTAGTTGGAACCCCTTGCAGTAGAGATTCTCGTCGGTTTTATTTGAAAGGGAATTGAACAGTGCGAAAAAAATTCGCAATTCCGAATAAATATACTTCTTGGAACGGTCGCTAATTTAATCATTTCCAACTGAAAGCATGCTATTTCAGGTTTATGTTACGTTTTTTTTTTATTGGAAATTCAAAGTAATGCGTAGTTTCGATTACGTTTAATTTAATTAAACGTTCAATTTACGTTTCATTTAATTAAACGTAATTTCGTGCTCTGATTTCGCTCTGCGAAATTAATTTTTTTTACGGTAGATCAATTTTTCCCAAGAAAATCGAAATTTTGATGACGTCCCGTTTAATTGCGTATACATGAATATATCATCGATAAAACATTATGTCACTTGGAAACAGTACCTCAAAGTGTAGGCAACTGCTTATACCGTGACACCGGGCCAGACCGATTATAACCGACGAATTCATGTAGGGCCGATGCCCCTGATGAAGGCCTCATACTTTCCGACCACAGATTTTGGGAGGCTTTTCTTTGCCACGCAGTTAAAGCTGGCAAAGCCACGTTTTTGTCAAGAAATAGCGTCGAAACTATTGATCCGAGGAAACTATTTGTGGTCGAGGAAACTATTTGTTTTCCAATATCCACAAATAGTTACTTGACTTTTTTTTTTCTCGGATCAATAGTTTCGACGCTATCTCTTGACGAAAACATGGTTTTGCCAACTTTGACCGCGTGGCAAAGAAAAGCCTCCCGAAATCTGTGATTGGAAAGTATCCGGCCTTCATCGGGGACATCGGCCCTGCGCGAATTCGTCGGTTATAATCGGTCTGGCCGGGTGTTGCGTCAAAAGTACTCGAGTCCTGCGGACCAACGTATGATGCTCCTGAAACTTTTCACTATTATAAAATGATCCGTAATACTTGCGGAAGATAATTTAAGTGTGTGGGTAACAAAGTGTACCAGGGATAACTTGAAAATATTTCAGCGTATTTTATAATAGTACGAACTTCGAATATCCCAATATTCCCTTGAACACTTCTGTTTTTTGCTACGCTCGTTCGGTTGTGTGTATGTGTGTGTGTTTATGCGTGTGTGAGAGAGTTGTTTACCACGACTCTTAGCTTCGAACGATAACGCGTGAGAAATGTACACACGTACGTGTGCGTGCATGTGTGTGCGAGTGGACGCACGAGCCACGGTCAACAAAGGGCCGGGGTTAGTCCAGTCAAAAAGAGGAAAAGTAAGCACTTTTTGCCTCAAGTCCTGAAAAAACTCTGTGTAAGGATAATTCGATGACGCTGAATCGAGTGGTGCTAATTTTTTTGCAATCAGGCACCGAGAACTTTGCGAAAAATGCGAAAAAGAGTTGCAAACGCGTTTAATTCGAAATCTAGGCCTTCGATAGAAAAAAGTTTCGAACAAAAGTTGTGGAGAATTAAAAAATACATAAGGAAGGTTCCGAGGTCCATCTTCGTACTTGTAAAAATATGCAAGAAATCTTGGAGAAAGGATTGCAAAGCGAAATTGTAACAGTGGGGATAGGTCCCGCGCCTCGCTGACGGTCTTAACACGCGAGCGGGCTGGTGTGCGCGCAACCGTCCGTGTATACTCGAGAGAGACAAACAAAGGGTCTTCGGCTCTTCTCGAGCCTCTTGGTCGTTAATGCGAGTGCGAGTGAGAGACGAAACAAGCGTTTCTCTCTTTCTAATTTCTCACGCGTCAGCGAGGATTTTTCTTCTTTCGCCGTCCGAGCGTCGAGTATTATGTATATCTATACATATCGGCGTACTAGCGCGCCGTTTTCAAATCGAATCTCGATGCTTATGGCACGCCGTTTTTTATTTTATTGTCAACAATAGTGAACCTTAAGTAAATTTGAAAAAAAACAATATTTCTTTTTAACGCACGCTCTCTGAATCTGTTTCTGAAATTATTCTTATTTAGTCGAGAGTTGGGAATTTTATTGCATGTTTTTCACATAAAAGTAATCGTTATACATTTTTCGACTCACAAAAATTTATTTGTGTATAAACTTGATTTCATATTCTTTTTAAGATGAAATTTGAAATTTACTATTATTTCTATTAAATGTCGTATTTTATAAAATAGTAAATTGCAGATTTTTTGCACGCCCAATTTTTTTTGCATATGAAATTGAATACATATTGTTGTCGCCGCATCCTTCGCGACACGTTTTTTCCTGTAACATAGACAAAATATTAATATCAACAATCAAACAAGTCTAACAGATATACAAACAGAGTTATAAACTCATAGCATACTCACCGATGACGATGTAGCGATAAACTTGCCCCTCGACGGAGGCCTCCGAGTCGCTGCGGAGGGATTTTTCTCTCCAAAACCTGTAAATAGTACAAATCAGTATATCATTAAGTATAAGCTAATATTAAGTATAAACAAGAAAAGACTCACCCCGTGATACTCACCATCCAAGGTGAAACTGGGAAAAACCCCTCCGTAGCTTCTCCGGCACCAGGAACCTCTGCGCTGCGAAGCCTCCGGAGGCGAAGAAAATACCTCGACTGCGAAACCTGAAACAGCAAACGTGCAAATAAGTCCAGATTGGTTATTAATAATTACTAATAATCTCGACTGATTCGCACCATCCGCAAATGCAAATCTGTGGCCGAGATCCAAACAAAATTATGTGATAAAAAAAATCTCGAACCGATAAAATAACGCAGCAAGTAGCACGAAAATGACTTTTGGCGAACACACGCATAAGATCGCGCGCAATTAAAAGCGAGAATGTAAAATTACACTCACCTGTCAAAACCCGACACTGCGTTAGAGGTTAAACACTGAGACTCATGGCCGTACGTAAAATCGTATGGGCCCGGGGAAAAATATTCCCCAAATCTCGGGCATACTACGGGGCCCCACGAGAAAGGAGTTCCGGCCCTATATCCCTGCGAGCACGAAGTTGCGTGAATCACCGAGGAGTGGCGCTTCGTAGCAACCGCTACGAGGAATGTTTCGCGCATACGAAGCGTCACTCCGAGGTGCATATGAAGGCGACCGAGTAACGTTAAAATCAGATTCGTCAGCGCACAATCTCAACGCGAATTCGAGAGAATTCCAGCCTACACGCGAATTCGAGAGAATTCCACCCCTACACGCGAATTCGAGAGAATTCCAACCCTACACGCGAATTCGAGAGAATTCCAATCAAATCGTTTAAAAATAGTATCACTCTCAGTAAAACCCTAAACACCCACTTTTTGGGTTATTTTATTATTCTCCAATTTTTTTATATATCTTTTCATATTCTTCATCTCATTTTATTTTTTTTAATTTTTAGCCCCTCATCCCTCTTTACCCTAGGTAAAGAGGGCCACGAGAGGACCCCCCTCAGCGTATCAAAAGTGTGACGGAATTTTACCTCCCCACATCTCCTCATGCCCACGCCCCGATCCACGGTCTATCGGCGGGAAGCTGGGCGCCAGGTACCGAAGTACCGCCGGGAAACCGAATTTTTATTCGCTGCCCGCCGACAAGGCCGCCCGGCGCCTTGCTCGCGGATCGGTGCGGGGCCGAGGCCGGCACCGGCTAACTCGCCTCGTCTCTGAGTGAGGGTAGAGGGGGTGGTCGTTGTAGCGAGGTACGATTCGAAGGACGACCACGGGTGGAAGGGTCATACGCAACAACACCGAACAGAATGACATAAGGCAGGGACTTGGTTCACAGTTGGTATATTTGCCTTTACACAGGTGAACTAATTTTCGCCGTTTACAAACCAGTGGAGTGGTAATTAATTAACCGCAGACGACCATAGAGCCCCTAGGCGGTCGGTCCGTCGACGAGGGCTGATTACAGTCGCGATTCGGGTCGAAACGACCAATCTTGTGGCGCGAATTAAGGCATCTTCTCACTTTAAGCGCCTCAAAAATAGGCTGTTTTTGCGATCTTTTTTCGAGGATTTTTGCTTAAAATTATGGGATAAAACGGATCCTATGTAATAAACACATCTTTCAAGTACATGAAAAAATTTTTTTTTTATTTTTTTAAACAATTATTATAATACATCAGTAGCATCGAAAAACCCGTGTAAAAATGTTATGGTCGTGGCTTGTTGATGGTATCTCCGAGACGGGTCGTCTGAAACAAAAAAATAAAACTGTTTTAGATTCAGTATGTCAGTGGCTACAGCGCATATCATCAGATTTTTGATATTCGCGAAAATAACAAAATGGCGCACGTTTTTCGAAAAAGTAAAAAAAAACCACGATTTTTTTGCAGTTTTTTGTAAAAAAAAAATTCTTAAAATCAAAATTTCAAAAATCTGATGATATGCGCTATAGCCATAACTATGAAGCATATGTCATTCAAATTTCATGACAATCGGCCGGATAGTTTCCGAAATTTCATCAACAAAGCACCGAAAAACCTTGTTTTGAGATAACTGCGTTTAAAGTTTTGGTTGCAGAAAAATCATGAAAAAACCTTACCTCGGGTTAATCAGCGATGCCTGCTCCATACAATGGACCTTCCGATTCTTCGTAGAAGGTGTGTTCGTCCAAAATAGCTTCCCTTCGTCTCGACCTAGTCTCTTTTGAAGCGTTAGAGCTGCGGCGGTTCCCTACGCGTACGCGATCACTGTCGCGTTTCTCGGCGTATTGAACGGCGATAGGGCCTAGTTTGACACCCATCACCTCCAAAATTTTTAAAACAGGTTGTAGCCCTTCGTTATAAATGCATGCCGCTGTTTGGCAAGCAATTTCCACGGTTTTTCTTCCCGTAAAAACGTGTTTCGGCGCCATTGCCCAGACACAGCTGTTGAAACACTCGTTGTTATTTTGGGTATTTCCTCCGAGGCATCGTTCCAGTAACTCGTCCTTCGTCAGTTCTTCATAGATCGGTTTCAAAACCTCTTGAACATCATCAGCTAGAGCAGGAGGATGTTTAAAAGTTTCTATCTGATTGTTTTTCACTGCTTTCTTGTACTTGCACCATGAGTCTGAACAATACGTATGCTGTGGGTTGCTGTCGGTTGAAATTTTATGATAGTATCCTGCCCAGATCTCCCTGCGCATATCTTCGACAGAATTCAGGTTTCTTCGAATTGCCAATGAGTAATTTGTTGATAATTCTGTCATCAATTTTATTGTTAAATCTTGGGTTTTTACGACAGGAACTTTTTTTATAACAACTTTTTTTTTTTTTACTACAACTTTCTTGGCTGCTTTTTTCTTTGGTGAAGGTTTTTCAGCGTCTTTCTTTGCAGCTTTTCTCTTTTGTGTAAGAATTTTCTTAGCGTCCTTAGCACGCTTGAAAATTCTTTTCGCAACGTGTAATACGCACTCCAACTTCTTAACCACAAAGTCTTCACCATACGGTGCTGTATCGAACAATATTTTAAAAGTTTTAGTGTCGCCATCACCGATGTAAAAACCGTAGTGCACAGCAAATTTTTCGAGTGATCGCAAAAACATCTCACATATACCGTCAACCTCCATTTTTCCAGAACTACCTGAATGATTAGCACTACAAACTAGTTTGTGCTTTTCATACCACTGTGCATATTCGATCGTGTCTTTCATACCTTTTTTCGATTCACAGCTTTTGCAGTGACTCGACTTCACAACGACGTCTGCAATTTTTTTACTGTGTTTATATATTAATGACACGATTCCAATAAGAGAAGAAAATCCTCTTTTCTGCCAGGAACCGTCACCTGAAACGGTTAAAACGTCTTCGGGTTCTCCGTGTTGAGCGTTCAACAGTTTTTCTTCTTTGACAGACTTGCTCGTCACTATATCGAACACACTTTGCACTGCGATGGCGATCGAATTGAGTATTTGATAATAAACGGTGGAATTGATTCCATGTCCCAGTTCCATGAGCCCACAAAACGTATTGATACCACTCAATCCAACACCAATCAAACGCATAACGTACACTAAACGACGATTGATTTCGTACCCAGTTGAGATTAATGGGCATGAGTTAATATATTTTTCTCCGCAATCACAAGTCATACAAATTTTGAAACCGAGTCCTCGCTGACCGTACTTTGTAAAAGAAACATCTTTGTTACAAACTTTACACTTCACATATTGTTGTAATGTAGAAAAAACAAGAAAAAACTGAATAATACTATATCCAGCCGTTGGATCGATGTGTACATCGAAACTTGTATCGTCCGATTTTTTTAATTTTGCTGCACTCGCACTAGCATGACTCGTATCTGCTTCAGACTGGTGTGGAAGCACTCCACGAAATTTTCTTTTTTTAGATTTCGAACTTGGACGTCGCCACGTGGCACTTTGTTGCGAAGTCTTTTTATCCATTATAACAATCCTGAGCGCAGAGATGTTGCCGTTACGAAGTTTCAAATTAGACTGATGAAATAACAGTTTAGCATCGTTGCCGAGTGATTTTCTTTTGAAAAATGCACGTGTTAAGGTCTTATTACATGAGTATAGACCCGAAAATAGAATATACCTAAGCAAGGGGTACTACATTAACAAAAGAACACGGCTATTCAATTGTATAGAGTCAGATATACAGGGACCGTCCGAGCGGCGTGAAAGGGATCGCCGGGTACTCTCAGGTAGTCACCTAACGGTCGCCAAAAAATGTAGTTAGACTCGTCCGATCTTTATGAAATTTCGAGATGACATTTTTGAAGATATGTACTTTCAAAATTAAAAAAAAAAAAAAAATCGATTTTTTTAAATTTCCAAAGTGAGAAGACGCCTTAATCGAGATTTCATGAATGAAGCGTAATCGACGATAGGCACGATAAACATGTCGAACTTAAGCGACGAGGCATGATTACTTTCGCGATTTTCCGAAAAGACAGATATTTTGGCGCTAATTAATCGAAATAATCATAGCTTGAGCGCAATCGACGATAGGCACGATAAACATGTCGAACTTAATCGACGAGGCAAGATTACATTCGCGATTTTCCGAAAAGACAGATATTTTGGCGCTAATTAATCGAAATAATCATAGCTCGAGCGCAATCGACGATAGGCACGATAAACATGTCGAACTTAATCGACGAGGCAGGATTACATTCGCGATTTTCCGAAAAGACAGATATTTTGGCGCTAATTAATCGAAATAATCATAGCTCGAGCACAATCGACGATAGGCACGATAAACATGTCGAAATTAATCGACGAGGCAAGATTACGTTCGCGGTTTTTCGCAAATACAGATATTTTGGCCCTAATTAATCGAAATAGTCATAACTCGAGCGCAATCGACGATAGGTACGATAAACATGTCGAAATTAATCGACGAGGCAAGATTACATTCGCGATTTTCCGAAAAGACAGATATTTTGGCGCTAATTAATCGAAATAATCATAGCTCGAGCGCAATCGACGATAGGCACGATAAACATGTCGAAATTAATCGACGAGGCAAGATTACGTTCGCGGTTTTCCGAAAAGACAGATATTTTGGCGCTAATTAATCGAAATAATCATAGCTCGAGCGCAATCGACGATAGGCACGATAAACATGTCGAAATGAATCGACGAGGCAAGATTACGTTCGCGGTTTTTCGAAAAGACAGGTATTTTGGCGCTAATTAATCGAAATAATCATAGCTTGAGCGCAATCGACGATAGGCAAGAGTGAATACCTCGGGAAACCAAGACGGGGAACTGGGTTGGCAACGAGAATCATGCATGCCCGGCAAGCGCCGCGGCCGAGGCCTCGGTGCGGCCAACCACTAGGCGAAGGCAACACGTACACGCACGTGCGAGCGAGCGACGGGACGCCCGGCGCGCACCCCGCGAGCGCTGCGGCCGAAGAATCGTGCCGGCCAACCGCTAGGCGAAGGCAAAACGTAAACACACGGGCCGGCGAACGACGCCGCGCCCGGCCCCGAGCGAGAGAGACAACAATACTTGGCCTCAAAACAAGCCCGCTTTCAAGTCGTTTCAACTTTTAACGTTGCACGGAATATTATTCTTCACGCGCGTCCTCTTTCATAATGCGCGAACGCTGGATTCCCTGAGACAGCCCGAAATACGCGGGGCTTCCCACCTTACGGTATTCCCGTGGAAGACGGCGAGGGAAAAAACGCGGCCAGGCACTGAAAAGACATAACGCGCGGCTTGAAAACGCGGGGCCGAAGAAAGCGGCGAGACACGATAGGCAGGATAACTTCGTAGACAGTGAATACAAAAGGCACACGAGATACGAGGGGCACGCCATCTTAACCATACAGATTGTAGAGGCCGTAATCCCCTAACGCACTTTCCCCACACGCGAATCATGTCGGCAGAATCGGACGAGGTAATCGACCGGGAAATCGACCATGGAAAAACGCCGAGAAATGTCCTGAATTAACGCAAACGCGAATGTCGGAGGCTCGTGCTCTAATTAAGCCGGAAATTGCCCCGAGGCTCTCCGCACATTCGCCCAGAATCTATATTTTTAATACGAATAATCCCCCCATTAATTCGATTTCCCGGTAGTCACAGAGAGAGAGAGAGAGAGACAGAGGAGGCGACTTACCGATGGCGAGGCAGGAATGATGTTTTCCGTTTCGAGGCAGCGGCGAGAAGAAGGAATCGTGCCGGCACGCGTGCTCGCTAGCCGGCTACCCCCCAGCGCGCTGACCAAACCCCCCCCTTTTGGCCGAGTCCCGCCGAATTCTCATTCGGGCGCGCCCGGCCCCGACCATGCTCTCAAGCCAGCGCGCTCCCCCCCGCGATGTGTGTGCGCCCCAGCGAGTGAGTCTGGTCCTCGACAGATAACGCGCCGGCCCTCGGACGTCTTCCCCCGGGGATGCTGCCGGCGTTCGCAGGTGACGACGGGGGGAGGCCCACCCGACCCCACAAGCGTCCTCGCAGGGTGGTGGACCCACACAAACTCCACCGCCGCCCCCCCGGAAGCCCGCATCCCACAAAACGATACGGGGCGCCAAAACCTGAACCGCGACGTCCAAGAGCTCGGCCCCGGGGCGGTGAGATAATACCGTGGGAGACGGGCGGCACGTTAATTTTGGCCTTATGCCCGCGTCTCCCCGATTGCCCCATGCGAGGGCTGTTGGTCGCCCTCGCTCGAAGACCCAGACGAGATTAGGTGGCCGTGATGTCCTCGGCGGGCGTCGCACACTCGTCGATATCTTCCCTCTAAAAGGGATCCGGCGGCGGCCACGGCTGCCGGCCGTGGAGGCGAGTCATTTACGCGAGCAATTAATTACCGTACCGGACGCCATCGCCAAAGGCATTCTCTCTCGAGTCTCCCCCCTCAGAGATCCGACGACAACCCATCCTCCATATAGGCAATAGGTAAAATAGGCAAGGCTCGAGGAGTCGCGCGGACGAAATAAGTGCTGATAGCGTGCCTCTACCTCCCCCAAGATTTTACACATGGGAATCTCTCTCGCTCGTCCGCGCACGCCCGATCGCCCGCACCCGCGAAATCTCGTCGAAGAACCGCGACACGGCCGCCCCGCCTCCCGCGAGGCCAGGGCCAGCGCACCGAGCGGCGCCCCAGATTGTCCACACGGCCTCGTTGTTGACACCGCTGTGTACGGGGGGACGGGGCAAAATGTCACGTCACAAAAGATATACATTTATTTTTATATTTGACAATTTTTTTATATTTCACGCTTATGCCCCACGGGAAACCATCAAAACGGAGCAAGGCACTCCGGCTCGAGAAGCGAATTGCCAAAAACAACTCCCTCCAAACGACCGTCACCGTAACTAAGCATAAGGATGATCCTCGGGCGGTGAAAAAATACCCGGAAAAATTTCGAAAGGTGCACCCCACCGCGAGGCCCACTACTCCCGCTAGAACAGAGAATAGCCCTCCGGTGGTTCCTAATCCCATCTACGACCCTTCTGGTCCGGTAGAGGTGCACCTTCCACCATTTCGCGACCACGATTTCGAAACCCTCTACGCCGAACTTGACGGTTTAGTATTCCCCGCCCCAGGATCAACCCCGCGCTTTTCGCCATACGTCCCACGAGGAAAAAGGCCAGCCCCTAAAGCTAAAGACGAGTATGTGCCAACTCGAAAACGCACGATCCCGACAAAACCACCGACCAACCCGCGGAACAAACAGCCGTTAATCGAGCTACCGAACGGAACGTATCGGCATAATCGGTCGCGGTTGGTAATCAGGAACTCGCGCATTCCACATCGTATGTAAATAGAACTCGTGCCATCGCGGCAAACTCATGTACTACGAAACGCGGAAGCGATAAAACTTTTTCTAAAGCCATCACGGCAAATTCATGTACTACGTACTAGTCAAAACATCTATTTTTTTTATTAAGCCATCGCGGCAAATTCATGTACTACGTACTAGTCAAAATATCTTTATTTCTTTTAAAGCCATCACGGCAAATTCATGTACTACGTACTAGTCAAACGCCAAAAGAACACACTCCGGTAATTTTACGCAATAAATTACCATTTCGGTTAAATGACCGAGCGGTTAAATAACCATTTTTTCCCTTATCCCTGCAACGGACACCACGAACGCACGGGAACTGCAATTGGCAACGAGTAGATTGTCAATATTCTTTTTTCGATGAAATTCCAAATTTCAATTTTTTTTGTCCATACGTAATTTTAATTCTTTTTTTATAATAAATAAAATATTATAATAAAACATTAATGCATTTTTACTCAGCTTCGGCGATAAGCATAGCAGAAAAATTGTAATTGGTCACAAAATAATCCGACCTTGAATTCGATGAATTTAAATTGTAGTACCGACTGCGTGTTATTTCAAAATCGTATTGAAATACTACGACTATAATAATTCAATTGATCGAAATAAATTATGAATCGCACAGAATTTGTATTATATCTACACCAAATATTCATCGTCAATTTTCATTATGTGTATAATTTACAAATTACAATTAAAATTGGTCGCATGATTTTTATTCTACGAAATTTAGTTCAGAAATTGAACATGTATACCGAATTATTATGGTAATAAATTGATATACATCATTTGAAGTCTCACATCGCACAACTCGGGGCATTCAATTGTGTACATAATTTTAATCCGAGAATCACAATTTTTGACAATATTTTGAATTAAAAAAAAACGTGACAGTCCTATGAACAAGGTGACTGCTCAGCGCACCATATTCCTGTAAAAGTCTTGTGCCGTGTGAGTTTTGTATGCTGCCTCTCTACCTATACTTCGGACGATTTTTTTCAATAGATATATCCAAGGTAAGTTCAATATTCACATGTATTATTTTGACACACAATTGTAATCAAAAGAACTCGGACGTATTAGATTCGCTCAAAATTTCTATAAATGTTCGGTTGTAAGGAATTAATTTTTCATTACAACTTTTGCTTAACTTAATTCTGTAATTTACACACATCATTTAATTCGTTCACACTGTACATTTCGAAATTCGATCGTTTTTTCATTCATGGAATATTTCGGAGCACGCATTCGGCTCTTGGAGTTACATGATCGTAAAGGATCGTTACGGTGTCGAGCGAGAGTTTTTTCAAGGGTGCTCTTTCGAATAGCGTAACTCAAATTTCTCTAAAATAATTTGTTATATAATATTTTTGCAAAATAAGTTGAAAACACAAATTTTATATCATTTTGAATTTCGAAAGTCTTATCGGATAATTTTCGGACGCTCTAAAGCGCTCTAAAGGTGTCCTCGATAGTTATACTTTCGAAATATGTATATTTTTTTCCTCTGGCGTTATATCTGCGAAACAACAATAAACAGACCAACACATTTTCTCCGTTGAGACGTATTCAATTGTTGTACCGGCACGAGTCTTTTACAGTCGTAAGTAACCTGGCTGTCGTTTTCGGGGATTTTTCGGGTCGCTGAAGGAAATTTGACATTAATTTTGCGAAATGAATTTGTTTAAACAAATTGCTTGATCGGCCAATGTAATTATGTGAGTTGCTGGTTTCAAATTTTTCTGGATCGCTCGTCACGAATTTGGCATTGTTTTTGCAAAATTTATTTTTTCCGGCAAATTATTTAAGCAAATTGTGACAAAAATCACAATCTTGCAAGAGTAATATCTACGGGAAACAAAATTCGGTGTTAAATTCTACTTCGGGTTTAGCGAGGCAAAGCATATGTTCTATGTTGGCTATCATTATTGCTGCATAACTTTTCAAGTAAGAACAAATTATTAATAAAAAATATAAATAATTATCTGTTGGTAGCAAATTATTCAATTGCCCCCTTCTTTCGAACGGATACAGCCAAATAGAAAGTTCTGATGGGGGAATAATATCGCACGCGATCGTTGCTCTAAGAGCCGAGTGCATACTGCGAAATATTTGCGATAGACAAGAAAACGATCGAATTTCGAAATGTACAGCGTGAACGAATTGAATGGTGTGTGTAAATTACAGAATTAAAATGAATATATAAAAGTCCCGCTTACAATATAAAAACAGGTGCGTACAGCAATTGTAGTAGCAAAGCAAAATGCAACATACATGATAAAAAAAAAATAGCTCATAGAACGTTCAACTTTTCGCAAAAGTTGTAATGAAAAATTAATTCCTTACAACCGAACATTTAAAGAAATTTTCAGCGAATCTAATACGTCCGAGTTCTTTTGATTACAATTGTGTATCAAAATAATACATGTGAATATTGAACTTACCTTGGATATATCTATTGAAAAAAAATCGTCCGAAGTATAGGTAGAGAGGCAGCATACAAAACTCACAGGGCACAAGACTTTTATAGGAATATGGTGCGCTGGGCAGTCACCTTGTTCATAGGACTGTCACGTTTTTTTTTTAATTCAAAATATTTTCAAAAATTGTGATTCTCGGATTAAAATTATGTACACAATTAAATACCCCGCATTGTACGATGTGAGAATTCAAATGATGTATATAATTTTATTACAATAAAAATTCTGTATACAATTTCAATTTTTGAACCAAATTTCGTAGAATGAAAATAATGTGGTCAATTTTAATTTTAATATTTAAATTATGCACATAATGAAAATTGACGACGAATATTTGATGTGGATATAATACAAATTGTGTGCGATTCAAAATTATATCGATTACTTGCTTGAGCTTGTGTTAAAAAGAAACATTGTTTTTTTCAGATTAACTCAAGGTTCGCGATTGTTGGCAATAAAATAAAAAACGGCGTGCCATAAGCATCGAGATTCGATTTGAAAACAGCGCGCTGGTACGCGGATATATATATAGATATACATAATACTCGGCGCTCGGACGGCCAAAGCGAAAATCCCTCGCTGACGCGTGAGCAAATTAGAAAGAGAGAAACACTTGTTTCGTCTCTCACTCGCACTCACATTGGCGACAGAGAGGCCCGAGAATAGCCGAAGACCCTTTGTTTGTCTCTCTCGAGTACACACGGACGCTTGCGCGTACACCAGCCCGCTCGCGTGTTAAGATCGTCGGCGAGGCGGGACTCATCCCCCCACTGTTATAATTTCGTACGTATAATTAAGTACGAAGATGGACCTGGGAACCTTTCTTATGTATTTTTTAATTCTCTACAACTTTTGTTCGAAACTTTTTTCGATTGAACACCTAGATTTCGAATTAGACTTCGCGTTTGCATCTCTTTTCGCATTTTTCGCAAAGTTCTCGGTGGCTGATCGAAAAAAAATTAGCACCATTCGATTCAGCGTCATCGAATTACCCTTACACAGAGTTTTTTCAGGACTTGAGGCAAAAAGTGCTTACTTTTCCTCGTTTTGTGTGGAGCAAGATAGTACGAGATAGTTGACCAAGCCTATCGAGCGTGCTCAACCAGCGACTGCTAGCGCCATCCGTTGGTTCAATTCGTCAAGAATGTAGCGGGCGAAGCTTTCGACATTTCGGCCTCTCGACTTCCTTGCCTCTCGCTACTTTGGTCACTCGTTGAGTTACTCCGTCGCTATATGAAGTTCGAAATTATGAACGCTCTTAATATTTACTAATTTATCTATAGAAACTCGATCGAAACATGTTCGATATTTAAGTTCATTCGAAATGTCGCCACTCACAGTTGTTTGCACTCGAAATGTTTTTTCAATATAAATTTTAATTCGAAATTTTCATGTGCGTGATTTTTATTTTTGACTTTAAAGACGTTCAAATGAAGGGCTCTTCTTATTTTGAACGTTCCACTATTTCCGTTTCGAAATACCGGCCGTTCTACAAAGATCCATTCAATATTTTGACCCTCACCCAAATTCGTCCCTTGTTCTGACAGAATTATTGACGGAGCGCCAAATTTGCAAATAACTTCGGTGGTCATGGCTTTTGCGACTGTATTCGCCTCTTGATTTTCCAAAGACAACGCTAGACTGTACTTTGTAAGTAAATCCTGAAAGGTAAGTATACACCTGATCCCTTTTCCCGTGATCGGTAGGGGTCCTACTACATCGACGGCACATTTTTCAAAAGCACGCGTCGGTGTGTCTGTGGTGACCATCGGGGCTTTTGCTTTTTTTCCTACTTTGTTTCTCTGACATTTGTCGCAGCGTTGTATATAGGTAGCGACGTCCTTTCTCATCCCAGGCCAATTATGCTTATTTCGCATCCTCTGCAGCGTTTGCTTGACGCCCTGGTGCCCACCTAGAGGGGCATTGTGGGGGCCACCCTAGAGGGGCCCCCTCTAGCTATGATTTCGATGCGATCACGCTCGTTGGGGCATGGTACGCCTATGCTGCAGCCATCCTCCTCGCTTTCGCTGTCGGTGCCGTCGCCCGGCCCGCGCGATGCACGCAGAGTTTCCCCCGGCACAGCGCTTCCCCGGGCCGTCTCGCCGGCACAAGGGGCCTAGCTAGCCGTGCGAGAGCGCTCTCTCCGTCCTTCTTCCTCTTGTGGCTCGGCCCTGTTCTCTTTTTCCTCTTTCTTTCGCTTGCGCTCGAGTGCGCTCGAGCACGTAAATGCGACTTAACGCGTCAGCGTTTGTATTTATTTTTCCAGCTTTATGCTGTATTCCGTAGTCGTATTCTTCCAATTTAATTCTCCATCTCATTAACCTTGATCCAGGATCTTTTACCCCGAACAACGATGTTAATGGCTTGTGGTCCGTTACGATTGTAAATTTCGTTCCGTAAATATACGGTCGAAATTGATTAACAGCCCACACAATTGCAAGTAGCTCTTTTTCGGTAGTGGAGCAATTTGTTTCGGCTTTGTTTAGCGTTCTACTAGCGTAACAAATTGGCAAATCTTCACCGATCTTCCCTTGAGACAATATTGCTCCGATCGCTTTATCCGATGCGTCTGTCGTAATAACGAAACGCTTTGAGAAATCGGGATATTGTAGTATCGGGGCGGTGGTTAAAGTTTCTTTCAGGCGTTCGAACGCGGCCTCACTTTGTTCCATCCACGCGAATTTAACCTCCTTTTTTGTTAAGTCGGTCAGAGGCTTCGCAATACTGGAGAAGTTTTTGATGAATCGGCGATAATATCCCGCCAGTCCCAGGAACGATTGTACGTCTTTCATAGTTTTCGGTGTTGGGAAATTTTTTACTGCCTCGATTTTGCTTTCATCGGGCTTTACTCCGACCTCGGTTATTATGTGACCGAAATATTGCGTTTCCTTACGCATACATTTGCAGTTTCTCGGTTGTATGCGTTGTGACGTTGTGTCACAGAAGGGCTGCCAACTGCACTGCCGCGCGTGGGCCCGCCGATGAGGGCGCCACTTTCGCTCCGCCGTGCGTACAACTCGCGACTATAGGCACGGAGGCATGCGCACTAGCCTCCCCGCGTGGCGCGCAAAAACCACCGGCAACCGCGAGCACGCCGGCGCCATGATATTCATTCGAGCGTTAGCAGGGATTGAGATAGAGCGGTGACCGGCGAACAGAGTAGAGACGAGCGTAGTAAGGAAAAGAAAATTGATTGTAGAGAGAAGAGTGAAGAGTTGAGGAAAAAGGAGGAAAGTAAGAAGTAGCGAGAAATAACGAGGAGAGACAGGAATAGAGACGAGAGCGGCGGAAAGGAATCGAGAAAGTGGCCAGCGAAGAAAGGAAAAGCGAGGAGGAAAGCGATAAGATAGAGAGAAAGCGTTGAAGGGAAAGGAAGGAAGGCGAAAACCGACCAGGAAAAAAATGCGCCGCGAGGAGCGAGCCGTCGCGCGGTAAGTCCTCATCTGGTTTTTTTTCTCTCCTCCCCTGAGCAGTCGTAACGCGAGCGGGATAAAATCGCGCGTTTGTAAGTATCGAGTTACTTTCGGCCGTTGTCCGGCCACGAGGCCGCTTCCCGGCGAAATAATATTGTTTCTCTTTTTTTCCTTTTGCCCAAGTTGGCGTCGATCGCGTTGTTTTTTTTTCTATTATTCTCGCGCGGGGACGACGCAACCCGGCCGGCTCCTGCGGAGAGGTACGAGTAACTCCCCAAAACAATAACAAGTCCGTGTTTGTCCCCGGTATTGGTCGAAAAACAAACAACGGTGCGTGTGCAGCGGCAGCCCTTCCCTGAGTTGCGAGATCGACTTGTAGACGCGCGAGCGCTGAGCGTCGGTGCCCTATTCCCCGCTAGGGGGAAACTGACAGTTCGCGCTCGAATTATTTTAGGTTAAGCCTGGCGGAAAACCCACGTCCTTTCTCCCTATCCAGCTTTCGCATTCCTCGGCGTGAAAGAGAGAGTGCGTGTGCGTGTGTATCTGCGCCCACAGGGGATCACCGCCATCGGAGTACGTCGAGGGGAGCCAGAGTGTCGGCCGGGGCGCCGGGGAAGCAGCGGTGAGTGAGGATATTTTCTCGCTGCGCCTCGACGACAGCGTTTCTGTAGCGTCTCATCAGTTTCGACGCAGCAGCACATTGGCGACTGAGACGTTTTCTCACTGAGCCTCGACGACAACGATTTCGCTGCGTCTCGCAGCTTTCATCGGCGCAGCGACTCGGCGAGTGAGAATATTTGCTCGCTGCGCCTCGACGACAACGACTTCGCTGCGTCTCGCAGCTTTCATCGACGCAGCGACTCGGCGAGTGAGAATATTTGCTCGCTGCGCCTCGACGACAACGACTTCGCTGCGTCTCGCAGCTTTCATCGACGCAGCGACTCGGCGAGTGAGAATATTTTCTCGCTGCGCCTCGACGACAGCGTTTCTGCAGCGCCTTGGGGATTTCGACGACGCAGCACCTCAGCGACTGAGGAACTTTTCTCGCTGTGCATCGTCGACAGCATTTTCGCAGCGCCTTGGGGATTTCGACGACGCAGCACCTCAGCGACTGAGAAACTTCTCTCGCTGTGCATCGTCGACAGCATTTTCGCAGAGCCTTGGGGATTTCGACGACGCAGCACCTCGGCGAGTGAGAGACTTCTCTCACAGCGCTCGACGACAACGTCTTTGCCGAGCTGGGCAGTTTCGACGCAGTGCCACCTCGGTGAGGGAGGGCGTTTCTCACTACGCTTTGACGCCGACGTTGTACCGCGCTCCTGGGAGTTCGACACCGCACCGTCACCAGTGAGAGTCTCCTCTCGCTGCACCTTGGCGCCCCCGCCCCCACCGCGTTTTTTGGATTTCGAAGCCACAGCGCGGGAGTATCACCGGCAGTCAACGGAAACTACGTGGGAGAGCGCGTGTGCACAGTGTGAGAGAGTCGCGTTCCCCAATCCCCTCCCACGGCGAATTTCTTCCGTAATTATTTCAGGCCATTTTTGTTGGATTATTGCGCTATTCTTTTACGTTTTTTTTGGGAATCGCTTGACCGTTCGGTGGCGAGTAATATTGTAATTTTTTTTTGGCGTGTACATATTTTTCGTGCTGCGTGCGAGCGTCTCGCACACTTTTTTTTCTGCGCTTCGCTCGAGAGGAATCCGAGTTTGTTTGCGATTATCGCGGATTTTTTTTTGTGGGTATCAGCCGTTATTTCGCGAATATCTCGGATCTTCTTTTTTGTACTTTTATTTAGCGTGTGGCCTGCGAGTGTCTCGCCCACTGTATTGCGCGCTTCGCTCGAGAGGAATCCGAGTTCGTTTGCGATTGTCGCGGACCTTTTCTGTATCCGCCGTTATTTCGCGAATAACTCGGATCGTTTTTCTTTTCTTTTGTTTTTCTTCGGCGTCGTATCCGAGTTTCTTGGGTTATCATTTGAGACTTCATTTTTTTGGTTTTTTTTGGGATTTCTTTCGCCACGTTTCGCTATGCTTATTTAACCCCTCGCTAGCGAGTGACACGAGTCATTTTGCGCGTATTTCGAGTTCTTGTTTTGTTTAGCCCGCGAGTTTATTTGGCGATCATCGCGGATTCTTTTTTTGGCTTAATAGGCGAGTTTCGTTTGCGATTGCTTCGGATTCTTTTTGCCTTATTATTCGAATCTCTCGCGCCATCATTTCGGATACCTTCTGTGTATTGCTTGAATTTCAGTTTTTTTTGTTAAAGCACAATCACTAGTTTCGTTTCTCTGGGTTTTTTTTGTGTGCTATTCGGGGCTTTCTCCCCCCCCCCCCCCCCGTCCCCGTTCCCCCGCTTCCCCCCTGGCTTTGCGTGAGCGGTGCGCCGAGTACGTTGACGCGATACTCCCAAGGTATAGCGTAAGAAGCCATCGCGTCGGAGAACTACCCCTGAGGTACATCGGGAGGACGACTAGGACCTGCCCATACGATTCGCTCATAGAGAGCTGGCGCCCAACTACGACACGGGGAGCTAGCGCACGCTACTCCCCCCCCACGCGCCGCACCGGGAATCTCTCCCGGTATATTTTTGGCGTACCTCTCGTCCTGACGAGAGGAGCGTCATAGCGTAACTTCGCTGTCCTCAGCCTCGCTAACACTTCTCTCAAGCGATTATTGTGCTCGGCGAGTGAGGTTCCGTATATCACGATGTCGTCGAGGTAAACGTAGCATTTTAACCCCTGTAAACCGGTTAATACCGTGTCCATCAATCGCTGAAAAGTCGGAGGTGCATTTTTTAGTCCGAACGGCATACGGTTGTACTCGTAGTGACCCAGGGGCGTGGAAAAAGCGGTTTTTGCTTTATCCATCTCAGCCATCGGGATCTGGTGAAATCCTGAGGCGAGATCCAAGGTCGTGAAGTATTTTGCCTTTCCCAACTGATCCAATATCTCGTTGATATTGGGCAGTGGATAAGAGTCGCCTTCTGGCCCGAGATTTAGTTTGCGGAAGTCGACGACGACTCTTTTCCGAATTGTGCCATCGGTATCTGCGTTTTTGGGCACGACGAGCAACGGAGCATTCCATTGGCTCGTACTGGGGTGGATTACTCCGTCCTCTAGCATTTGTTGTGCCTGTTTCTGCACTTCCTTCCGGTACTCCTCTGGCAATCGGTACGGACGTACTTTGATCGGCGTTGTTCCAGGTTTCATAGATATTCGGTGCTCGACGGCATCGGTGTAGCCTAGTTTTTCTCCTTCTAGGTGAAATATGTCGGAGAATTCCTCGCAAATTTCTCGAAGTTTCTTTTCTTCTTCCGAGTTTAAATGCGAGTCCCCTCTGACCTCCAGTTAGATTTTTTCCGATCGCTCCTTACTATATTTCCCTTAACTGTGCGGTACCTCGCGAACTTCCTTTTGCTCGCATTTTTCCGCGGGCTCATTTTTGGTCCAGTCGAGTTCCTTGATCTCGACGGTCGGTCGTTTTATTATTTGTGCCTCTTCTAGGGCGTTCATTATTAGAACAGGACAGGCGTGCGTCTCTGGCCTCACTATGCCTTCGCCAAGTGTTATTCCCGGGCGGATTTCCTGTTTTTCTACATAACCAGCGCCTTCCCCTGGCGTCCTGGCCCACAATATATATTCTGACCGGGCGGGTATTTTTATTTGCTTCGATCCGCGTACGAAGCGTAACTTTTCCCTAAAAATTTGGAATATCCTGCCGCCCAATATACGCCTGTCCCATAATGGTCGACCGACCTCTGAAGGGTGGGTAGATGGGGTGATTCTGGACCGAAAAGTCCTCTTCCATTTTTTCCTCCGACGCCCCTCTGATTAGATATTAATTAATTACGTTCAGCCAATAGGACGCGTCGGATAAGCGGGCTACACGGCGAGTAGTGGTGTGCGTGCAAGCGTAGCAGCCTTGGAAGCGTGCGTGTAAAGCGCGAAGGACTTCGATAGTGTGCGTGCGTTGGTGTGAGAGAGTGTGGAACGTCGAACGTTGCCAAAAACATGAATAGAGCGAGGTAGTGTTAGTGAAGGCGCAACAATGTAAGGAGGAACGATAAAAACTGATTGCGTTTGCAATCAGTTTTCGAATGAATTGTTAAATGCAATGAAAAAAATGTCGATGATTTTGAATCACGACTGGACGAAAATACAATTTTTGATTAATTTTTTGGAATTACGATTTACGAAGCTTGTCAAATCATTTAGTTCTGGTTTTGAAAAAAATATTTTTGGAAAAAATTTTTATTGCATTTTAGAGAAAAATGTTGATTCTTCAATTTGTTTGAAAATCAAATGCTATTTCCGATTGAATATTTTAGCAATACAATGAAATTGAACTTTTCGAACTTTGCTGATTGCAATTAGAACAAAAATATTGCGATTACATTCAGTAAAAAAATCAACATTTCAAATGGTTTAGATTTCAAGGAAAAAAGCATTAATAATACTGTTTAATAACAGTGGCAGGAAGTTTGAAAAAAAGTTGATGATGACTCGAGCGTCACGCGAGTATTGCTTGCGGACACTACTCGGATGGGTGACCGCTCAATTCCAAAAAAAAATTAGTAGTTCAAATCGTTTATATTATTTTCAGAAAAAATGCATTATTTTCACTGTTTAATAACAGTGGTATCAAGTTATTAAAAAAGTTGATGATGACTCGAGCGTCGCGCGAGCTTATCTTATTGCATGCGGACACTACTCGGATGGGTGACCGCTCGAAAATAAAAAAAAAATTGAGTTAAAAAATACAATTCTTCGCGTTGTTCACGTGAAGTTATTGAAAAAGCACTGATAAGCACTGTTTAAATGACACTTATATGCTGTGAAAACAAAAAAAATAAAAAAATTATTAGGTCTCGATCCCCGATCGCTAACGCCGGGATGTAATTACTCTCAACTCTAAACGAATATTAATTGTAATGATACAAGATAAAATTCGTTCGACGCAATTTTTTTGTAATTGCATTCAAACAATATTTGAAAATGTTTACTGTACTTTCTGAAATCCACAATTTTTTTTTACTTATCAGTACTTTTTTCAATAATTTCTCGTGAACAACGTGAAGAATTGTATTTTTTAATTCACAATTTTTTTTTTAATTTTCGAGCGGTCACCCATCCGAGTAGAATCCGCATGCAATACGATGAGCTCGCGCGACGCTCGAGTCATCAACTTTTTTTTTAACTTCATGCCACTGTTATTAAATAGTGCAAATAGTGTTTTTTTCATAAATAAATATAAACAATTTGAAATATTGACTTTTTTTATTTATCCCCCCTCCCCCCGGAATCGAGCGGTCACCCATCCGAGTAGTGTCCGCAAGCAATACTCGTGCGACGCTTAAGTCATCAACTTTTTTTCTAACTTCAAGCCACTGTTATTAAACAGTGTTAACAGTGAATTTTTTCTTAAAATAACATGAACGATTTTAAATATTGACTTTTTTTATTAATCCCCCCCCCCCCCTGGAATCGAGCGGTCACCCATCCGAGTAGTGTCCGCAAGCAATATTTGCGTGACGTTCGAATCATCATCAACTTTTTTTCAAACTTCCTGCCACTGTTATTAAACAGTATTATTAATGCTTTTTTCCTTGAAATCTAAACGATTTGAATTGTTGATTTTTTTATTGAATGTAATCGCAATATTTTTGTTCTAATTGCAATGAGCAAAGTTCGAAAAGTTCAATTTCATTGTATTGCTAAAATATTCAATCGGAAATAGCATTTGATTTTCAAACAAATTGAAGAATCAACATTTTTCTCTAAAACGCCATAAAGATTTTTTCCAAAAATATTTTTTTCAAAACCAGCACTAAATGATTTGAGAAGCTTCGTAAATCGTAATTCCAAAAATCTAATCAAAAATTGTATTTTCGTCCAGTCGTGATCCAAAATCATCGACATTTTTTTTCATTGCATTTAACAATTAATTCGAAAACTGATTGCAAACGCAATCAGTTTTTATCGTTCCTCCTTACATTGTTGCGCCCTCACTAACACTACCTCGCTCTATTCATGTTTTTGGCAACGTTCGACGTTCCACACTATCGAAGTCCTTCGCGCTTTACACGCACGCTTCCAAGGCTGCTACGCTTGCACGCACACCACTACTCGCCGTGTAGCCCGCTTATTCGACGCGTCCTATTGGCTGAACTTAATTAATTAATATCTAATCAGAGGGGCGTTGGAGGAAAAAATGGAAGAGGACTTTTCGGTCCAGAATCACCCCATCTACCCACCCCTCAGAGGTCGGTCGACCATTATGGGACAGGCTGTATACGCTTTGTATTTCACGATAAGGTCCCTTCCCAGCAGCCCGTCGACCTCCAGAGGTACGTCTTTGCTGACTTCGTGGAAATCGTGTTTGATAACGGACGTAGGGGTCTTTATCTCCAGTTCCGCTTTGCAGAGTGAGCGGAAGGCCGTTCCTCCAAGGCCGTGGAGTTTGATTACTTCATCGACGATAGGAGTATCGTCGCGCAGTTCGTTGACCCGGACTATGCAGCATTATGCACCTGTATCGCAGCGTAACGTGAGAAGTCCTTCACGCGCTTGCGACGAGCGAAAATGCAGGTCACTAGGGTGGATGCTCGGGCCTGAAGCACTGACTTGGCAAATCCTTGCCGGGGCGTTGGCGCACCGTGCCTCGGCTTTGCCGTGCTGTAGATCCCCGATTGTTTTTCATCTTGAACTTTCTCTCGCGTTTCGACTTTTGTCGCCGTTAGCGTGTCCACCGCGAGAGAGCTTATTGTCCTCTGATTTTCGGAGCTTGAACTTTTCTCCGGTGTCCCTTTGTACGGGAACCTTCCATTTTGTCCCTGTGTCGTGAGTTGACCCGATCCTCCTTGGTCCTTGATCCTTTTTCGGCAATCTCTAATTTTGTGGCCTTTCTTTTTACAATAATGGCACATAATATCCAACTGTTCGATCGTTTTTGTCTTCGCAGGCAGGCTCTTCCGCGATTGTCCTGACGACTGGCCCTGAGTGGCCTATGCTGTCTGTGTACCTCCCCAGGACTTTCGTTTGTCGCTGAACGAGGTGTAAGATGGTCCTTGGTATTTTTGTTGGGTTCGCTCCTCTCCATGGGAGAACCTTTTCGCGATTATCCGCGTCGCTTCTATTCCCTTTTCCTCCTCTATTGCCCCTCTAATTGCTTCTCGGAGATTCGTGTAGCCTCAAGATCTTGCTCAGAGCTGAAGGTCCCTGCGTAACCCTCGCTCGAAGTTGTTAAGGGCGAACTGACGGAGTAACTGTTCAACGGCCTTTTTCCCAATTTCGTGGGTGATTTCTGCCGTACAGCCGGCGATTAACTACATTGTTATGGTTTCTACACGATGCGCGTATGCTTGCACCGATTCCTCGGGCTGTTGTCGACATGTATTGACCTCGACCTGTAGCGCGGGAACTGTACGTTGTTTTTCGTACAACGTACGTAGCTCTTTTAATAGCTCCTCTACGGTTTGGAGATCGCGAAAGCGCAAATCTGCGGCCGCTCGGCCTTGTATTTTCAAACTTAATGTGGCAGTGAGGAGGTTCGGACGGTTCGCGGGATCCACCGAATCTGCAGCGTATTTTGCCGCCCTAATAAAGTCTGTAACAAGCTCCGGTTTGGAGGCAACGAATACAGGGAGACTGTTTCTCGCAGCCTTTATTGTCATGTACTCTACTGTATTTGGCATGTTTGCTGTATGCGGATTCAGCAATGAAAAATCGTCGAGATTTATTTCACGCGCGCGCTTAGTAGTCCAGTCACCTTAGGCCATATTTTACAAAGTTCTATTCAAGAGGGGAACCCTCTCGCCAATTTTTTCATAGGTTGTTTGGACCTACAAGAATATAATCGTCAATTTTCGGACTTTCCAAAGTATATATTTCAACAATAAAAAAATTATTGAAAAAAAAAAAATTGATATTTTTGAGATATCTTTTTTGGAACGCGTCCTATCGAAAAAAGTTTCGAATAAAATTTGTTCATCATAATGTCCTCTGTAAAAAAGGTCTTAAAAAAGTGCTAACATTGTTAATTAAGCGGTACATGGCAAATGAAAATTAAAATTCTACATTTCGTTTTTGGAACCGCAATCAGGTGTTTATCAACATATCGGTTTGAAAGTCGTACATGATGTAGAGAAGCCAAACCTCAAGAGAATCGCGCAAGATTCATCGATCTGCGAGATATAGTTTAGCAACAATCTGCGATCATCGAAAAATCGTTGCCCTTCAATACAGTTTGAAAACAAAGGCCCACAGGGTGGGAAAAAATCGAGGAGCTTCGTATCATCATGCACAAGCGATTTGAGAAAAAAAAATTAAAAATTTGTAGAAAATAGATACTGTTTTTCGGCGATTTCTGAATTTTGCTAATAAACAAAAACAATTCCGACCAAAGTTGCAAAGATATCGAAAAAATTATTAAACCGTCGAACTAGTTTTTGAAAAACGAACAATTAAAAAAAAAAAACTTGCAATATTTTGATTACAGCCCGAGATATGAATGTTTTTACGTTTGTCCAATTTTATATTGTTGTAATAAAGATTTATGCAAAATTCGAGTTCCTCAGCAATCCCTACGCTTCCGGCCATGGGATTCAATAAAATTATTCTCTTTACGAGCAATTATGCCATCGCAGTTATCAATGTATTCCGATCGACGGCTGGCCGTCACGATAGTCTATAAAACTATCATCACGATAGTTTTATTGATGAGAAAAAGAAAAAAAATGTTGCAAGAAAAATTGATTATAAATGCATTGCCAGCTTATTGTAATGAATGAAACAGTTTCTAAGAAAAGATTTATTTATGATACCTTTTCCCATCCATAGTTAAATAATTTTAAAGCATGTTTACATGTAAAATTTGTGAAAAATATGGTCATGGGTCTGCTATGGGGTGAACATAATTTTCAAGAACACCATCGCGTTCGTAAGAAAAAATCACGTAAAATTAAAAAAAAAATTGTTCTACGGCCATTTTTAAGTAAGTTATTATATTTGTTAACTAAGCCGCTCGCGCGGGGCTGCGGAGTAAGAGGGGCCATCCTCACCGCGCCGCCCGGCCGCGAACTCGAATTTTTGCATAAATCTTTATTACAACAATATAAAATTGAACAAACGTAAAAACATTCATATCTCGGGCTGTAATCAAAATATTGCGAGTTTTTTTTTTTAATTGTTCGTTTTTCAAAAACTAGTTCGATGGTTTAATAATTTTTCCGATATCTTTGCAACTTTGGTCGGAATTGTTTTTGTTTATTAGCAGCAAAATTCAGAAATCGCCGAAAAACAGTATCTATTTTCTACAAATTTTTTTTTTTTTTTTCTCAATTCGCTTAAGCATGATGATACGAAGCTCCTCGATTTTTTTCCATCCTGTGGGCCTTTGTTTTCAAACTGTATTGAAGGGCAAAGATTTTTCGATGATCGCAGATTGTTGCTAAACTATACCTCGCAGATCGTCGAATCTTGCGCTATTCTCTTGAGGTTCGGCTTCTCTACATCATGTACGAGTTTCAAACCGATATGTTGATAAACACCCGATTGCGTTTGCAAAAACGAAATGTAGAATTTTCATTTTCATTTGCCATTAACCGCTTAATTAACAATGTTAGCACTTTTTTTTAGGACCTTTTTTATAGAGGACGTTATGATGAACAAATTTTATTCGAAACTTTTTTCGATAGGACGCGTTCCAAAAAAGATATCTCAAAAATATCAATTTTTTTTTTTCAATAATTTTTTTATTGTTGAAATATACACTTTGGAAAGTCCGAAAATTGACGATTATATTCTTGTAGGTCCAAACAACCTATGAAAAAATTGGCGAGAGGGTTCCCCTCTTGAATAGGTCTTATGCTAAGGTGACTGGACTACAGTATCTACGGGGCTGAAAGATTAGTCCCCGTCGGTCGTAGATTCGTCCGGATTGGAAAAACGTACGCGTTTCGGAAATTGAAGTTTCACTAAAGTTTCCGGTGATAGATACAAACTTTCCGCGCTGCTAGTTTCGCGTCTGCGTTCTTTGGGCTGCTCTTCGTCGTCTAAGAGCTAATATACTACCCGTGACTCGAAAAATGAATCTAAGGACCGCGATAAATGACGGTTACCTCGCAAACATAAACGGTTATACTGTTCGTCGTCCGACATATGCGTTAACTAATTTCTCTGGCTTTGGAGGGTCTCAGAAAAAATAAAATGTTCCATCACTTACAGGTGGATGATCGCAAGTTGCATGACGATTCTCATGACGTTTCTCGTACAGGATCTTCGTCCTCTTCGCGTTCCTTTGCTTGACGCGGCTGTCTTTGTTGAGTCCTTGATGCAGTTGGGCCTTCCGGTGATTCTCGGGATCCGGGATTTCTCTTACGTAGCTCGACTCGATCGCAGCACGTTCCGTACGTAATTTTTCGACTCGATTGATGCAGGCACTCTCACACGCGAGGTGGCTTGGTCACTTCGTTCGCGATAGACGAGTATGCACTCGTATTTTGTGATTTAAAGCGATAATTGAGTTGTGGCGATCCCACTGCTGCCACCAATGTTGTGTCCCGAGATTTCAAGATAGAGACTATCGTGAAATAGGGATGAAGATTTTGGGATCTACGCCAAACGAGTTAAACTCCAACTCAAGCAGCTACAAAATACTTGTAAAATTTATTGACTAGATTGGTTTAAAAAGGTTTAATAAGAAGTACAAGTTGATGGTTTTGCCTTCGAACCAAACCCGTCGCTGCCCTGATCAAGACTGACTTTCGGGATCGATACGTCGTCGCTCGAAAGGTGACGGCTATCGATCTTTTGCAATAATCTGACGAAGCATTGTTGCAATTATTTGCTGTCAATTGCCCAATTCTGCTGCGATAAGCAGTTGAATGCTCTTTTATTCGTTCGGTGATTGACCGCAGTTCGGTCACTGACCGATGTTGTAAAATGGGGAAATTCCGGTCACAACAGGTGACTTTCGGAGCTTCAAATTTTTTTTCAATTTTTCCCCAACGTATTCAACTTGACTGAATCGATACAGAAAATAAAAAAGTAGGTGACTCTGAAATTGAAAAAGAATATATTTTTTTCCAATAAAAACTTCTTCGTACCCCCATAAGGGTGACTTCCGGGTCTTCGAATTTGTCGTCAATTTTTTCCCTGACGTATTCCACCTCACTGCATCGATATAACAAATGAAAAAGTGGGTGACTCTGAAATTGAAGAAAATAAATTTTTTTAAATGAATTTTCTTCTCACCCTTATAAGGGTGACTTCCGGAGCTTCGATTTTTTTTTTCAATTTTTTCCCTAACGTATTCCCCTCACTAAATCAACATGAAAAATAAAAAAGTGGGTGACTCTTCAATTCCCGAAATTAGAGTTAATTGAACATTTTTACCCCCACTAAGGGTTGGTTCCGGGGGTCCGATTTTGATACTGATTTTTTCCAGAGTGCTATTTGTAATTTCCAACCCATATAAAAATCAAAAAAGTGGGTGACTCTTTCATTTCGGAAAATATAATTTTTTTTCGATTTTCTTGCACCATAATAGGGGTAATATTGGGGTAAACATTTTTTTTTAATGCTTCATTTGTCATTTATATCCAACTGTGACCTAAATATGTCCAAAAACGTTC
The DNA here is from genome assembly GCA_959613375.1 of Heteropelma amictum. Taxonomy (NCBI): domain Eukaryota; kingdom Metazoa; phylum Arthropoda; class Insecta; order Hymenoptera; family Ichneumonidae; genus Heteropelma; species Heteropelma amictum. The sequence goes on from OY390729.1 coordinate 1,981,349, forward strand.
CCCAATAATTTTTTTTCAAAAATTTATTTTTTCGCTGCATACCAACGATGCAAACTTCAGAGTCATTATTGTAACCACTTCTTTACGTTACAATATTCAGTCATAAAGAATGATTGTTTCTCATCTAGTTGTTGTCTGATAGTTTGTTTTACTGTTTTTAATAATAGATATAAATTTTATCTGTCAATTTTCCCCAAAATAAATGTATCCTGGAAATTGATAGATCCAGGAATGTTCCATCTCATGTTGTGCCTCATTGGGATTTCATTTTATTCATTCAATATTATATCTCTAGAAAAGGACGATAGGGGTTCTTCAATCAAATTTGGCAGCGAAAAAACAAGAAAAATTGCTTCGCGTAGTTTCTGAAAAAATTTGAATTATTTAAAAAAAAATTAGTTATCGAACACTTCATATATCTACAGTATTGCGGGCTGTAGCAAAATAATAATATACAGCCTGTCCCATAATGGTCAACCGACCTCTGAGGGGTGGGTAGATGGGGTAATTTTGAACCGAAAAGTCCTCTTCCATTTTTTTCTCGTAAAGCGCGAAGGAGGTCGATAGTGTGCGTGCGTTGGTGTGAGAGTGTGGAACGTCGAACGTTCGCGAAAACATGAATAGAGCGAGGTAGTATTGGTGAGGGCGCACCATGTAAGGAGGAACGATAAAAATTGCGTTTGCAATCAGTTTTCGAATTAATCGTTAAATGCAATAAAAAAAAATGTCGATGATTTTGAATAGCGACTGGACGAAAATACAATTTTAGATTAATTTTTTGCAATTACGATTTACGAAGCTTCTAAAATCATTTATTGCTGTTTTTGAAAAAAACATTTTGGGAAAAAATCTTCATCGCAATTCAGAGAAAAATGTTCATTCTTCAATTTGTATGAAAATCAAATGCTATTACCGATTGGATATTTTCGCTATACAATGAAATTGAACTTTCCGAATTGCTCATTGCAATTAGAACAAAAATATTGCGATTACATTCAATAAAAGAGTTCAATATTTCAAATCGTTCAGATTTCAAGAAAAAAAGCATTATTAACACTGTTTAATAACAGCGGCATGAAGTTAAAAAAAAAGTTGATGATTCGAGCGTCGCGCGAGTATTGCATGCGGACACTACTCGGATGGATGACCACTCTATTCCAGAGGAGGGGGGGAATTAATAAAAAAAAGTCAATATTTCAAATCGTTTATGTTAATTTATGAAAAAAAAACACTATTTGCACTGTTTAATAACAGTGAGATGACGTTAAAAAAAGTTGAGGATGACTCAAGCGTCGCGCGAGTATTGCTTGCGAACACTCACTAAGATGGGTGAGCGCTCGAAAATTTGAAAAAAAATTGTGAATTAAAAAATACATTTCTTCATGTTGTTCACGAGAAGTTATTGAAAAAGGTACTGATAAGTACTGTTTAAATGACAGTTAACTGATTGCTAACGCAATCAGTTTTTATCGTTCCTCCTTACATTGTTGTGCCCTCACTAACACTATCTCGCTCTATTCATGTTTTCGGGCACGTTCGACGTTCCACACTCTCTCACACCAACGCACGCACACTATCGACCTCTTTCGCGATTTACACGCACGCTTCCAAGGCTGCTACGCTTGTACGCACATCACTACTCGCCGTGTAGCCTGCTTATTCGACGCGTCCTATTGGCTGAACTTAGTTAATTAATATCTAGCCAGGGGGGCATCGGAGGAAAAAATGGAAAAGGACTTTTCGGTCCAGAATCACCCCATCTACCCACCCCTCAGAGGTCGGTTGACCATTATGGGACAGGCTGTATATCGATATCATATAAATATAAATTGAATAAAAAATTACAATGAAGTAAACTCAATAAAAACTATACATTTCTCGTGGGACAATTAATTTTTTCCGAATAATTTTACAATAAGTCCCTGCAGATGAGTTATATCATTGATCGATCTCTAACTAACATTTAAAAGTTAACCTAACCTTGGTATCCGGAAAACTTGTTAGAAAAACAATTTTTTTTACACATGTATTATTTTCAAATATTCTACTATTCTAAACACGTTCGTCGCCGTATAACCCGTGCCTGGCTGACGGGTATCCGTGGAAGCCCCGCGAGAAACTTGACTGAATCACTCTGGGCGCCGAACGTGTCAACTACTCTACGGAAAACTATTATTAAAAAATATTATATTTAACATTACAAATAAATGGTTTAGTAATATTAAATAATAAAAATAAATATATTAAATCAGTTCGGAACGATGAACGGCCGTATGATGTGTAAAATGATATATAAAATTCAATGTAAATTTCCAACCAACGATACACGATGTATGCAGATGATGCATGCGTAAAATGATTTTATCGCGATTTTTTTCGAGATCTACTTGACAATTTTCCATGATAAGGAACAAATGTTTTTTGTTGTGACGTTTCTATCCATCGGAAACATTGCCGATAGTTGCATTTCAGACTGTGTCTCGAACGTCTTAGTTTTGCATGACGAACACAACCATGTATCCGGAAGCCCAGTGAATTTGGAGAAAATGTAATTCCATATTCATGCAGCAAGAAACCAATTTCGGCACAATATCACAATAATCATTCGACAATTCCTAATGATGACTGATTTTATTGGGACACTTCTCGTGCCAGCTATAACAAAAATATAAAAATTTTCGCAATAATAATGACAAGAATATTATTTGAATTATATCATGAAAACATTCAAATACGACAAACCTATTGTTCCATCGTATTCTGTTTAACCACGAAATGAATAGCGGCAGCATAGATCGGCCAAAAATAAGCTGATCCGGTTTTGTTCCATTGAGGGCTATACGTGGCGCCTTATTCATGACATAAAAACTCTCCTGTTAACGAGAATTGTTTCTACGTTTCCATCAACCGCTCACGAAGACTGAACTCGAGAAAACCTTGATTGTATCCTCGTCAAAGATCTGCATCAGCCATTTTAAGTCCGTTCAAACAGTCTGCTGCCAAATCAAACATTCGTGGATGATGGAATCTTCATGAAAGCTGAATTCTGATTCGTAGAAGCGGCCGTTAAGCAATCGGTGAACCGTTTCATTTCTCTTGAAACTCACATAGTCAGCGGTGCCGACACCATTCCACTCCCAACTCAAAATTCCTAATTCTTTTCGAGAATTCGATAAAACGCTTTATCTCTTTTTTTGCTTTACAAATAAAAAAAAGTCATGCATAAATCGCACAAAATTTCAACATGTCATCATTCAACTCACGACCCTCACAACTATCCAAACCCGTAAAAATATGAAGAAAATAACAAATATAAACTGAAAACAGAAAACTCTTTAACGCCATATCGAATTATTCCGGTATTTACAAACTAGTACAATGATTCGGATAGTTACGTGACGACTAAACATAAAAAATCAATCAATCTATATACGAATATATAGTCTTGAAGGAATTCGATTTCACAATCCAGTACAAACCAGGGAGAGTAAATACAAACGCAAACGTACTCTCCCGTAATCCGATTATTTTGCCTATCAAATGCAAATGGCGAATTAACGTGTCTCCACACGAAAAACGAATCCTAAATCTTAATCCGGGAATAGCGGGAATATATACATCCTCGTCATACTCTTATTCCCAGGGTAAAAATAAACTTCAGAAAATCAAAAAATCTGATTCCGAGGAAGAAATTCCGGAAACTTCCGTGGAAAATCAGTCTAACAAAATTCCTCATATACCTGAACCCGCAGATGTGGCAATCCCGAGAGAAACACACACGGATACGGTCACTGAAGGAAGTTCCGAAATCTGAAATCATAATGAACGGCCTGATCATCCGTCATTTCAGAACCTCAGTAATAAAGAAAAACAAAATCTCGCGAACGAAATTCAGAACCTCAGTCTAGACAATCCAAATCTCCGCGAGAAAAATAAAAATCAGAGCATTGAGACAAGCGCATCTCAAAACTTAAATCAAAATCTTGAAAATAAAGATTTTAATCAGAACATCGGGATTAATGATTCCAAAAATGAAAACCAAAATTTTAATCAGAGCATCGAGACCAAAAGATCTCAAAGCAAAAACGAAAATCTTGAAGAAAATTCGATCTATCGATCAAACAAACCGAAATCGGGTATCAAACAAAGCAGTCGCGCTAGTCGACATCTTTCATTCAGAAATCTATCGATTCACGATAAATCATCATCGTCTGATGAAGACGCAGATAAAACAATTACGATACCTGTAAACACAGAATATATCAATAAAACTCCTATATCTTCAGATGCAGAATCAGTAAAAGATGACGCACAAGAAAGTGTAGTTATAATAGGAGAAAAACTCGCTTCAAACAACCCAACTACACTTAACCCAAAAGAAAATCAAGAATCATCACAGCATATAAGCACTACGCCCAAAGTTTAGAAAATCTTCAGCGATCTCTCACATACTTCAACTCCTTACGACTCGAAAATCGCTAAACATAAAGGAATTCAAAACCAAAATAATTTTCAACGAAATCTTGCTAGGGAACTCTTAGAAAAACGCTTACATAAATCAACAGATTATACTCCTTCCCCTGCAAGACGAGTTAGGAAAAAATTTAATGAATCTATCAATGATAAAAGAATGGAATTAGATTCGGCAACAGACAGACTCTCCCCAGAAAATATGTCTCTCACAGAGGAAGCGCTCATGCAACAAAGCATTCAAAATATAACTATGCATGAAGATAACATTAACATAACTCCAATGCAAATGTCAATTTTGGAAAAATCAGTCGATAGAGTATCTTCGGAGGAGGATATGAAAATAATTATAGAAAGTGCACCGGCCGTAACAAAGCCGAAAATAATCATTCCTCGTGCCGCTATTCAAAACTTGGAGGCACTGTTACGTCCCGGGAGAGGGAGTACGAGTCTTGTGACCACCGGATTTGGAGCGCGAAGATTTGAATATCTTTCGCCGGAGAGTCTGTTGGCTGGTCCGCGACTCGCGAAATACAAATTTATTATCAATGTGGGTTTTTATACCCGATACTCTTCAGAGATATTTCGGAAGTTCTGGATCAGAGAAATCTTCGAGTGATTTCCCGAATAAAATATTAGCCGATTGAACAAATTAACAGAGTTTTATTTAATATTTATGTCACTATTGTTTTATAAGTTTGGTACAATTTATTATTTATCGATAATAATTCGGATTATCGCGGATTGAGAGATCTCAGTCTCGTCAATTGAGTTTTAATAAATCGGTCGAAGTCCGGATAATTTCTCAGTTAATTTTTGTCTGGATTTTAACGGACGTTACGACGACGTGAACCAGAGTTAAACTTTTATCGAAGTGTGTATGGAATAGAACTGAACAGAGTTTATATAGTGAGTTTTGATCGAGGTAGTGGGAGATTATTCGCGTCTCCCTCGGATTAACAAAAACGCATTCATACGCTATAGGATGTAGGTCAGATTTAGTATGGGAGGAGATCTCCCTATTTTTAAATGTTACAAAGTTGTTATTTAAAGTTCATACATAGAGGTTTCGTTTTAAGAGTTTTTTTTATAACAGTGGTGCATAGACGCACGCAATGCGTCTAGCAATCGTTAACCCATTTTTGGCTTCCGGGTGTTTGCTTTTTGAGTTCGAGCATTCGTTACTTTGGGTAGGGGTTATCGTAGTTCAAAAATAAAAGGCAGTACATTATAAAGTTTATGTCGTACTGCGTGCGTGTATCGAAAGATAATTAGAAAAGGAGGAAAAGATGTTTGCTGTGGGAAAACACTTGAAGAGTTTTTCCCGTGCCCTGTTTTAACTTTTACGACTTTTCGAGGAAGTGTCCACTGTCAATCTCAGAGGAGGTTTGTTACTAGATTTATAAAAGAATTTGTAACCAGTGGCTTTTTATATTAAGAAGAGTCTAATAGTGAAAAGTAGGACGTTACACGTGCCGTGAGTTTTTGAACGAGGGGTATTTTACGACTGTCATAAATTTGGGTGCACTTAGTGACTACATATGCTTCGCCGAAAGAAGATACCAATAGACGCGTGCCCTGCAAGTACCTACTGTTGGTATTGCGTGTTTTCAATGGGGGCTAAAAAAAAAGTTCGAGCGTGAGAGCTGGGACGTAACAGCACAACCGCTTCGTAGATCCACAAGAGAGAGAAATCCAAAGAGATGTCCCTGTTGTACCGACGGTGAACACCATATACAACTCAAGAAACCTCGTATTCAAAGAAAAGCAATGAAAAGCAAGAAACAAATTCAAATTCCAGAAACCATTGTTGAAATGTCCCCTCAAAATATTGTATCAACAATTAACGAAAATAATGATAAAGAAAAGGGTTCATCCAACACTGAAGAAGCTAGATTATCGATATTATGTGACGATATTTCAAAAATATATGCGTCAATGACCAAAGATATTCCAGCAAATGTATCAGGATCACAGACTTTTCAGGTAGAAAATGATTCAGAAGATAGTCAGAAATCACGTAACGGCAAAAACGAAAATATAATTCCACCTCCAATAGAAATTGCATCGCAAAGATCGTCAAACAGCGATAGCAATTCAGATTCAGATACATTTAACGTTATAGAATCAAGAGATAATTTAGAAATGAGTAAAGATCATTATATTTGCTTTGTATCTGCAGATGGAATAGTTTCCAGCGAAATCGGTAAAAGACTGATCGAATTAGGATTATTGAAAAATTTAACTCCTCAAAATACATTTGAAGTCGGTCAAGTCCTTTTATCAGGCACACCAAAAAAGAAAGTTTTCGCTTTAGTAATCCAAGATCACAGCACAGCATCTTTAATTCAAGATAACGTTATTAAAGCATTTAAAAATCTAAAAATCAAAATGAAAAAATTGAACATTAAATCAGCTTCGATCTCTCGTAAACGTAGTAACCTAGACGATACAATCTGGAACAAAATAAAAAATATCATCAGATCGGTCTTCGACCAAACAAACATACAAATCAAAATATGCAAAGACGAAATCACAATACCCCCTGTGGAAGATTTAAACGACATAATCAAAGAACGCCATGAATCATGACGGCATGACTGTTCCGATAGCAGGTCATAAATGCGTCACGAAAACATATAATAGAATTCGACAGAAATACTTTTGGGATCATTTGAAGAAACAGGTAGAGGATTATGTGAGAAAATGCAAAAGTTGTCAAAGAAGAAAATTAGTAAGAATCAAAACCAAACAGCCAATGGTTATTACGGATACTCCATTAAATATATTCGATAAAATTTCAATGGATATAGTCGGACCAATAAATCCAGAATCTGATCTCGGTAATTGATTCATTCTGACGATACAAGACAACTTATCCAAATTTTCATTCGCAATTCCATTAGTAACAGCAACTGCCAACGAAATAGCTTATGCCCTTGTAACATAATTCATATGCCTTTTCGGTTGTCCAAAAGTTATTTTAACTGACCCAGGTGCAGCTTTCATTGGTAGAGTAATGAAACAATTAACGAAAGTATTGAAAATCAAGCAAATCAAAACGACCGCATTTCATCCACAATCTAACGGCTCACTCGAAAGAAGTCATCAAATTCTAACAGACTATCTCAAACACTATATCAATAAAAAAGATTGGCATAAATGGCTACGACTAGCAACATTTGCATATAATACAAGCGTACATGAAGGTACCAAATTCACTCCATATCAAATAGTACTAGGTAGAGAAGCTCGACTACCATCTCAATTTGACTATCTCGATGGCTTATTAACATACGACGATCATGTAAAAAATTTAGCAGCTCATTTGCAAGAAACGAGAAAAAATTTGGAAAACGCAAAACAAAAGTCAAAAGTCGTATACGATAAAAAAATTAATCCAGTCAAATTTCAAACCGGAGACAAAATTTATTTAGTAAAAAATCAAAAGGTCGGAAAATTCGATGACGATTATAAAGGTCCATACTAAGTAACACAAGTACTCTCAGACCATAACGATATCAAAATAGAAATCGAAAGGGGAAAGCGTAAAATCATTCATTGCGATAGGGCAAAGATAGCGCATTAAAACAAACAGAACAATCAACGTCCTCCAAAACGCAGCTATGGCACCCCAGATCGCTCTTAAAAGAAAATAAAAAAAATCGAAATCGTTCAAACGTTCCAAAACTTCCATCAAACTCATGGATATAATAAATAAATTTAAGAAACATTCTATGTAATCATTTCTTTTATATATAAACTATATGAGAACATAATATCGTATTAGGAAAAACTATTCTTTATACAACAACTATCATATGTACTCGAATATCTGTAACAAACAATCACTTATTATAAAATACAATCAACATATAACGTTACGTATGCAATAAAATAAAAAGTGCGCAATCAATTTGATTGAATTATTATCATTTTTATCAATTACTTAATTATTAATCTCTAATTCTTTTTGAAAATACAAAATTCAATCACTTTTATACTATTACATATACACTATGTCATACATAAGCAATTAAAGCATTTCAAAGTTAAAAACACCTATATCAAATATATTATACTTACTCTTAAATTACGACTTATTTCTGTAAACCTTTTGTAATCGACGAAGATACAAACTATAATATAATGTAAGACACTCTTACGAACAATTATTTCGCCAATTTTTAATTGAGCGAGACGCTCAATCTCGGGGATGGAAAGTGTTACGTCCCAGCTCTCACGCTCGAACTTTTTTTGGAGCCCATTAAAAAACACGCAATACCAACAGTAGGTACTTGCAGGGCACGCGTCTATTGGTATCTTCTTTCGGCGAAGCATAGAATATGTAGTCACTAAGTGCAACCAAATTTATGACAGCCGTAAATCACCCTTCTTTCAAAACCTCACGGCACGTGTAACGTCCTACTTTTCTCTGTTAGACTCTGTTTCTCAATAGTAAGACCTACGCATACAAATTGTCTTACAAGCCTAGTAACAAGCTTGCTCTGGGATCGACAGTAAACACTTTATCGAAAAGTCGTAAAAGTTAAAACAGGGCAAGGGAAAACCTCTTCAAGTGTTTCCCCACAAAAACATCTTTTTCTCCTTTTCTATTTACCTTTCGATACACGCACGCGGTACGACATAAACTGTATAATGCACCGCCTTTTATTTTCGAACTATGATAACCCTACCTAAAGCATAAATGCTCGAACTCAACAAGCAAGCACCCGGAAGCAAAAATGGGTTAACGATTGTTAGACGCAATGCGTGCGTCTATACGTCACTGTTATAAAAAACTCTTAAAACGAAACCTCTATGTACAAACTTTTAATAACAATTTTGTAACATTCAAAAATCGGAAGTCCTCCCTACCAAGTCTGACCTACATCTTATAGCGTATGAATGCGTTTTTGTTAATCCATGGGAGACGCGAATCGTCTCCCACTACCTCGATCAAAACTTACTATATAAACTCCGTATAAGTTACAACAACGCCTTTCACTTCGATAAAAGTTTAACTCTGTTCACGTCGTCGTAACGTCCGTTAAAATCCAGACAAAAATTAACTTAGAAATTATCCGGACTACGACCGAATTATTAAAACTTGATTGACGAGACTGAGATCTCTCAATCCACGATAATCCGAATTATTATCGAGAAATAGTAAAAAGTACCAAGCTTGTAATACAATAGTGATTTAAAATATTAAATAAAACTCTGTTAATTTGTTAAATCGGTTAATACTTTATTCGGGAAATCACTCAAAGATTTCTCCGATCTAAAACCTCCGAAACATCTCCGAAGAGTATCGGGTGTAAAAACCTACATGGATAATAAAATTGTATTTCGCGAGTCGCGGACCAACCAACAGACTCTCCGGCGAAAGATATTCAAATCTTCGCGCTCCAAATCCGGTGGTCACAAGACTCGTACTCGATCCCTCTCCCGGGACGTAACACTCCTCACGACTGGAGAAGATCTCGCTTGAGAATTTGTACGAAGTAAAACGTAAAACTTGCCTGGGTTAGATGCCACATCTTTCAGTCGCGACAATCTTTTATTGCGGCGGTGCGCCATGAGATCATCGCTAACTCGTAGAGTTTTAATTCTATTGAAAACAATTAGTAATAAATTTTGTAGAAGAATTTATTTTGCATAATTTATACGATAACAAATTTTTCGTTTATTCAGGAAGAAAGTAGGCAAATTTACTTGTGATAAATTTCAATTGTCTGTAAAAAACAAAGTTTCAATGAAAGTTATAGAAAATTGATAGACTTATTATAATGGTCCTAATCATTTTCTTCATAAAACTAATAATTTTAAAGATATACACAAAAAATTATTTCCGATAATTTCCTGCAAAATGTTACTTTTCACTTATTATTATACGTGGGTGTGTATAAAAAAACAAAAAAAATGTTGTTAATAACTTTACAACGTAGCTTTTTTTTACCACTTTATGTTGTTCTAGCATTTCTGCTTTTTTCTATGGTTGTTTATAGCGACGCATGTTCATTGTTTTCCCACGTGTCAGTCAGTGAATGTGAATATATATTTAACAGTGAAAAGTGAGTTTTCATCGATTAACGTCATCATTTCAAAAATATTCGGTGAGTATCTTTAATTAGTTTTATATTGACGTTATTGCTTTATCAATTATTTACTATCACGCTACGCTTTGTTGAAATTATCATTTCCACAAAGCGTAGCGTGATTTTCAACATAATTCCATAAATTCAACAGTGACGCATGTGTAAATAACATTTTCTTTGTAAATACTGTTTCGACAAATTTATTATTAAATGTTCAAAAATTATAAACATTGACGAATACAAACTGATTAACGACACATATTCAATTAAGAACAATGATTGTTTGTCATCCAATAGGGAAATTAAATTGGGAAATTTTATCATTTTAACAAAGCGCAGAGTGATTTTCAATATATTTTTCCATAACGTGAACAGCGAAGCATGGGTAAAAGATATTGTCTGTACAAATGCATTTACAAATTCATTCTTAAATGTTTGAAAATTAGTGAAACATATTCAGTTATGAAGAATGATTGTTTCTGATGTAGTAGGGAAAATAAATTGGGAAATTATCATTTTAACGAAGCGCAGCGTGACTTTGAAGATACTTCTATAAATTGAACAGCGAAGGATGAATAAATGACATTTTCTTTGCAAATGTTTTCACAAATTCATCCTTGAATGTTTGAAAATTTTGAACACCGAGAAATATAAATTGATTTGTGAAACATTCAGTTATGAAAAATGATTGTTTCCCATCTAGTAGTGAAAATAAATTGTGAAATTATCATTTTAACAAAGCATAACGTGATTTTTAACATAATTTCATAAATTGAACAGTGACGCATGTGTAAGTGACATTTCTTTGCAAATGCTTTGACAATTTATTTATTAAATGTTTAACAATTATAAACATTGACGAATGCAAACTGATTAATGAAACGTATTCAATTAAGAGCAGTGATAATTTATCATCGAATAGGGAAAATTATTATTTCAACAAAGCGTAGCGCGCTTTTCCACACAATTCCGTAAATTGAACAGCGACACATGTGTAAAAAACATTTTCTTTGCGAATGTTTTGACAAATTCGTTCTTGAATGTTTGAAAATTATGAACACTGACAAATATATACTGATTTGTGAGACATATTCAGTTATCAATAATGATTTTTTCTGATATAATAGGGAAAATAAATCAGGGAATTATCATTTCAACAAAGCGAAGCGTGACTTTCAACATACTTCAATAAATTGAACAGCGAAGGATGGATAAATGACATTTTCTTTGCAAATGTTTTCACAAATTCATCCTTAAATGTGTGAAAATTTTGAACACCGAGAAATATAAATTGATTTGTGAAAAATATTCAGTTATGAAGAATGATTGTTTCTCATCTAGTAGGGAAAATAAATTCGCAAATTGTCATTGTAACAAAGCGTAGCGTGATTTTCTACACAATTTCATAAATTGTACGGCGAAGAATGGATAAATGACATTTTTTTGGAAATGCTTTAACTAATTTATTATCAAATGGTTGAAAATTATCGAACAAATATTAACCGATTTGTGAAACATATTCAATTATAAAGAATGATTGTTTCTCATCTAGTAGTGAAAATAAATTGTGAAATTATCATTTCAACAAAGCATAACGTGATTTTTAATGTAATTCCATAAATGGAACAGTGATGCATGTGTAAATGACATTTTCTTTGCAAATGCTTTCACAAATTCTTTCTTGAATGTTTGAAAATTATGAACACTGACAAATATATACTGATTTGTGAGACATATTCAGTTATGAATAATGAATTTTTCTGATATAGGGAAAATAAATCGGGAAATTATCATTTCAACAAAGCGCAGCTTGACTTTCAACATATTTCCATAAATTAAACAGCGAATGATGGATAAATGACATTTTCTTTGCAAATGCTATGACGTATTTGTTATTAAATGTTTGAAAATTATGCACATCGATAAATATAAACTGATTTGTGAAACACATTCAATTCAGAACAGTGATTGTTTGTAATCTAATATAGGAAGAATACATTGGGAATTTATCATTGTAACAAAGCGTAGCGTGATTTTCCACACAATTCCATAAATTGAACAACGACACATGTGCAAATTACATTTTCTTTACAAATATTTTGACAAATTAATTCTTGAATATTTGAAAATTATGAACATTGACAAATTTAAACTGATTCGTGGAACATATTCATACATATTATTAGGGAAAATAAATTGGAAAATTATCATTTCAACAAAGCGCAGCGTGATTTTCTACATGCTTTCATAAATTGAACAGCGAAGGATGGGTAAATGACATTTTCGTTGCAAATGTTTTGACAAATTCATTCTTGAATGTTTGAAATTATGAACACAGACAAATATAAACTGATTTGTGAAACATATTCAGTTATAAAGAACGATTGTTTCTCATCTAGTAGAGAAAATAAATAGGGAAATTGTTATTTCAACAAAGCGCGGCGTGATTTTCAAATGCTTTAATAAACTCATTATTGAATGAACCTAAATCGTAAATACTGTCAAACAGAAACTGATACATGAAATATACATTTTTTTACGAGCCATGCTCGTTCGTCATCCAATAGTGAACATATTATAACCATCTTTATTCTTCGAGCCAAAAATCTACTATTTTGATATTTTTATTTTAAATGTCAACGAAACGAACGAAAATGTATTAACGAAAATATACTGTGACGTTGCGTCACGGGTCGCCCCGACCTGCCCTCGCAAGTCCACCACGCACGCCCCCTCCACTTCCTTCCCCCCGCGTTACGTTCCCCTCGAGATCCCCGTTTACCGCGTTACGTAGGCTAAGTCGTCTTTTTATGTCGCGAAATCATAAGTACCAATTGTAACTAGTTTTAAGCAAAGCGAATACGCAAAAATACACGGGCCGAAATAGATACGCTGGACATTGTGAGTATGTGTATACTATGAGTGAACTGAAATGTAGAGGTTGTATTAAATAAAAACTTAAACTTATTTTAATTAAAGGTGAAAAAATTAAAACTCAAACTATTTTATAACAGGTATATTTTTTCAATTAGCTAAGATTTAATTTATCGTAATGCCATTGGATGTACAATATTTTTGGTTAATCCTTCAGGAGTATATACAAACAAATTCGATGGTTTCCCAACCCTGGAACACGCAACATATAATTGGCCGTGAGAAAAGCACGGATTTTCTAAATCTAAGCCACAAATTGTCATTGTTTGACCTTGTGACTTATTAATAGTCATAGCAAATGCCAAGCGGATTGGAAATTGCAAACGTTTGAATGGAATAGGCTAATCTGAAGGAATCATTGGGATCCGTGGTAGAAGTACAACTTCACCTTGAAATTTCCCACTCAAAATAGGGGCTTCAAGAATGTTGCCCATGATTTTTGTTATGACCAGTCGCGTGCCATTACACAATTTCGGGGCATTCAAATTTCGAAGCAAAATTACAGGTGAGCCAACCTTCAATCGCAAATTATGTAGTGGCATTCCAGGTAAATCCAATGAATTTAAAACTCTACAGGATAGTTGACAACTTCATCAGGATCAACAACAGTGTCAATCGATTTGAATGTAATTTCATTACCAGGCAATGATTGTTGTATTTTAAAATTGATTTCATCGACATCCAAATTTTTTGCGGCTAAAATAGCACGTTCACGTAGCCATTCATGATTAGTATAATTATGTCGCAAATCTGGAAAGATATTTTTTAGTAACTCATCTTTGGTAGCCACCATGTTGCAAAAATTCTCTGGGAATCGAATATATTGTGTATCTTCATACAATTGAATTTTACCATTGCCAATGTCTAACAATTGTTCAGAGAATCCTGACGCTAATGGATCATTCTGAAGTTGGACGCGCATATTAAGAGTAAGGCATAATTTACTGACACTTCGCCATAGATAAGATTCTTTCAAACATGCGTTTATTTCATCCGCGTATGTCGCACGTGGAATGACGGGTAATGTTTGTCTGAAATCACCAGACAGCAGCAGTGGAGCACCACCAAAAAGCCTAGTATTATCTTTGATATCTTTCAGGGACCGGTCGAGAGCTTCAAGCGAATGCTTGTGGGCCATTGTACATTCATCCCAGATAATAATTTTGCATTTTCTCAACACTTCAGCCATGCCTGAATGCTTTTTTATGTTACACATTGCTACGGGATTTGTATGAATATTCAAAGGTCATTTAAGTGCTGAATGCGCAGTCCATCCACCATCAAGTAAGGTTGCTGCAATGCCCGATGAAGCAATTGCCACTGCAACATGATTTTGTGATCGAATGCGCGCAAGTATCAGTGAGATGAGGAATGTTTTGCCAATGCCACCTGGTGCGTCTAAAAAAAAGAATCCACCTTTTCGTGCTGCAATTGATACGTTAAATTGATCATATACATTTCGTTGCTCAGCAGTAAGCAATCGTTTATTATTAGCAACAAAAGTAGCCAAAGAAGTCATATCGAACTGGTATTCACGTTGAACATCGCTGTTGATGGTATCTACTGCTGGGCGGTTCGGCGCTGGCATGCCGAAACGGATGAGCGTCGACGAGTTTGGTTCTAAGGCGAAACCACCTTGTATTAACCATTTTAGACCAACCTAGTCCAATAAATCTAAGTTATTTTTGGTAAAGATTGAGTTGGAGTTTCACTCGTTTGGCAAAATTCCAGAACCTTGATCCCTTTTTCGCGATAATTTCTTTATCACGAAATCCGGGAACACAACACTGACTTGTAAAATAAAAAAAAAACCGTACGAAAGATTTGAATACCTGCATGCTCTCCCATAAAAATTCAAAATAAGGTATGACATTACAAAACAAGCTTCATTTCTTGAACGGGTTGAACAATGACATGTCAAATCTTTATATTACAAAATGGCAAGTAACAACGACGCTATGTTACAACAAGAAAACTAATGAACAAAGCACGGAAACTCAACTCGAATAAGGAACGATCATCGTTCTTTCGATAGATGAATTAGTAAAACTACTACTGCTAACGAAACGAGTGACAGAAATGTGTTCTATACCTGAACAATAAACTAATTATAACGTCTTTACAAGTCTTGACATGATTAAAAAAATTGTATACACGTTAATAAGTTCATTTTTTAAAATATAAAATATCAGACAAACGGATGTGAACGTAAACAGTTTAACCCTTATGTGTGCAAGCAAATTTCCCTACGTCGATGTGCAACCAATACCTCCAATTCACATTAATTCTTAAGTCCAAATGTGAACACCATGATAAATCGTTTCACTACATGAATAAACATTTTTTTAATTTTCAAAAAATTAACGAGCAAAAATATGACGAGGTGGGTACCCAGGTACCAGGTCACACACATAACGGTTAATTTATCTAGTTATTCTGCCACACATGACGCAGTCAATACATCAAATGTAAAAATAGAAGCACGTGGTAACCCAAAAATACCGACGAAACATTTAGCAATTTTTAAAAAATCAAATCGTTACGACTGAGCTGCGATATTTGGACGGTATGCAAAAAATGTTATAAAAATGCTATTCTTTTGAGACTCAACAATAGCCACATGGAAAAACCGGTATCCCTCTTTCGCATTTTTTACATAACTTTTCTCAATGACGCGATATTCAAAAAAAAATGTTCGCGTGTGTGCCGCATTCGGAATAAAGTCTACTTTATTCCTATCAGAAAAAAGGTGTTTACACATTATTTTCGTAGTGGTCACTTTTGTGCTGCGAAACCTATCATTTTCCGATAAACGCCGTATTTTTTATCGAAAAGGTGAGAAAATTTCTTTAAAAAATCACCCGCGACCCGTCCGATTATCTTTACGGGGGGCGAAATAAAAAGGGGTGGCCACCCTTAACATGTCATACGGTAGAAGAAGACAGAATTTCGAATGTAAAAACGCTGCATAAAACATTGCAAACTTGCATTCGCGAAAATCGAAACACTATAATCATTAGAAACTCCCCATGAAATAAAAATAGAAGAGAATCTGGTCTCGATTCAAATTCGCGAACAGTAAACAGTTTTTATACTTCCACTAAAAATAGTATTAAACATTTTTACTATTTCGAGGTCAATTACTTTTAACAAACTTTAAATCATCAACACATACCCAACCGCTAGATTCATTTCGTAGTATGCTCGTGTAATGGCCATCGTCAAATCTCTCGCCTTCATGGACAATTGCACTAACCACTTTATATTGATTACAATTACCTTTAATGCAAATTTTTTTTCACCATTTCACTATTTCGCTTTTCGAACGTTAAAGTTTGTAGTATCAATACTTTGTTCACCGCCGAAATTTCTACCTTTTGATGAACACACGATGAACGGCACTGTGAACAATCTTTGGAGACATTCATCCACTTTCCCATATTATGATCAATAACATCTTGTAAACTCGGTGGTACTTTACTGAGCGGCAAAACATTTAGAAAAACAATATTATTCGTATTGCGACTGGTAACTTTGTTGCCACATTTTTTGCATGCAATTACAGAAATAATGTCATGTTGAACAATGTTTCGAATGGTATTTGATTGGTCACAAAACAAACTAATAAACTCACTTGCATCATGTTTCTTTTCATCACTAAACATTTCACTTATGCATTGTCGAACTTGCATCACATCGATTTTCGCATATTTTGACATGTATGCTTCAACTATAGAACTGATAAGGCGATGCTCTGCGGGACAAGACAATACAGCATTTCGAATGCAAGCACAATGTATCAAACATTGCAAACTTGCATTCGCAAAATCTGAAACACCATCATCATTCGAAAGTCCTCGACTATGAAACGGTAAAGTGTCTTGTCTTAATTCTGTTTCTTCTTGATGATTGGAAATATACTTCGCTAGAGCCCAGATTCTATCGAACTTTTTTCCAGCATTGTATGTCGGAATTTTGAACGGCAAGAGATAGGATCGATAGATATTTCGCAATTGATTGTATTCAATAATGACTTTTCCATTGACCTTAACAGAAGACGGATCGTAGTTAACAAGATGGGTTCCGTCCAATATTGTAACACGCGATAATGCCACATAAGTTTGACCGCAGCTAAATATTGAATTACCTACATCAATAAGAGTGTTTTTGAGACTTAGACCTTGACTTTTGTGAACAGTCATGCCGTAGCCGTAGCCGTAGCTCAAACAGGTTGGGAATTGTTTTCTTATCATAAACGCTTGATCCATTACTTCAAATTTAACAGAGCAACGTTCTAACGTACATTCTGCTCCACTCGGCAATAAAATTGTCAAAGTATTGACATCATTAGTTTGAATGTCTCGGTTTATACTAACAATTTTAGCAATCGTGCCATTAACTAGACCCAAAGTAACATCAATATTTCTCCGAATCATCACTTTGGCACCAATCTTAACAAATATTTCTTTAGCCAATCCTGCAGTTTTTGAACTGTTTTCTTCATCGCTGCATAGAACATTGGAAATCTTTTTTCTCAGACGATTATTGCAATCTATACTATCCCACGCGAAAAGTTTAATTTCCTCCGAAGGAATACCGGCTAGCATAGCTTTATTTAAAATTTCATACTGATTGCGCGTGCAGAATAAACACACAGTGTCTGGTGATATGTTGCACAAATAATCACATATTTCAAGTAGTCGACCTTCGACCATCGATTGTAAGAATTGCAGTCGTCTCGATTCCAAAACCTTTGTATCCGAATTTGCCACAACTCCAACTCGAATTCAAGCCAATAAATCTCTGTAAGACAGATCACCCTTTTGGCACATATTGATCGTTAGCTCATCATACGAGAATAATTCACTCCACAGATAGATGGTGCCCATCCCTCCAATGAGTTTACTAATATGGTCTGCAGATGGATCCAAACCAACCGTTCTCCACTTCCGACGTATTGAATATTTCTGACAAACGTAAATGAATATACATGAAAGTAACATTCGATATCATTGATACCTCATCGATAATGATCAATGCAACATTCTTCAATTCGTTGCGCAGCAAATTCAGTGCACTATCTGACAATTGTCTATATTCAGGAGTTCGTCCATGTTCAGCTGCTAACTGGATCAATCGATGTATCGTCAAACCATCAATATTGAACGCTGCAATTCCTGTCGGAGCAGTTACGGCTGTATCCTTGTTACGTATGTTTTTTGCCGAAACTCGGAGAGTTTTTATGAGAAAACTCTTTCCGGTTCCTCCTTCACCACTTACAAAAAGTCGAATAATTTCGTTGTCAAGCATCAAAGTATTCGTCACTCTATCAAATATACGTTTCTGATCTGAGTTCAGATCACTTATCATTTGGGATAGATTAAGATCGACAAATTTGTCTGCACCGTCTTTGAAATCTTTTAAAACCCCTTCAATTTCTATGGGGACACATTCTAAATCATTGACCACGTTCGTTTCCACTTCTTCTGAAGTTTCTAATAACAGTTTATTAACTTGCTCATTCACGCAATCAATAGCTTTTTGAACATCTCCTGTTTTCTCATGATAACGCAAAGCTTCTGTAAGTTCATACTGTATAGCAGCAAACGCTTGCTTATACCTCTCATCTCCGTTTTTCAAATTTTAAAATTGAAACATAAATTGACATTATAAACATAATGATTTATAAGACACCTACGAGAACGCTTTTTCAAATACGTTGAATGCCAATTTCGAATACTTCATACGATGTTTTAGGCTTTGTTTTGATACCATCGTACCACTTGGCAAAATCATACAAATTAATGTTTTCCAATTCCGAAGGTCTACTTGGATAATAAGTATCAATGAGTGATGGATAATATATATCCGTTGATTCGGGATTCAATTTTTCAATAACTTTGCGAGGTTTGAGTCTTTTAGTTTGAATAACGTTGACATCCAACCACTTGAATGTAGTTCGAGGATCAGTTTGATACAACGAAACCCCAAGGATACTACCGGCAGCTTCCATAGCTCCACATTCACGATTACGCAGCATTCGCATTGCCCAATTCCAAAGATTACTTGCAAGTGACTTGGATGGTGTAATAATATCAATTGTCGAACCCATAATGCTTTTTTCGGGTTTAACGATATACTTTGTCGTGTAAAACGTCAATACTGTAGAAAATTCACCAACGAATTGGATGTCCATATTACCTTCCCAAGCACAAAGTATAGCCGGATTATAGTCATTAATATTAACCTCAGCAGTACTACGAGGAAGATCATACAATCTACGGTGCGTTTTCAACGTTTTTTTGCCAGCAATGGAAATAGCGACTTCACGAAGTTTGAAAGATTCGGTCAGTGGACGAGGATGGCCGAATCTGCAACGGCGGATAAAACCAGTATTCGTTTTTTTGTTTCGCATACAATACGAGTTATGTTTGTGCGTTTGATGACACCACACGCGTCTGTATAATAGTGGTGAAACATTTTTATCTGGCATTCTACAAGTAACATACTTTAAAATAAACGAAGCGATTTCTTCTGATGAGGATTCACCAATTATTGGAGCATTCTTAATCCAAACCGAAAGATGAAAATGTTGAGTTCTCCTACTCTGGTATTCTCTTCGCCAGAAATAGTGCGTTACTTTACCAATGGGATTATCGGATGAACAAATAAAGTCCAACATAGCTTTAAACTTTATATCCACAAATCTGGATGTAGCTATTGGATTAGACACAATGAGCTCCATCGGATTGATCTTTCGTGTTGGAGCAATATCATGTAATTCGTGGAGATAATAAATTAAGTCTTCCCATAACCATTCAGCAGAGCTAAAGTTAAAAACCACGTAGCTGGACCATAATTACGCGTCATAACCTGAAATTATTTCTAGGTGTTTTCCAGTACTGTTCCGTATTCCGTAATCTGGAAAATATCGTATTCAAGTTCGATTCAAGTTGCCCTTCTGACAACACATGAAGATAATTTCTCACAGTATATTTATCACGAGGATTTACCACGTTCATTTTGTAAAATATACCTGCATTTATTTGGCGAATATTATTATAATTCAATGCATAAAACAGATATTGTATATTTAATCGAAACTGCGAATGTTTAGACATGAAGCGCCATTTGAAAAATTCGAAATTCGATATAGGTACTTCTCTTTCTGCGTTCTGTCCATTTTCGCCATATCGAAATAAATCGGGGAAGCACTGGAGGTCCAAGTGTTCGAGACGTTTATCCAAAGGGATATCATGGACTTTTAACATTTGATACAGTTTCATTGCAGAAATATCTATTCGTCGCTCGTGCATCGGATATAATATATATATGAGTGTGTGTATGTGTTTGTGTGTATATACAGGGTGATTCATAGCAACACTAACAGCCAGCAACTACACATTCTCGACGATATACTGAGCATATCTACTTAGCCGTTTTTTAATTTTCAAAATAGTTTTTAAACGGGAAGCAATAGAATTTGGAAGTTTTAAGCCAATCACAGTCGTTGTTTTATACGCGTTCGAAGATGCCTCAGTGCTGGATCAGCAAGGCTCTGATTCTAGACATATGAAGAACTGGCAGAGTTCAGGCAGAAAAGCATTTCGCGAGCGCAAAGGTTTTTTGTTTCAATTGAGAATAGCCGTTCCTTTATACGTCATTTAATTGAACACAACAGCTATTTTCAGGCAGAAAAGCATTTCGCGAGCGAGGTCGAAAATCTTTTATTCCAATTGAAAACAGCTGTTCTTTTCGATTAAATGGCGTACCGACCGCTTGGATCGGCGTTTGTTACACGATGAATAAATGATGATACGATGTCCGCATCATTTATTCGAAAAAAATCCTAATGATACATGATCGGAGAATAAGAAGTAACAATACGTGATTACGGATTTTTCTGTATATTTCTTATTCTTCGATCATGTATCGTTCATGCACCTGGAATCCGCGTATTACCGTGTTATGATGTTTTTCGAATAAATGATGCGGACATCGTATCATCATTTATTCTTCATCATCAAGCGAAGCGTGCGTGCGTACGGGCGAGCGGTCCGCCTTAACGCTTCGTTTCGCGCGTTGGTCCGATGACCTTGGAGTGTCTACAGCGCACTCGTTCGGCAGATGACGGAAACTCGCCCGCCGTGTACTGCCGAGCAGTCGCCTTGATACTTTGAAATGTTTCGCGCGTTATGAAGAGATCTATTGCGTAACTCGAGTGTCGCGTTGTTCGCCCGGCTGCGATCGAGATACAAAATGGCGCCGTCTGTGCTATTGGGGTGACGTGCACCTGTCACTTTTTCGGGATCTCGACCGGTGAGATTTTTGTTAATATTTGTAAAACTCACGGTGTTCTGTGTGTAGTGTGGTGTCGTCCTGTGTTGGTGATGTGTGTGTGTTGTCACGTCACGTCCGTCTCGTGTGGTGTGTATTCATACGTTCTCCTTGTTTGCCCCTATCTCTCTCTCTCTCTCTCGTCTCTGCACCTATTTTTCTCCCGCACAGCTGAGTTTGACAGTTGTCGAAAACGTGGTTTTCGTAAATTCCTCGTGTGATTCTCGTAGCCGTTCGCACGTTTTCCTGATCCCTCTGGTTTCCTTCCTTCACAGAGAAGTACTCCCCAGAGTCTTCAGTAATCGTCGTGGTCACAGTACGCCGGGAACACTCGGAGTTACGATCCCCACAAATATCGACTCACGAAGAGTTAATACACGATGTGCATACGTGTCTCGAGTTGTTCAAAACCGTACGAGTCCTCGATTTCCTCAGGCTTTCGCCTTCGTACTCCCTAAGTATCGTAGAGTCTTTCCCAAACTCTAACTCGAATACGTATCACTGTCAGTTCGTTCGCGTACCGGGAGACCGTCTTACAACCGGGGCCAGATCGTCCTCGTCGGTACACTACTTCCACGTAGGTGATGCCGCAAATCGAGCGTGTGACACTTCCGTGCACGGTGCTTTTGTGTCGCGAGTTGTTCAAGACCGTGCGAGTCCTCGATTTCCTCAGGCTTTCGCCTTCGTACTCCCTGAGTATCGTAGAGTTTTTCCCAGACTCTAGCTCTGATACGAATCACTTTCAGTTCGTTCGCATACCGGGAGACCGTCTTACAACCAGGGCCAGATCGTCCTCGTCGGCACACTACTTCCACATAGGTGATGCCGTAATTCGAGATTGTGACATTATTGTGCACTGGACTTCGATTTCCAAGAGATAGCATGTAATGCTCTGTTCTAGCTCTTGTGACCAAGTCTGATTTTCTGTTCTCTTGCTCCCCTATTTATACTTGATTTTAATTGTTTAAATATCCCTTCCCTGTGTCTATTTGTTTACCTTAATATTGTTAATTTTTGCCCTTCCCCAATTATTTCGTTTCTGTGTGTGTCGATGTTTTGTTTTCGTCGACTTTTGTTTGTGTGTGTGTCGTGTCGGTGATTGTTAAGTGTTAACTTTCATAAATGTTTAATTTTTTCGGTGTTTTTCAGTTTCTGTCAGCTGTCGTTCATGGTGTTGGTGTATATCCGTGTGTGTTGTTTACATTTTCGGGCGATGACCCGAAATCATCTGTTCGAACGCTATACATAATAATTTCTAATTTTTGTTTTTCAAGTGAGCCTTTTCGACGAGCGCGGAACTGCGAGCGGTGGTTGGACGAAATGGGGGGGGGGGGGGGGGGGGAGAAATACGAGAGTACATGAGACGTTTGACGTTTCAAGATATGCTCAGTACATCGTCGAGAATGTGTAGTTACTGGCTGTCAGTGTTCCTATGAATCACCCTGTATATATGTATTTATACAGGTATGAAATACAATAAAGACCTTCGCGACCCTTTGGAGTCGAGCGCACAGCTGCCGCTACCTGCTTACTTTGTATAGCTCTAGCGCAGCTTCCTTCAAAGTTATATATTTCGGCGAATAATGGTCCGATTAAAATGCAATTAGTCGGAAAATACTTGTAAGACATTGTACTTTGAGAAAATGAAAAAAAAAATCGATTATTTGAAAATTTCAACTAGACCTCCCCCGTTAACTTTTTACTGCCTTCTCCAGCAGACCGCACATCAGTGAAGCCAGATCGCGCGTAGAGGTTACCCTCTCTCTAATCTCCTGCGCGCCACATGAACGTGCTCAGCGTCCCCATGTATGAGTGTAGCTGCCGAAGGCGCGCTCGAAGTTTCTCGACCGCGCTCGGCTCTTTCCGACGGCGTCCGAGCGTCGCTTGCTCACGGACACGCGCTTCTCTCATTGTGTGACGGGTGCGTAGGGGACTAGAGAGAGGGTAAGTTCTACGCGCGATCCTGGCTTCACTGCCGCACATTTCTGCAACACCTACGCGCTCTATCTCACGTCTCCCGTCACCAAAACCTCCCGGCTCGCTTACTCACGGCAAAGGGCCGAGTTTCCCCTGCTGATATGGGGCCGCGCGTCGCCCCAGGGTCGTGAATGCGACTCCATAGTCGACACCGATTAGAGTGTGTGACGGGAGGCCAAATGTCACGTCACGATTGATTAATTAAGAACAGCAGTAATTACATAATTGGCTACACCCTCGAACACATCGTGCATTATATCAACTGACTGATTACTACTAATAAGAAATCCGTCAATTTGATGAAAAACACATGATTTTTTTATGCCAATTTCTTTGAAATCATGTTTTTTCAAACCACTATCATAATTCTCAATGGTACGTAGTAGATTTTTATCTTCATAGATCATCTCTTTTGACTTGAAACTATCAACTAAACAAATTCGATATGAATGAAAAACCGGAAAACTTTCGACAAATTCAAACGTTGAATTTAAACCCAAATTGTCGCCTAAGATCAAAGCACATTGGAAAAATACTTGATATTCTCCATTATTGATATTTAGCGCTATTCCATTAGTCTTGAAGCTATTTAATTCAGCTATCAAAATTTTATACATGCTTTGATTTCCGAATACTTTTCTATCGTTACTGTAAAAGAGGAAAACTAAAAATATGCTGCTCAAATGAGATACTATGTGTAGTGGAAGATAGGAGATTGATGCATATAATGCTTCGAATTTATTTCTACCCGCGTGACTACCCAGGGCATTGCCACACTCAAAATCATTGAAAAATACAAAGAGAAGAAGTAGTAGTTGATTTGTGTGAGATGATTCAATTATTTTCCTCGGTTTTCTATTTCGTAATATTTTGTCTTATTTTTCCACAGTTTTCCTTGGATGAAATTTCGAAATATATATGGGCTTTGCATCTCAGTAAATAATTCTGGTGATTCACAAAATAATTTAAAAGTACTACTGAATGGAATGTAGACTTCGTGAACGTCATCAGGTTCCGAAATAATTAACCCTCCTCGAGTTTTTTCTATACTCGTATGACCAATTAAAAATTCTTAGGGTATATGAAAAAATTCGGTTTCTTCATAAAACCTAAATCTTGTAAATTCTTGTAAATTTTTTTGTAGTATTTTTTGCACTTGATTAATGGTTTTAGTAACATCAAGTCCGAAATTTGAATTTATCTGCTCCTCTATTGATGGAATGAAAGAATCACTTACGAAATTACTAATCCCATCAATAACAGTTTGTACTCCATTATATATTACGTATTACATTAATATTATATAAACGTAAGCGTAATTCGAGAATATCTTTACTTAAATCTACTTTCGATACACAGTTAAAGCTTTTGTCATTAGACATCTTCAAATAATCTTTCAATTTCAACAACTTTACGTGGATAAATGATCTCTTTGTAAATGAAATGAACTCTACAATAAATTTAGTTACGGACGCGTATTTAGATAGATGCAGCATAGGCGGAACATGTCTCGAGAAACTCGAACGCGCCGAGCTTATGCATGAGTATCATGATGCCCCCTTAGGTGGACACCAGGGCATTGTACGAACGATGCATCGGCGGAAAGAAAAATATGAGTGGCCAGGAATGAAGGAGGACGTCACCGCCCACATACGGCGTTGTGACAAATGCCAGAAAAATAAGGCGGGGAAAAACGCAAAGGCCCCGATGGTTAAGACAGACACACCAACATATGCATTTGAAAAGTGCGCTGTCGATATCGTAGGACCTCTACCGATAGCGAATAAAGGAAATAAATACATACTTACCTTTCAGGATTTATTATCAAAATACAGCCTCGCTATACCTTTGCCAAATCAAGAAGCAAATACGGTAGCGAAGGCTCTTGCGACCGAAATAATATGCAAATTTGGCGCACCATCGATAATCCTTTCGGACCAAGGCACAAATTTTCTGAGTGCAACTTTTAAAGGAGTATGCGAGTTATTTCGCATAGAAAAAATTCAAACCACCGCGTATCATCCTCAATCAAACGGAGCATTAGAGAGATCACACAGAACTCTCGCCGAATATCTAAAAAATTTGATCAGAACGTTTCTCTCTCTCAGAACATTCTCAGGCAAAATCTATAAATCGGATCGATTTGAAATTTTTTGTGAGTATTTAGTGACACAACACGGAGGGAATGACGATTTCGCAATTTTGAAATTTTTCAAAAAAATTATTTTGTAGAGTGAAAAAATTTTCAAAATTTCAAAATTCTAAAATCGTCAGTCTCTCTGGACTATATCACTAAATACCCACGATAAATTTCAAACCGATCCGATTTATAGATTTTGCGGGAGAATGTTTCTAAGCTTCGATTTACGGATGTAACACATCGCCTTAACATATTCGCATTAGGATTATGCGGCAGAGCTAAGGGAACGCCTGCGGGCAGTATGGCAACGAGCCCGTGAGCAAGTGGAAGGGGCAAAATATAGAGCCAAAGAACAATACGATCGCAAGACGATGGCAAAATAATACCGTCCAGGCGATAAAGTTCTTCTCCAAGATAAGACACTAAGGAGGGGACGATCGGCCAAACTCACACCCAAGTGGGTGGGACCTTATACGGTAAAAAGTAAGGAAGAAAAGGAAACTTGCATTATCGGGAGAGGACGGAAAAGCATACGGGTTCATACGAGTAGAATCAAGCCCTACATTACCCACTAAAGAAATCGGGGATAATGTAGAGCGAAAAAAGGAATGTAGCAAAAGACAACAATACAAACAGATTATCGTTAAGAGAAAGAAAACCGAGAAACATATATACAATGCGTTCCAATTGAAGTGGAACACTTTGATTTTTGTCGATCTCCGGCGCAAATCGATCGATTTCGAAAAACAAAAAAAAACACTTTCTCGCAAATTTTATTTGCTTTCGAATGAACCTAGTTCGAATCCGATCGGATTAGAATTGGCCGAGCACCAGGAGTCGACGTAAAATCATGCAAGTCGGGTTCCAATGCTCAGCTCGAAATTTCGTATTTCCGGAAAGAGCGCTATGATTTGTCATACACTGTTGGAAAAGGCATTTCACCCCGAGAAAAATGCGCACACGCTGGAGTCTGTGCGATCATCCCAGAGGGAGATATAGCACTAGGAAGCGAAAACGGTTTATCGACGATAACTCGAGAACCGTCCGGCCGAATTCGCACAGCTTTCGCATGAGCTATTCTTTTTCCATCTCCCAGAACTAAGTGAAGTCGTTTTTCCCGTGGATGCTCCCACGGCCGAGAACCAGAGATCATCGCGGTGCACCGTTAGCTCCCGACGCCATTTTGAAGATGAAAATGTTCTCGCATTGCGACAATATCTATTCCATCGAATAGCTGATGATTTTCTCTTTGAAATGCACCCTTGAGTCTCAAAAATCACGGTTTTAAGGGATGATTTTTCCATTTGAAATTGGATAAAAATTTGACAGCTTTCGGTCTCGACGGGAGCGCGAGAGCGCGGACCGCAGGCGGCGCACAGCGCGTGAGGGGAATCGATCGAGGGCGCCCCCACCACATGCCCGCAGTCTCATAACGCGAGCTCACGTATTATCGCAGGATCGCAAATTTTTTCAAAATTTTTTTTTGTACCGGCTTCCTTTTTATATCTTAATATTATTGTTAAATTAACAAAGCTATTATTATTCAATTAACAAAACTATTATTGTTAAATTAACAAAACTATTATTGTTAAATTTACGAAACTATTATTGTTAAATTAACAAAACCATTATTGTTATTAATTATTTTTTTTGTTATTAAATATTCTTCTAATAAAAAGTAAAACGTTCTAATAAAAGTTGATCCTTTATCGAAAAAATATCGCGGGATTGTTGTCATTTTATTCGTTTTTGCTTGAATTCGGCTGTTTTTTATGTATTTTCTTACTGATATTTGGAATTTTCCCGAAAAACTCGATGAGTTTTGCGATCGGCGGAATATTTGCAATGGAACAGTCTGTTGAATTATCGAAAATTCGAAAAAGAATGTTTTCTGTATTTTGACTAATTTTTCAGAATCGTCGAAATGCGAAAATTTTGAAATGGCTATAACTACGTTAAAAATCACGCTGCAAAGATTTGTCGGGAGTGTTTTGAGACGCTCTCGAGGAGACTTATGAAAATGGGAAAGTTAAATGTCGATAGTTCAATTTCTTCACCCGCAAAATCGATGTCAGAAATTGCCGAAAAATTTCAATTTTAAACTGAAATTTCAGTTCAAAAATAATTTTTAATGGTTCATATCGATGTATTTTTTCCCACTGATTATGTAACACACCGGTATTCAAAAAGTTTATTGAGTGAATAAAAAAAATGAGAAATTGTAAAAATGAAATAACAAAATCATCCGTTTTACATTGAAACTAGGGATGGGTGCTCGCGCTCATACGCGCGATCGCGCGATTGCGCTGCAGCGCCTTGATTTATTATGTAATTTTATCACACGCATTCAATAATTAAAACAAAACATATGCGCAGACCAAATAGCAAAAAGTGTTGCGAGCCTCCGAAATTTCGACTTTTTGAGGTTTTTTGAGAAGTGGCGAAAAATGAGTCGAGATTTTTTTTTTTCAAATTTTTAGTCTTTAATATTGGGTTTTCGATGAAATCACGGTGTGTTCCGTAATCAGCGGGAACAAATACATCGATATGAACCATTAAAAATGATTATTGAACTGAAATTTCAATTTGAAATGGAAATTTTTCGGCAATTTCTGACATCGATTTTGAGGGTGAAGAAATGGAGCTATCGACATTTAATTTTCCCATTTTCATAAGTCTCCTCGACAGCGTCTTAAAACACTCCAGACAAATCTTTGCAGCGTGATTTTTAACGTAGTTATAGCCGTTTCAAAATTTTCGCATTTCGACGATTCTGAAAAATTAACCAAAATAAAGAAAACATTTTTTTTCGAATTTTCAATAGTTCAGCAGACTGTTCCATCGCAAATATTCCGCCGATCGCAAAACTCATCGAGTTTTTCGGGAAAATTCGAAATATCAGTAAGAAAATACATAAAAAACTGGACTTCCGGTTGTGGCAACGTAGAGAGTACATGCGAGCTAGGAAAGGTGGTGTGAATTTAGGGAAAAATACAGAGATAAAGGAGAAGACGAGTGCGGCACAGGTGAGAAAGTGAGGGTGAAGTGATTAGAAAAGCGAGGATAATGAATAAAGTAGGAGGCGAAGTGGTGGGAATGAGAGAAGTGGATGGAAAGCAGGCAGTAATAGAAGAGGTTATGTGCGAGACGGAGGAAGAGGAAAGGGGAAAGGGCAAAAGAGGAGGCATGGACGGCGGGATAGAGCAGATAGAGCAGCAGCAGCGCGGCGGCAAAGGTGAGAAGGAGAAGAAGGAAGCGGTCGGTAAGGAAGAGGATAGAGTAAGGAAGGTAAAAAAGAGAGGGCGTCCGAAAAAGATAGAGAATAACAGGGATCTCAGAGACCTCTTATGGAAAAAGGGAATGGAGGAAGAGGAGGAGCTGCAGTCGCCACCGATGAAAAGGATGCTAAAAAAAATGAACAAAAGCAAAGAAAAAGGACTAAGGATTGCAGAGAGATCGATAACACAAGAAATGGCAGAGGAAGAGAATGGCGAAAGCGAAAGCGAAGGGAATGTGTTTTCATGGATAAGAGGATTACGAGAGACGGAAATAGGGATGAGAAGAGTCTTGAAGAACGGTTTGGCAGAATTAGAAAGAAAAATAAGGAAGGAAAGTGATCAGTGGTGGAGGGAAAAAATGGAAAGGCTGAAGAAAATAAGCGAGGAAGAAGGTGAAGAACAATGTGAGAGTTGCGAAGAAAGAAAAAAGGAGAAGCAAGAACAAAATGAAATAGTGCGGGAGCTCACAGAGAAAATAGAGAAGGAAAGAGAGCAATGGAGCAAGGAGCGAAGCAAGCTGATGGACATAATCAGAATGCTACAAGACGAAATAGGTGGTGGGGGACAGGGTAAAGAACAGAGAAATAAGGAAAGAAACAGAGAAGGTGGAGAGAGAGAGGACGGCGAAGAGAGGAGAAGAATGATGGATAGCAGCAGCAGGCGAGAAAATCGCGAAGGGGGAAGAAGGGGAGAAAATGAGAGGTGGTGCAGAGAAATTGAAGATAGACGGGAGGAACGTGAGGAAGTGGAGGAGTGGCACGAGGCGAGAAGAAGAGGAGCAAGAGGGCTCGACGGAAACGTCATGAGAAGATCGGAAGAGAATGGGAGAAAGGAGGAAATAATATTGAAAGAAAGGCCGGCAGGATTGAGAGAGACAGAATGGACAGACGAAAAGAGAGAGAGGGAATACAGGTAGAATAATGTTTACATCAGGTTCAGAGAAAGAGATGGATACACAGGAAGCAAAGCGGTAGAAGAGATAGAGAAAAGTTGCGGACAAGAAATAAGAAGGCAGGCGACGGTAAGAAGAGCGGGAAGAGAAGTGGTCGTTTGAAATTTTAGAAACTGGTTCGAAAAGATGGAGATAGTGAAAAAAAGGAGGGAGATGCGTGGAACAGGAATAAGGATTGAAGATGATATGACGAGAAGAGAGAGTCGTGCAAAGGTGGCTCGAAGACGTTAAGATGAACGAAGAGAGGCATGGAAGGAAAACAGAGGTGAAATATGGAAAAATTTGGCTGGTGGAAAGATGGTGGAGATGGAACGAGAGGAAAGGTGAAATTGAATCTTGGGGAGAACGAGGCGGAGGGATGCGGTTCTTTCGTGGAGACCGGGGAAGACAACGATGAGGAAGACGGAGGCAGTGACCGGACGAATGAAGAAAGAACTGAAAAGAATGGGTGGAGGAAAGATTTAGAATATGGTGCGAGGGGAGAGAGGGGTGAAGTGCAAAGAGAAAATAGAGTGGTGATGTGGAATGTTGGGGATGCGTGGGAGTTTTTGGAAGAAGCAGGAGTAATAATCCTGCAAGAGACGTGGGTGGAGAAGAAAAACGAGAAAACGATCGAGCTAAAATTGAGTGGCAAATATAAATGGTTTTTCAAAGCGGCAAGTAGAGAACAGGGGGTAAAAAAGGAAGAGCAAAAGGAGGTCAGGCGATTGGAATAAGAAAGGAGGAAGAGGCAGAATGGGAAGTAAAAGAGTGGGGGCATGGACTAATATTGCAAAATACAGGTGGAAAGGGGGCGGTAACAATAATAACGGCATATAATAATGTAGGTTGGAGAAAAATGGAGAATGAAATGAAAGAAAAAATAGGGGAGGAAGCATGTTCGGGAAAGCACGTAGTGCTGGGGGTCCACGCGAGAGAGCAGCACCTTGCGCGCTGGTCTCTCGTTTGGACTCGGCGGTGCTCAAGCGACGGGCTTCTCCCTCTCCCTTCGGCGTTAGATCGCGGTCGATTTCCGTCTTCTTCCTTCTTCTACGTTCTAGCTTCGCGCGATACACGTGAATCTGTTTTCTCTCTTCGGCACACCGTTCTCTTCGGAACTTTTTCGGTTTACCCTTGCGGTTTTCGGGACGCTTCCTTTATCTCTGTTTTCGGTCACTTCGGTAATTACTTCGATTAAGACGACTTCGCGAAACGGCTACATACATCGTACGTTCTCTCGGCCCTTAACAAGGGGCTCGATAACCGCGTACGGCGTAACGCCATTGTGTGCGTGCGGCGTCGTTAGCCAAATTCGCGTTGGCTTTATCCTAACTACCATAATTATATTAAGTGTGACAATTGGGAATCTCGGCTTCACTTCTTTTCAAATCATTCTCTCCTCGACCCACTCCTTTTCTCATTGACTACACCAGGATTATCCGAGTCGGGCTCTGCCCAGACATTTTTTGGTCCTTCGAGCCGGATAGTTCGGTGGGAAAGTGTGTGCGGGGACGAGGAATGCTTCGGTAGTGCTCCGCATCGAAATCGTACGCGCGTGCATAACAACGGGGCACACGTGTTTTTCGCCGGCTTCGAGTCCTCTTCGTCCGTTTTGTGCTGATCTTCGTATACGCGCCGGTCGATAATCGCGCCGTGCACTCTCTCGCTCGCGTGGCGAAAGCATCAGGACGCTTCTCTCTCGCTCTCGAGGACCGCCCGAGAGCGCGCTCGTTCTCTGTTCCGCGCGGGTCCTCGTTCCGTGCGCGCGTGACAGTGTTCCGTTTTTTTTTCTCTCTCGTTCGGCTGAGATCGCCGATACTTCGCGCGCGCTCGCTTCGCTTCTCACAGTGAATTGTCCTCTTGCGTTTTCCGAGTGCGTTTTGTGCGGGTTTTTCGTGGATGCTTCGCGCCGTTTCTCCGCACGCGTTCTCGCGTTTTCCGAGTGCGTTTGGTGCGGGTTTTTCGTGGACGCTTCGCGCCGTTTCTCCGCACGCGTTCTCGCGTTTTCCGAGTGCGTTCTGCGCGGGTTTTTCGTGGACGCTTCGCGCCGTTTTTCCGCACGCGTTCTCGCGTTTTCCGAGTGCGCTTAGCCGCGCGTTTTTCGTGGACGCTTCGCGCCGTTTAACGCGTGCGTTCGTGCGCTTTTCAAGTGCGAGTCGCGCGTTTCCGTGGACGCTTCGCGCCGTTTCTCCGCACGCGTTCTCGCGTTTTCCGAGTGCGTTGGTGCGGGTTTTTCGTGGACGCTTCGCGCCGTTTCTCCGCACGCGTTCTCGCGTTTTCCGAGTGCGTTTTGCGCGGGTTTTTCGTGGACGCTTCGCGCCGTTTTTCCGCACGCGTTCTCGCGTTTTCCGAGTGCGCTTAGCCGCGCGTTTTTCGTGGACGCTTCGCGCCGTTTAACGCGTGCGTTCGTGCGCTTTTCAAGTGCGAGTCGCGCGTTTCCGTGGACGCTTCGCGCCGTTTCTCCGCACGCGTTCTCACGTTTTCTGAGTGCGTTTTGCGCGGGTTTTTCGTGGACGCTTCGCGCCGTTTTTCCGCACGCGTTCTCGCGTTTTCCGAGTGCGCTTAGCCGCGCGTTTTTCGTGGACGCTTCGCGCCGTTTAACGCGTGCGTTCGTGCGCTTTTCAAGTGCGAGTCGCGCGTTTCCGTGGACGCTTCGCGCCGTTTCTCCGCACGCGTTCTCACGTTTTCTGAGTGCGTTTTGCGCGGGTTTTTCGTGGACGCTTCGCGCCGTTTTTCCGCACGCGTTCTCGCGTTTTCCGAGTGCGCTTAGCCGCGCGTTTTTCGTGGACGCTTCGCGCCGTTTAACGCGTGCGTTCGCGCGCTTTTCAAGTGCGAGTCGCGCGTTTCTGTGGACGCTTCGCGCCTTTTTTGGACGTTTCTCTCGCCAGTTCTCTTCGTTCTTCCGCGCCTTTCGAGCGTGGGCAGAGAGCCTTCGGTCACTTCGTTCGTTACTCTTCACCTCGTTCTTTCGGTGCTGCGATGACTAGCAACGTCGCCAAAATGGAACGCCGTCTCACTGGGCTCCACAGTACCTTTCACTGCATTGCGGGCCTTGCGGCGAAAACCCGAGCGGCTACGCCGCAGAATACATCGAAGACGCTCGCACTCACTCGGTTGGAGCTCCTCGAGACCAATTGGACGCGGTTCCGACGTGACCACGAGGCTCTTCTCGAGATGAATTGCGAGAATCTCGCTGAGAATTCGTACTTCAAGGAAGCCATTGAAGCGCAGTGTCAGCAGGCCTACGAGGACGCAAAAGTCAGCCTCCTCACCATAAAGGAGCACTTCGAACTGGTCGAGCCCACCGGAGCGAACCTCACGGATCTATCGGCACTTCCGGGCACTTCGCACACGAGGCACGCGTTGCCCAAAATTCAGATCCCGGAGTTCGATGGCGAGTTTCACGCGTGGAGATCATTCCATGATCTGTTCGTGTCGTTGGTCGGCCAGAACTCCGAGATCACTTCTGTCGAAAAGATGCACTATCTTCGACTCGCGCTCAAGGGTGACGCCGCGCGTCTTATCGCCAATCTTCCGGTCTCTTCAGCATCGTTCGCGTCTGCCTGGGATCTTCTTGTCGCACGGTACGAAAATAAACGATTGCTGGTCACTTCGCAGCTCGACCGATTCTTCAGCCTGGCTACGGTCACGCCACGGTCGTACCAGTCGCTGAACACGCTGATCAACACAACGAGCGAGGTGTTGAACGCGTTAAGAGCTCTGGAGATGCCGGTGGACGAATGGGGCACGATACTGGTGCATTTCATCGTCTCCCGTCTCGACCACCACCTACGTGAACAATGGGAGCTGAAGTTAGGATCCTCCACTGCACCGGCTACACTTCCGCAGCTGAAGGAGTTCCTGACGACTCGAGCGCGAGCGCTCGAAAGTATCGAGTCTGCTGCCTCAGCTCCCCACCGGCCCACTTCAACGTCAACTTCAAGGCCAGGTGCGACAAGAACACCAAGGGCTTCCACGTCGGTCCGAGCGCTACCGGCCTGTGGTGCCCCCCCATCACCCTACGCCATGGCGGTGGATGGAAGGTGGGAGGTGAACCACGCCGCTGCGACCGCGGCAGTGGAGCCGCTACGGCCTGCCGGTTCCGCAACGCAGTCGTGCCACTTCTGCCTCGGGCCGCACTTCATTACGAAATGCGAGCTCTTCAAGAAGCGGACCCCGAAGCAGAGACGTCTCATCGCAGAGCAGAGGCTGCTCTGCTTCAACTGTCTCGGGCCGCATACTGCATCGAATTGTCGAGTCGCCGGACGCTGCTTCGAGTGTAATGGGAAGCACCACACCCTCATACACCTTCCGACAAACGCGACAACGGCCACTTCAAAGGATCGTGGGTCGGTAGCGACAGCCACTTCGCAGCCTCGGCCGGCGACGTCGAAACCAGTAGCCACTTCGTCGCCAAATGAGCCGGAGGCTTGACTTGACAAGAGCCGACAATGCGACGACGCTTCTGGCCTCTTCGACAGAACGGTTCGTCTCTACACTTCGACTCCTGCCGGGCGCTTCGACACTTCTCCAACGATTCCTCGGGACACTTCAACGCCGGACACTTCAGTTCAAACGGTATGTCGACCTTCGGTACTACTTGCCACGGCTCAAGCCCATTTGACCACTTCAGCGAGCACTTCGCAACGAGTTCGACTTCTAGTCGATCCGGGCGCTGAACTCTCGTTCATTTCCGAGCGCTTGGTACAAGCCTTGTGCATCAAACGTATGGCCGCTTCCGTGAACGTGGTCGGGATTGGCAGCCAGGCCGCCGGAAGAACGCGGGGAGCCACCATCGTGACTCTTTCGTCTCTTCACAACTTGAATGTATCCTTCACGGTCACTGCCTTCATTTTGAACGTGTTGACTGCGGCTTTGCCTTCGTTCTCATCGACGCGACAATGGGAACATCTTCGAGGGATTCCTTTAGCGGATCCTGATTTTCAGCG
This sequence comes from Heteropelma amictum, assembly GCA_959613375.1. Classification (NCBI taxonomy): domain Eukaryota; kingdom Metazoa; phylum Arthropoda; class Insecta; order Hymenoptera; family Ichneumonidae; genus Heteropelma; species Heteropelma amictum. The sequence goes on from OY390729.1 coordinate 2,016,466, forward strand.
ACCGGGACCCATCGACCTGATAATCGGCGCCGACGCCTACGGCGTGTTAGTTGAGACCGGCATTAAGAAGGGTCGTGCCACCGATCCCATCGCACAACGAACGCTGCTAGGGTGAATCATATTGGGCCCAGTCACTTCTTCTCTGTCAAGGTCGGTTCGTATTCATCATACTTCGACTAATGACGAGGTCACTTCATTACTCAGGAAGTTTTGGGAGCAAGAGGAAATCCCGTCGGAATCGGCCGCTACAGCTGAGCCAGACGAGTCCTCATGCGAGCGACACTTCCGGGAGACACATTCGAGAGACGAAACTGGCCGCTACGTGGTCCGGCTTCCCTTCAAGGTCTCGCCTTCGTCCCTCGGAGATTCGTACGCTGGTGCGAAGCGGTGTCTTCTTCAGCTCCTGCGCCGGCTCTCGATAAATCAGGAGTATCGAGACCTGTACAACGGCTTTCTTCAAGAGTACGAGACCTTGTCGCACATGGCTCGCGCTCCAACAGCAGAGCTTTCAACCCCTCGGTACTTTCTTCCGCATCACGGCGTTTTTCGGGCTCACAGCACCACAACGAAGCTTCGCGTCGTATTCAATGGATCCTTCAAGACGACGAGTGGTGTGTCGATCAATGACATTCTTTACACCGGGGCGAAACTTCAACGGGATACTTCGGACGTTCTTCTTTGGATAAGACGACATCGTTTCATCTTCGCGACAGACATCACCAAGATGTTTCGTCAAATCGTGGTTCATCCAGACGACAGGGAACTTCAGCAAATTCTGTGGGTGGACTCTCAAAACCGAATCGTCCCGTATCAATTGACAACGGTTACGTACGGGTTGAGCTGTGCCCCCTTTCTCGCAGTTCGGGTTATGCTTCAGCTTGTCGAGGATGAGGGGGAACAGTTTCCACTCGCCACTTCTCCCTTAACGAAAGGCAGGTATGTTGACGATATTTTCGGAGGAGCCGACACTATCGAAGAACTTCAAGCTACGGCGCAGCAACTTCAAGGAATATGCCAGCGCGGCCGCTTCCCGCTGCAAAAGTGGTCGGCTAATTCTCGGGAAGTTCTTCAACACATCAACGCTGAGCAGCAAACGGAAGCGGTGCTGATTCAATCGGAAGATCCCAACATAAAGCTGCTCGGCCTCGTATGGAATTCGAACGAGGATAGCTTCAGGTTCACACTTCAGCTTTCCTTCAACAACCAAATAACGAAACGGACGGTTCTTTCAGAAACGGCTTCTTTGTTCGATCCTTTGGGCTTCATTTCGCCGGTCATTATCACAGCAAAGATCTTCCTACAAGAACTGTGGTTGGCCAAACTTCATTGGGATGACAAACTTCCACTACGGCTCCAGGAGAAATGGAAACTCTTCCGGGACAGTCTGAATGACTTGTCGCTCATTCGACTCCCAAGATGGCTTCACCTCTCAGCGACAACCCAAGTCGAGCTTCACGGATTCTCGGACGCTTCACAACTCGCTATGTCAGCAGTGGTCTATCTTCGTTCAACTGCTGACGATGGCGCTGTCACCGTCACTCTCGTCTGTTCCAAGACGAAGGTCGCTCCGCTCAAGCGAATGACGATCCCTCGGCTTGAACTAACGGCAGCTCTCCTTCTTGCTCGTCTGGTCTCTCATGTCAAGGGAGAGCTAGACTTAAGGAATGTTCCCACATTCCTCTGGACGGACTCTTCAGTGACACTCACGTGGATCACTTCACATCCTGCTCGATGGAAGGATTTTGTGAGAAATCGGGTGGTCACCATTCAAGAGATCTCCTCACAAGCAACCTGGCGGTTCATTTCAGGGAAGGAAAATCCAGCGGACTGCGCGTCAAGGGGCTTGACGCCCAGGAAACTTTCAGCACACTTGCTGTGGTGGGAAGGACCGCGATGGCTTTCGGCCACCGAAACCACATGGCCAGCCCCATCTGCCTACACTTCACCGGATTGCGACCTCGAGCAGCGTCCGGGACTTGCCTTCACGACAGTGTCGGAATCAGGCACTAACCTTTGGGAACTTCTGGCGCGTTACTCGTCCCTGACGCGACTTCTGCGGATTACTGCCATGTGCCAACGAGCAGCAACTCGGTTTAAACGCCTCGCTTCCACTTCGTCTGCTACTTCTCTAACGCCTGGAGACCTGGAGGAGGCAAGGTTCTTCTGGATCCGGCTCGTTCAACGAGCATACTTCCCGGTTGAGCTTAAGCTAATAGCCGCCGGAACGACTCTTCAGAGGAGTAGCCCGCTCGCCGCACTTACGCCCTTCGTCGATCATCTCGGAACGCTTCGTGTGGGCGGTCGCCTCAATAATTCTCTCCTTCAGGCCGAGGCTAAGCATCCTCCGATACTGCCTCGTGTCTCGTTGCTGACTACCTTAGTCATCTCCGAGGCACACTCACGGACGCTTCACGGAGGCACTCAGGCTACGTTGAGTTACATTCGACAAGCTTACTGGATTCAAGGGGGACGCGCTCCCGTTCGATCGTTCATTCTTCGCTGCGTGAAGTGCGCCAGATTTCGAGGGCTACAAGCACAGCAGCTCATGGGTCAGCTTCCTTCAGCACGGGTTACACCTTCGCGAGCCTTCTCCCACGCAGGAATTGATTACGCCGGTCCCTTCATCATTAAGACATGGCGTGGAAGAGGAACAAAAACTTATAAGGCGTTCCTTGCTGTGTTCGTATGTTTCTCTACTTCGGCAGTTCACTTCGAACTCGTCTCCGATTACACGTCTGACGCCTTCATCGCGGCTTATCGGCGGTTTTCGGGACGAAGAGGAATCTGCCATACGCTGTATAGCGACTGTGGCACGAACTTCATCGGGGCAGACAGGGCGCTTCGAACTCTCTTCAAGGCTGGTTCAGTAGAAATGAACGCTACAATCATTTCTCTGACCAACCTCGGCACCAGGTGGTCCTTCAATCCTCCTGCGGCCCCTCACATGGGGGGAAAATGGGAGGCTGCCGTAAAATCCGCGAAATATCATCTTCGTCGGATAGTCGGGGAAACCTCGCTTACGTATGAGGAATTTACGACTCTTCTTACGCAGGTTGAAGCGGTGTTGAATTCCAGACCACTTTGCCCCGTGTCGGACGATCCTGACGATGTCGCTGCGCTCACACCGGGTCACTTCCTCATTGGTGAAGCACTGACAACGGTGCCCGAGCCTTCGCTCACTTCGATACCGGAATCACGCCTCTCTCGATGGCAGCTTCTTCAGGCCCAGCTTCAACATTTCTGGAAGAGATGGTCCTCGGAGTATTTACATCGGAGCCTCTCGATCTCGAAATGGCGGCACCCTTCACACGCAGTACGAGTAGGCTCGCTCGTCCTCATTACGGACGAACGTCTTCCACCTTCACGCTGGCCTCTCGCTCGAGTGGTCGAGCTTCATCCAGGAGCGAACGGGCTCACGAGAGTAGTGACACTTCGTACGGCCTCTTCAACGTTCAAACGACCGGTTGCGAAACTCGCAATCCTGCCAGTGGACTCTTCGTCGTCAGCGGTCGCCGAAGGCGGGGAGTATGTTCGGGAAAGCACGTAGTGCTGGGGGTCCACGCGAGAGAGCAGCACCTTGCGCGCTGGTCTCTCGTTTGGACTCGGCGGTGCTCAAGCGACGGGCTTCTCCCTCTCCCTTCGGCGTTAGATCGCGGTCGATTTCCGTCTTCTTCCTTCTTCTACGTTCTAGCTTCGCGCGATACACGTGAATCTGTTTTCTCTCTTCGGCACACCGTTCTCTTCGGAACTTTTTCGGTTTACCCTTGCGGTTTTCGGGACGCTTCCTTTATCTCTGTTTTCGGTCACTTCGGTAATTACTTCGATTAAGACGACTTCGCGAAACGGCTACATACATCGTACGTTCTCTCGGCCCTTAACAAGGGGCTCGATAACCGCGTACGGCGTAACGCCATTGTGTGCGTGCGGCGTCGTTAGCCAAATTCGCGTTGGCTTTATCCTAACTACCATAATTATATTAAGTGTGACAATTGGGAATCTCGGCTTCACTTCTTTTCAAATCATTCTCTCCTCGACCCACTCCTTTTCTCATTGACTACACCAGGATTATCCGAGTCGGGCTCTGCCCAGACAAAGCAGAATTGAGGAATAGAGTGATCATAGTAGGAGACATGAATGCGAGGATAGGGGAAGAGCAGTGAAGGAATAAGGGGGGTACAGAAGAGGGAGAAAATGAGCATAGAAGTGTTGTGTCCCGAGATTCCGTGATAAAGAATTTATCGCGAAAAAGGGATCAAGGTTCTGGGATTTTACCGAACGAGTGAAACTCCAACTCAATCTTTACCAAAAATAACTTAGATTTATTCGACTAGGTTGGTCTAAAATGATTAGTACAAGTTGGTTTTGCCTTAGGACCAAACTCGTCGACGCCCAAACCCGGACTGCCTGATCCTCGATGGATCTTTTGGCTGCTCCGGTGAATCGTTTGTGTCGGCTTTTGCAATATTGGGTAATGCAATCACGCTGACAGTGTAATTGCCCAATATTGCCTACTTCATTTGAGCGATTCGTATGAGCCTTTTGCAATATTGAACAATGCAATGTAATTGCTCAATATTGCCTACTTATTTTGGCTACCTAAGGCAGTTGAACGGCCTCTGCAGTTGAACGGCCTTAACAGTTTATTAACCCTTGTGTGATTGAAGATTCCAGCACACAACAGAAGATCTCAGGACAAGACAGTTAACGCAGAGGGTAGAAGATTATTAGAAATGTGTGAGGAGTTAGGATTAAAGATAATAAACGGGAGGGTAAAAGGGGTCAGGGAGGGAAGAATAACTTTCATAGGAGGGAATGAGGAATACTGTGGCTCTGTACTAGATTATATGATAGTAGTGGATAGAGGGGAGGGAAGTGAGGTGAGTTGGTTAAAGGTAGAGAAAAGAATAGAGTCGGATCATTTGCCGATAGTATTTGGGATTGGGGAAAGTGAAAGAAATGGAGAGGAAAGTGAAGAAAGAGAAGGGGGAGAAAAGCAGGAGATGGAGAGGCTAATATGGAAAAAGGAAAAAGCGCAGGAATTCCAGGAGGAGCTGCAAAAGGAGATGTTAATGGATAGAGAAATAGAAGATTGGGAACAGCTGAAGGGAAAAATCATCAAAACAGCTGAGAGGACTGGGCTAAGGCATAAGATAAATAAGAAGCGAAAAAAGAGAGGGCTGCCAAGATGGTTCAATGAAGAGTGCAAGGCACAGAGAATTAAAGTATGGGACAAGTTGAAAAGGTTTGTAAAAGAAAGAAATGCAGAAACAAAAGGGGAACTGACAAAAGAGCGAAAAAAGCTGAGGGAGACATATAGAGAGGCGAGGGAGGAATGGAGAAATGGAATTTGGGCAGAGGTGGGAAAGGCATAAGATATGGCAAAATGGTGGGACGCGATAAACAAATTTAGAAATAAAAGAAGAGCGGGGGTGAGGGAAACAATCACGAAAAAGCAGTGGAAGGAACATTTTAAGGAATTGCTAAATGGGTCGAAGGCGAGAAATGATAAAAGATTGGAAAGGGTGGGTAAAGAAAGAGCGGTGGCAGGAGATGAAGGAGCGGAGACAGCAGAAGTAGAAGTACGTGCGGAGAAATGGGAGTTTTATGCCGAATTTGGGAAAAAAGAATTGAAGATGGCACTGACAACAATGAAGAACGGAAAGGCGGCAGGGGAGGATGGAGTAGTAATAGAAATGTTTAAAGTAATGGATGAGAAACAAAGGGAGGAATTGAGAAAAGTGTTGAATAAAATGTGGAAGACAGGGGAAATGGCAAAAGGGTGGGAGACTGCAAGAATTGCGCCAATATTCATAGGGGGAGAAAAAGAAAAGGTAGAAAATTATAGAGGGGTCTCGTTGCTGAACATCGGGTACAAGATCTTGACGAAAATGATGACGGAAAGGATATGTAGCTGGATAGAGAAAAACGGAAAATTAAGGGAGAGTCAGGCAGGATTCAGAAAGAAAAGGGGGGCAAGAGATCATATATTCACATTAAATTTAATAATAAATAATAAATTAAAGACAAAAGGGGGAAAGCTATATGTAGCATTTATCGACTTCAAGGCGGCATTTGATAAGGTGTGTAGGGAGAAAATGTTAAGCAAACTAGAAAAGATAGGGGCGGAGGGGAAGATGATGAGAATGATAAAGGAAATTTATAGAGAGACGACGGCGGAAGTGCAAGTAATGGGAAAAGTAACGGAAATATTTGAAACTAATCAGGGAGTGAGGCAAGGGTGCGCGTTGCGTGGGGTGATATTTAACTTATATATCGATGATTTGGAGGATAGATGGGAAAGAAAAAATGAAGGAGGAGCAGTGATAGGAAAGGAAAAAATGTATGCAATGAAGTATGCGAATGATGTAGCGGCGGTAGCGGAGACGAAGGAAGGATTACGGAGCATGCTGAGGGATTTAGAAAAGTGGACAGAGGAAAATACGATGGAAGTGAATGTCAAGAAGACAAAAATAATGATTTTTAGAAACGGCGGGCGGCTAAAGAAGGAGAAGAAATGGATGATAAAGGGAGAAGAGGTGGAGGTTGTAAATGAATTCAAGTACTTAGGATATATTTTTACCTGCAAGAATGCGATATGGGCGCATGCGAAGTACAGCAAGGGAAAGGCACAGAAAGCAGCGAATGCGGTGTGGGGAGTCTGGAAGAGAGCCGGAAGAAATGTGATGGAAGAAAGGTTGTATTTGATCAAAGCAATAGTGAGAGCGGTATTGTTGTATGGAGTAGAAGTATGGGGAATGGGAAAGATTGGAGTGATGGAGAGTGTGCAGAACAGGTGTTGTAAAATGGCGTTAGGCGTGGACAGAAGGACACCAAGGTACGTATGGAGAAAGGAAATCGGGGTAATAACGATGGAATACATCATTAGGGAAAGGGCACTGAGATATGTATGAGAGGTTTTAAGGATGAAGGAGGACAGATGGCCAAGAATTTGCTTGATGGAGGAAATTAGGGGTTTGGTAAATGGAAAGCCGAGTAAGTGGGGGAAGGATTTGAAGAAGGTGCTAGGGGAAATGGAAATAGCAGAGGTTATAAAAATGATCTGGGAAAAAAAGAGCGAAGAGGAAATTGATAGTTGGATAGAGAAAGGTTTGAATAACTTGAAGATAGAGACATTGAAAAAAGAGGTGGAGGCGGTCGAGAAATCAACGTACAATAGGGTATATAAAGAAATAGTAGAAAATGTGGAGGAGCCATGGAGATATTGGTCAGAAGAAGGGGTGAAAGGAAGGGACAAAGAAACATGGGCAAGATTGAGATGTGGAAATGTAGGGAGAGCGGGAAAAAAGGAGAGGCTGAGTGGGGATGCAGAATTTGTAGGAAAGAGGAGGAAACGATGGAGCATCTGCTAGTATGTAAAAAAGGAAGGGAACTAGTTAACGAAAAAAGCAGGAAAGGAGTAGAAATATGGATGAAGGGAAAGGAGAAAGAAGAAATTCAAGAAGAGTTGATTGCGGCACTAAGGGGGGAAGTGGACGGAGGATTGTGCGAATTTTTCAGAGAGGTAGAAAGAATATGTAAAGGTGGAGTGGAAAGAAGAGGCGCGGGGCGGGGTGAATAAAGTGGCAATTATCGTAGATAAGTAAGGAAAATAATATGTAAAAAATTTGTAAAAAACCAAAAAGTTGTGCAAATAAAACTATATTGTATATACAGGGTGACATGTTAAGGGTGACCACCCCCTTTTATTTCGCCCCCCGTAAAGATAATCCGACGGGTCGCGGGTGATTTTTGAAGGAAATTTTCTGAACTTTTCGATAAAAAATACGGCGTCCATCGGAAAATGATAGGTTTTGCAGGACAAAAGTGGCCACGACGAAAATAATGTGAAAACATAGTTTTTTCTGATAGGAATAAAGTAGACTTTGTTCCGAATATGGGACACACGCGAAAATTTTTTTTGTGTATCGCATCATTAAGAAAAGTTATGTCCAAATTAGGTGTTATAATACCAATTTAAACTTATCTGAACGAAACGATGGAATCGAATGAACAGGGCTGTAGTGTTTTGTCTCAAAGTCGGTTTATCTTTTGCGCTCAAGTTCACTCTCCCAATGTTCATTTTGTATCTGTCAGTGTGAAATGCCAAAAAGGTTATTTAAGAAATGTCAGGTTATTGAAAAATATGCCGTCAACGAGCAGACGACGCAGCAAATCACTCTCGTATCGCTCGTTCAATTCCGTTGTTTCGTTCAGTCAAATTCAAATTTATTCGATAACGTGCAATTTTGATATAACTTTTCTCAATGATGCAATACTCAAAAAAAAATTTTCGCGTATGTCCCGTATTCAGAATAAAGTCCACTTTATTCCTATCAGAAAAAAATGTGTTTCCACATTATTTTCGTAGTGGCCACTTTTGTGCTGCAAAACCTATCATTTTCCGATGAACGCCGTATTTTTTATCGAAAAGTTCAGAAAATTTCCTTCAAAAATCACCCGCGACCTATCCGATTATCTTTACGGGGGGCGAAATAAATTGGGGGTGGCCACCCTTAACATGTCACTCTGTATACATAAAAAACAGGCGAATTCAAGCAAAAACGAGTAAAATGACAACAATCCCGCGATATTTTTTCGATAAAGGATCAACTTCGGGACCCCATCAACTTTTTATTAGAAGAATATTTAATAACAAAAAAATTAATTAATAACAATAATGGTTTTGTTAATTTAACAATAATAGTTTCGTTAATTTAACAATAATAGTTTCGTTAATTTAACAATAATAGTTTTGTTAATTTAACAATAATAGTTTTGTTAATTTAACAATAATAGCTTTGTTAATTTAACAATAATATTGAGATATAAAAAAAAAGCCAGTACAAAAAGAAATTTTGAAAAAATTTGCGATCCTGCGATAATACGTGAGCTCGCGTTATGAGACTGTGGGCATGTGGTGGGGGCGCCCTCGATCGATTTCCCTCACGCGCTGTGCGCCGCCTGCGGTCCGCGCTCTCGCGCTCCCGTCGAGACCGAAAGCTGTCAAATTTTTATCCAATTTCAAATGGAAATATCATCCCTTAAAACTGAGATTTTTGAGACTTCCAAGGGTGCAATTTAAAGAGAAAATCATCAGCTATTCGATGGAATAGATATTGTCGCAATGCGTGAACATATTCATCTTCAAAATGGCGTCGGAAGCTCACGGTGCACCGCGATGATCTCTGGTTCTCGGCCGTGGGAGCATCCACGGGAAAAACGACTTCACGTAGTTCTGGGGGATGGAAAAAGAATAGCTCATGTGAAAGCTGTGCGAATTCGGCCGGATGGTTCTCGAGTTATCGTCGATACACCGTTTCCGCTTCCTAGTGCTATATCTCCCTCTGGGATGATCGCACAGACTCCAGCGTGTGCGCATTTTTCTCGGGGTGAAATGCCCTTTCTAACAGTGTATGGCAAATCATAGCGCCCTTCCCGGAAATACGAAATTTCGAGCTGAGCGTCGGAACCCGATTTGCATGATTTTACGTCGACTCCTGGTGCTCGGCCAATTCTAATTCGATCGGATTCGGACTAGGCTCATTCGAAAGCAAATAAAATTTGCAAGAAAGTGTTTTTTTTTTGTTTTTTGAAATCGATCGATTTGCGCCGGAGATCGACAAAAATCAAAGAGTTCCACTTCAATTGGAACGTATTGTATAATGAACTATATATATATATAAGAAATGAACGAAAAAAACAGCGGAAAATTTTCCAATTAATATTCATAAAGAAATAAATAAAAATAAATCATATATATTGTAACGTGTTTGATTTCGTTATATTTAAATTTATATAGATTCTAGACTCGATCAGGGATCAAATTAATTTGTGGACACACGATAGATAATATGACCCATTTTTATTCCGTATTTCTCCTTTACATAACCTCCTTAGATCTACAAGTGTGTATGTACATGGAAATTCAATGTTGGTTCGTGTATTGAATGATAATTAGCGCTTTAAATGTTTGGCCTATTTTTAATTCGGGGAACGCTTGATTGAATTATTTCGCAGCCGTTGTCTCGCTCGTTTGTTCACGTTTTTCTTCCGCCGCCTCCGCCCGCGCTTGCTTTTCCCTGTGCTTTCCTTCTCTTTCCCTCTTTGCAGCGGTGTTCGTCTTGTCGATGTGTGTCTCTGTCTCTCATACACTCCCTTCTTTTCTCTCTTTCCCTTCTCTGGAAAGACCGTTTTCTTTACGCTTTCCCTTTCCTTACTGTGCGTCCAGTACTCGGGAACAGCGACCAGTACTTGCGATACTCTCCACCTCAAACTCCTCCACCTAAGCAATCTTACGTTCCTTACGTCCTTCCTTTCCTTACTATGCGTTCAGTATTCGGAAGTGACGATCAGTAGTTGCAATTTGTTCGTAACATTGTGCGTTCTCTGCCGGTTGAATCTCCAGTCCTCTCGTTTTCCTCACGCCCTTGTTTTCCTACTACCAAGGCCAGAATCACAAGAGCGCTCGTACCAATGACTTTTAGGATATTCCTTGGGCTCTCCTGAATACAGTCGCCTTTATTCCGGTTTGTTCGCTTCCTTAACACCCTTCCCACTACCAGGGCCAGTTGGGTGTCTCGGTCGCTACTTCCACCTTTACAAAGGGCGTATGTACTCGGTAACACGGCGTGTCCTTTTCAATCGACTCGTTTCCGCATCAATTAGCATGAAGTCACGCTTGTTAATGCTGTGAAACAAGTGCCACTACCCTTGCAGACCCCCGGTATTTATACCTGATTTTCAATGTTTAAATTTCCCCTTCCGGCCTTGCCTGTGAGACATTTCGTGTGTATTTGTCTTAAATGTTAACTAAAATTATTGTTTTCGATGAAATTCCCTCAGTATGTGTCCGTGTTTTGTTTTCGCAGAATTCCGTTAGTGTGTCTATCTATGTATTTTCATTATGTTAGTTCGTCTGTGTTGTCATATCTTATACTTTGGTGGTTGTCCGTTTAGGAGGGAAAGGCGCTGCGATCGGTTCTTAATCGGTTATGTCTCAATATACAGCCTGTCCCAAAAGGGTCGAAGGATCTCTGAAGGGGTGGTAAATCTCGAAATTCTGAACCGAAAAGTCCTCAGCGGTTTTTCGATCCGATGCACCCTTGATGAGTTATTTATAATTAATGACAGCCAATAATACGCGTGGGCTGGGCGGCGCGAGGTGGTGTGCGTGTGACGGTGTGCCCGGCTGCACTGTGAGAGGCAGGGCTACGCCGCGCGACGTGGACGTGTGTGTGCATGGGTGTGAGGGCCCAAGCTAGGCAGCGAGCATTGATTGTATTGAAGGAGAATGCGAAAACAATAAGTAGCGCCCCGCGATGATACATTTTTATATGAAATGGATGATAAATTAATTAAATTAAATGAATTCATATGGAATTGTAAATCCTGAATGGAAAGCGAAATCTCTACTGAAGATGTTAAAATTCCACTTATTTATTTACTTAAACTAAAAATAAACATCAGCTTGGCGTTTTCTCATACGATATTTTTTCATTATTGATCGAAAACAAAAAAAAATTATACGCATTAATGGTCGAATTTTACGCATGCTAATTAATTTATTTTCATGATTGTCCGACTAAGGTAATTAATGAGTGATATCATCGACTCCATCAATGACTCTTCCTCCTTACTTCTCGAACGAATCGTCTCGAGATAATTGAATTTAAGGTGTTTTTCTGAAGAGGGAAATAGCGAATATCCCGAGAAGTAAAGATTTTCAAAACTCTCGAAACGGAGAAATAGAAATTTCAACATTTCAGTCTGCGAATATTTCACAAAATGTATTTAGTTTCAACAAATCATAATTTGCCGACATTTTTAGGGTTGAGGAGAGGATAAAATCCTCTCGTAAAAATTCAAGCGTCCCTTCGAACGGTGATTATGTATTGTGACGTTGCGCCACATATCGCCCCGACCTGCCCTCGCAAGTCCACCACGCACGCCCCCCCTCCACTCCCGTCCCACGCGTTACGTTCCCCTCGTGATCCCCCTATACGCGTCGTAGGTTAAAACCGTCCCTTAATGTCGCGAAATCCGAAATACAACCGTAATTAGTCGTAAGCAAGGCGAATTCGCGTACACGCGAAGCGAAATACGCTGGAGGGCTCGCCCTCGTCTCGCTCATTTCAATCTCCCCCCCCCCCCCCGTTCCATCCCCCCCCCCCCTAGCGCAGCATCAGCGGTGGACCCCAGCCACACCACGGATCATGGCCAAAGCGGATTATCTCGTCGACACCACCCCGGGGGTGCATCAAGGTAGCGGCGGAAGATGGTGCTTCCCCGCACCAAAAACTCCCTACACCAGCCGAAACACGGAGGAAAAGGCCCATCCTCCGTGGACGTATCAAAACAGGGGCAATCTGGCCATCATCACCATCAGTATCACCGGCCGGTAATAACGAACAAACGGAGAGTATGCATCGACCCCCGGGGTCGGAAATCACACGACACCTCGCTCCCGCGGCTCACTTCGAAGGATCTAGGATCGATGCAGAGGCACCGTGCTGCCATCCCTCCCTTTCCCTACGAACTAGCCCCCCCGAAAATTTGTCCCACTTTCCCTCATTAACCCAACACCCGACGAGCAAGTGACGAGCTCGTCACTTGCGAGAGGAGCGTTGATCGACAATAAGCGTATCACTCTGTTGCGTAGCAAACCCATTGTGTAACCCTTTTTTTTTCTGTTTCGGCGTTAATTTTCATTTTTGCGATTTGGTGTGAGAGAGCGAGTGAGAAATTGTATGCGTTGAAGAGAGTGGTAGAGTGTGTGATAGAGAGTGCGATAGAGTGTGTGAGGGTGAGAAGAGGTGAAAAAGTTTGCGGACGAAGTGTGAGGAATTGGAAAGGACGATAGCGAAAGAGACGTTGGAAAGGACGATAGAGAAAGGGATTATTTGGAAAGGAATTAGGAAGAGACGTGACGGAAAGGACGAGTGTGAACGACTGAAGGGGGAGTGACAACGGTAAAGCGTGAGTTGGTTTTTTTTTCTTATCGGTCCGAGCGATTTTCTTTTTCTCTTGGAGATATTGCGTGCGAGCGGCCACGAGGCCCGTTTCTTTTTTTCTTTTCGTATTTCCCCTGCGATCCCCGGCGAAAAGTGCGTGGTGTGTTCCCCGCTGCGTTCCCACATATTCCCCCGCGCCCCTGTAGCCCCCGTCCTCCGTATCTTTTCCCCCCCCGTCGCTATTCCGCACCCGAGAGTCGATTTTTTTTGGTTATTACAAAACTTTCCTGGTTTTTTTCTTTCTTTTCGCGAGGATCACGTTTCCTCGTTCTCTCTCTTTTTTTTTGTGTCTTTGGTGACTCGGCGGTCAAAAGTAAGCGGCGTGTTAGCGTTCGGGAACCTCCCCCCTGAGATCCCATTCCCCAGCCCAGCGCGTGTATCACGGACAAACGGATAGTTTTTTGCATTGTTTCCTTTCGTTTTCTTTTGTTATAACTTATCGTTGCGAGTTGGCGTAAAACTCGCTGGCGCCCAATACGAAAATGCCTTTTTTTGTTATACCATCGGCTTTTGCTTTTCTTTCTTAATATATTATTTCTCATTTCATTCTCAGTTGTTAATCCCCTTTTTTTTTCCCTTTTTTTCCTCGCTCCCCGTATTGTCTCGCTTTCTCCCGCGGAAAGCGTCACAAATTTTGGCGCCCAACGTGGGGCCCGAAAAACAGTACTCGCGGGAAATTATTCCCTTTATTTCAGCGAGTACTGTACCAAAAAAATCGCCCACCGTCCGAGTCCTCCTTCCCCTGCCCCGCCCGCCCCCTCGTCGCCCGCTCACCGCTGCTGAGCGAGCTCGCGCGGTGAGCCAAGGCTTGTTGTTGTTGCCATCTCACTCGCACCACGCACGGTTCCCCAAACAAATCGTCGCTTAGAAGACGCTTAACAATTTACCATTGTAGCCGAAATATTATTTCAAAATCCCAAGTTTATATAGTCAACTTGTGCCGTGAATTCGAGCGACTACGATAAACGAATACCTGACAGTGGACATACGCCCCCCGGAGTCCGCCCGCCGAGCTGTCTCTCACCCCCCTTTTTCTCTTGTTATTTCGTGTGCCGTGCTTTCTTTTCTCTCACCTCCCTACAGATTCTAGGTAACCAAAACGGAATTAAAAATGGAAAAAGAATTATAGAGGGCCCCCAAAAATAAAATTGCCCCGTACCCTGTAAGCGGTGAGTTTTTGAACAATTGTCTTCACTTATATATTTTTTTTGTTTTCGCACTCGTGATTATTTCCCCCCACGTAAACTTGAGAGATAGCTTGCGCCAGCCCTGCCCCCCCTTCGCCCCCTCGCGTTATATTACATCGAATTTATCACTATTCATCTTTTTTTTATTTTTTTTGTCTTCGTTTGATAATTTTTTTTTGTGTCCTTTCCCTTCTTTCCCTGTTCCCTTTCTCGTTTTTTTTTTGCAGTTCGTTTAAATTCTTTTTCTTTTTGTTCGCCTCGTACATTTTTCTCTCGTTTTTTGTTGTTGTTTTTTTCCGTATTTATTCCCATCATTTTTTGGTATCGCACTGCTCTTTTAATTTTTTTTATATAACTCTTCCTTTTTTTGTTTTTTCTTTTGTAATTGAAAACTCCCTCTTCTCCGCCCTTGTGGTTTCCTTTTTATTATTCTGATCTGATTATTTGTTTTTTTGCTTGCTCCCCATAATTATTGACATTATTATTATTAATTCTTGTATCGAAATTATTTTTGTTTCTCCTTCGGTTTTTTTTTTCTCACTCTTTCCCCTTTCCCTTTTTTTTGGGGGGACCAATTAATTACCCCCTTCATTTAGTTTATTTTATTTTATTTTTCCTTCTTTTCTTTTCGCGTTATTTTCTTTTTTTTCTCTTTTCGTTACACCAGGATTATTACTATCACTTTTTGTGTTTCTTGGATTTCTTCGTTTTTTTTTTTTTGCGATTTGATTTTAGTTTTATTGTTCGTTATACCGTTTTTTTTCTTCTGAAACGTTTTTTCTTCTTCTTGGATCATTTATTCAGTTCCTTCATTTAGTTTATATTATTTTATTATATTCCTTTTTTCGTATTATTTCTTTTTTTTGGGCGTAAGTAAATTTTTTCTCTTTCCCTTTTTTGTGTCGAGTAATTGTCATTTTTCTTTTCCCCTTTCTTTACGTTGCTATTACATCGGTCGTATTTTATTATTTCTCAGTCATGTAATTGGTTTCTTTTTCTCTTCCCCTTTTTTTTCTTTTTCTCCCTGTTCGCCCCCTTCTCCTTGTGCCCGTGCCACCCCTCCCCCTTATCACTACTCGTTTTTTTGTGTTTTTGTTCGTTTTTATTATGCTTCCCCCGCGTTAGCTACGTACTAGGGACTATGGAGGTCCCTACGGCGACCACCACCCCAACCACGACCACTAGTACTTCGCCCCGCACTACCTCCGCCTCCCTACCCACCACTAGCCACCCTCGTGAACGAGTCGAGGTCGGGATTGATGAAAGAACCCAAGCCATTCGCGCGTCGTTGGACGCCATCCATGACGTTCGCGACCTCCTCCTCCGCTGCGACCGAGCCGGGCTCACCTCCTGGGGCAGCGTGGAGGAAATCAAAGAGCGACTGGTGCGAGCGGAGCTCCGCAGTCGCTTTCCCCACACGCACATTCCCTGGGACGAAAGAGCCGACACCCTGAGCCCTGATTCCCTCCCCTTTTCCCTCAGCGTCGCAGTTGAGCACCCCCTTTACGGGGAGGTCCTGTGACCCTCGCGCGTTTCGCCCCCTGTAAGCTCAGGGATCCCCCGAAACGTTCCTATCCCATCTCCCCGTAGCTTTTCTTCCCCCAGCGACCCCTTGCCCACGGGGCAATCCATGGGTCGGTATCGAGATCCCCTTACGCTCGATTTCGACGCCACTACCCCTGGGTATTTGTCCCACTTACCCCTACCCCTCATCCCTGTTCCCAGCCCTTCCTCTCCCCACGTCACGTTCGCGTTACTCCCGCGTACCGAACAACACCCCCTATCGTATGCAACCGCAGCACCAACCCGTAACCCCTCTCCCCGCCCTCGCGAATCCCCTATTCCTGCATCGCATGTGCCCTGGAGCCCCGAGGGCACATACGTTTTTCCGCCGCGTGCCACGGGGCACAGCAGCACCCGATTGGGCCCTCTTCCTCCCCCCCATACTCGTTCACTGACCCCTACCCCCCACGGACCCTCGCCTCCCCCCTTTTCCGGTTTTCCCACCTTTTCGGAGTCTCGGGAGGCCCGCGACTCGCGTTTCACGGACCATTGGAGGAAGTTCGGCCCTCGTTTCGCCGGGAAACGAGGCGATGACGCTGAGGAGTTCCTCCGTCGCCTCCATGAGTACGCGACGCGCCGCAGCCTCACCGAGGGGGAGCTTTTGCGGGCGCTGCCGGAAGCTTTCACCGGAGAAGCTCTCCTGTGGCACCGCGTGGAGCACCCCAGCTGGACCTCGTACGAGGGGTTCGCCTTCTATTTCAGGGAACGATTTGGCCACGGGGACCTGCAGGAGCGCTTGCGCCGAGAGGTGGAGTTGCGAACGCAGGGACCCGGCGAACCGGTTGCGGAATACATCGTGAAGATGCGCACCCTGTTCAGCCATCTCAACCCTCCCCTTCCCCTTAGCGTGCAGATCGATATCTGCTGCCGCAACCTCCACCCCGAATTGGCGGTCCACGTCGTGAGAGAGGAAATGCATAGTTTCCTCGATCTACAACGTGTGGGCCGCCGGCGGGAGGAGGTGAGCGAGCGTATGAAGTTGTACCGCCCTCCCCCCCCTGTCTCCCAGTCCGCGTTACCCGCCGCAGCATTCTATCCGGAGAAGGGCGTGCGCGGACGTGCTGCCGCCGTGGCAGACAAAAAACGCGACCCCTCTCCGGACCTTCTGATGGATTTCGAGGCTACCCCCCCCACGGAAATTCCCAAGCCAGTCCCGCGCGTTTCGTACAGCACCGTTGCCCGTTCCCCTCCCCGCACGACCTCTCCGAAAACGGCAGCCGCCGTCATTCCTCGTACCCCAACCACACTACGACGACCTCCTCCCCCGAGCAGCCCCCCGCGAAAAATCCCCGCTCTCGTTGATGTGGCGCCTCGTCAACCCCCGCGTGCATATTCCCCACCCTCAAAATCCCCTTCCGTCACCTGCTACAACTGCAGGAAACCCGGCCACGTCTATCGTGAGTGTTTGCTCCCCCTTGGCTATTTTTGCCGCGTGTGCGGCCGGCCAGGGGTGGACGTAAACACGTGCCCTGTTTGTGCGCGTCGCCGGGCGGGAAACGCCATGCCGGGGGGTCACTACAAACCCTAACCCCCCGGAAAGACAAATCCGTCCCCCCTCCCCATCCTATAGAAGCCCGAACCCCTACATCGTCCCCCCTCGCGGTCGCTACTGGCGACAATCGGCATTTCGCGTGGGTTTCCGTGGGCGGAACTCCCACGCGAAGCCTCATTGATTCCGGATCCACGAGAAGCTATATCAGCGCAGAGTTGAGCGATTCCCTTGGCGCGACCCTACAACCCATCGACGAGACCGTGCGAGTGGCCAGTGGCGCTGTACTCCCTGTTCGTGGCCTCGCCTCCCTCCTGTTTGAGGTCGAGGGACGGCTGGAGACGCTGGGGGTGCGCGTCACTGCCATCGAATACCCCTGTCTACTCGGAATAGATTTTTTTTAAATGTTTAGCTTCAAGATCGATTATGAGGAGGAAACGTGGAGAACGAGGTACGGAGTGGAACACTCGTTCCACTCCTCAGAAATCGCGATTCGTATACATCCCCAAATAGCGTGCGCCGGTCTCGTCGAACCCTCCCAAACGGCCTCATCCCGTCTACAAACCCTACTGAAAACAATGACCCTGAAGAAGACTTCCCAGATCCTCAGTTCCACCCATTTGACCGTACACGCCATCGATGTACAAGGTCACCCTCCCATCCGCCAAAAACCTCGCACTCTCTCGGCGTACATGCTCAAGGTCGCTCACGGCGAGGTCGATCGCATGTACAATGAGGGAGTGATCGAGAGGTGCAAAAGTCCCTGGCTGAGTAACCCCGTCATTGTACCCAAGCCCAACGGAAAATACCGCTTTTGTATTGACTACCGTGACGTTAATAAAGTGACCAAGAAAGACGCGTACCCCCTCCCCATTATGGACCGAATCCTCGACGGACTGCGACGTGCCCGATTTATTTCCAAACTCGATCTCAGCCAAGCCTATTTCCAGATCCCTGTAGACCCCAGCAGCCGCCCCATCACCGCCTTCGCTGTCCCCGGACGAGGACAATTTCAATTCACACGCATGCCCTTCGGACTGACGAACGCTCCCGCAACATTCCAACGACTGATGGACCAGCTAATCGACACAGCATGGGAACCTCACGTTTTTGCCTACCTTGACGACGTTATAATCGCGACAGACACCGAGGACAGTCATTTTAAATATTTGCGACAGGTTTTACGGACTTCTTTGGACGCCGGGATGGAGATAAACTTTGAGAAAAGTGAATTCTTCTGTCCCGAGGTGTCGTATCTGGGTTACATTATCGGAACCGATGGACTGAAGACAGACCCGCGGAAAATCGAACCCATCCTCAATTACCCCCCTCCTCGCACCCTGAAGCAAGTCCGCCGCTTCCTTGGAATGGTCGGCTGGTACGCACGCTTCCTCCCCGATCTCGCTCACGACAAAATTCCCCTCACCCGCCTATTAATGAAAAATGTTCCCTGGAAATGGGAGTCAGAAGAGCAGAGTGCTTTTGAGACCCTTCGCGACGCCCTCGCCCAAACCCCCGTCCTCGCCATCATCGACCCTGCCATGACCGACCTTGACTCGTGGAAGCTCGTTCTACCCCTTGACTCCCGCCCACGAGCCCTCCATCAAGCCCACAACGATCCCCACGGACAAGACGTACCACCGGGTAATTCAGGACTTCTTCTGGCCCGGGGTTTTCCAAGACGTCGCGAGATACGTCTCACGTTGTACCGAATGTCAGCAGCAGAAGGTCCCCCAGGTCGTCCCCGCAGGGATAATGCGTGAGCGAACGACCGAGGGCCCCTGGTCTGTTGTCGCTGCTGACATTATGGGCCCCTTCCCCCCAGCAAAAGCCAACACAAATATATTCTAGTATTTCAGGACCTATTCACGAAATATGTAGAAGCCCGTGCGCTTCGCGCAGCAACCGGTCCCACCATAATGACGGCATTTAACGAGTTAATCGTGAATCGCTGGGGATGCCCCCGATTTTTACTGACGGATAACGGTACGGAATTCACGAACGGACACGTCAAACAGCACCTTCATGAATGGGGCATTACCCAAACCACCGTGCCTCCCTACCACGCCCAAGCGAACCCTGTAGAACGAGTTAACCGGACCCTGAAGACCATGATTAATTCCTATATTACCCTCGACCACCGTGAGTGGGACCAGCACCTTCCCGAGTTATGCTTCGCCCTCAATACAGCCGTACAATCCTCCACGCACATGACTCCCGCTTTCCTCAATTTCGTTCGAAATCCCCGCCCTGCAAAAAGCATTCGCGACGCTGCCCTCCCCAGTACCTCGCTGGACCCCGGAAATATTACGAATTGGGGGGACCGAATGAAACGGTTGCCCCTTATTCACGATTGGGTGCATAGGAACCTAGAAATCGCGGCAAAAAGGCAGGCCCGATATTATAACCGCCACCACCGAGACGTGACCTTTGAAGAGGGCAGTCTCGTGATGCGGCGGAACCGAGTGTTGTCGTCCGGTGCTCAGAACTTCGCCGCGAAATTAGCCCCGCGCTATAGTGGTCCCTATAAAATATTACGAGTTATTTCCCCCGTGGTTTACGAGTTGGAGGACCCGAAAAGTAGGAGAAACGCACGGGTCCATATAAAGGATTTAAAAGCTCACATCACCGACGAAACCGTAACCCCAACTATAGAGAAAAGCCCTCCGCCCCCGCGAGTAATTCCCCTCATTAAAGAACGCAACGTACCACGCCGCACGGGATTACGCTCGCAACGCAATGTCGCCCCCCTCGCGACTTTCACCCCGGAATCGCAGTATTCCCTAGTAACACCGATTGTTCATTTACAGGCTTCCACGATGCTCCGACGTTTCGGACCGCGCCCCCACCCCTTTTCTATCATCCCACGTCCCGCGTATCACCGCCCCGGAGGGACGGTGATTGACCCGGAGGAGTGGATCTCCCCCGGGAGATCGACCCCCCGGAAATACGTTCCCCTCTACGGAGGAACTCCCCCCCCTCTCCGCCATCCCCCAGCTCCCTGCCCCCTACGCCCCCTCCCGCCTCCTCAGCCCCTGAGTCCCATCCCTTCGGTCAGGAGGATCTCCGGCGGATCCAGGAGTTGTTGGAGCGCCTCCTGATTTCCCCCCCCCCCCCCCCCCCCCGCCTCCCGCCGCCAGAAACCGCCTCCCCTGTCGATCCCAAACAGCTTCCCCGCGGCCCCGATCCTCATCCCAGTCCCTCGCCACCCTGAAACCCCATCCCAAACCCCGCGTCGTCCCTACTACCCCTCGTCCTGCAAGCTCCCTGCCCCATCCCACCCCCAAAACCCCGCCAGGCCCGCATCGCCGACCCCCCCTATTCCCCGAACCCTCCTTCCCCTCGTCGCGCCCGCCGACGCGTCCCCGTCCTCGCTCCGTCCCCGTCCCCCCGTCCCGGCCCTAATGGACCACCCCGTCGCCCCTCCCGCCCCAATCCCGGCCCTAAAGGACCTCCCCTGCCTTCCGCCCCCTGACATGCCCCTCCCCGATCCCGACGCAGAACCCCTCCCGTACACTCCCCCGCCCTTTGCCCGCCGGCGCCCCCGGTGTTGGTCGTGCGGCCAACTCGGTCACACACACGAGGAGTGTGGCCGGCGGCTAAGGCCTCCCACGCCCCCCAGCAGCAGCTGGTAAGTCCTCTCCCCCCCCAATGCCACCTAGATCCCTTGTCCCCCGCACAGAACTCTAGAACCCCTCCCTGAGCCCGAGGTCCCAATCCCAAGAGCCCACGACCCCCCTGAGCCACAAAGAACCCGTAACGAACCCTCGGAACCCTCCCTGAACCCGAGATCCCAGGTCCCCGAGCCACGACCCCCCTCTGGCCCCGCAGAACCCTCTACGAACCCGCGGTAACCCGCCAAACCCTGCAAGAACCCTGAAGAACCCTGCAGGCAGCAGCACGAGCATCTAGTCAAACCCAAGGAACCCACGACGAAGATCCCGATACGCCGACTGCTAAACGAAGACTGACGAGACGCGATGCGCTTGGTCGCGGCACAAGGCTGAAGTCACTACAATTAAGTGCGGCCAGCGTCTTCGCGACTCCCTCCATTCCCAACGTCCACCAGGAAGAACCGCGATAGAGCCACGCATGAACAGAAAAGGACCGGTAAGAGGGGAGAGCGGAGCTCGCGCTTGCAAAAGTCGCTTTCGTATCATTTTGAAAATGTCTTAGCACTAATCACTGGATTCTTTTCTTTTTAGCCGCAAAAGATGACGATAATACGCGGAGCGTATCAACGTCAGGCCGGGGGGAGTTGTGACGTTGCGCCACATATCGCCCCGACCTGCCCTCGCAAGTCCACCACGCACGCCCCCCCTCCACTCCCTTCCCACGCGTTACGTTCCCCTCGTGATCCCCCTATACGCGTCGTAGGTTAAAACCGTCCCTTAATGTCGCGAAATCCGGAATACAACCGTAATTAGTCGTAAGCAAGGCGAATTCGCGTACACGCGAAGCGAAATACGCTGGAGGGCTCGCCCTCGTCTCGCTCATTTCAATCTTCCCCCCCCCCCCCCCCCCCCCTAGCGCAGCATCAGCGGTGGACCCCAGCCACACCACGGATCATGGCCAAAGCGGATTATCTCGTCGACGCCACCCCGGGGGTGCATCAAGGTAGCGGCGGAAGATGGTGCTTCCCCGCACCAAAAACTCCCTACACCAGCCGAAACACGGAGGAAAAGGCCCATCCTCCGTGGACGTATCAAAACAGGGGCAATCTGGCCATCATCACCATCAGTATCACCGGCCGGTAATAACGAACAAACGGAGAGTATGCATCGACCCCCGGGGTCGGAAATCACACGACACCTCGCTCCCGCGGCTCAGTGAAGCCAGATCGCGTGCAAAACTTACCCTCTCTCTAGTCCCCTGCGCGCCCATCACACAATCAGAGAAGCGCGTGTCCGTGAGCAAGCGACGCTCGGACGGCGTCGGAAAGAGCCGAGCGCGGTCGAGAAACTTCGACCGCGGCTTCGGCAGCTACACCCATACATGGGGACGCTGAGCACGTTCATGTGGCGCGTAAGAGGACTAGAGAGAGGGTAGCCTCTACACGCGATCTGGCTGCTGGCTTCTGGCTGCACGGCTCGCGCGTGACGTCACCCGACGGCCCGCGCGAGTTCTTCTAATAAATTGCTCCCGCTTCACTCACACCCGTCCTAATGCCAAATGCATTATAATCCCTATAAATAAGCGGAAATATATTTATATTACTAATATTATATTAATTCTCATACTTTTATCGAGGGATAAGCAACAAAACAGCTACCGAATACAAGCCAATTATCTATCCGGCCGCGATGAACAAGTACGAAAATGTGCACTTATCCCTCAAGAGATTAGACGGTCCAGTCGGTAGCGTGCCTGACTACGGTCCGAAGGGGCGCGGGATCGATCCCCGCTCTAAGTACTTTTTTTTATTTTTTATTTTTTTGGCGAATTGTTCATTCGTGACACACGCTCATTGAAATAACAACAATTTTGTAATCATATGATAATACATCTAAAATTTAGATGTATTATTGTATTATACTTCGCTTCCGATTGATACGATAATAATACATCTAAAGTTTAGATGTATTATTATATTATACTTCATCATATTTCCATACTTTCTCTATTTATACAAACTTTTATCAAGCAATAAAACATTATCCCCGAAAACAAGTCATCATCATCCATCCGGCCGCGAATCACAAGTACCAGAAGATGCACTAACTCTACAAGCAATGGGATGGTCCCGTGGTAGCGCGTCGGACTCCGGACCACAAGGGCGTAGGATCGATTCCCACGCTCAATTTTTTTTTTTTTTTTTTTTTTTATGGGGCGAGTTGTTCATTTGTAAAACACGCTAAAATAAATTGCAAAATAATATATATATCACATTCGTCAAGTGGCGAAGTAGGCAAAACACCGAAAAATCAAAGCGTCAGTGCTGAATGTCGAAGTATTTTAACCTTTTCCGATGTCAAAGTTTTAGAGCTTGAAGAATTGTTTTGTTGTTGTTTTGTTTCACACCATTTGAAAAAAATACTTTTCGATGAAAACTTCTATTTTTATTACTTGGTGTACATTTTTTACTTTTTAAAGTTTTAAATGTGGATTTCCCTTCTTTTTGTACGAAACCACCGAATGTAATCATGTAAGTAAAAAAAAACAACAAAACAATTCTTCAAGCGTTAAAACTTTGACATCGGAAAAGGTTAAAATACTTCGACATTCAGCACTGACGCTTTGATTTTTCGGTGTTTCCCTATTTCGCCACTTGACGAATGTGATATACAATATGCGGCAATTGAAGTGGGACACTAAGTTTTTTGCGTGTCTCAGCCGGAGTTTTATCGATTTCAAAAATCGAAAAAAACACTTTCGAGGAAATTTAATAACCTTGCAAATGAGACTAGTTCCAACTGGATCGGTTGATAATTAGCCAATTGCGAGATGATTTTGTGAATCGGTGCAAATCGGGATTTTGTACGACCATCAAAAAAGTACCTTTCCAACACTCGGATCTCTTTTTAACCTACGCCATTCGAAAGGGCATCTCGCGCCGTTGAAAAAACACCCCCTACACGTGGGGATCGGATAATTCCAGGAGGAGTTATACACCCTGGAAGTTATAATCATTTATGAGCAATAACGCGAGAACGCCTCGACCGATTCGATCGAAATTTTTCGTGGAGTCATAGTTAATGATGCCCTTAATACTGGCATGAGTAATATCTATACGGCTATCCTCGTAGACGAGATCTTGGTGTTTCCCCGGTGCACTTTTTTGCATTTCGATATTTTCCATATCGAACGCCTTTTGTGTCGCAAATGAGAGTTGGAAAATGTTAAAGGGGACGTTTTAACGATTAAAACGTGTGGTCGTTCAATTGTGAAATCAGACCCTATTGATCATCGAAAAAAACCGGTAAAAAAACCGCTGAGCGAAAAAAATTTCATTCAAATACGAACGACGATGTTCAACTGTTTCGCTGTGGGAAGGGACGTGTGGACCATGGGAAAATTAGCTGAATTCGAATATTTTTCAATCTTCATTCCGGGACCGATAAAAAAATGATGAATTTTGATATTTGATTTTGAAAGTCTAGATGCTAGATGTCTAGAAAGTCTAGATAGATATTGGTATCGGCTTGAAACGCTAATGAAATAAAAGTTCGCTATAACAGCCCTGCATATCAAGCAACCAAATGCATATGAATAACAGATGCAATTGTTTTTTCATGTTATATGATCGATGATTTGTGATTTCTAGACGATACGAAAAACAATTGCAGCTGTTATTGATATTCATTTGGTTGCTCGATATGCAGGGCTGTTATAGCGAACTTTTATTTCATTAGCGTTTCAAGCCGATACCAATAGCATCTAGACTTTCAACTCACTCTTCATGGCGCGACTGAGCGATATTCAAATAGGGCGTGCCATTGCGATGCACGAGAATGGACAATCTCAGCGGCAGATAGCCGAAGAAATCGGTGCGAGTAAATCGGCAATAAATCGATCAATTTTGAAACATCGGGAGACGGGAAATGCTGCGCACCGTTACGGAGGAGGAAGACAGCGAATAACCACTGGGAGAGAAGACCGAGCAATCGTTCAAGCAGCTCGACGGGACCCGCGAGAAACAGCGGAAAATCTTCGCAGAATGATTCCACGACCCATATCTGAAAGAACGATTCGTCGGCGCCTTGGAGAGGGCAATTTACGATGTCGTCGTGCAGTGTTGAAGCCGTTATTAACGGCAAGGAACCGCGTGGCTCGTCGAGCATTCGCTGATACTTATCAGAATTAGACTGCCGAACAATGGAGTAACGTATTGTTCACAGACGATTCAAAAATCGTGCTGCTAAGCTACCGCAGATGTCAACGGGTGTGGAGAAGAAAAGGGGAGAGAATGGCAGAAAATTGCATCAACCAATTTCGGGCCTTCGGGGGTGGTTCCATCACCGTCTGGGGAGGGATTACGACCTCATCTCGCACCGAGCTCTTCATATTTCGGAATCGGACGGTCAATGCCAAAATTTATAGGGACGAGGTTCTAGAACCGATCGTCATCCCTGAAGCTCGTCGTATCGGTGAAGATTTTATGCTGGTTGACGATAATGCACCCTGTCACCGTGCTAGAATCGTCAACGAGTACCTTGATCATCACGGTGTGAAGAGGAGTATGTGGCCCGCGAATAGTCCAGATATCAACCCCATCGAAAATATCTGGGCTATTCTAAAGTCTAGAATTCGTGCGAGAGAAAATGCACCGCGGACACTGCAGGAACTGACAGTGGCAGTGAACGAGGAATGGCACGCAATACCGCAGGCGGACATCGCAGCTACGATCAGTAGCATGCCTCATCGATGTCAACTGGTGCGTCAGGCTCACGGAGGCTCCATAAAATATTGATGGCGCTCAAAACACGTGTATGCGACACTCACACACTCGCATATACGCGCATACACACAACAAACACAAACACGCACACACAACACGCACACACAACACGCACCCACAACGCACACAAAATAGACACAAATACACACTCACAATCGCGCACAAAACACACACACACGCACACGCGCACGCACGCACGCACGCACGCACACACACACACACGTACATACACGCACACGTACATACACGCACACACACACACACACACACACGCGCGCGCGCGCGCGCGCGACTTTCAAAGGTTAGACACAGTTGTCGTACAACTAGTGAACTACCACATACCTACCCATCCACTTCCCCGTGGTGAAAGTCGGGCAACGGTGAGATTCGTTATTTATAAAGACGAAGCTAACCGGCTAAGAGATGGGAGGTTTTCGTAGACTACCTTTGACATTTTTTGCATGGTCGAAAAAATAATTTTTCATGTCCACCCTGCACCGTTTCAAACGACGGTGTGCGTCAGTGTTTTGCAGCAGAAATAAAGAGGTACTTGTCATTTTAAATTGTGTGTATCATTCATTTCATCATAAGCCATAACCTACTAGAATATTTTTCCTTATTCTCATACAGAAGAAAGAAAGAGGTAAGTATCTAAATTATAATTTCAACTGCGCCCGGAAGGATTTTTTTTTTTAATGCCACCCGTTTTTACCGCCCCCTCCTTAATGTATTCTCCTCATTACTGAATCGATCGCGATTTTTATTACATATTGATTAATTAAATAAATAACGAATAAGCATACAATAAAAAATCAAGGTTTTTGAAAAAAGAATCAAATATCAACTTTTAAAGAGGTAACTTTTTTTAACGCCTTAATATTTTATTCAATTTTTATTCATTGGGTACTCAATCGTTTAATTAATTAATGAAAATTGCATTAAAAATTCGGACGCTGAAAAAAAATAATAAGATTCCAAATGAGAAAAATTTTAAAAAATTGTAATTTTTCCATTTAATTTTGTAATTTTTTATTTTATTTCAACAAATTAAATAATAAATTATAATCAATAATATCAAAATTCATCATTTTTTTATCGGTCCCGGAATGAAGATTGAAAAATATTCGAATTCAGCTAATTTTCCCATGGTCCACACGTTCCTTCCCACAGCGAAACAGTTGAACATCGTCGTTCGTATTTGAATGAAATTTTTTTCGCTCAGCGGTTTTTTTACCGGTTTTTTTCCATGACCTGTGTGATGGTCAAGCTTGGATGAAAGATGCGAGTAAAGATCGGGGATGAAATAATGAAGAGAACGGTTTAAGCGGAGAGCGTTTATTAATTAGTCTGTGCGATTGAACGGATGGAGATGAACTGACTATCCGGACGGATGCTAATGAGGTGGAGGAAGTGTGAAGTGGAGGGGATGGTCGAGTTGTTTGGACCGTGGGACCGTGGGCCAGGGATGCTGTGTGGAGAAATTGGACGTGCTGACGTGTGTGGGAACGGGGTGATAACGGGGATGCTGTAGGTGTAAGGTGTTGTGTGGGAAAGGAATGGCTACTGGATAGGGCCGTTACACTCCCCCTCTTTGAGGACGATGGTCTCCATCGTTTTAACAAAGGTTGTTGTTTTTTTTTTTTTTTTGAATTGATGCTATATAATACAAATGTTTTTACATTGATTTTTGTTATTCGAGTGGCTCGATATAATCTATTGAATTATTTCTTGTGTGTTTTTTTTTTGTTTTCCTCCTGCTGTTGATTGAGGTGTTGATTTTGGTGTGTGTACTCGGTCAGAATACTGAGGTTGGAGGGTGTTGGTCCGGTTTTCCTATTGGCGCCTCCATGCTATCTCTTGGTGTCTCGTTGTTTGGGTGTTTTTGTTGGTTCTGATGATTCTGAAACTAACTGTTGTTCATTACTTATCGTGTGGGGATTAGGTTTGTTAATCGTGATGGGTTTGGTTATGAGTAATAGCGAAATTGAGTTGCTTCGTTTTTCCTGTTCCGAATTTGTGTATGCGTTGTCTGGATTATTGCTTATTGTTTTCCCTTTCCGTTTTTCCCTGTGTGTCACCAGTTTGTAATTGTTATAGTCTGTCATCGTTTTTATTGCCTTGTTTGCTGCTGTCATCGTTCCGAGTTTGTTATTTTGTTATTGTTCATTAAATTGTTCCTGTAACAGTCTAAGTTCTGATTAATTTCGTGTTAGTGGAATGTGGATGTTATTGTGATGTGGTTGGATGTGGCTGTGTGTATCTGGTTGATTCATATGTCGTATGATGTGGTGAATATAGTTTTTAATATGTATATTAGTGATAAAATTTTATAATGGTAATGAAAATAATAGAACTATGTAGTTACTAGATATAGGAAGAATAATTAAAGTAGAGAATGATGGGGTATAAGAAAGGTTACAGTGCTTAGGTGTAGTGTTTAGCCTAGGGACTTAATTATTAATCATACATTTTCCTTTCCCCCTTTTTTTCCCACATTCATCCCGCATTCGTACTCTATTGTTTCTGTGTTTCGTGCTTTCGTTTCGTCAGTTCGTTATCTATTGCGTGTGACATTAATTGTTTTACGTTTGTCAGGGTTCTGTCCGTTTCTGTTTTCATCATTGTAAGTAATCGTTCCATTGTCTCGTTAAGTGTTTCTGTTCCTGTTGTACCGGTGTGCTGTTGCTTCAGTGGTGTCGGTGTCGGTCTGGATTCCTTTGGGATTGCTCCCAGGCCTCGTGGTGCTGGCTCTGGGGCGTGTGGGGTTTGGGTTCGTGGTCTGTATTTTGTTTCGTTGTTTGTTGTATCAGTTGGGTCAGGTGTTGGGAGTTCGGAAATTGTCTGCAGTTTCGTTTGTTTCTGTTTTATTTCTTTGTTAACATCTCGTATGGTCTGGTGGTGCTGTTGTCTTGTCGTTTGTTGTCGGCAGGCCGCTGGCGTAATTACGATTTCCGGGTTACTTGATTTTACTGGGTCGACGTTGATGCGCGTTCTCTCGAGGGGCTCCGCGTCGCGCTGTTCCGCGGAGCTGCGCTCCCGTTTTTTGTCGCGAGATCGTTAAGGTTGTCGCGATTTTCCGACCTTGTGCCTGAATTGTCTCGGCGGCTCGTGTGACCGTTTCTATCCTGTGAGTTCGTACGATAGCGGTCGCGAGAGTTATCGCGGTATCGATCGCGAGAATTATTTCGATGTTGGTCATGGGCGTTGTTTTGGTATCGGTCGCGAGAGTTGTGACGATATTGGTCGCGAGGGTTATTGCGAGGGTCGTCACGGGAATTATCGGGATATTGGCCGTAGGAGTTGCGATATCGGTCGCGAGAGTTATTTCTATATCCGTTTTGGGAGTTTCTGTGTTGGTTGTCGCGGTGGTTGTTGTATTGGTTTTGCGTGTATTGGTTTCGTGGGTTATAATTGTTATAATTTTGCGGATTGTACTTGTTATAATTTTGTGGGGTGTAATTGTTATAGTTTTGTGTTCTTTGACCGAATTGATTCTTACTGGGGTTTCCGAATTGTCTTGGTTCCTCTCGATTTTGTCTCCATTTCTCTCTCATTTTTGCTAAGGTTATGCATTCTGATGTTGTATGGCCTCCCCGTTGGTGGAATTCGCAATATTTCTCATTTATACCCCTATTTGTTTCCGCGAATCGGACTCTAGCTGTTTCCGTAACCGTTTCCCCGGGTTCGGTTAAACGTGATCGACTTTGATTCACCATTGCGCGCCTTTGTAATTCCAGTTCGATATTTGTTGCTTCGTCTATAGCGTTGTCTAGGGTCTCTAAATTTCGGTGGAGTAAAAGATTCGCGATTCTATCTAAGAGGCTTCGTACGAAAGCTTGGATTACAGCTTTTTTCTCTTCTGCCGTTCTTTTTTCTAGGTACGCCCTGTCGTCTGCCGCTGAGTATACTTCTGATAGTCTTTCGATAATTTGGTTCTGCAAAACTTCTACTCGGAGCCCGTAATCGAGGACTGACTCATTGAATTTTTGTGAGGTTGATTTTAGCTCTAGTCCTAAATCTGATAATTCTAACGGTTTTTTGTATGCCCTCTTCAAGTCTGCGAGAAGCGCGTCAAGCGTGTTGTATGTTTTTCCCTCTGTCAGGTCGTACGCTCTGCCAGTTAGTCTGAATATTACTGCATTTATTAGATATCGGTGATTTGGGTCGGGGGCGGTTTGCTGTACGCGTTTACAGTTGCTAATGAAGTTTTCGATCGTTATATTTCCATCGCCGAATTGTGGAATTACCTTTGTTAGGTCGTTATATGTCGCGGGGTTCTGAGGTGCGGGGTTTGCCATTTCGGTCTCGTCGCTTTCGCTGTCTTGGTCTGCTAGTACGTGTCGATAAAATGTATTGGGGATATTTTGGCGTCCTATTCGGCGCCTAGGTGGGCGTATTGGCCTAATCGTGTATCGGTATTACTCGTATTTTCGCGGAGAAGAAGAGGTAATGAAACAAACAAAAGGAAAAGAGGAAGAGAGAGAAGAAAAAGAGAAAAAAAAAAATTTTCCTTTTTTTTTTTTTATTTATTTATTTATTTGTTTTTTATTACTATTAGTGTTATTATTATTGTTTGTTCTCCGTAGTTGCGTTGGTTGTGGGTATTTTATACGAGAGCCGATGTATATATATGTATACGTTAATTTTGGGGAGGGCTGTATAGATTGGTTTTTTACATATGAACATTATTTTTCGGGCGTGCTGTAGCGGCGAGTCCGCCAGCGACTTTGTCGCCGGTCGGTGTAACATGAGATCGGAATTTGGGTGACGCGATTTTGTCGCGTGGGCGAGAGTGAGACGGAACGATGAGAGTCGCTTGAGCGAGCGATGGCTATAAGAGCATGAGTGAGTGTGTGTGTGTGTGTGTGGGGTACGTGTGGTTGCAGACCGACGCACGCTTACGATACAGAGTACAAAGAATATCGATGCATGCATGAGTTTTTAAAGAAAAATTTAGATGGTACTTACATGAGCGCCCAGATGATCGTAAATAGTCCCATTTTCGCGCTGTTCTTCCCTTTGGCGTTTCTTCCTGCTACAATTTCCCTTCCTTTCTTCCGGCTTTCGGCGTTGATTAACCACACGCACACCTCACTTACTCACACCACACTTTTCACACAAGTGTCTTTCTCTTCTTTTCGCTGAGCGAAAGGTCTTATCTAAATTTTTGTTGCGCAGATCGATCCGACTTCTGACGCCAGTTGTGATGGTCGAGCTTGGATGAAAGATGCGAGTGAAGATCGGGGATGAAATAATGAAGAGAACGGTTTAAGCGGAGAGCGTTTATTAATTAGTCTGTGCGATTGAGCGGATGGAGATGAACTGACTATCCGGACGGATGCTAATGAGGTGGAGGAAGTGTGAAGCGGAGGAAGTGTGAAGTGGAGGGGATGGTCGAGTTGTTTGGACCGTGGGACCGTGGGCCAGGGATGCTGTGTGGAGAAATTGGACGTGCTGACGTGTGTGGGAACGGGGTGATAACGGGGATGCTGTAGGTGTAAGGTGTTGTGTGGGAAAGGAATGGCTACTGGATAGGGCCGTTACACCTGCTGCTATCAATAGGGTCTGATTTCACAATTGAACGACCACACGTTTTAATCGTTAAAACGTCCCCTTTAACATTGTATCGAAAATATCGAAATGCAAAAAAGTGCACCGGGGAAACACCAAGATCTCGTCTACGAGGATAGCCGTATAGATATTACTCATACCAGTATTAAGGGCATCATTAACTATGACTCCACGAAAAATTTCAATCGAATCGGTCGAGGCGTTCTCGCGTTATTGCTCATAAACGATTATAACTTCCAGGGTGTATAACTCCTTCTGGAATTATCCGATCCCCACGTGTAGGGGGTGTTTTTTCAACGGCGCGAGATGCCCTTTCGAATGGCGTAGGTTAAAAAGAGATCCGAGTGTTGGCAAGGTACTTTTTGGATGGTCGTACAAAATCCCGATTTGCACCGATTCACAAAATCATCTCGCAATCGGCTAATTATCAACCGATCCAGTTGGAACTAGTCTCATTTGCAAGGTTATTAAATTTCCTCGAAAGGGTTTTTTTCGATTTTTGAAATCGATAAAACTCCGGCTGAGACACCCAAAAAACTTAGTGTCCCACTTCAATTGCCGCATACTGTATATATTATTTTGCAATTTATTTCAGCGTGTTTTACGAATGAACAACTCGCCCCATAAAAAAAAAAAAAATACTGAGCGCGGGAATCGATCCCACGCCCCTGTGGTCCGAAGTCCAACGCGCTACCACGGAACCATCCCAACGCTTGTAGAATCAGTGCATCTTCTAGTACTTGTGATTTGCGGCCGGATGGATGATGATTGGCTCGTTTTCGGGGATAATGTTTTATTGCTTGATAAAAGTTTGTATAAATAGAGAAAGTATGGAAATATGATGAAGTATAATATAAAAACAAAAAAACAAAAAAACAATAAAAATATTCAACAAAGTACAAAAAAAAAGAAATCACGGAAACCAGCCAACTATCAACAAAAACCTAGCTTCAATGGATGCGTGGTCAACCCGGGGATTGAGCGTTAACACCAGTTAACCTTATTGTGCGTGAAAATATTAATAGAAAACAAAAACTTATCGAGCAACAACATAAAATTTGGAAATCAGGAAAAAAGAAGGTCAGGAAAGATAGCCAATTATCAGACAACAAACAGTAAAACAAACGATCAGACAACAAATAATAAAACAAACTATCAGACAACAAACAGTAAAACGAACTATCAGACAACAACAAACATCCAAAGAAACTGTCAGCGAACAACATAAAACTTAGAAATCTGAAATCAGGAAAGTTAAACAATTATCAAACAACAAACATTAAAACAAACTATCAGACAACAACAAATAGCCAAAAAACTATCAGCCATCAACATAAAACTTGTCGTGCGTGGTTAAAAAAAAAAAGATCGGGAAGACGACAGGAAATTTAGTAATACGCCTCACGATGTTGAAAATTTGACAGCTCGTTGGGGTCCAGGAAAGAAGTAGATATTTTAAAAATAGTCTGAATAAATTTGAAACATTTTTTTTAGTTCAATTTTAAACTCCGAGTGTGTTCGCCCATTGTATCAAATATTTGGTGTCCAAGTGACAAGATTTTGAAAATAGTCTAGACATTTGACAACATTTGAGTTCGTTGGATCACTCAGTTCAATTTTTCTTTCGTACTACTTCAATTTCAATTCTACTTCTTCCATGTATTAACAACAGTCAATAGGTTCAACCCTCCTGCGGAAATATCTTTTTGTCGCTCATGAAACTTGTTTTCTTGATGCGATTGCCACCCTTCAAAATATTGAATCGGAGCAGAAAACTTACAATTTCTCTGACGCAGTTGACTGTGTTTTGAATAATATTATTTTTTAATTGCAACCGTTGAGTACGTTGAAGGCCACCGAGTTCAATTTTTTATTTTAAGTTGATATTGAGGAAACGACAAGATTATTGAAATTAACAAATCGTCGGCCGTGACCCCTGACTTCTCAAGCAAACTATGATTACAATTCACACACTGTTTCTCTTGTTTTTCAATTAAACTATCATCTATTATTTGGACATGCAATGAATGTATTTGGCCGTAGAAAGTTCCGAAGAAAGCCGTTGGAAGGTGTGGATGTATTCGTGTAATCGTAGAAATAGACACAATATCTTATCGAAATTTGACGTTCCGTACTTACGTAGTATTAACTGTACGTACGTAGGTAACTATGCGTACAATACGTAGTATTAACTATGCGTACCGTACGTAGTATGAACTATGCGAAACATACATAGCAGTCAATTTCATTGAAGTTTCTTTTTCTTTGCCGATCTTTTTTTTTTAACCATGCACGCCAACTTTTATGTTGTTGGCTAATAGTTTTTTTGGCTATTTGTTGTTGTCTGATAGTTTTTTGGCTATTTGTTGTTGTCTGATAGTTTTGTTAGCTATTTGTTGTTGTCTGATAGTTTGTTTTAATGTTTGTTGTTTGATAATTATTTAACTTTCCTGATTTCAGATTTCTAAGTTTCATGTTGTTGGCTGACAGTTTCTTTGGCTATTTGTTGTTGTCTGATAGTTTGTTTTACGGTTTGTTGTCTGATAGTTTGTTTTATTGTTTGTTGTCTGATCGTTTGTTTTACTGTTTGTTGTCTGATAATTGGCTATCTTTCCTGACCTGTTTTCCTGATTTCCAAATTTTATGTTGTTGCTTGATAAGTTTTTGTTTTCTATTAATATTTTCACGCACAATAAGGTTAACTGGTGTTAACGCTCAATCCCCGGGTTGACCACGCATCCATTGAAGCTGGTTTTTTGTTGATAGTTGGCTGGTTTCCGTGATTTCTTTTTTTTTGTACTTTGTTAAATATTTTTATTGTTTCTGTACTTTGTTAAATATTTTTATTGTTTTTTCGTTTTTTTTTAATACTATTTAAAAAAAAATACTTTTTAAGGAAAGCTACTATTTTAATTACGTGGCGTACATTTTTTACTTTTTTTAAGTTTTAAATGTGGATTTCACGACTTTTTGTACAAAATCACCGAGTTTAACGATATGCGATGATGTTATTATAAAAACAAAATTATTATGAATCGATGAATAGTGAAATCATGAATCATGATGGATCGATGAATAGTCTTCATAATGGCAATGCCAACAATTGAACTGCCATGTCTCTGGACATTTAACGTCGTATGTCTATGAAAAGAAATGTAAGAAAAAATTATTTGGGAACTATTAAAAAATTATATATCTTTCTGTGAAATGAACTGAATGAATTATTTTTATTTAAAATACCCCTTTTCCGCACCACCACAGGGGTAGGGTGTTAGGCGCGTTTTTTTTTAACGTGGTATCCCCGGTAGGCCTAATCCACGTGTTCCCGACTCAGCGGTAGTAAAATAAAAATAACTCGAGTTCTATTTCACAGAAATTTATATGATCAGATCACATTTTTATTCTTTACTTAGTTCAACATAAAATATAACACTCATCATTTTATCATCAACTTCAAAAAAAAAATCATGAAGTAACAAATTCATAACGTAGAACATAAAGGATATACATAATAATACATAATAGGAGGGGTACTTTTAATGTTTTACACCAAACGATTTACTAGTTATTAAAACTAAAAATACCTCCATTTTAAAAACGGACTGTACTTTCAAAAATAACGCCGGCTATCGAACCCGTATTGATATTAATTTTTCTGAAGAATCATTAGTTTTCATAAAAATATGTTCACTAATCACAAATTCAATTTGAGGTAGAGATAACAATAATAATAAATCAGAAACGGTATTGGAAATGGACACAAATTTTCTGAAGTGTCCTCCAACTATGTTTCCAAAGCTAGAAATACGCATTTGTTTCGTAACCACGTGAAATGAAATCATCTTAACGATATAACGTCCTTGAAAAATATGTCTATGAATTTTATTGTGCTTCTTAGCTCAAACAATCCAATATGGTTCTTGAGATTTTTAAGTGACGATGTCGCCTTGTAGTAACAGTGAAAACGACCAAACGCTGTCTTCTTCTGATTAAAGGTGTTTTCAACTCCAAAAAGTGTTCCTCTATTGAAGATCAACATCGATTATGATCCAGATTGTACTACAGACTATGATCCAGATTGTATTACAGACTATGATCCAGATTGTATTACAGATCACTTTCGAAGACGTCAAAATGATCTTCTATATTAACCAGACGTTCGTGAACAACATCCAGATGAATCAGTGTCTCCACATTTATATTTATAAGTTGCGATATATACAGGGTGACATGTTAAGGGTGGCCACCCCCTTTTATTTCGCCCCCCGTAAAGATAATCGGACGGGTCGCGGGTGATTTTTGAAGGAAATTTTCTGAACTTTTCGATAAAAAATACGGCGTTCATCGGAAAATGATAGGTTTTGCAGCACAAAAATGGCCACGACGAAAATAATGTGAAAATATATTTTTTTCTGATAGGAATAAAGTAGACTTTATTCCGAATACGGGACACACTCGAAAATTTTTTTTTGAGTATCGCATCATTAAGAAAAGTTATGTCAAAATTAGGTGTTATAATACCAATTTAAACTTATCTAAACGAAACGATGGAATCGGATGAACAGGGCTGTAGTGTTTTGTCTCAAACTCGGTTTGTCTTTTGCGCTCAAGTTCACTCTCCCAATGTTAATTTTGTATCTGTCAGTGTGAAATGCCAAAAAGGTTATTTAAGAAATGTCAGGTGATTGAAAAATATGCCGTCAACAAGCAGACGACGCAGCAAATCACTCTCGTACCGCTCGTTCAATTCCGTTGTTTCGTTCAGTCATATTCAAATTTATTCGATAACGCGCATTTTTGATATCACTTTTCTCAATGATGCAATACTTAAAAAAAGTTTTTCGCGTATGGCCCGTATTCGAAATAAAGTCTACTTTATTCCTGTCAGAAAAAAATGTGTTTTCACATTATTTTCGTAGTGGCCACTTTTGTGCTGCAAAACCTATCATTTTCCGATGAACGCCGTATTTTCTATCGGAAAGTTCAGGAAATTTCCTTCAAAAATCACCCGCGACCCATCCGATTATCTTTACGGGGGGCGAAATAAAATGGGGTGGCCACCCTTAACATGTCACCCTGTAGATAGTCTTCTTTGCAACCGTTGATTGATTGATTGATTGATCATTGATTTCAAGCGACATCTCATGTTCTTCTTTCTTCAAGAAATTTCATATTCTCTTGAGCATATATTGAATACTTTTCCGTATACCACGTTATTGTCTCGCAATACGATAGAACATAATTAAAAATTATAAGTGCAAAAACTAATAAATTAGTTATTGAAAAAATTAGTCAATTTCATTCTAAGAATAACGGGTTCAATGGGTCCGACTTACATTCTACTCTGAGAAAAAACAAAAAAAAAATAAAACAACGTATTGAAAAAACAAAAAATTCTCTCCCTGTCTTAATTAATAGACCATTCTTAACGAAAGAAAATCCTAAACGCAAAATAAAAATACCAAAATTGACAACGTGAGAACAATCAAGTTAACTTAAAGAAATATGTCATGAATTACACAGAAAAGTATACACGTATTTCAGAAAAGTACGAAGGAAATGCGCCTCCAACAATCAATCTAAACAGCCATCTTAATTGTATCACGACAAATGCATGATATAAAGACAACTACAATCAGTTTCAAAGTAACATCACTCTTACCGCGCAGTAAATTTCGTGTAATTATGGCACATTTATTACCGTTATAGAATAATTGCATTTCTGTAATAATGATGGTGCTGCAATTTGCATCGTTAAAACCAAACGAAAGTACGTTATTTTGTACAATTGTTATTTTGAAGTTTTCATAAAACTCTTGTTTTTCGATTTTTGGAAACTGTTTCTCTTCTGAATTTTGAAGAATATACACAGAGATACAGCATAAATCTGAATTAATATATTTCTATAGTAATTTCGTTATGGTCCAATGATGCAAACTTCAGCGGCATTATCGATAACCATTCGTGCGAATAACTGCGGAAGCAATACCTTTCGTTTTTTTGTCACTGTTACACCATTTTGTATTTCAAATGCTGAAATTCATGACACCGCAACTATATAATGATGTTAGAAAAGAATCAGCATTCCGAAATTACAAAGTTAACCTACAACTTATCTCGAATGACAAGATATATGGGAAAAAGGATTTCAAAAAATACCATCATTTACGCCTTCAGCAGCCGATCTACGTTCTTATCAAAATTGTATCACTAATAGATCATATTTACAACTGAATTAAAAAAAGCATAGTATATACATCTTTGCTATTCCGAGGCCAACTGTATTTAGCAAGCTTCATATTATCCACACATAGCCAAACATTACCTTTATCTCGCAGCAAACTTCTATAATGGCCTTCATTCACATTTTCCCCTTCATGAACAATTGCACTCATAACTTTATAACAATGATCATTTATACGAATAATTGCAACAGGAACGCCTTTGATATTAATTTTTCTCTTTGCTATTAAAGCATCTTGTTTCTGAAAAACTAATACTTGTAGCGCCAATACTTTTTGTAATGATGTTATGACTTTTTTTTCGATTGAAGAAAGTGATCGGCACTGTGGACAGTTCCTATTCACTTTTTTCGATTTTCCCACGTTATAATCAATGATATCCTGCAAACTAAATGGCGTTTTACGAGAACCAGGTATATCTAGCAATAAAATATTATTTGAATGGAAATTGTCCATCTTTGTACCACAATTTAGGCATGTAATTATAGAAGTAATTTCATGCCTAATAATATCCCGCACATCATCTACGCGGTCACAGAAGGAATCAATAAACGCACTTGGATCATGCTGCTTCCCATCAATAAACACTTTACTCACAAATTGTCTCACTTGGAATGTATCAACTTTACCACATTTAGACACATATGCTTCAAATACCGATTTTATAACGGTTTCTGTTAAAGACGATGCGACTGCATCTCGAATATGAGAGCAATGTATCAAACACTGGATGCTAGCATTCGCAAAACAAGAAACGCCATCATCGTTTGGCAACCCCTGCATGTGAAAGGGTAGAGATTTTTCCGTTAGCGGTTCCGTTTCGTTGTGATGATCAACAATATATGCCGGTAGAGCCCACACTCGATCAATTTTTTTTCTAACTGGACATTGCACAATTGTGTAAGGTATAAGATCAGGCCGATATTTTTTTCGCAACCGATTGTATTCAATAATAGCTTTCTCGCTAGCTTTAACAGAAGCAGGATCGTAATTGGCAAGGTGAAGTCCGGTCAATGCCGTAACACGTGATAATGCCACATAGATTTGACGAGAAATGAATATCGAATTACCCACGTCGACTAGAGCATTTTTTAAACTTAAACCCTGACTCTTGTGTATAGTCATTCCATAACTCAAGCAGATAGGAAATTGTTTTCGTACAACAAAGGCTCTGTCCATCACTTCAAATTTAACAGAACAACGTTCTAATATATATTCCTTTGCAGATGGCAATGTAATTGTTATTGTATCAACATCATTTGTTCGAATATTGCGATTTACAGAAACAATTTTTCCAATCGTCCCATTGACAAGACATAAAGTAACATCGATATGTCTCCGAATCATTACTTGAGCACCAATTTTAACGATTATTTCTTTACCTAATCTTGCGCTCCTCGAAGTATTTTCTTCATCAGAACATAACACTTTGGAAACTTTTTTTCTTAAACGACTATCACAGTCTATAGTGTCTTGTTCAATAAGGTATATTTCCTCCGAAGGAATACGCGCCAACATTGTCGCATTCAAAATGTCGCATTGATTACATGTGGCAAATAAACAAACTTTATCTGGTGGTAAATTGTGCAAACAGTCACACAGTTCTGATAATCGACCGTTAACACTGGTCTCATTAAACAATATCTGTCGGGACTGCAAATTTTTAGTATCCGATTCTGTAACTACTCCAATTCGAATCCGAGATAACAAATCTCTATACAGAAGATCACCCTTTTGACGCATGTTAATTGTAAGCTCGTCATAAGAAAATAGATCATGCCACAGGTGAACAGTGCCTATTCCTCCAATAAACTTTTCAATGTGATTTTTGGATAAATTCATAAATGCTGGTGATTCATGTACGGGTGGAAGTTGCATCAAATCACCAAAAAGAAGCACATGTTTTTTTCCAAACCAGCCATCCTCCATCTCCGATGTATTAAATATTTCAGTCAATCGCAAATGAATGTACATGAAAGTAATATTAGATATCATCGAAACTTCATCAATAATAATCAAAGTGTCATTCTTCAATTCAGCTCGTAACCGTTTAAGAACAGCATCTGACAATGACAATATTTGGGAGTCTGCCCATGTTCTACAGGCAACTGGAATAAGCGATGTATCGTTAAGCCATCAATATTGAACGCGGCAATTCCCGTTGGGGCTGTTACCGCTGTATCTTTCTGGAAGATATTTTTAACTGAAACGCAAATGGTTTTTATAAGAAAACTTTTTCCGGTTCCTCCTTCTCCGCTAATGTAAAATCTAATAATTTTATCATCATCATCAAATACCAAAGTATCCATTACTTTATCGTAAATACGTTTTTGATCCAAATTCAAATCTTTTCTCATTTGGGAAAGATTTTGATCTGCGAATTTCTCTACACCGTCTTTAAAATCTTTAACAGCTTCTTCGATTTCAATTGGAACACATTCCAACGCATCATTATTATCGACATTAGTTTCTAAATTATCTAAAGTTCCTACCAACAACTCATCGACCTTGTCATTCACGCAACGCATGGTTTTTTGAATTTCAATGAATTGCTCATGATAACGCAATCCATCGCCAAGTTCGAGTTGCACCGCAGCGAAAGCTTGTTCATACGTGTCATAATCGTTCTTCAAATCGTTGCATTCCCGCCAAGGTTTAAATAAAAAAAAGCAAGGAATAATAATATCGTTCTGGTTCAATTTCAACATTATACACATAGTGATTAATAAGACAACCACGGGAACGCTTTTTCAAATACGTTGATTTTTCTATTCTGTATATCTCACCCAACGTTTTCGGTTTTATTTTTACTATATCGTACCACTTTCCAAAATCGTACAAATTGATGGTTTCTAATTCGGAAGGCCTATTCGGATAATACGTATCAATTATCGATGGGTAGAATAAATCCGTTGATTCGGAATCAAGTTGCTGAATAGTTTTCCGGGTTTTAAGCTTTCTACTTCGAACAATATTGACGTCCAACCATTTAAAAGTAGTCTGAGGATCAGTTCCATATAGTGGAATATCGAGAACACTGTCAGCAGCTTCCATAGCTCCACATTCGCGATTACTAAGCATTCGCATTGCCCAATTCCAAAAATTGCTAACAAGCGATTTAGACGAATTAATAATATCAATTACAGAACCAACACAACTCTTTTCTGGTTTAACAATTATGACGCTCCTCTCGTCAGGACGAAAGGTACGCCAAAAATATACCGGGAGAGATTCCCGGTGCGGCGCGTGGGGGGGGGGGGGGAACAGCGTGCGCTAGCTCCCCGTGTCGTAGTTGGGCGCCAGCTCTCTATGAGCGAATCGTATGGGCAGGTCCTAGTCGTCCTCCCGATGTACCTCAGGGGTAGTTCTCCGACGCGATGGCTGCTTACTCTGTACCTTGGGAGTATCGCGTCAACGTACTCGGTGCACCGCTCACGCAAGGCCAGGCGGGAAGCGGGGGAACGGGGACGGGGGAAGAAAGCGCCAAATAGCAAAAAAAAACCAGAGAGACGAAACCAGTAATTGTACGTGGATTAGCAAAGCGGCTTACAAAAACAAAGCGAAGTGTCGCCAACCGACGCGGGGTAGTGCCGAACAAAATGAGCGCCAAATAAACTCGCAGATTAAACAAACAGAAGTGCTGGGATACTCGCGATATAACTCGCTTATTAAACCAAAAAGAACTCGAAATACGCGCAAAATAACTCGCGTCACTCGCTAGCGAAGGGTTAAATAAGCATAGCGAAACGTGGCGAAAGAAATCCCAAAAAAAACAAAAAAAATGAAGTCTCAAATGATAACACAAGAAGCTCGGATACGACGCCGAAGAAAAACAAAAAAACGATCCGAGTTATTCGCGAAACAACGGCGGATACAGAAAAGGTCCGCGATAATCGCAAACGAATCGGATTCCTCTCGAGCGAAGCGCGCAATAGTGTGGGCGAGCCACTCGCAGGCCACACGCTAAATAAAAGTACAACAAAACAAAAAAAAAAGAAGATCCGAAATATTCGCGAAATAACGGCTGATACCCACGGAAAAAAATCCGCGATAATCGCAAACAAACTCGGATTCCTCTCGAGCGAAGCGCAGAAAAAAAAAAGGTGCGAGACGCTCGCACGCAGCACGAAAAATATGTACACCCAAAAAAAAATTACAATATTACTCGCCACCGAAGGGTCAAGCGATTCCCAAAAAAAACGTAAAAGAATAGCGCAATAATCCAACAAAAATGGCCTGAAATAATTACGGAAGAAATTCGCCGTGGGAGGGGGATTGGGGGACGCGACTCTCTCACTCTGTGCACACGCGCTCTTCCACGTAGTTTCCGTTGACTGCCGGTGGTACTGCCGCGCTGTGGCTTCAAAATCCAAAAAGAACGCGGTGGAAGCGGGGGCGCCAAGGTGCAGCGAGAGGAGACTCTCACTGGTGGCGGTGCGGTGTCGACCCCCCAGGAGCGCGGTACAACGTCGGCGTCAAAGCGTAGTGGGAAACGCCCTCCCTCACCGAGGTGTCACTGCGTCGAAACTGCCCAGCTCGGCAAAGACGTTGTCGTCGAGCGCTGTGAGAGAAGTCTCTCACTCGCCGAGGTGCTGCGTCGTCGAAATCCCCAAGGCGCTGCGAAAATGCTGTCGACGATGCACAGCGAGAAAAGTTCCTCAGTCGCTGAGGTGCTGCGTCGTCGAAATCCCCAAGGCGCTGCGAAAACGTTGTCGTCGAGGCGCAGCGAGCAATTATCCTCGCTCGGCGAGTCGCTGCGTCGATGAAAGCTGCGAGACACTGAGATATCGTTGTCGTCGAGGCGCAGCGAGCAATTATCCTCGCTCGTCGAGTCGCTGCGTCGATGAAAGCTGCGAGACACTGAGATATCGTTGTCGTCGAGGCGCAGCGAGCAATTATCCTCGCCCGTCGAGTCGCTGCGTCGATGAAAGCTGCGAGACACTGAGATATCGTTGTCGTCTTGGCGCAGCGAGCCAGTATTCTCACTCGCCGATGCTTCCCCGGCGCCCCGGCCGAC
This sequence comes from Heteropelma amictum, assembly GCA_959613375.1. Taxonomy (NCBI): domain Eukaryota; kingdom Metazoa; phylum Arthropoda; class Insecta; order Hymenoptera; family Ichneumonidae; genus Heteropelma; species Heteropelma amictum. The sequence goes on from OY390729.1 coordinate 2,058,943, forward strand.
GCTCTGGCTCCCCTTGACGTACTCCGCTGGCGGTGATCTCCTGTGGGCGTAGGTACACACACACACACCGAAAGCCGGATAGGGAGAAAGGACGTGGGTTTCCGCCGGGCTTAACCTACAATAATTCGAGCACGAACTGTCAGTTTCCCCCTATCGAGGAATGGGACACCGACGCTCAGCGCTCGCGCGTTTACGAGTCGATTTCGCGATTCGGGGAAGGGCTGCCGCTACACGCGCACTCTTTTCTTTTCGCTCCTCTCTTTCTTCTTTTTTCTTGGCCAACACCGGGGGTAAACACGGGTTTATTATGATTTCGGGAGCTACTTGTACCTCCCCGCGGGAGCCGGCCGCCTCGCCTCGTCGCCGCGCGAGAATAACACAAAAGAAAACGATCGACGCCAACTTGGGCGAGCGAAATCCGCGCAAAAAAAAAAGAAAGAAAAAAAATCAGAACAGACAACGCGATCGATGCCACTCTGGCCAGCCGAAAAAGAAACGGCTTTTATTTCGCCGGGAAGCGGCCTCGCGGCCGTACAATGGCCTAAAAGGACTCGGTAATTATTAACGCGATATATTATCACGCTCGCGTTACGACGGCTCAGGGGAGATGAAGAGAGAAAAACCAGACGAGGACTTACCGCGCGGCAGCTCGCTCTTCGCGACGCATTTTTTTTCGTTAGTGTCGACTTTCGGCTTCCTCCTTGCTCTTTCCTTCCTTCCTTTCTTTATAACGCTTCCGATACAATTTTCCTCGCCGGTCTCCTGCCTATTCCTTTTCTCCCTTCGCTATTCTCCGCGGTTCTCTCTCGCTACTTTTACTTTTCTCTACCTCTTCACTCTTTGTTCGCTCTGTACTCTCTCCCTGCTAACGCTCTAATCAATTAATTATGGCGTCGCGTGCTCGCGGTTGCCGGTGGTTTTTGCGCGCCACGCGGGAGGCCAGTGCGCATGCCTCCGTGTCTACAGTCGCGAGTCTGTTCGCACGGCGGAGCGGAAGTGGCGCCCTCATCGGCGGGCCCACGCGCGACGATGCAGTTGGCAGCCCTTCTGTGACACAACGTCACACAATATATTTTGTGGTATAATGCGTCAGAATTGAAGAACATTCACCGACGAATTGAATATCCATATTACCTTGCCAAACACAAAGTATAGCTGGATTGTAATCATTAATATGAGTTTCAGCCGAGCTACGAGGTGGATCATACAATCTGCTGTGTGTTCGCAAATTCTTTTTCCCAGCGATAGAAATAGCAACATCACGAATTTTCATAGTTTCGGTCACTGGACGAGGATAGCCAAATTTACAACGGCTAATGAAACCAGTTTTATTTTTTTTATTCCGCAAACAATAAGTATTGTGTTTGTGATTTTGATGAGTTTTTACTCGTTGATACAATTGTGGTGAAACATTCTTATCAGGTAATCTACAGGTAACATACTTAAGTATGAACGAAGCAATCTCTTCTGATGAAGATGTTCCAATTATTGGAGCATTTTCAACCCAAATCAAAAGATGAAAATGTTGAGATCCTCTGCTCTGATATTCCCTGCGCCAAAAATAATGTATGACCTTACCAATCGGACTATCCGATGATGAAATAAAGTCTAAAATCGCTTTAAATTTTATGTCAATGTATCTGGATGTACTCAATGGATCAGACACAACGAGTTGCATCGGAATCACGAAGATATTCTATTAAGTCATCCCATAACCATTCTGCAGGACTAATGGTTAAAAATCATGTAGCTGGACCACAGTTACGAGCCATACACTTCAAATTATTTCTAGGAATTCTCCAGAATTGGTCCGTATTACGCAATCGAGAAAAGATTGTATTCAAATTGGACTCAAGCTGTCCTTTCGACATTTCGTGAAGGTAATTTCCTGCCGTATATCTAACACGAGGATTTATTATATTCATTTTGTGAAATATGCCTGCATTCATTTGACGAATATTGTTGTTCTGTAATGCATAAAATAAATATTGAATATCCAACCGAAATTGTGAATGTTCAGACATAAATCGAGATTTTAAAAATTCAAAATCTGATAGCGGTACCTCCTTCTCTTCATTTTGTCCATTTTCTGCATATGGAAAAAATCAGGAAAGCATTTAAGATCTAAATGCTCAAGGCATTTATCAAGTGGGACATCGTGAACTTTTAACATCTGATATAAATCCATTGCGGAAACGTTAAGTTTTCGTTGGTGCATAGGATAAATGGTAAACTTTTCATAATAAACATCAGACTGACAAGGAAAGTATGCGAGGTGTCCCCCTCCGATTTCGACGAAAATTTGATATGTTATAGTCCATCGAAAAATAAGAGACACGTATTTTTTTTTATCGGCGGTCACGGGGTTTTAAGGGGTGAAATCAACCCTCAAAGTTGGGCATGTTAGAGGGTCGGTGAGCTGTTTCAAATAGAAAGAGTGTACGGATCGGAATAAAACCAGATCCATGACATTCCTTATGTCGAGTAATGAGAAACACACGTTCACCTTTTCGAGCAACCCTGTCTTAAGGGGGTGAACCACCCCGTGACCGTTGAAGAAACTTTTTTTTTCGAATTTTCGATAGTTAAACAGGCTGTTCCATCGCAAATATTCCGTCGATCGCAAAACTGATCGAGTTTTTCACGAAAATTCGAAATATCAGTAAGAAAATACATAAAAAACAGCCAAATTCAAGCAAAACAGAATAAAATGACAACAATCCCGCGATATTTTTTCGATAAAGGATCAACTTCGAGACCCCATCAACTTTTTATTAGAAAAATATTTAATAACAAAAAAAATAATTAATAACAATAATGGTTTTGTTAATTTAACAATAACAGTTTTGTTAATTTAACAATAATAGCTTTGTTAATTTAACAATAATAGTTTTGTTAATTTAACAATAATAGCTTCGTTAATTTAACAATAATAGTTTTGTTAATTTAACAATAATATTGAGAAATAAAAAGAACGCCGGTACAAACATAAATTTTGAAAAAATTTGCTATCCTGCGATAATACGTGAGCTCGCGTTATGGGACTCCGGGCATGTGGTGGGGGCGCCCTCGATCGATTCCCCTCACGCGCTGTGCGCCGCCTGCGGTCCGCGGCCTCGCGCTCCCGTTGAGACCGAAAGCTGCTAAATTTTCATGCATTTCCAAAAGGAAATATCATCCCTTAAAAATTAGATTTTTGGGACTTTCAAGGGTGCATTTTAAAGGGAAAATCATCAGCTATTCAATGGAATAGATATTGTCGCAATGCGCGAACATTTTCATGTTCAAAATGTTTGACAGTGTATGACAAATCATAGCGCCCTTCCCGGAAATACGAAATTTCGAGCCGAGCGTCGGGACCCAATTTTCATGATTTTACGTCGACTCCTGGTGCTCGGCCAATTCTAATCCGACCGGATTCGGACTAGGCTCATTCGAAAGCAAATAAAATTTGCAAGAAAGTGTTTTTTTGGTTTTTCGAAATCGATCGATTTGCGCCGGAAATCGACAAAAATCAAAGTGTTCCACTTCAATTGGAACGCATTGTATATTGAACTAACATGAAATTGTTGTGTCGCTGAACAGGTTCTTGTTTCCATTCTTCTCAATATTATCGACTTGACTTTATTCAGATCTTTCTTTTACATAATCCACGAGTAATTGAATACTAAAGTTCACGTGTATAAGCGTCGAAGTAACATACATACACATGTATGTACATTTCGTGCAATAAGAACTCTAATTACTTGATAAGTATGTAGAGAAAAAATTTCAAAAAGTTTGTGTCTCCATTATTGATGCTGAAGAATGTTCATCAAAATCACCAAATTTGATAAATTTCGAAGCGTGGATATTAATTTCTTTCAAATTGCTTACATTTTCGATGTCCTTCGAATGTTCTTCCCTCTTATGGTTGCTTGGTATATTAATTTTTTTAGAACTGCAACTTTCTTTGCCTTCCTGTACAAGTTCTCGCTGAATTGTACTCGTCTGTAACAGTTCAAATTTCGTACCCACATTATTCTATACGAAAAAGATTGCAAGCGATGCGCTTCGCTGTATGCATCCAATGGATTTTCAACTTACCGTATCAACAAGTATCATGTGTGCGAACACGTCTTCACCTAAACGTTTCGCCATTGCAGCATCCTCCTTCGAGAATACCTTCCGACCATGCACGTTTAACGACATTGAAAAAAAAAGTTTTATATTACGTCAACATTGTGTCAAGTACTTATGATACCGGTAGTTATTATATTTATCTTCACTTTTTTTGTCGTTATTGCACTTTTTGGTGTTGTTCCATGGGCGTCAGCCATTTTTCTTTTAGTTGGTGTGGGAATCGTCAACGGTGTAAATGGAATTTTCTGTCGTCTCTCCCTTTTACTCGGCACAACACGTGGACACGCTGCCAGATAAGCCTTCGCCTCTTCTTCCGTTTCTAAAATTCCAAAAAGAAATATGTTTAGTACAATTTGTCCGTTACAAATACATGTCCTGCCGAACCTATACATGCACTGTTTTCATTAAATATATACGTGCTATATTAGCTAAGTACGATCGAGGTTAGCATGTAACGACAGAACAGGAACAATTGTTGAATTTACCGGTGGCTTTTATTGCCCTTATGAGTTCGTACTGTACGAGACCGTTCCTTTCGCGGCGTACTCGGAGGGTTTCTTTTTGTTGTCGATAATCTTCCAGCCACGCGTTTAGTTTTTCTCCATGACAGGGGATGTCGTATTTCCCACTTTTCTTATTAAACAATCGTATGTCACAAACCGGGATGACGTTCTTCTTCTGAGTTGTAACAAATTCTACAACACAAAATTTCGAATTCATTTCTTTCAATATTCTTTGTTTACACAGCAGTGTTATTATACGCAGGTATACTTGCTATCAATTCTAACAAAGAATTGAGCTCGCCAATGCACACGTTATACCCCGCACATTAACAATATGGAGGTGGATAATGAAGGGGCGGATGAAGCATGTTGGTATCGGCGCCGCGAGATGTCACAATCCGCATCTTAGAATTTGTTGATGTATGTGTTTTTACCGTGAACGTTCGAATTTTGATCTTGAAGATTGCATCGTTGGATCTCAACAAAAAATCGAATTTTCTTGCTAAGGTACATCCAATCTCCCTAAAATTTTATTACATTTTCTGTCTTCGTTCACGAGTATCATAATTTCGAATAATTGCTGCAAAATATTTGGCAAACCGAGGAATATTGACGATAAAAAGTAAGGTTATCGTACATTTTTGTTCGATTCCAACGTTGGAAACGTCAAACATTCACCAGTGTATGCAATTCGAAACGATATATTGCCCTATTTATAAATATAATTACACCTTTTCTGGGTTTTCCGATCGGTATGTGTAGATGATAGTTTGTATACGCTTCTATTGAACGAATGTTGTTGCTGCCCGGGATGATACGGGAAACTATTTTATATAAAAGTATGCAAATCTTCCATTGCATGATTGCAAACAAATGATATTTCAAACATTAACCTCCTTCAAATTGTTCACTGTTACAAGTTGTCCATCGAGTACATACGTATTTTTGATATGCCACGTATACATCCCATTTTGACAGAATAATGATTGAAACAAAATATTCAAGTTAAAAGTTGTCCGTCAAGTACATACGTATTGTTTGTATCGCACGTACATTCCATTTTTACAGAATAATAGTTGGAATAAAATATTAATATTTTTTCACGTACGTAATACCGCTTAGTTTTTAGTAACCCAGAACCATTTCATCAAATTTTCATTACTCATTGCCGTTTCTTAAAAAGATCATAACGATTATGACTCTAAATAGCATCCATCCAAAAGCGAACCATTTTCATAGTAACGACAATGGCCGCAAAAGCCTAAAAACTATAATTATGACATCATTTTTTCCTTTTGCATACATGTCATGTATTTCACATTCTTTGCATGTAGAATAGCTGATACGCGACCTGACCATACCTTTTCTTTTCTATTGTTCATGTGATATTCCGACCACGGTACATCCTGAATTTCTGACGATTATTGTCCACTCGCTAGATGGTGTGAATCGTCTTGTTAATCGTAATAACATTTTCCTTTCCTTGTATACGGTCCCAGGTTGAACAGTATGGCATAGTAACCTTTCACCGTTTGGTAATCTGCGATAATAAGAATGAATTTCTCACAAAAAAGCAAATAATCAATCATTTTCAAATATAGGCTAATAAAACAAAATCAAGAAGTTTGCCCTACCTTTTCAAAGACCTCCATTCTTAAAAAAAAAATTTTTTTTTACACTTTTCTTGACAATACATAATGTGCGTGCTCCACCATGGTTAGGAGTTGAATCATTAAATCATCAAAAACTCTGTGCAACGTATTTTTTTACTCCGTTCGTTCCACTTTAATATTTTTTATAACGCGTCGTTTCGGTACGTATATTTTTCATTATTTAGTAATAAACTCCAATGATTCCACACGCGCGCACGATATTATATACGTGGTTATTGAAAAGAACTCGTCAAATGTGTCGCTCAGTGTCGCGTTGCTGAGTCATGTAGCGTTCAATATGGCTGCGCATGAAGTAACGTGTTGCACTTGCGTGTACGTTAGGCGGCCATCTACTCTATCAAAGACTCCGCGGCGGTAAAGCGAGAGCTGCCGAGAGTACACTACGTAGAGTACTTACACCACTTATCGATTATTTATATGAAGTGAATACTCAATGCATAGGATATTATACCGTATACTAATATACTTATATACTTTATATATTATACTTTTTTATATATACTTTATATATTATACTTTTTTATATATACTTTATATAAGTATACTTTTTTCTTTACATTTGAATTTCATTTTGTTTACAAAGCAGCAGCAGCAGCAGCGTGGAACACATATGTAGCATATATATGCACATCACATATACGACATAGAATAAAGCCCGTACCTATTTCTGCTCTTTTCAATAAAATAGTAACTTCCGTACCACATTAACGAAATGTTATAAACGTTGAAATTAGTAATATAAAAAAGAAAAAGAAGTCGTTCACGTATAAGTTGATAAATTAAATATTTTGAGGTTATGCATATATAGTGTAACGTGTTACACGAAATAGCAATAATTGCAAGAAAGGCATATATATTTTTTCTCATTCTCGTCGACGTATAATAATTATTTCCTTCCTTGTTTACAGCGATTCTACGGAGATGAAAAAATCAAACAAAACAGCAGGCGCAACCGTTTCCAATGGTGACGATACTAGTATAGACTCATGGTACATGTTTCTGTTGTTTCAAATGAAATAATAATTTCCGTATCATACATAGGCATTGTTTCAAATAAAACAATAATTTCCGTATCATACATAGACGGACTGTTACAAATTTTAGGGTTAATAATGTGAAAAAAAAAATTTCGTTCATACATAAGTTGAGAAAATAAAAAATGTGAGGTGGGTATATAATACATACAACAAAACACCACACGATGCAGCTTGAGATTTACAACAAATATGAATGACTGAACTGTTGGGCTACGCACGTCTTTCGTACATTTTTTTCAAAGTAACACTGAAATATATACCTTTATTTTTAACGGACATAATATATAAATTCATATTTAAATATCATTATTGCATTTTTTATCCTCCCGGAACTAATTATTTGTCATTTTTATTTTTTCGTCATCTATGTTTCTATTATGCAGTACCTCTAAGGGTGGCTCGCGAGTTGAACAGGTAATAAACCCACGAGGCCCAACGTAACAACATGTGATATACTCAGCCGAATAATTGCACTAACGGTTCGACATAACTTGAGTTATGAAGCGATGATGGATACCATAAAAATGATGATCTCAGTAACAAATGCCAACGGACTGCCTTCTACGAAGAACAAGTTATGGGAAACATTACTGAGGAATGACAATTTGGTAATGATCCGTCACTTATATTGTCGTACGTGCCATGTCAACGTTGGTAAAGGAAATGAACCGGAAAAAGATTGCATTTGTGGATCATCAGGCAAGAACAAACCAAACAACTCGTTGTCATATTTCATACAGTTAAATTTGGAAGAACAATCAAGGAGTATATTGGACTATCCCGACATGAGTGAATCGCTGCGTTACAGGTATAAGCGAGAAAAGAAAAACCCAAGGAGTATGGAAGATATGTACGATGGTCAAGAGTACCGTAAAATGTGCGAGCCTGGAGGTTTCCTCAGTTATGAATATAATTATTCATTTACCATCAACACCGATGGCTGCAAAGTGGGCAACTTTACGAATGCTAGCGCTTGGCCGGTGTTATTAACAATTAACGAACTGCCACCGCACGCTAGAAAAAGACATATGTTGCTGGCTGCTATTTGGGTCGATAATAAACATCCCGATTTAAATATGTTACTGAAGCCAACTGCTGAAGAATTGGTCCATTTATATACGAAAGGTGTCACATGGAAACCCAACGGCGTGGATACAGTTACGAGCGAATTTGTAACGTTGATTTGTTCCGTTGATTCGATAGCAAGGCCAGCTTTGCTAAATATGACACAATTTAATGGGATGCACGGTTGCACGTTTTGTGTGGCGGCAGGGAAAAGAATCGGAAGAAAGATGGTTTATCCCGTACAGGAAGATGAACCTCCTCTTCGCACGGACGCAGAAATCAGACAACAGATGCAAGAGGCACGGGCGAAGGAAGAAAAAATGCTTGGTATAAAAGGCAGGTCAATATTAATGGTGGTACCGGGTTTGAGTTTGGCAAATGGAGTAATAGTCGAAAGTATGCATAGTATTTTCTTGGGCGTGACTAAACAGCACACTGCGCTAATTTTGTTCGGAAAAGCAAGTGATCCGTGGTATCGCGGTTCACCAAGAGCTAAGTCTCTTATTGATTTGCGACTGCGGAGTGTACGAATACCGTTAACAATATCGAGGATACCGGGACTCGTGAAGGATTATAAAAATTGGAAGGCGTCGGAATGGAGGAACTGGCTCTTTTATTATGGTACCGTATGCATGAAGGGAATCATTCGTGAATGTGATCTGGAGCACTTCTCGTTACTCTCCAGAGCGGCATATACAGGGTGACATGTTAAGGGTGGCCCCCCTTTTATTTCGCCCCCCGTAAAGATAATCGGATGGGTCGCGGGTGATTTTTGAAGGAAATTTTCTGAACTTTCCGATAGAAAATACGGCGTTCATCGGAAAATGATAGGTTTTGCAGCACAAAAGTGGCCACTACGAAAATAATGTGAAAACACATTTTTTTCTGACAGGAATAAAGTAGACTTTATTCCGAATACGGGACATACGCGAAAATTTTTTTTTGAGTATTGCATCATTGAGAAAAGTGATATAAAAAATGCGCGTTATCGAATAAATTTGAATATGACTGAACGAAACAACGGAATTGAACGACCGGTACGAGAGTGATTTGCTGCGTCGTCTGCTTGTTGACGGCATATTTTTCAATCACCTGACATTTCTTAAATAACCTGTTTGGCATTTCACACTGACAGATACAAAATTAACATTGGGAGAGTGAACTTGAGCGCAAAAGACAAACCGAGTTTGAGACAAAACACTACAGCCCTGTTCATTCGATTCCATCGTTTCGTTTAGATAAGTTTAAATTGGTATTATAACACCTAATTTTGACATAACTTTTCTTAATGATGCGATACTCAAAAACAAATTTTCGCGTGTGTCCCGTATTCGGAATAAAGTCTACTTTATTCCTATCAGAAAAAAAAATATTTTTACATTATTGTCGTCGTGGCCATTTTTGTGCTGCAAAACCTATCATTTTCCGATGAACGCCGTATTTTTTATCGAAAAGTTCTGAAAATTTCCTTAAAAAATCACCCGCGACCCGACCGATTATCTTTACGGGGGGCGAAATAAAAGGGGGTGGCCACCCTTAACATGTCACCCTGTATATGCTACCAGGACTCGATAACCGTCGAGGAACTCGATGAAGCAACGAAGTTAATTAAGGAGTACGTTGCTAATTTCGAAGCTACTTTTGGAGAAAGTTATATGACTTTCAATGTTCATTTACTGACTCATTTAATAGATACAGTTACAAATTGGGGACCCCTGTGGACAACTAATGCATTTCCATTCGAATCTTTTAATAAAAAAATCATAGACTTCGTAACCAGTGCAACAGCGAGACCACTGCAAATATGCACAAGATTTTTAATGAACCGATTTATCGAAAAGAGTGTAATCGATGCAAAAATCGGGCTGATGACCCAGTTACAAATAGAGAAGATTATAAAACGTCGAAGGAAACCCATAGAAAAGGCTTTGCGACATGAAGATGACAGCATCAACATTACCTTTTCAGTAATTGAGAAACTCCACCGTCGAAAGCCATTGCCTTGGAAGTTGCAGTGCTTAGAAATGACGAACAACAAACCTAACGAAATCTTCCAAACTAATTGAGCGATAATTAGAGGCGTCGAGTACAGCTGCCCCGACACGAACAAAGATACACGCCGTACAAATAAATTCGTATTCATTAAGGATATTGGCTTCGCTGAAATGTTGCACATTGTTTGCTACAAGTGGAACAATGATACGGTTTGCGGTATGTTTGTAGAATGTTACGATAATTTGGGAAGTATTACCGAAGCACAGCAAAATATTCGTCTGCTTAAAAAAGCTAAGTACCGTGCATTCATCGAAATAAAGAATATCTTAGGACCAGCGGTGATCATCTCTAACCCCAAAGGAATGTTTGCAATTCAAGTACCTAATATTTGGGAAACTGATTAAACGATAATCGTCCATAAACAGTTTTCTTTCATTTTAACATGACTCACGACAATTTCCATAAAAGATTGGAGAAAAGAGATTTTTAAATAACGTTAATTACCAAGCAAAATTCACGATGCGATTTTTGTTGTTGTGTCCCGATATTTCAAGATAGAGACTATCGTGAAAATAGGGATGAAGGTTTTGGGATCTACGCCAAACGAGTTAAACTCCAACTCAAGCAGCTACAAAATACTTGTAAAGTTTATTGACTAGGTTGGTTTAAATAGGTTTAACAAGAAGTACAAGTTGATGGTTTTGCCTTCGAACCAAACCCGTCGCTGTCCTGATCAAGACTGACTTTCGGGATCGATACGTCGTCGCTCGAAAGGTGACGGCTATCGATCTTTTGCAATAGTCTGACGAAGCATGGTTGCAATTATTTGCTGTACATTGCCCAATTCTGCTTCGGTAAGCAGTTGAATGCTCTTTTATTCGGTCGGTGATTGACCGCAGTTCGGTCGCTGACCGATGTTGTGAAATAGGGAAATTCCGGGTCACAACATCCCTCCCCCCTTGGAAGAACAAATCTCTCCCGAGATTGGCATTGCGACTTTGTGTTTGGTCCTTGGGCTTACAAATGTCGTTGTTTACATGTTTTTAGCGATTTAAAATTCCATAATTCCCATATAATGTCATATTTGCACCCATTGCATGATTAATTATTTTGTGTCCCCGATACAAAGTGGGACATACGTATCTATATAATCTAGTTCGGTTATGTATGTATGTATGTATTTATGTATGTCTCATGTCGAATTCGTGCGTTGTGTTTTTCGTATTACCTTACCATTAAGTGAGGGTACAGGTAACTTGCGTTTTGACGATTTAGCTGTTTGCGGCTCGGTCGCGCAGCTGATGATGGCCGGCTCGCTGTAGATCGCCACTGCGGGTGTGCGCTCTCGCTTCCGCATGTAGAGATATATACAAGTCGCTCCGATTATTATCGGCACGATTGCCCCTATAGAGTAGCTTCCAATTGCGATTTGTCGTGTTACCTCTGCCTCGCGAATTCCTTTTATTTTTGTTTTTAGCGTTTTCAAACGTTCTCCGATTTTATTTATTTCTGCTGGATTATCAGACAATTTGTGAGGTAACTGGGGTACAATTGACGTATACTTTAATAATTGTATATCCTCATTTAGCATAGTCAAATTTGCTCGCGGTAAAAATTCGTTGTGTACAGTTTGTTTTATTTCTCCTATGGTTTCGATTCTAAAATTAGGAGTGGTGACGGAACATTTTCCGTCCAAAGCCAGAGTCCCTGTCCCTATTAATGTCGCGTGTTCCAATTGTCGCGTTCCGCAATGTATTAATAAGGTTTCAGGTTCCGGCGCTACGTATAACCATTTACCACGGTGTTCTAATGCAATTATTAGCGTATTGTTTAACTGTACGATGCGCTGATGGCATTCCGCGTTTTTAACATTATGCGTGATATACATCGTTGTTTCGCATGACGTGGAAGTGTGCGCGGCTAATACAGCGCGTCTAGGTCTACATAGATAATGAGATTTTAATTTTCTGCACGATTGCAGTTCGCTCTCGTCCATCATTAAACAAGATCTTCGCGTTTTTTCAACAATGACGATCGCATTTGTTACCTCTATAAATTGAAAGTGATTTCCTTCGATCTTCGCGGGCAATGGATACGCTCTATTTACTAAGTATTCCTCGTGATTTATTAATGGAATTTTGATGACCAGGACGAGTTCCGTCTCTACGCAATACGCACCTACTTCGCTAATTTCTAATAATTTTGGCATTTCCTCCGGCCGCACGGGCGTCGGAAACGACAGACCTCTCGGCAAGTATGTAATGGCGTTTTTTAAGTATTCTGCCATTTGCCCCGGGGGCAATATGCTTGGATTAACTAATCTTTTTGATAACCCTGCTATAAAATCTGTCAGTTGTCTGACTTCGCTCAATAGAGATTCGGTGATCATTCCCATTGTTGTAAGTTTCTCATCTATTTGTTGTCGTTCATCTAACCTGTCCAGACGGTTTGTCAGGCTGTCCCGTACGTTCACGACGAGTGATTGTAATTATTTCTGATTTTCCTCCAACCGTGTTGTTGATTTGTTGAACAGGTGTAATGTCGACTCGAGAATTTGAACGTTTTCGTTAAGGGCGTTTTCTAAAGCGTTTTGATTGGTTCCCAATTTGTTGAGTTGTTCGTTGATTTCCGCAGCATCCTGTGCATCCATATTTCCCGTGACTGCCTTGATAATCGAGCCAGGGCCGTTAATAATGCCTCTACGGTGACGTGTTAATTTGCCACCCGTTATATCGTGGGTCGCTCGAAGCTCTTGCTCGGTCCTCTGTAGCATCTTTGCTGCTGTGTCGGCAATCGTATTGCACAGCACGTCTTTCGTAGCTGCCCAAGTACACAGCCCTGTTAGGTTTGTAAATGTATTCTTTATTTCCCTTTCTTGCTTTTCTAACGATCCGAGGTCCATTTTTATGATTAATTTCCATTTGTCGCTGGTTACGGATAAAGTTCCTTTTCTTCATAATAAATCCCTGGATTGGTTGAAAATTTGCCCACCCGGTATGTTTTCTCGTCCCCCTCGGCGGCGATAGCGACGAGGGGGTACTAACCTGCGGAGAATATCGCTCGGTTATTTTTCTGTCTTTGTTCCACTCGTTTCGAGAAACTTTTCATTTTCTAACTCGCTTAATAGTCGTCGGAATTTATATTTTTTCGCGAATTTTGTTGACTCCGCGTTTTTACCCCACCGGGGTACCACGCTCGGTGTGATTCTCACCTCGGACGGATTTGATCGTCGAGGAGTCGCCTCATTTAGCAGCGAGACTTCAACCAAGCAATACCGTAAGTATTAATAATTTTTTGCAAAATTATGTCTTTGTTTTATTTTATTTTATATTAAAATTTTTTCTGTGCCCCTTTTTTTTTGTTTCAGATGGACAATTGGAACTTCGAAGGAAGCGCGGTCGTCTTCGCTGACGGTGATTCGGAACTGGAGTTCGTCCTCGTAAGTATTGGTTTTACATGTTTATTTGAATTTACATAATATATGTTATATATTAATTTATTGTTTTCTTTTTCTTTTCTGTTTCAGACTCCTCGTCTACGGAAAAGGCGGCTGCCGCGTATTTCGCGGCCCCAGTGGTGGCGGCGTGAGTTTATAACTCACGCCGTGTCGATCCGCCGCCGCCGGGAGCGGCTAAGGGCCGCAGTAGACGAGCTGTGGAGGGACACTCCAGCTGCCCGGGAGGAGTCTGAGTGGGGTTGTGACCCCGGGGACATCCTGGGTCTGTGCCGGCTCTTTTATCCGGACCTCCCCCCGGAGGAGGGATGGTTTTTGAGCCGGCCCGTCATGTGGTGGCTGACTGCCCTGTTCCCGGGGGCCCCTCAGCCTGCCCCGTGGCTGTTCTGAGGCCGCGGCGAAATACGGCGTAAAATATAATACGGCGAAATACTCGCGGAATTATTAGTTTTTATAATTATTTTATAATTATAATTAATTTTGTGTAACAATATATGTATTAAACGTAATTATTTGTTTGTTTATTCAAAACCTTTTCCCCTCCTTCCTCTTTTCAGGGCGCGTGCGTTGGGGGCCTTCCGTGGGCTCCCTCTACTTTATTTTAATTTTATATGTTTCTTTCTGTCTCTTTTTTTTTTCTTCTTTCTTTTCTCTCTCTCTCTCGTTGTGTGTTTTTTTTTGCTGAGCCGTGCGAGGCTCTCCGCGGCGCGATGGTTTCCTTGACGGCGTGTGTGTTGGTGCGTACGTTGCCCTCGCTAGTGAGTAACGTACGCCTTGATGCGGTTCGCGTGTACGCGCATCGTTTTCCGCCCGCGGCCGATAACGTAGGTTTCGCTCGACTCCTCACTTTTGACCGTATAAGGCCCCACCCACTTGGGTGTGAGCTTCGCCGAGCGTCCTCGTCTGACCGTCTCGTCGAGGAGGAGGACGGTGTCGCCTGGGCGGTATTTTACCACCGCTGCATCTCTGTCATAGTGTTGTTTCGCCTTTTCCTTGGCTCCCTTTACGTTCTCCCGCGCCTGCTGCCATGCTGCCCGCAGGCGTTCCCGCAATTCCGCGGCGTAATCCTCATACGAGTAGGTTGTTTGCAGGGCCTGTTGCAAAGCCGTCGGTAACTCTGCTCTCTCTCCGAAAACCAATTCGTGTGGTGTGAGCGTTGTCACCGAATGAGGCGTGGTGTTGTACGTGAACATTGCGTACGGCAACCATTCGTCCCAATCCTTTTGGTCCTCTCCGATGAAATTTTTTAGGTATTCTGCGAGGGTCCTGTGGGATCTTTCCAGGGCTTCGTTTGATTGCGGATGATATGCGGTTGTTTGAATTTTCTATATTCCGAGTAATTCGCATATTCCTTTAAAAGTCGCGCTCAGAAAATTCGTCCCTTGGTCCGACAGAATTATTGACGGAGCGCCGAATTTGCAAATAATTTCGGTGGTCATGGCTTTTGCGACTGTATTCGCCTCTTGATTTTCCAAGGGCAACGCTAGACTGTACTTTGTGAGTAAATCCTGAAAGGTAAGTATATACCTATTCCCTTTTCTCGTGATCGGTAGGGGTCCTACTATATCGACGACACATTTTTCAAAAGCACGCGTCGGTGTGTCTGTGGTGACCATCGGGGCCTTTGCCTTTTTTCCTATCTTGTTCCTCTGACATTTGTCGCACCGCTGTATATAGGTAGCGACGTCCTTTTTCTTTCCAGGCCAATTATGCTTATCTCGTATCCTCTGCAGTGTTCGCTTGATGCCCTGGTGCCCACCTAGAGGGGCATCGTGGTATTCCCTCATGATTTCGAGGCGCTCACGCTCGTCGGGGCATGGTACGCCTATGCTGCAGCCATCCTCCTCGCTCTCGCTGTCGGTGCCGTCGCTCGGCCCGCGCGATGCACGCAGAGTTTCCCCCGGCACCGCGCTTCCCCGGGCCGTCGCGCCAGCACGAGGGGCCTCGCTAGCCGTGCGAGAGCGCTCTCTCCGTCCTTCTTCCCCTTGTGGCTCGGGCCTGTTCTCCTTTTCCTCTCTTTCTTTCGCTTGCGCTCGAGTGAGCGCGTAGATGAGACTTAACGCGTCAGCGTTTGTATTTATTTTTCCAGCTTTATGCTGTATTTCGTAGTCGTATTCTTCTAATTTAATTCTCCATCTCATTAACCTTGATCCAGGATCTTTTACCCCGAATAATCATGTTAATGGCTTGTGGTCTGTTACGATTGTAAATTTCGTTCCGTAAATATACGGTCGAAATTGATTAACAGCCCACACAATTGCAAGTAGCTCTTTTTCGGTAGTGGAGTAATTTGTTTCGGCCTTGTTTAACGTTCTACTAGCGTAACAAATTGGCAAATCTTCACCGATCTTCCCTTGAGACAATATCGCTCCGATCGCTTTATCCGATGCGTCTGTCGTAATAACGAAACGCTTCGAGAAATCGGGATATTGTAGTATCGGGGCGGTGGTTAAAGCCTCTTTCAGGCGTTCGAACGCAGCCTCACATTGTTCCATCCACGCGAATTTAACCTCCTTTTTTGTTAAGTCGGTCAGAGGCTTCGCAATACTGGAGAAGTTTTTGATGAATCGGCGATAATATCCCGCCAGTCCCAGGAACGATTGTACGTCTTTCACATTTTTCGGTGTTGGGAAATTTTTTACTGCCTCGATTTTGCTTTCATCGGGCTTTACTCCGCCCTCGGTTATTATGTGGTAGAGATATTGCGTTTCCTTACGCATAAATTTGCATTTTCTCGGTTGTATGCGTAAATTCGCTGTCCTCAGCCTCGCTAACACTTCTCTCAAGCGATTATTGTGCTCGGTGAGTGAGGTTCCGTATATCACGATGTCGTCGAGGTAAACGTAGCATTTTATTCCCTGTAAACCGGTTAATACCATGTCCATCAGTCGCTGAAAAGTCGGAGGTGCATTTTTTAATCCGAATGGCATACGGTTGTACTCGTAGTGAGCCAGGGGCGTGGAAAAAGCGGTTTTTGCTTTATCCTTCGCAGCCATCGGGATCTGGTGAAATCCTGAGGCGAGATCCAAGGTCGTGAAGTATTTTGCCTTTCCCAACTGATCCAATATCTCGTTGATATTGGGCAGTGGATAAGAGTCGCCTTCTGTCGCGAGATTTAGTTTGCGAAAGTCGACGACGACTCTTTTCCAAACTGTGCCATCGGTATCTGCCTTTTTGGGCACGACGAGCAACGGAGCATTCCATTGGCTCGTACTGGGCCGGATTACTCCATCCTCTAGCATTTGTTGTGCCTGTTTCTGCACTTCCTTCCGGTGCTCCTCTGGCAATCGGTACGGACGTACTTTGATCGGCGTGGTTCCAGGTTTCACGGATATTTGTTGCTCGACGGCATCGGTGTAGCCTAGTTTTTCTCCTTCTAGGTGAAATACGTCGGAGAATTCCTCGCAAATTTCTCAGAGTTTCTTTTCTTCTTCCGAGTTGAAATGCGAGTCCCCGCTGACCTCCAGTCAGATTTTTTCCGATCGTTCCTTGCTATATTTCCCTTGACTGTGCGGTATCTCGCGAATTCCCGTTTGCTCGCATTTTTCCGCGGGCTCCTCTTTGATCCAGTCGAGTTCCTTGATCTCGACGGTCGGTCGTTTTATTATTTGCGCCTCTTCTAGGGCGTTCATGATTAAAACAAGACAAAAGTGCGTCTCTGACCTTGTTATCTCTTCGCCAAGTGTTATTCCCGGGCGGATTTCCTGTTTTTCCACATAACCAGCGCCTTCCCCTGGCGTCCTGGCCCACAATATATATTCTGACCGGGCAGGTATTTTTATTTGCTTCGATCCGCGTACGAAGCGTAACTTTTCCCTAAAAATTTGGAATATCCTGCCGCCCAATATATTCGCTTTGTATTTTACGATGAGGTCCATTTCCAGCAGCCCGTCGACCTCCAGAGGTACGTCCTTGCTGACTACGTGGAAATCGTATTTGATGACGGATGCAGGGGTCTTTATCTCTAGTTCCGCTTTGCACAGTGAGCGGAAGGCTGTTCCTCCGAGACCGTGGAGTTCGATGACGTCGTCGACGATAGGAGTATCGTCGCGCAGTTCGTTGACCCGTACTATGCAGCATTGTGCACCTTTATCGCAGCGTAACGTGAGAAGTCCCTCACGCGCTTGCGACGAGCGAAAATGCAGGTCACTAGGGTGGATGCTCGGGCCTGAAGAGCTGACTTGGCAAATTCTTGCCGGGGCGTTGACGCACTGTGCCTCGGCTTTGCCGTGCTGTAGATCCCCGATTGTTGTACACCGCCGGGGTCCCTGTTTTTCCTTTTTGACTTTCTCTCGCGTTTCGACTTTTGTCGCGGTTAGCGTTCCCACCGCGAGAGAGCTTATCGTCCTTTGATTTTCGGAGCTTGAATTTTTCTCCGGTGTCCCTTTGTACGGGTACCTTCCATTTTGTCCCGGTGTCGTTGGTTGACCCGATCCTCCTTGATCCTTGATCTTTTTTCGGCAGTCTCTGATTTTGTGGCCTTTCTTTTTACAGTAATGGTACATAATGTCCAACTGTTGGATTGTTTTCGTCTGCGCAGGCAGGCTCTGCCGCCCTTGCCCTGACGACTGGCCCTGAGTGGCCTGTGCTACCTGTGTACCTCCCCAGGACTTCCGTTTGTCGCTGATCGAGGTGTATGGTGGCCCTTGGTATTTTTGTTGGGTTCGCTCCCCTCCATGGGAGAACCTTTTCGCGATTATTCGCGTCCCTTCGATGCCCTTTTCCTCCTCTGTCGCCCCTCTAATTGTGTCTCGGAGATTCGTGTAGCCTCGAGACCTTACTAGGAGCTGAAGGTCCCTGCGTAACCCTCGCTCGAAGTTGTTAAGGGCGAACTGACGGAGTAGCTGTTCAACGGCGTTTTTCCCAATTTCGTGGGTGATTTCTGCCGTACAGCCGGCAATTAACTCCATAGTTATAGTTTCTACACGATGCGCGTATGCTTGCACCGATTCCTCGGGCTGTTGTTGACATGTATTAAACTCGACCTGTAGCGCGGGAACCGTACGTTGTTTTTTGTATAACGTACGTAGCTCTTCTATTAGCTCCTCTACGGTTTGGAGATCGCGAAAGCGCAAGTCTGCGGCCGCTCGGCCCTGTATTTTTAAACTTAATATGGCAGTGAGGAGGTTCGGACTGTTCGCGGGATCCACCGAATCTGCAGCGTATTTTGCCGCTCTAATAAAGTCTGTGACGAGCTCCGGTTTGGAGGCATCGAACACAGGGAGACTGTTTCTCGCATCCTTTATCGTCATGTACTCTACTGTATTTGGCATGTTTGCTGTGTGCGGATTTAGCAATGAAAAATCGTCGAGATTTATTTCACGCGCGCGCTCTGTATACACGGGGCTAAAAGATTCGTCCCCGTCGGTCGTAGATTCGTCCGGGTTGGAAAAACGTACGCGTTTCGGAAATTTGAGTTTCGCTAAAGTTTCCGGTGATAGATACAAACTTTCCGCGCTGCTAGTTTCGCGTCTGCGTTTTTTGCACTGCTCTTCGTCGTCTGAGAGCTCATATACTACCCGTGACTCGAAAAATGAATCTAGGGACCGCGATAAATGACGGTTACCTCGCAAACATAAGCGGTTATACTGTTCGTCGTCCGACATACGAGTTAACTAATTTCTCTGGCTTTGGAGGATCTCAGAAAAATAAAATGTTCCGTCACTTACAGGTAGATGATCGCAAGTTGCATGACGATTCTCGTGACGTTTCTCGTACAGGATCTTCGTCCTCTTCGCGTTCCTTTGCTTGACGCGGCTGTCCTTGTTGAGTCCTTGATGCAGCTGGGCCTTCCGGTGATCCTCGGGATCCGGGATTTCTCGTACGTGGCTCGACTCGGTCGCAGCACGTTCCGTGGATTATTTTTCGACTCGGTCGATGCAGGCACTCTCACACGCGAGGTGACTCGGTCACTCCGTTCGCGATACACAAGTGTGCAATAGTATTTTGTGATTTAAAGCAATAATTGAGTTGTGGCGATCCCACCGCTGCCACCAATGTTGTGTCCCGAAATTTGAAGATAGAGACTATCGTGAAAATAGGGATGAAGGTTTTGGGATCTACGCCAAACGAGTTAAACTCCAACTCAAGCAGCTACAAAATACTTCTAAAGTTTATTGACTAGGTTGGTTTAAATAGGTTTAACAAGAAGTACAAGTTGATGGTTTTGCCTTCGAACCAAACCCGTCGCTGCCCTGATCAAGACTGACTTTCGGGATCGATACGTCGTCGCTCGAAAGGTGACGGCTATCGATCTTTTGCAATAGTCTGACGAAGCATGGTTGCAATTATTTGCTGTAAATTGCCCAATTCTGCTTCGGTAAGCAGTTGAATGCACTTTTATTCGGTCGGTGATTGACCGCAGTTCGGTCGCTGACCGATGTTGTGAAATAGGGAAATTCGGGGTCACAACATTGTCAATTTTTTTAAAACGATACAAAGTTATAGTTAGCAATAGTTTTTAAATATACAAGTGTTATAGCGATGCAAATGATGTTATTTCATACGACGATTAATAAGTTCATGTAAAATTATCGATATCGTGAAAGAATTTTTGTAAATAAATCTTTGTTTACATAATCCCAATCACTCATGTTTCTCTGTATGAGTTTTGTATATTATATCACTCACTCTTCAGGCGCCCTACCGATTGTTATTGCAGTGACCAAAAACTAAAAAAAAATGGTCAAGTGACTAACCTAACTTTCATATGAGTGACCGGAAACCGAAATAAAACCGGTCAAGTGACTAACCTAACTTTTATTTCAGTGACCGAAAACCGAAAAAAACCGGTCAAGTGACTAACCTAACTTTTATTTCAGTGACCGAAAACCGAAAAAAACCAGTCAAGTGACTAACCTAATTTTTATGTAAGTGACCGAAAACCGAAAAATAACGGTCAAGTGACTAACGGCAAAAAAAAACGATGTTCGGTCACTTTTTTCGGTTCAAGAAGGGCACAAAATGACCGTGACCGAAATAGGGTTATTTTGACCAATTTTTGGTCTTTTTTTTAGGTCTCCCAATCCGCTAGGGTAACTTTTCACATGAAATACACGCAAAGCGTGGAACATCCATCGAACGTTTAGTAAACGCTCGAAACGCTAATTTCAAATTCGATCTTATGCGGTGTGACGCTTTCCGCGAGGGGAAGCGCGACAATGCGGGGAACGAGGACAAATAGAAAAAAAGGAATTAACAAACGGAGAATAAAATGCGAAATAATATATTAGAAAAAAAAAAGACTATGGTATAACAAAACAGAATTTTCGTGTTGGGCGCCAGCGAGTTTGCGAGAACTCGCAACGACAAATAAAAAAAAAACGAAAGAGAACAAACCGAAAAACCGGTAATAATATACGCTGGGCTGGGGGAGGGGATCTCAGGGGGGAGGTTCCCGAACGCTAGCACGCCGCTTACCCTTGACCGCCGAGTCCAAAAAAAAAGGAAAAAAGAATGCGGAAAACGTGATCCTCGCGAAACAAACAAAATCAAGACAAAAAAGAAACTCGGAAAAACTTGACTCTCGGGTGCGGAATAGCGACGGGGGGGGAAAGGTACGGAGGATGGGGGCTCACGGGGCGCGGGGGAATATGTGGGGAACGCAGGGGGGAAAACACCACGCACTTTTCGCCGGGAATCGCAGGGGGAATACGAAAAGGAAAAAAAACGGGCCTCGTGGCCGCTCGCACGCAATCTCGCCGAAATAAGAATAGAGAAAAAAAAAATAATCGGACCGATAAGAAAACGAGAACTCAAAACTCACGCTACCGTTGTCGCTTCTCTCCTCTCGCCCACACTCGTCCTTTCCGTTACGTCTCTTTCAATTTCCTTTCCAAATAATCCCTTCCTCTATCGTCCTTTCCAACGTCTCTTTCTCTATCGTCCTTCCCAATGTCGCTCTCTTTACACTCTTCCTTCCTCTTACTAACGTCTTTCCACTACAATCGTCCTCTCCACTTCTTTACTCTTCGTCCGCTACCTTTTTCACCTTCTCTCTCCCTCACACACTCTATCACACTCTTCAACACACACAATTTTTCTCATACACAATTTTTCCCATACGCAACTTTTCCTCGCACACAACTTTTTTTCACACACTCACAATATCGCAACAAAAGAAGAAATTACACAAAGGGGGCTCGAAACGCAAAATAGATTTAATCGCTCGGTTTTTGTCTACGCAACGTTCCGCTCGCAAGTGACGAGCTCGTCACTTGCTCGTCGGGTTCTGGGTTAATGAGGGAAAGTGGGAGAAATTTTCGGGGGGGGCTAGTTCGTAGGAAAAGGGAGGGATGGCAGCACGGTGACTCCGCATCGATCCTAGATCCTTCGAGGTGTGCCGCGGGAGCGAGGTGTCGTGTGATATTCCGACCCCGGGGGTCGATGCATACTCTCCGTGTGGTCGCTGTTACCGGCCGGTGATACTGGGGACGGCCCTATTCCCCCATTCTTGATAAGTCCACGGAGGGTGGGCCTTTTCCTCCGTGTTTCGACTAGTGTAGGGAGATGTTGGTGCGGGGGAAGCACAATCCTCCGCCGCTACCGTGATGCACCCCCGGGGTGGCGTCGACAAGATAAGGTGCTTCGGCGATGGTCTGGTGTGATCTGGTGGTGCTGGGGTCCACCGATGATGCTGCGCAAGGGGGGGGATGGAACGGGGGGGGGAAGATTGAAATAAGCGAGACGAGGGCGAGCCCTCTAGCGTACTCCGCTTCGCGTTTTTGCGAATTCGCCATGCTTACGACTAGTTACGGTCTTTCGCGACATTACGGGACGGTTTTAACTTACGGCGCGTATTGGGGGATCACGAGGGGAACGTAACGCGTGGGAAGGGAGTGGAGGGGGGGCGTGCGTGGTGGACTTGCGAGGGCAGGTCGGGGCGATATGTGGCGCAACGTCACAACTCCCCCCGGCCTGACGTTGATACGCTCCGCGTATCATCGTCATCTTTTGCGGCTAAAAAGAAAAGAATCCAGTGATTAGTGCTACGACATTTTCAAATGATACAAAAGCGACTTTTGAAAGCGTGAGCTCCGCTCTCCCCTCTTACCGGTCCTTTTCTGTTCATGCGTGGCTCTATCGCGGTTCTTCCTGATGGACGTTGGGAATGGAGGGAGTCGCGAAAACGCTGGCCGCACTTAATTGTAGTGACTTCAGCCTTGTGCCGCGACCAAGCGCATCGCGTCTCGTCAGTCTTCGTTTTGCAGTCGGCGTAGCGGGATCTTTGTCGTGGGTTCCTTGGGTTTGACTAGATGCTCGGGCTGCTGCCTGCAGGGTTCTTCAGGGTTCTTGCAGGGCTTGGCGGGTTACCGCGGGTTCGTAGAGGGTTCTGCGGGGCCAGAGGGGGGGTCGTGACTCGGGGATCTGGGATCTCGGGTTCAGGGAGGGTTCCGAGGGTTCGTTACGGGTTCTTTGTGGCTCAGGGGGGTCGTGGGCTCTTGGGATTGGGGCCTCGGGCTCAGGGAAGGGTTCTGGGGCTCTTTGCGGGGGACTAGGGATAGGTGGCACTGGGGAGGGAGGGGATTTACCAGCTGCTGCTGGGGGGCGTGGGAGGCCTTAGCCGCCGGCCGCACTCCTCGTGTGTGTGGCCGAGTTGGCCGCACGACCAACACCGGAGGCGCCGGCGGGCAAAGGGTGGGGGGGTGTACGGGAGGGGTTCGGCGTCGGGATCGGGGAGGGGCATGTCAGGGGGAGGGAGGCAGGGGAGGTCCATCAGGGCCGGGATCGGTGCGGGAGGGGCGACGGGACGGTCCATTAGGGCCGGGATGCGGGGTCGGGACGGGGGGACGGGGACGGAGCAGGGACGGGGACGCGTCGGCGGGCGCGACGAGGGGAAGGAGGGTTCGGGGAATAGGGGGGGTCGGCGATGCGGGGCTGGCGGGGTTTTGGGGGTGGGATGGGGCAGGGAGCGTGCAGGACGAGGGGTGGTAGGGACGACGCGGGGTTTAGGATGGGGTTCCAGGGTGGCGAGGGACTGGGATGAGGATCGGGGACGCGGGGGAACTGCTGGGGAACGACAGGGACGGCGGGTGGTGGCGGTGGAAGGCGGCGGGGGGGGACGGGAGATCAGGAGGCGCTCCAGCAGCTCCTGGATCCGCTGGAGGTCCTCCTGACCGAAGGGATGGGACGCGGGGGCTGAGGAAGCAGGAGGGGGCGTAGGGGGCATGGAATTGGGGGATGGCGGAGAGGAGGGGGGAGTGCTTCCGTAAAGCGGGACATACTTCCGGGGGGTCGATCTCCCGGGGGAGACCCACTCCTCCGGGTCGATCACCGTGCCCCCGGGGCGATGATACGCGGGACGGGGGATCAGGGAAAAGGGGTGGGGACGCGGTCCGAATCGTCGGAGCATCTTGAAAACCTGCAAATTATCAACTTTTATTAGTTCCGGCGGGGGATTCGCGAGGGTGGCGACATTACGTTGCGAGCGTAATCCGGTGCGGCGTGGCAGGTTTCGCTCTTTTATGAGGGGTATTACTCGCGGGGGCGGAGGGCTTTCCTCTACGATTGGGGGTGGAATTTCTTCGGTGATGTGGGCTTTTAAATCTTTTATGTGGACCCGTGGGTTTCTCCTACTTTTTGGGTCCTCTAATTCGTAAACCACGGGGGAAATAACTCGTAATATTTTATAGGGGCCACTATAGCGCGGGGCTAATTTCGCGGCGAAGTTCTGGGCCCCGGATGACAACACTCGGTTCCGCCGCATCACGAGACTGCCCTCTTCAAAGGTCACGTCTCGGTGGTGACGGTTATAATATCGGGCCTGCCGTTTCGCCGCGATTTCTAGGTTCTTATGCACCCAATCGTGAATAAGGGGCAACCGTTTCATTCGGTCCCCCCAATTCGTGATCTCTCCGGGGTCCAGCGAGGTACTGGGGAGGGCAGCGTCGCGAATGCTTTTTGCAGGGCGGGGATTTCGACCGAAATTGAGGAAAGCGGGAGTCATGTGCGTGGAGGATTGTACGGCGGTATTGAGGGCGAAGCATAGCTCGGGAAGGTGCTGGTCCTACTCACGGTGGTCGAGGGTGATATAGGAATTAATCATGGTTTTCAGGGTTCGGTTGACTCGTTCTACAGGGTTTGCTTGGGCGTGGTAGGGAGGCACGGTGGTTTGGGTGATGCCCCATTCATGAAGGTGCTGTTTTACGTGTCCGTTCGTGAATTCTGTACCGTTGTCCGTCAGTAAAAATCGGGGGCATCCCCAGCGATTCACGATTAATTCGTTAAACGCCGTCATTATGGTGGGGCCGGTTGCTGCGCGAAGCGCACGGGCTTCTACATATTTCGTGAATAGGTCCTGAAATACTAGAATATATTTGTGTTGGCTTTTGCTGGGGGGGAAGGGGCCCATAATGTCAGCAGCGACAACAGACCAGGGGCCCTCGGTCGTGCGCTCACGCATTATCCCTGCGGGGACGACCTGGGGGACCTTCTGCTGCTGACATTCGGTACAGCGTGAGACGTATCTCGCGACGTCTTGGAAAACCCCGGGCCAGAAGAAATCCTGAATTACCCGGTGGTACGTCTTGTCCACGCCCAAATGGCCGGACTGGGGATCGTTGTGGGCCTGGTGGAGGGCTCGTGGGCGGGAGTCAAGGGGTAGAACGAGCTTCCACGAGTCAAGGTCGGTCATGGCAGGGTCGATGATGGCGTGGGGGCGGTGGTAGTAGATACGGTCGTCTTCGATACGCCAATTTGGATATTTCCAGGGAAATTCGCGGATGTTTCTCATTTTGTCGGTGTACCAGGGATCGGCGGATTCACCTAGGGCACAGAGGGCATCGTTACACGTTTCGTACATTCGGGAAAGGGCGTCGGGGACTACATGCAGGGATCCCTTGCGATGTACGATCTTCATATCGTAGGCCTGCATCGCAAGGGCCCAACGGGCTAATCTTCCCGTGGGATCTCGAAGGTTACGGAGCCACAGCAGGCTGCTGTGGTCCGTGATCACGGTAAAGTGAGTGCCCTCGATATAGGGACGGAATTTCTTCACTGCCCACAGTACCGCGAGACACTCCCTTTCCGTCACCGTGTACTTTCGCTCGGCGGCGGTCAGGACCTTGCTCGCGAATACTATGGGCCGCTCTACCCCTTCAATCTCCTGCGTCAGCACAGCGCCCACTGCCGAGTCGCTGGCGTCAGTCTGGAGAGTGAAGGGCTGCTCGAAATCAGGACGGGCGAGGACGGGGGTTTGGACGAGGGCGTCGCGAAGGGTCTCAAAAGCACTTTGCTCTTCTGACTCCCATTTCCAGGGAACATTTTTCATTAATAGGCGGGTGAGGGGAATTTTGTCGTGAGCGAGATCGGGGAGGAAGCGTGCGTACCAGCCGACCATTCCAAGGAAGCGGCGGACTTGCTTCAGGGTGCGAGGAGGGGGGTAATTGAGGATGGGCTCGATTTTTCGTGGGTCTGTCTTCAGTCCGTCGGTTCCGATAATGTAACCCAAATATGACACCTCGGGACAGAAGAATTCACTTTTCTCAAAGTTTATCTCCATCCCGGCGTCCAGAAAAGTCCGTAAAACCTGTCGCAAGTATTTGAAGTGGCTGTCCTCGGTGTCTGTCGCAATTATAACGTCGTCCAGGTAGGCGAAAACGTGAGGTTCCCATGCTGTGTCAATTAGCTGGTCCATAAGTCGTTGGAATGTCGCGGGAGCGTTCGTCAGTCCGAAGGGCATGCGTGTGAATTGAAATTGTCCTCGTCCGGGGACAGCGAAGGCGGTGATGGGGCGGCTGCTGGGGTCTACAGGGATCTGGAAATAGGCTTGGCTGAGGTCGAGTTTGGAAATAAAACGGGCACGTCGCAGTCCGTCGAGGATTCGGTCCATATTGGGGAGGGGGTACGCGTCTTTCTTGGTCACTTTATTAACGTCACGATAGTCGATACAAAAGCGGTATTTTCCGTTGGGTTTGGGTACAATGACGGGGTTACTCAGCCAGGGACTTTTGCACTTCTCGATCACTCCTTCATTGTACATGCGATCGACCTCACCGTGAGCGACCTTGAGCATGTACGCCGAGAGAGTGCGAGGTTTTTGGCGGATGGGAGGGTGACCTTGTACATCGATGGCGTGTACGGTCAAATGGGTGGAACTGAGGATCGGGGACGTCTTCTTCAGGGTCATTGTTTTCAGTAGGGTTTGTAGACGGGAGGAGGCCGTTTGGGAGGGTTCGACGAGACCGGCGCACGCTATTTGGGGATGTATACGAATCGCGATTTCTGAGGAGTGGAACGAGTGTTCCACTCCGTACCTCGTTCTCCACGTTTCCTCCTCATAATCGATCTTGAAGCTAAACATCTTTAAAAAATCTATCCCGAGTAGACAGGGGTATTCGATGGCAGTGACGCGCACCCCCAGCGTCTCCAGCCGTCCCTCGACCTCAAACAGGAGGGAGGCGAGGCCACGAACAGGGAGTACAGCGCCACTGGCCACTCGCACGGTCTCGTCGATGGGTTGCAGGGTCGCGCCAAGGGACTCGCTCAACTCTGCGCTGATATAGCTCCTCGTGGATCCGGAATCAATGAGGCTTCGCGTGGGAGTTCCGCCCACGGAAACCCACGCGAAATGCCGATTGTCGCCAGTGGCGACCGCGAGGGGGGACGGTGTAGGGGTTCGGGCTTCGATAGGATGGGGAGGGGGGACGGATTTGTCTTTCCGGGGGGTTAGGGTTTTTAGTGACCCCCCGGCATGGCGTTTCCCGCCCGGCGACGTGCGCAAACAGGGCAAGTGTTTACGTCCACCCCTGGCCGGCCGCACACGCGGCAAAAATAGTCAAGGGGGAGTAAACACTCGCGATAGACGTGGCCGGGTTTCCTGCAGTTGTAGCAGGTGACTGAGGGGGATTGTGAGGGTGGGGAATATGCACGCGGGGGTTGACGAGGCGCCACATCAGCGAGAGCGGGGATCTTTCGCGGGGGGCTGCTCGGGGGAGGAGGTCGTCGTAGTGTGGTTGGGGAACGAGGGATGACGGCGGCGGCCGTTTTCGGAGAGGTCGTGCGGGGAGGGGAGCGGGCGACGGTGCTGTACGAAACGCGCGGGACTGGCTTGGGAATTTCCGTGGGGGGGGTAGCCTCGAAATCCATCAGAAGGTCCGGAGAGGGGTCGCGTTTTTTGTCCGCCACGGCGGCAGCGCGTCCGCGCACGCCCTTCTCCGGATAGAATGCTGCGGCGGGTAATGCGGACTGGGAAACGGGGGGGGGAGGGCGATACAGCCTCATACGCTCGCTCACCTCCTCTCGCCGGCGGCCCACACGTTGTAGATCGAGGAAACTATTTATTTCCTCTCTCACGACGTGGACCGCCAGTTCGGGGTGGAGGTTGCGGCAGCAGATGTCAATCTGCACGCTAAGGGGAAGGGGAGGGTTAAGATGGCTGAACAGGGTGCGCATCTTCACGAGGTATTCCGCAACCGGTTCGCCGGGTCCCTGCGTTCGCAGCTCCACCTCTCGGCGCAGGCGCTCCTGCAGGTCCCCGTGGCCAAATCGTTCCCTAAAATAGAATGTGAACCCCTCGTACGAGGTCCAGCTGGGGTGCTCCACGCGGTGCCACAGGAGAGCTTCTCCGGTGAAAGCTTCCGGCAGCGCCCGCAAAAGCTCCCCCTCGGTGAGGCTGCGGCTCGTCGCGTACTCATGGAGGCGACGGAGGAACTCCTCAGCGTCATCGCCTCGTTTCCCGGCGAAACGAGGGCCGAACTTCCTCCAATGGTCCGTGAAACGCGAGTCGCGGACCTCCCGAGACTCCGAAAAGGTGGGAAAACCGGAAAAGGGAGGAGGCGAGGGTCCGTGGGGGGTAGGGGTCAGTGAACGAGTATGGGGGGGAGGAAGAGGGCCCAATCGGGTGCTGCTGTGCCCCGTGGCACGCGGCGGAAAAACGTATGTGCCCTCGGGGCTCCAGGGCACGTACGATGCAGGAATAGGGGATTCGCGAGGGCGGGGAGAGGGGTTACGGGTTGGTGCTGCGGGCGCATACGATAGGGGGGGTTGTTCGGTACTCGGGGGTAACGCGAACGTGACGTGGGGAGAGGGAGGGCTAGGGACAGGAATGAGGGGTAGGGGTAAGTGGGACAAATACCCAGGGGTAGTGGCGTCGAAATCGAGCGTAAGGGGATCTCGATACCGACCCATGGATTGCCCCGTGGGCAAGGGGTCGCTGGGGGAAGAAAAACTACGGGGAGATGGGATAGGAACATTTCGGGGGATCCCTGAGCTTACAGGGGGCGAAACGCGCGAGGGTCGCAGGACCTCCCCGTAAAGGGGGTGCTCAACTGCGACACTGAGGGAAAAGGGGAGGGAATCAGGGCTCAGGGTGTCTGCTCGTTCATCCCAGGGGATGTGCGTGTGAGGAAAGCGACTGCGGAGCTCCGCTCGCACCAGTCGCTCTTTGATTTCCTCCACGCTGCCCCAGGAGGTGAGCCCTGCTCGGTCGCAGCGGAGGAGGAGGTCGCGAACGTCATGGATGGCGTCCAACGACGCGCGAATGGCTAGGGTTCGCTCATCAACCCCGACCTCGACTCGGTCACGGGGGTGGCTAGTGGTGGGTAGGGGGGCGGAGGTAGTACGGGGCGAAGTACTAGTGGTCGTGGTTGGGGTGGTGGTCGCCGTAGGGACCTCCATAGCCCCTAGTACGTAGGGCTAACGCGGGGAAGACACAATATAAGCAACAGAAATACAAAAAAAACGAGTACTGATACGGGGGAGGGGTGGCACTGGCACAAGGAAAAGGGGGCGAACAGGGAGAAAAGGAGAAAAGAGAAAAAAAGAAAAGAAGGGAAACAAAAAGACTAGTTACGTGACACAAAAAAAATTTTTAAAAAGATAAATGAATAAATAAATAAATAAATAAATAAATAAATAAATAAATAAATAACTAAATAAATAAATAAATAAATAAATAAATAATCGCGAAGAGAAAAGAAGAAAAAAAATAAAATAACAGAACTAAATGAAGGGGGTAATTAATTGGTTCCAAAAAAAAGGAAACGGGGAAAAGTGAGAGAAAAGAAAAAGAAAAAAAACCCGACGGAGAAACAAAAAAAATAATTTCGATACAGAAATTAAAAATAATAATGTCAATAAGTATGGGGAGCACGAAAAAAAACAAATAATCAGGTCAGAATAAAAAAAAATTAAAAGCGCAGTGCGATACCAACAAAAAATGATGGGAATAAATACGGAAAAAACAACAACAAAAAACGAGAGAAAGAAAAAAAATGTACGAGGCGAACAAGAAGAAAAAGAATTTAAACGAGCTGCAAAAAAACGAAAAAGGGAATAGGGAAAGAAGGGAAAGGACACAAAAAAAATTATCAGACGAAGGCAACAAAAAAAAAAATAAAAAAAAGAGATGAATAGTGATAAATACGATGTGATATAACGCGAGGGGCGAAGGGGGGCAGGGCTGGCGCAAGCTATCTCTCAAGTTTACGTGGGGGGGAAATAATCACGAATGCAACAACAACAGAAAATATATAAGTGGAGACAATGGTTCAAAAACTTACCGCTTACAGGGTGCGGAGCAATTTTATTTTTGGGGTCCTCTGTAATTCTTTTTCCAATTTTAATTCCGTTTTTATTTCCGTATTATTTACCTAAAATCTGTAGGGAGGTAAGAGGAAGAGAAAACACGGCATACGAAACAAGAGAGAAAGAAAAGGGGGGTGAGAGACAGCTCGGCGGGCGGATTCCGGAGGGCGTATGTCCAATGTCAGGTGGTAGTGTGTGATGGTCGCTCGAATTCGCGGCACAAGTCGACTATATACTCTCGGAATTTCGAAATAATATTTCGGCTACAATGGTAAATTATTAAGCGTCTTCGAAGCGACGATTTGTTTGGGGAACCGTGCGTGGTGCGAGTGAGACGGCAACAACAACAAGCCTTGGCTCACCGCGCGAGCTCGCTCAGCAGCGGTGAGCGAGGCGACGAGGGGGCGGGCGGGGCAAGGGAAGGAGGACTCGGACGGTGGGCGATTTTTTTGGTACAGTACTCGCTGAAATAAAGGGAATATTTTCCCGCGAGTACTGTTTTTCGGGCCCCACGTTGGGCGCCAAAATTTGTGACGCTTTCCGCGAGGGGAAGCGCGACAATGCGGGGAACGAGGACAAATAGAAAAAAAGGAATTAACAAACGGAGAATAAAATGCGAAATAATATATTAGAAAAAAAAAAGACTATGGTATAACAAAACAGAATTTTCGTGTTGGGCGCCAGCGAGTTTGCGAGAACTCGCAACGACAAATAAAAAAAAAACGAAAGAGAACAAACCGAAAAACCGGTAATAATATACGCTGGGCTGGGGGAGGGGATCTCAGGGGGGAGGTTCCCGAACGCTAGCACGCCGCTTACCCTTGACCGCCGAGTCCAAAAAAAAAGGAAAAAAGAATGCGGAAAACGTGATCCTCGCGAAACAAACAAAATCAAGACAAAAAAGAAACTCGGAAAAACTTGACTCTCGGGTGCGGAATAGCGACGGGGGGGAAAGGTACGGAGGATGGGGGCTCACGGGGCGCGGGGGAATATGTGGGGAACGCAGGGGGGAAAACACCACGCACTTTTCGCCGGGAATCGCAGGGGGAATACGAAAAGGAAAAAAAACGGGCCTCGTGGCCGCTCGCACGCAATCTCGCCGAAATAAGAATAGAGAAAAAAAAAATAATCGGACCGATAAGAAAAGGAGAACTCAAAACTCACGCTACCGTTGTCGCTTCTCTCCTCTCGCCCACACTCGTCCTTTCCGTTACGTCTCTTTCAATTTCCTTTCCAAATAATCCCTTCCTCTATCGTCCTTTCCAACGTCTCTTTCTCTATCGTCCTTCCCAATGTCGCTCTCTTTACACTCTTCCTTCCTCTTACTAACGTCTTTCCACTACAATCGTCCTCTCCACTTCTTTACTCTTCGTCCGCTACCTTTTTCACCTTCTCTCTCCCTCACACACTCTATCACACTCTTCAACACACACAATTTTTCTCATACACAATTTTTCCCATACGCAACTTTTCCTCGCACACAACTTTTTTTCACACACTCACAATATCGCAACAAAAGAAGAAATTACACAAAGGGGGCTCGAAACGCAAAATAGATTTAATCGCTCGGTTTTTGTCTACGCAACGTTCCGCTCGCAAGTGACGAGCTCGTCACTTGCTCGTCGGGTTCTGGGTTAATGAGGGAAAGTGGGAGAAATTTTCGGGGGGGGCTAGTTCGTAGGAAAAGGGAGGGATGGCAGCACGGTGACTCCGCATCGATCCTAGATCCTTCGAGGTGTGCCGCGGGAGCGAGGTGTCGTGTGATATTCCGACCCCGGGGGTCGATGCATACTCTCCGTGTGGTCGCTGTTACCGGCCGGTGATACTGGGGACGGCCCTATTCCCCCATTCTTGATAAGTCCACGGAGGGTGGGCCTTTTCCTCCGTGTTTCGACTAGTGTAGGGAGATGTTGGTGCGGGGGAAGCACAATCCTCCGCCGCTACCGTGATGCACCCCCGGGGTGGCGTCGACAAGATAAGGTGCTTCGGCGATGGTCTGGTGTGATCTGGTGGTGCTGGGGTCCACCGATGATGCTGCGCAAGGGGGGGGATGGAACGGGGGGGGGAAGATTGAAATAAGCGAGACGAGGGCGAGCCCTCTAGCGTACTCCGCTTCGCGTTTTTGCGAATTCGCCATGCTTACGACTAGTTACGGTCTTTCGCGACATTACGGGACGGTTTTAACTTACGGCGCGTATTGGGGGATCACGAGGGGAACGTAACGCGTGGGAAGGGAGTGGAGGGGGGGCGTGCGTGGTGGACTTGCGAGGGCAGGTCGGGGCGATATGTGGCGCAACGTCACAGCGGTTTTCATCGAGATCAATTTCTTTGAAATTTTTTTCGAAACGATTTACTTTCTCCTGAGCTTTTGTAGTTACTTGTTTGAGGGTTTCGGCATCAGTTTCATTCAAGCTTTTATCCAGTTTGCACAATTGCTTATTTATAGAAACGAGATTGTAAATTGCCCTAAGGATGTTACGTATAGCTGGAAAGTGTGGCGATAACAATTGCACTCCGAAAAATTTTGATGAACATAATTTAGGATTGATATAACAACCCTAAGAATGACCCCGTTTATCGGCATTCATGTTACTCGTACATTTGTGAAACCGTTCCAAAAAAGTAGGTAATTTACTCAAAACGCAATTCATGAAACACTGAAAATATTCTTTTAAATTAGAGACGACGTAAAACTCATTCGTTTTGCATGACTCATTACAGCTACACGTCTTTTTCTTTTTTCTTATCAGGGGTAATATATTTTCTGCTTTGCCCTCAGAATTCATTACGATGGGCTCTGCTTGCTGATATAAATTATAAGTACTTTCAGTGAAATATGCTTCGGAAGAAACGGTATGCAACGACTTTCCACATAATGACTCAACGTGATCATGCACGTTTGGAGATTGACAGCCTGCGAAGCGAGTCAAGTAAAATTCAATCTTCTCTTTTGTGTCTTTGAGAATTTTTCCCATGCGAGTGATGTAAGCTTGTCTGGTGTAATAACACCACTGAATAATTCGTTCAGCCTCCAATCGACAGTGGACCGAATCGCCTGTTAAATGAGTTGATACATTTTGTATATATCTTTCTTTCGTGTACTTTGTTTTAACCCAAACGGTACGGTTGACAAAAGTACAATATTTTTTTTTATCCTACACGCCACTGCATTTTTGTGATTACGCTTATCATCCGAGTGAAATATTTTTTTATTTTTTTTATTTTACAGTTCGTACGTGCTGCACGACAATCATTAACACTCTTTTCTCGATTTTCTTTCTTTTGCTTGACGTTTCTTTCCTTTAACGTATAATCTTTAATTTTGGTTTCGTTGTTAACTTTAAAGAACGAAAATTTAGAATCTAACAACTTCACTTTCGTTGCCGAACACTTCAAGGGAAGGGCTTGTTTTTTTGGGGGAGTTAAAAACTCTCGAGATGAAATGGTTCTGTCCTTAACAGTACATGGAAAAGACTGAAACGTTTTTGATTCAAACATCTTCAAACAATGCTCGCGCATACGCATATAATCGTATGTAATATGCTGCGGGCTTTTTCCTAATACTATTGACACCGCGAAAGCTATTGCGTACAACCCGCAATCATTACCATTTTGTTGTTGGTCGACAGACGGAAAAATAATCGAATTCTCTCTATCAAAATCATAAAAGGGAAAAACTTTCTCCAAATAAACTTTGTGATATTTATGGAGACTTTTACCCCCAATGGAGTCATAAATAAATATGTTTTCTGTGTCATAATAACAACATTCCCAATGGCCATTTGTATGAGGCCCGTACCCCGACACGAACAATTCGTCGCAACTAAATAAAATCTGTATATGTTTTTCAGTCTGCGCGACGGCGTTGATTCGATCAGGATGATAAAGATGCCACGGTGAACGTGGTTGAATTTCGAAACGTGACGATGCACTTAAAATTTTACCGATTTCTTCGATATGATCTGCATTCAATTTAGAACCGTCACGGATAAGACGTCTTTGTCGAACCTCGAACTGTTCAATGTTAGCATGAACATCAATCGCATTATCATCAACTTCAATAATAAGTTTACTGCGTTTACTGCGTTGTTCAACTTGAGACTCTACACCAGATTGTGAACGCGGATCTGATAAAGAATTTTTTGAAACATTTTTACGTTTTTTATCATAGATCGATCGGTGTAAATCATTAGCGGAAACGGATTGTCCGTTAATGACGTTTGCAATAGTGTTACTATTCAAATGATTGCTACTCACTACATTTGCATACGTTCTATTATCAACAAGATTCTGACTTTTCTTTTGACAACTGATATCGTGTTGAACTGACTTAGAACACAATTTTTTTGTTCTATACCTAAAAGACGATTTACCAGCTTTTCGTTTTTTTCTCAACAACATTTAAAGAGGGTATGAGGTTTGTGTCAGATATATCTGTAGGAAAATGTGTGATCCGGTTACACTGAAACATTTTCATTAAATAAGAACGCATATGAAAGTGCGAATATCTCACATTTTCAAGTTTCAAATTGTATAATATTGATACAGCAAATGCCATAGCATACAATGCACAATCATTGCCGTTTGGTTGTCGGTCAACCGACGGAAACAATACAGCGGCGACTTTATTAAAATCATAAAAAGGAAATAGTTTTTCCAAATACAACCTGTGGAGTTGGTGCAATTTGGTACCACCAGCAGAATCATATATGAAAATTTGGCGACCATCATAATAACTACAAACCCAATGACCATTTGCGGGTTCAATCAAATTTTCTGTAATCAACTCACTACACTGAACAATATTTGGATATGTTTCTCGTTTTGCGGTATAGGTTGTATTAGCTCGGGCATATAAATATTCAACTGCGGCTGCATATGAAATGTGCCTTCAAAAGTTGAATTAAATATCACAGTAAAGGCTTCAATATGCCCATCATCCAGCCACTGATTATTTGTAATGCAATCTGTGAAGACCTTACGGTCCATCGGTGCCAACTGAGTCATCATTCAATTGAAGTGTCTCAAATAGAACGTCTTTCAACGTTAAAGCGCTCAAATGCTCTGCACCTCTGATAACTATAGAAGCAGAATCCTCTCAAGGTGCAGAAAATGCAGCTGCTAGAGGCGCTAAAAGCTGCCGATGAATTTGTTCATGGGCACTCGACAAAATAAAAAATTTTGAAAAAAATAGAAAAAAAATAAGCCGAATCAGGAAATAAGGAATGAAATAATAAAAGGATAATTTACTTCAGGAGCGCCGTAAAGGACAAGGAAATCACCCTGAAACAAAAGACAGAATAACTGTTCCACGAGTTATTCCATGTTTCCATATAAACTGCACAATCCAACAAAAGTGGGATCTTTTTAGCGAAAGTCCCAACAGACGAAAATAAAGCTCAGAAAAATTAACGTGAAATTAATGAAATTTGTTGTGTGTGTTAAGGCCTTAGGCCACCCTAGAGGCTGAAAAAAATTGGCTTTTTGGGGATTTTTTTTCAGAAAAACTACAAAATAAATCGAGATAACGGAAACGTGATCTTATTATCTATATCAGTGACTGCTTACAATAATTTTTTTTAAGCGATTTATTACAAAATGGCAGCTGTGCAGCGTTTATGCGACGACGTCTTTTTTTTTCGGGGTCCACGGCCGGACTAACAGCTCCTGTAATTTTTAAAATAATAATGAGCAAATGAATTTCCCGATTATACAGGGTGGACCATCTTAACGCTTAATGGAGAATAACTCGATTGGTACGCGAAATATTGAAAAAAGTTTCATACAAAAGTTGCTGAGCAAAAAGGGGGACGTATAAGCGTGACTTTTAATTTGACCTTGAACTTGATCTTAAGGGTTATTTGAAGGTCAAATAAACGTTTTTTAATGGCAATGCCTATTTTCGACCCCGAATTCGGAAAGAGCAGAAAATTTTACATCGAGATATGTATGATTGATAAGATCAAATCTCAAGTTTTTAGGTTATTTCAAGATCAAAAGGAACTTGCGCGTGTATTTATGCGAAAATCATATCTGTTTATAAGAATATCG
This sequence comes from Heteropelma amictum, assembly GCA_959613375.1. Lineage (NCBI taxonomy): Eukaryota > Metazoa > Arthropoda > Insecta > Hymenoptera > Ichneumonidae > Heteropelma > Heteropelma amictum. Next base: position 2,095,367 of record OY390729.1, read on the forward strand.
AATGAATCTTCTACATTTACCATTGACCGGAGAAAATGACGTGGATGTGGTAGAATAGTGCCCCTTTTGGGGTTTCCTCATCGGGGTGCTTGTTTAAAGTGAGTCCCCTTGCCTCTCACTTTTTGAGGCGCTAATTTAGAATACGTCCTCTCGTTTGTTATTGGGTATATTTCTCTATTATTAATTAAGCCATTCAAAAGGTTTTCGAAGGTTCCACTCTTAGCATTTAGGCAATAATTAAGCCGTCTTTAAAAGTGATCGACAGTGCAAAGCAAGACGTTTCGTGGGATAGCTTCACAAGCTCCTCTTATGCGGTTCTTCATGTCTTGTCTCGTAGTTGGTTTATCTTGGATAACAACTCCTTTCAAATAGCCCCAGAGATGAAAGTCTAGTGACGTCAAATCAGGGTACCGAGGAGGCCATGCAATCGGTCCTCCTCGACCAATCCATCGGTTTGGGTAACTGACGTCTAAAAACCTTCTGACCATAAGTGCGGAGTGCGGGGGTGCGCCATCCTGTTGGGAGAACATCCTTCACCTTGTTTCCAAGTCCACGTTCTCCAAAAACTGGGGCAATTGGTTAATGAGGAGATCCAGTTACGTATTAGCATTTACAGTACGTTCGAAAAAGAATGGGCCGATCAAGTACCCATTAACAATCCCGCACCAGACATTGAGGCTCCAGCGGTGTTGATTGTCCATCGCTCTAAGCCAGTGTGGGTTGTTATCGGACCAATAATGGCAATTATGTCGGTTCAACTCCCCTGTGCTCTTGAACGTCGCTTTATCGGAAAACATTACGAATTTTTAAAAATTAGGGTCCCGATCGAACTGCTGTAAGGCCCACGGGCAGAACTCGAGGCGTCGTTCAAAATCGGCTGGTAATAATGCTTGGGTCAAAGTTACATGATAACTTCGAGGTCGAGGGGGACGGATTGCATGGCCTCCTCGATCCTATCTGGTGCTATTTGAAAGGAGTTGTTATCCAAAAAGGACCAACTACAAGAGAAGACATGGAGAACCGCATAAGAGGAGCTTGTGAAGCCATTCCACGAAACGTCTTGCTTCGCACTGTCGATCACTTCCAAAGACGACTTAATTATTGACTAAATGCTAACGGTGGAACCTTCGAAATCTTTTGAATGTCTAAATTAATAATAGAGAAATATACGCAATAACAAACAAGAGGACGCACTGTAAACCAGCGCCTCGAGGAGTGAGAGGCAAGGGGACCCATCTTAAACAAGCACCCCGACGAGGAAACCCCAAAAAAGGCACTATTCTACCACATCCACGTCATTGTTTTCGGTTAATGATAAATGTAGAAGATTAATTCGATATGCTTCTTATAAACAGATACGATTTTCGCATAAATACACGCACAAGTTCTTTTTGATCTTGAAATAACCTCAAAACTTGAGATTTGATGTTATCAACCATACATATCTCGATGTAAAATTTTCTGCTCTTTCCGAATCCGGGGTCGAAAATAGGCGTTTCCATTGAAAAATGTTTATTCAACCTTCAAATAACCCTTAAGATCAAGTTCAAGGTCAAATGAAAGGTCACGCTTATACGTCCCCCTTTTTGCTCAGCAACTTTTGTATGAAACTTTTTTCAATATTTCGCGTACCAATCGAGTTATTCTCCATTAAACGTTAAGATGGTCCACCCTGTATATAGTAATTGCTATAGAAGTACGTAGGATTTTTGCGATATATTGATTTTTGGCCAAATGGCGCGCTTCTAAAGTGAAAAGTGAAAAACTTGCCTGAAAAATTGTCAGATAATTGTTAATAACAAATGAACTACGCAATATAAAAAAAAATCCTACGTACTTCCATAGACAATGTATATTTCAAGATATTTTCAAAATTTCAAGTTAATCGGTTGAAAATTGCTTGAGTTACGAGTCCGGCCAACTTGAAAAATGCTGTATTGAGATAAACGCGTTTAAAGTTTTGAGTAGTAGAAAATCATGAATAATTTCACAATACCTTTAATCTGCGATGCCTGCACCATACAATTGGCCTTCCAGATTATCTTCCTGCTCTTGCATTTCTTTTCTGCTTGATCTTGAAGCGATTCTTGCCTCTTTTACCCGGTCGGACAGCGATCTTTCTGCAAGCTTTATGCGCTGTTTGTCGATCTCCAGGCACATTTCGTACCTGTTCGGGCCGATTTCCAAGTTCATTGCTTTGATTATGTGCAAAGATGAAACAAACCCGTCATTGAACACACAAACTGGAATATCCGTGGCTACAGCCAAGATTGTTTTACCACTCGAAATGGATTTCGGGGCCAATGCCCACACAGTGGAATCGAAGCTTTCATTATTGTTTTTTGTGTAACCACCGATGCACCGAGTTAGAAGATCTTCACTGGTCAGTTCTTCATAGATTGGTTTGATAGCTTCATAGACTTCAATTGCAGGAGCTGGCTTATGTTCGTACTCAGCCAAAGTATTTGTAGCTTTAGCGCGTTGCCATGAGCACCATGAATCCTATCCAATAGGACATTTGTCATGCTGCGGTTTATCATCAGTAGATAACTTGTGATCCAGTGTAGCCCATATACTGCTTCTCATGTTCTTAACTGAATCACTGTTTCTACGAATCGCTCATCCATAATAAATAGATAGCTCGTCTATAAGTTTCCCAGTCAATTTGCCCCTTCCACCGAGACCTTTTGTCTCCTTTTTCAAATTACGTAGTCGGGTGCCCATTCGCTTTTGCACGCGATCTATGCACTCTTTCTTGAGTACTGTGAAATCCTCATACGGATTACCATCTGTAATGCCTTTGAAAGTCTTAGAATCACCGTCACCAATGTAGTGAGTATATTTGAGCTGGTGCAAAGTTTCAGAGCGGCGAAACATCTCAACAACTGAATCGACTTCCATTTTTTCTGCCGATCCATCGTGATTCACAGCGCATTCTTCTGCATGATTTTCTGCCCACTGCACATATTCTTCGGTATCTTTTTTTTAGCCCAATATTCACACGCCTTACAGTTTTTCGATTCCACTACACAATCAACGATTTTTCCACCGTTATAGGAAATAAGAGTCGTTATCCCATACAAAGACGTAAATCCACGTTTTCTCTACGAGCCATCGCCTGATACTACATTTCCATTTTCTCCATTTTCAATAGATACGGTTTTCTCTTCTTCCGCAGCTCTCATCATACCGTTCTTGCAAACTAGATTGGTTGCAGAGCTCATTTTTCTGACAATCTTATCGTAGAATGAGTGAAAAGTAGGCCGAGGTAATTCCATGAATGCACAGAATTTTCTTATTCCGTGCCAACCAACTCCAAGCAATCGCGTGGCAATTATGATTCTACGGTTGATTTCGTAGCCTTTCTCAACAAGTGGACAACTCGGTAGCTCAGTCTTTTCACAATTCTCACAGGATACTACTAGTTTGAATCCCAAACCACGCTTACTGCTTTCAGTAAATTTCACTTTCGATTGGCATATCTTACAAACGACAGCGTTCGAAATAGCTGAAAATATTGCAATAAAGTTAATTATACGATATCCATACGCTGGATCCACTTCAATATCATATAAATATTCCGATTGCTTTAGTTTTTTTGCCGATGTACTGGCATTCAAGTCGTCTGGTGCTTCTAGCTCATGGCGATTCAATGGTCTTCTTCGAGATATTTTTGGTCTCTTTCTATTGCAAAACGACGTTTTGATTCCTTTCTTCGCACTGTACACTACTTTATCACTCATTGTAAAAACTCAATAATTATACAGGGAAAAAGAAATGGAAGTTCACAGAAATATCGAGCAAAACAAGTGTTCGTCGACTAGTGTCCTTCTCAAATGCTTGGCTGTGCCCAACTAACTAAAAGAGACGTTCGACAAGGATAAACTCGTCTAGACTAGTCAGGAAATAAATATTTTCAATAACATCTGCCGTGTACCTGCTCTAGTCCCCCAACGTATCTTCCCCCTACCGCTCACAAAAAGAGCTCGCTGCGGACCAGATGGCCCTGTACTAAAATTCGAAAACCGAGTACCTAAAGGTTTTTCCCGGCCATAATCTTCTGGGACATCATTTTTGAGGTCCTAAGGGACCATTTGGAATTTAAAAAAAAAAATTAATTTTTCGAAAATTCTACGGTGGCCTAAGGCCTTAAGGGGATTCGAGAATGGTTTAGATTTACAATTTGGTCCAATTCAAATTGTTTATTCAATTAATTTTCGAATTATAAAGACGTGTGTATGGGACAACGTCCGACGGGTCCACTCGTATATATATAAATATATATTTGTGCATAGGTTAATCCAGATTCGAATAAATATATATACATAATCATGTTCGAGTATTTATGAAATATTTCAAAAAATCCTGTCTGCGTAACTAGAGAAACGAAATGGAACAATGGGGATTGAAAAAATTAATATTGAATGAAAGCTTGACAAAAGTTTTAGACAAGAGTGGTCTTGAAATCTATCGATAGGAAAAACGTCAAAAATGTCTTTCTAACATAAAATTCCGAACATCTCTATCGACTAGGCTAGAAAAACAAAACAAAGCGATAAACAATAAAAACTAGGTACAAACTTTTTTGAAAAATTTTCCCTATGAGAGATTTCTATAAATCTCTATTGGCATGTCTAAATAAACAAAGTAAACCGATAAATTCACAAAATGTTCATTCCGTATCAGCTTGGTGAAAACTTCCATCAGCGAGAGCCTTATAATCAATCGGTGTAATAACTTTGAAGAAAACTTTCCAAAAACATTATTGAAGAAAAGCTCAGCACAATATTCATTAAGAATATTTTTCTGATGAGAAATTTCTATAAATCTCTATTGGCATGTCTAAATAAACAAAGTGAAGCGATAAATCCAAAAAATGTTCACTTCGTATCAGCTTGATGCAAACTTCGATCAGCGAGAGCCTTATAATCAATCGGTTTGAAAAGTTTATCGAAAACTTTTCAAAGACATTATTCAAGAAAATCTCAGCACAATATTTATTGAAAATATTTCTCTGATGAGAGATTTCTATAAATCTCTATTGGCATGTCTAAATAAACAGAGTGAAGCGAAATCCAAAAACTGTTCACTCAGTATTAGCTTGGTGCAAACTTCCATCAGCGACAGCCTTATAACCAATCGATGTAAATAGTTTATCAAAAACTTTTCAAAAACATTATTCAAGAAAAACTCAGCACAATATTTATTGAAAATATTTTTCTGATGAGAGATAAACTTCAAGATAAACTTAGCAGAATATTTATTGAGATCATTTTTCTGATGAGAGATTTCTATAAATCACTATATTGGCATGTCTAAATAAGCAGAGTGAAGCGAAATCCAAAAAATGTTCACTCCGTATTAGCTTGATGCAAACTTCCATCGACGAGAGCCTTATAATCAATCGGTGTAATAACTTTGTTGAAAACTTTCCAAAAACATTATTCATGAACAGTTCAATACAATATTTATTGACAATGTTTTTTTGATGAGAGATTTCTGTAAATCTGTATTGGCATGTCTAAATAAACAGAGTGAAGCGAAATCCAAAAAATGTTCCCTCCGTATTAGCTTGATGCAAACTTCCATCAGCAAGAGCCCCATAATCAATCGGCGTAATAACTTTGTGGAAAACTTTTCAAAAACATTATTCAAGAAAAGCTCAGCACAATATTTATTGTATTCAAGAAAAACTCAGCACATTATTTATTGAGAATGTATTTTTTGATGAAAGATTTCTGTAAATCTCTATTGGCATGGCTAAATAAACAGAGTGAAGCGAAATCCAAAAAATGTTCACTCCGTATTAGCTTGGTGCAAACTTCCATCAGTGAGAGCTTTATAATCTATCGGTGTAATAACTGTAAAGAAAACTTTTTCAAAACATTATTTAAGAACAGCTCAGTACAATATTTATTGAGAATGTTTTTCTGATAAGAGATTTCTACAAATCTTTATATTGGCATCGCTAAATAAACACAGTGAAGCGGAATCCAAAAAATGTTCACTCCGTATTAGCTTGATGCAAACTTCCATCAGCGAGAGCTTTATAATCTATCGGTGTAATAACTGTATAGAAAACTTTTCAAAAACTTTATTCAAGAAAAACGCAGCATAATATTTATTGAGAATGTTTTTCTGATGAGAGATTTTTACAAATCTCTATATTGGCATGTCTAAATAAACAAAATATTTACTCCGTATCAGCTTGGTAAAAACTTCCATCAACGAGGGCCTTATAATCAATCGGTGTAAAAAGTTTATCGAAAACTTTTCAAAAACATTATTTAAGAAAAAATCAGCACAATATTTATTGAGATCATTTTTCTGATGAGAGATTTCTATAAATCACTTTATTGGCATGTCTAAATAAATAAAGCGAAGCGAAATCCAAAAAACGTTCACTTCGTATCAGCTTGGTGAAAACTTCCATCAGCGACAGCCTTATAATCAATCGGTGTAAAAAGTTTATCGAAAACTTTTTAAAAACATTATTCAAGAAAATCTCAGCACAATATTTATTGAAATCATTTTTCTGATGAGAGATTTCTATAAATCCCTACATTGGCATGTCTAAATAAACAGAGTGAAGCGAAATCCAAAAACTGTTCACTCAGTATTAGCTTGGTGCAAACTTCCATCAGCGAGAGCCTTATAATCCATCGGTGTATTAACTTTGTAGAAACCTTTCCAGGTCCAGAAACATTATTCAAGAACAGTTCAGTACAATATTTATTGAGAATGTTTTTCTGATGAGAGATTTCTACAAATCTTTATATTGGCATGTCTAAATAAACAGAGTGAAGCGAAATCCAAAAAATGTTCACTTGTATTAAAGAATAATTGAAATTATAATGATTTCAAAATACCTGTTATATTTATTCTCTGCAATTCTGACGACAATCCTTGATAAATTATTTCTTGACGAAATGTGTCACGCACTTCTAACTGTGATCAACTGCTCTCTATAAAATATTGATGTGGTTACTATGGTTATTGAGGCTAGAAGGTGCTAATGCTCCATTTTCTTATGTTTTACCATACCACCTCGATCCCGTTGAAGCATTTGAAGCGCCAACTAGTTCGTACCCAAAAAATGCGAAAATATCTGACGATATTTCCACATAACGTCAAACAGTGCCATGTCAGAGCAACGGGTGAGAATAAAAATTCTATTTATAATCATAGTATACATTTATTTTTATTTATATATATTCAAATTATATATTTTACTATTAATCACTCTCACTTTTCCAGAAAGAAGAATCATCGCTTGCCGATAATGAAAAGGAGAATGAAGAAGAAGGTCATGGAGAAGATGACGGAGGAGAAGAGGCGGCCGCAGACGCTGTCGAGAACGTGAGCCGGCGACGCGGTCGACGCGCCGGCCACTACTATCGACAGCGGCAAGCAGAGCGGCAAATAGCAAGAATTTTGCTGGCGATGTTGCCGCAGCGTCGCAGATGGCGCGGAGGCTATTCGTGTGATAATTGATAAAATTTGATTAGTCTATAATTTAAAAAATATAAGTTTATTGAATGTAACAATCCTACATGACATTGTTTCAGAATCGAAAGAAGATAAAAAATAACGATGAAAAAAGATAGAAACAAGAATAAGAGAAGAAACGAAAGCAGAGAAACGAGATTAAATGAACGAAAAAAAAATTATTATAATATTAATAAAACCAGATTTTCAAAGAAAAATATACAAGACGTGATTATTAACTATAAAAATGTCAGCGAAAAAATTCCTAAAATATCTTGTCAACTATTTTCAAGGGTGGTCTTTCGAATGGCGCAACTGAAATTACGATAACATTTTTTTTATATCATATTTTTGCGAAATAAGTTGAAACGACACGAATTTTTCAGTGATTTTTTTTTTCATTGTGTGTTTCGGATGATAATAATAGTAAGTTTTAAAAATAAATAAAATTTGATTAGTCTATAATTTAAAAAATATAAGTTTATTGAATGTAACAATCCTACATGACATTGTTTCAGAATCGAAAGAAGATAAAAAATAACGATGAAAAAAGATAGAAACAAGAATAAGAGAAGAAACGAAAGAAGAGAAACGAGATTAAATGAACGAAAAAAAAAATTATTATTATAATATCAATAAAACCAGATTTTCAAAGAAAAATATACAAGACGTGATTATTAACTATAAAAATGTCAGCGAAAAAATTCCTAAAATATCTTGTCAACTATTTTCAAGGGTGGTCTTTCGAATGGCGCAACTGAAATTACGATAACATTTTTTTTATATCATATTTTTGCGAAATAAGTTGAAACGACACGAATTTTTCTGTGATTTTTTTTTTCATTGTGTGTTTCGGATGATTTATCGGATTATTTATCGAACCATAAGTGCTGTAAAGGTGTCCTTGGTAGTTGTACTTTCGAAATATGCAAACAAAAATTTTTTTCTTCGACGCTATACCCGCAAAATAACAACGAATCACTTTTATGTTACCCCCGCAAGATAACAACAAGTCACTATGTATGCTGCATATGGTTTTCCATATTTTTCGGGTCGCTCATCACGAATTTGGCATTATTTTTGCGAATTTAATTTGTTAAAACAAATTGTGACAAAATTTCAAAATCTTCCAAGAATGTAATCTACGGACAACTTTCAATTAATCGGTGTAAAAAGTTTATCAAAAACTTTTCAAAACCATTATTCAAGAAAAACCCAGCACAATATTTTTTGAGAATATTTTTCTGACGAGAGATTTCTATAAATCTCTATTGGCATGTTTAAATTAACAGAGTAAAGCGAAATCCAAAAACTGTTCACTCCGCATCAGCTTGGTGCAAACTTCCATCAGCGAGAGCCTTATAATCCATCGGTGTAATAACTTTGTAGAAAACTTTCCAGATCCAGATACATTATTCAAGAACAGCTCAGTACAAAATGTATTGAGAATGTTTTTCTGTTGAGGGATTTCTACAAATCTCTATATTGGCATGTCTGAATAAACAGAGCGAAGCGAAATCCAAAAAATGTTCACTCTGTGTTAGGTCGGTGCAAACTTTCATCAGCGCGAACCTTATAATCGATCGGTGTAAAAACTTCGTAGATAGAAAACTTTTCATAAACATTATTTAAGGAAAACTCAGCACAATATTTATTCAGAATGTTTTTCTCATGAGAGATTTCTATAAATCTCTATTGGCACGTCTAAATAAACAAAGTGAAGCGATAAATACAAAAAATTTTCACTCTGTCTTAACGCGGTGTAAACTTCCATCAACGCGAACCTTATGATCGATTGGTGTAATAACTTCGTAGAAAACTTTTCAAACACATTATCAAGAAAAGCTCAGCACTATATTCATTCAGAATGTTTTTCTGATCAGAGATTTCTATAAATCTCTATTGGCACGTCTAAATACACAAAGTGAAGCGATAAATCTAAAAAATGTTCACACCGTACTAGCTTGAGGTAAACTTCCATCAGCGAAATCAGCAAGAGCCTTATAATCAATAAAAACTTTATAGAAAATTTCACAAACATTATTCAAGACATTCATTATTATTATATTATAAAAAAGAATAAGAAAACAGAAAACTGAAAAATTGTTGAAAATGAAGCTGTCTTTATTTAATGTACACGGTTTTATTACACATAATATTGTTTTAACATATAATTTGTATACAAACACACTGTTTCTTGACTTAACCTCAACTACGAAATATTTCCTTATGTACATCGCGCACTGTTTTATGTACATTATTTTTTATCACTAACTTTCAAATAAAATGTTTGAAATGGCATAAATCGTCATCGCCGTTTTTTTTTTTTTTATATTATAGATGATTATAGGTGAAAACGTCGACGACGTATCGTTCTATATTATATATATATATATGTATTAGCTTCGCGCACTGCTGTTAAGTCACTTTTGACATTTTTATATTTTTACACACAAATTCCCCTTCCCGACTCTCCCTCGCCATAATCGTAGCGTGAGATAGGTGATATATTATATCGCGGTCCATAGGTGATATACAGTCGTGAGCGAAAGTTAGGGATCACTTTGATTTTTTCGGAGTACGTCGCGAATAGTCGATACAAAATTTTGAAAAAATTAGGGTGCATAGGAAATTTAATTAGCTTTCGAATGGTTTCAGTCCCACCTCGATCGGACGATAAAAAACAAAATGGCGTCGACTTTTGCAAAAAAGTTTATTTTCGCCGAGGTGAACATTTTTGAAAATTGCGAAAAAAGATATACAATGCTATTTCAGCGGATTATCTTGTAATGATAAGGTGATAGTATACACTTCGCTGAATCCGAAACCACCCTTAAACTTTTTGTCCGACAATTGGGAGTGGACATACGCCGTTTTGAAAGTCGGAATAAGTAAAGGGCCCTTAACCACTCGGCTATTCCTTACTTGTTGTTCTCCAACAACAAGCGGAGCCCTATAAAGTGCGTTGTTGCATAGCGGGCGATCAATACTCGCGTGCTCCAATGATCCCAAGCCGCCGAAAACAAAATTTCGATATTTAAAAAGACTGCGTCCCGCAACTCCTTCCGTTACTTTTTCCATTCGTGGACTTTCTTCGATCTGCATTTTTTTATAGTGGAGCATGTGTTGTTCGCCCGGTATGCGACCACGCACTTTATAGGGCTCTGCTTGTTTTTGAGAACAACAAGTGAGGAATAGCCGAGTGGTTAAGAGCGCGGCGTGACAACGCGAGGGTCGCTCATCGGCCAGTGGCGCTCAACGCGCGGGCACGAAGATCGCGGCAGAGTCGATTCGCCCGGTGTCCCGTTGTACTCTCGCGTTTGATCGTTGATAATTTTGCATCCCGGAATCGCATTCAAACGTTTTTTTTTAATTTTCCTCGTTGAAATGTCGTTGATACGATAGGCTAACTTGCATTACCGAATGTCGAAAAGTGGGGCGGGCAGGTTTTCTCAAACGAAAAAGTGACACCGAAATGCAACGGTTTTCGGCGGTGCATCGTTGGTGCACGGGATTCTCGTAACACCTAAGTAACCCATTATTTCGAGGGTATTTTCACACGACTTCTCACGGAAGCTCGGCGAAATCGGTCGAGTACTTTCGGAGATATCGCCCTTTACTCATTCCGACTTTCAAAACGGCGAAGTGTATACTATCACTTTATCATTACAAGATAATCCGCTGAAATAGCAATGTATATCTTTTTTCGCAATTTTCAAAAATGTTCACCTCGGCGAAAATACACTTTTTTGGAAAAGTCGACGCCATTTTGTTTTTTATCGTCCGATCGAGGTGGGACTAGAACCATTCGAAAGCTAATAAAATTTTCTATGCACCCTAATTTTTTCAAAATTTTTTATCGACTATTCGCGACGTGCTCCGAAAAAATCAAAGTGATCCCTAACTTTCGCTCACGACTGTATATATCGGTTTGTAATTTTTTCACGAAAACGGCAGCGTTATATTATGAGTACGCATATATTGCCTCCACGGGTCGTAATGTGAGTAGGCTCATTTGAAAGAGAAACATGTAATTCCTATACTAAAGTGTCATTAGATTTTCGATTAATGCACAAGCGTGCGAGAACGAGCGAGTTGAATTTCTGTTTGACAGATAAAAACTCCGTGTTAGAGTATAATGAGAGCGGCGCGTTGCCTTGAGCGTGAGAAGTTAGCGGGAGATTTGAAATTTTTTAAAAAATTACTTGGCGTCGAGACGCTGCCGCGTCTCTACATTTATCGAAAACTTTTCAAAAACATTATTCGAGAACAGCTCAGTACAAAATGTATTGAGAATGTTTTTCTGATGAAAGATTTCTGTAGATCTCTGTCGGCGTGTCTAAATAAACAGAGTGAAGCGAAATTCAAAAACTGTTCACTCCGTATTAGCTTGGCGCAAACTTCCATCAGCGAGAGCCTTATAATCCATCGGTGTAATAACTTTGTAGAAAACTTTCCAGAAACATTATTCAAGAACAGCTTAGTACAAAATGTATTGAGAATGTTTTTCTGATGAGAGATTTCTACAAATTTCTATATTGGCATATCTAAATAAACAGAGTGGAGCGAAATCTAAAAACTGTTCACTCCGTATCAGCTTGGTGCAAACTTCCATCAGCGAAAGCCTTATAATCCATCGGTGTGATAACTTTGTAGAAAACTTTCCAGATCCAGAAACATTATTCAAGAACAGCTCAGTACAAAATGTATCGAGAATATTTTTCTGATGAGAGATTTCTACAAATCTCAATATTGGCATGTCTAAATAAACAGAGCGAAGCGAAATCCAAAAAATGTTCACTTCGTATCAGCTTGATGAAAAGTTCCCTCAGCGACAGCCTTTTAATCAATCGGTGTAAAAAGTTTATCGAAAACTTTTCAAAAACATTATTCGAGATAAACTTTGCACAATATTTATTGACATCATTTTTCTGATGAAAGATTTCTACAAATCTGTATATTGGCATGTCTAAATAAACAGAGTGAAACGAAATCCAAAAAATCTTCACTCCGTATTAGCGTGGTACAAATTTCCATCAGCGAGAGTCTTATAATCCATCGGTGTAATAACTTTGTAGAAAACTTTCCAGATCCAGAAACATTATTCAAGAAAAGCTCGACACAATATTTATTGAGAAAAGGAAAAGGTTAAGTCGAAGAAGGTTAAAGACTTTGACACTCACAACTGACGTTTTAATTTTTCGGTGATTTGCTTACTTCGCAACATGACGAATGTGATATATATATTGTTTCGATTTTTCGGTGATTTGCGTACTTCGCAGCATGACGAATGTGATACATACAGCCTGTCCCAAAAGGGTCGAAGGATCTCTGAAGGGGTGGTAGATTTCGAAATTCTGAATCGAAAAGTCGTCAGTGGTTTTTCGATCCGATGCACCCCTGATGAGTTATTAATAATTAATGACAGCCAATAATACGTGTGGGCTGGGCGGCGCGTGGTGGTGTGCCCGGCCGCACCGCGAGAGGCAGGGCTACGCCGCGCGACGTGGACGAGTGTGTGTGCATGGGTGTGAGGGCCCAAGTTAGGCAGCACACGTTGATTGTATTGAAGGAGAACGCGAAAAAAATAAGTAGCGCCCCGCGATGATACATTTTCATAAATGGATGATAAATGAATTAAATGAATTCATGTGGAATTGTAAATCCTTAATGGAAAGCGAAATTTCTACTAAAGCCGTTAAAATTCCATTTCTTTATTTACTTAAACTAAAAATAAACATCAGCTTGGCGTTTTGTCATACGATATTTTTACATTATTGATTGAAAACAAAAAAAAATTATGCGCTTTAATGGTCGAAGTTAACGCATGCTAATTAATTTATTTTCATGATTGTCCGACTTAGTTAATTGATGAGTGAGATAATCAACTCGATCAATGACTCTTTCTCATTACTTCTCGAACGAATCGTCTCGAGATAATTGAATTTAAGGTGTTTCTGAACAGGGAAATAGCGGGGAATAGCTGAGAGGTAAAGATTTTCAAAACTTTCGACACGGAGTAATAGAAATTTCAACATTGCAGTCTGTGATTATTTCACATAATGTATTTAATTTCAACAAATCACAATTTGCAGACATTTCTAGGATTAAGGAGTGGATGAAGTCCTCTCCTTAAAAATTCAAGCATCCCTTCGAACGGTGAGTATGTACATGTAAAAAATATTAGAAATACATTTTTTGAAATGATTCATCATCATTTATTGTTATTTGTGTTGTGTAGTTATTGTACAACACAAACAACGTCAGTATTCGTCAAACGTCAAACATTCCACCACAACATCTCGTAATTATTATTCTTCGGGATCCTGCGAGGTGTCGGGTGTATTTTTATCACTTTTGAATCCTTCGAAATACATAATACTTCAAAAACATCTGCACGGCAAACAAAATTGTGTTCATAATTTTATTTAAATTCACAACAATCATTACAAAAAATTCTTATGCAAAAACAAAAAGAAAAAAATTACAACGAACTGCTAAAACTGTAAGACTAAAAATTGGAAATGTAAAAAATTCATAGCAGTGTTTCAACAATTATTGGAATATTTTTTTTCCAACGATTGTTAGGAATTTAAATAGAATTAAGAATAATAGAAGGATTCAAAAGTTATAAAAATGTACCCGACACCTCCGAGGATCCCGAAAGTAATAATTAGGAGATGTTGTGTTGAAATCTTTGTACTGACATTTTTTGTGTTGTATAATAATTACATAACACGAATAACAATAAATGATAATGAATCATTGCAAAAAAAATATATTTGTAACATTTTTTACATGTATACATACTCACTGTTCGAAGGGATGCTTGCATTTTTAAGAGAGGATTTTATCCTCTCCTCAACCCTAAAAATGTCGGCAAATTATGATTTGTTGAAACTAAATACATTTTGTGAAATATTCGCAGACTGAAATGTTGAAATTTCTATTTCTCCATGTCGAGAGTTTTGAAAATCTTTACCTCTCGGGATATTCGCTATTTCCCTCTTCAGAAAAACACCCTAAATTCAATTATCTCGAGACGATTCGTTCGAGAAGTAAGGAGGAAGAGTCATTGATGGAGTCGATGATATCACTCATCAATTAACTTAGTCGGACAATCATGAAAATAAATTAATTAGCATGCGTAAAATTTGACCATTAATGCGTATAATTTTTTTTTGTTTTCAATCAATAATGAAAAAATATCGGATGAGAAAACGCCAAGCTGATGTTTATTTTTAGTTTAAGAGTAGATATATGGGGCCGGTTCTAGTGCCAGATCCCTGCACCGACATTTACCGACACTTAGTCGAGACACGAACCCCGATTTAGCCGGGACACGAACCCCCCGGAGAGGGGGTATTTTGGCCTGGATGTGAATTCTCGAGAAGGCAGAGTGGGAGGGGGAGGGGGGGGGGGGTTCACGGCACGTGTCGCCCGATTCCGTCGAACGTTGTATATATCGAGCGCTGATTTATGATAAACTTTTTTGAAGACTCGAAATTTCTCGGAAGTGGTGTGCGTGTCGTTGCAGGACGGCACTTATCAACGCGTGTCGTCCGATTCCATCGAACGCTGTATGTATATCGAGCGTTGATTTATTGTAAACTTTTTTGGAGACTCGAAATTTCTCGGAAGTGGTGTGCGTGTCTATGCAGGTCGGCACTCATCAAACGTTGATTATGAACTTTTGCGTAAACATGCACATGGAGAATGGCGCCGCTATGGCGCGGGAGGATTTATTGGAAACGGCATCGCGGCGGTCAATCATCAAAGGAGGGTGGTGACCAAATGAAAGGGATCATTTAGCTCAGTCCGATGCAATATCTTCGATCGCACGTGTCGGCACTATTGAATTTGTTTCTCCGAAAAAAATGGGCGCGTGTAACAAATACTCGGTTTTTCCCTGCGCGGATCCGCGAACGTTAACTAGGAACGAGCTGGAATATATTCCGAAAACATTGCTTTTAAAGTATTGGGGTGATCATATACATTTGCTCTGGCATCTCCTTCCGAGACGTTATCACATTGATCCTGAAGTATTGTCGTATCTTCCGTGTAGAGAGCATTATAATACTTCTGTGAATATGGATCATTTCGATGGCACCCCACCCCAACGTCGAGTGTGTGAAAAATGTTTGTCAAATTCGCGGGTGGAGAAAAAGAATGAGTAATTTTTTTTTTTTTCGTGTGTGGGGAGGGTAAGGATATATAACCGGCAATTTCGTGAGCGGCTTCATTACAGAACGATCAAATGCGAGACAGACGAGTCGTGCTGAAACAGCGATTATTGTTACACTTGAAGAATATTAGAGAAGTGAAAGTCTTGTTGCAAAGAGTGTCGGTGATTCGAGATATCAACGAAAGTGTGAAAAATCTTTCAATATCCGAAGTAACGTTGCATCCGCACAAATCTTGCACCGTGAACAAAGTACCGAGCCACAACGACAACAACAACAATGGATCTCGAGGCTATCAACAAAATCGGCAAGATGGACGATTTTCTACCGACGAAAAAACTGTCGGAACTGCCGGTGTCAACGAATCAACGTATATCAAACGTGAGAGCTGTCCAGACGAAATTCGGACGACGGTACATCGTCGATATTAATGACGAATTTTCCGTCTTCCTGCCGGCCAGAATCACGAAAGCCATCGATGAGGATCCAACGACATTGGACAAATTCCAGACTGCGACTAACGATGGGAAATTATATTTGAATTACATCGGTGGAAAATATAACAAACTAGAATTTATTCTGTTGTAGGGAAATTTGAATAAAAAACAAATGTCATATAAATGTGTGTGTGTTTTTTTATTTCAAAGAATATCGCGATTACACAAAGTTTGATAGGCCTTTAGCCAACTTTTCAGCGATTTCACATTCGCGCTGGCACAATTGTATTTCGTTTGGGCGGAATGATGCGAACAACCCGGTGGAATTTTCGGCAATTTCTTCAACGATGGGCAGTCCAGAGTCTCGAGATCGATAATCTCAGCGGTCGTGAACTTTTTCATCCATTGTGTTTTTTCGAGTCCCTTGACGTATACTTTGCGAGCTCGTTGCAATATGGCGCCAATCACCGTTTCTGCCGCTTCATAGGGTATTTCACCGTCCTCCCAGCTCATTCCATGATAATTGCGTGTTAGCCATAAATTCATGGCTTTGTATTTGACCGGCAACGATTTCCATGGCGATGGTGAATCGAAGAACAGGGTCAAAGGTGGACCGTCTTGTTGTTGCACTTCGAGAAAAGATATTTCTTTGAGGACAAACTCGTTAATTGGCCGTTTGAAGCCTTGAAGATCAACGATGTAATCCATTATATCAGCTTCTTCACGCCGCCGCTGATCGGATTATACTGAACGATACGATCGTGAAGTATGAGGCAGTAAGCCGATGTATGCGCAGGAATATTATTTTTCGACTCAAATTCAAGGCGAACATCCACCGGGCCTGTCTTCAACGATTCGTTTTGCTTGGAGCAGTCGATAATAATGAGCGGAGCATACTTCAGAAATTGCGACTTGTCTAACCATGGCTCGGACTCTCTGTTGTAGTACGTGGATTGGAAATTTGCGTACATCTGATACAGCAAAGCGTACTGATTTTGATCGATGTTGAGATTCAAATTTCCATAGGGATAACATTGCGAATTGAGATACAGTTTGACGTCGGTGATTTTGCAATGATCGAAATTACTCGCATTCTTGTTCTTCTGATTTTTTCGATCTGTCTGAAATGCGAGAATGACGTAACGAGGCTTCTCGAGTTGCGTCGATGTTTTCACGGACCAAACGTGTTTCGAGGTGGCTGGCAGCAGCGGATATTCGTATAGTTCCCACGTGCGGAAACTCATGGAAATCGGCGGATCCTTGGCTATGTACTTCAAGAGTTGAATTTTCCGCTGATCCGAGACTGTCACGTATGGCACGAGCCATTCAATCTTTTGCAGAACGAGTTTGAAATCTTCATCGGCCGCCTGTACAACAGCATCATTGTCGGTCTTTGATCGCGATAGGATGAGCTCGTGTTTAGCATTTATCACGATTTTTCGATAATCCTCAGCAAAGCCCAGCAGCATGCTCAGCGGTATGCATATGTCGAAATTACCCGCAGCATCTACGATTTGCTTCGTTTCCTCGACGTCGAGCCATCCGGTGTTCTCCAGCATGCTGCTTTTACTCGGGCTCATCGACGAGTAGCCCTTAATCAGACTCGTGAGGCCGACATTTTTACTTCGATCGATCTCGATGGCATTGAGCTCGTAACGTATTTCCTCGAACAAATAGCAAATGGCGTTATTGACGAGGCTCGTGGCGAGGGTCGGTGTGCCATCGTTTTTCGTCAATTTTCCGCATATATGTAAGGAGCTGTGACTCGGTAGTATGCAGAGATCTTGATGCTGAATAGAGATGCGGATTTCATCGCTGTTGTTGAAGGTTGCAGATGCATACGGCTGATGAGCATGAATCTCACAATGTGTGATGGATTCATCGAAGATGACGGGGTTCTGAATATTAACTATTTCCTCCTCCATTGTACACAGCATATGGCCAAAGCGCAGAACAAAAATTTATGTCTCACACGTTTTTTTCGCGAATTTTTAGGCCTAGACTCTGCAGGAACAACACGTTTTGAGGTGTTAACGCTCTGCGCGTTGATCGACGACTGTCCACCGCAAGCCATGTCGGTTTATTAAGAATTCTGTTGTAAACTATGCCCATTGCGATTTTATATGCAAACGAATCGTAATAACTTCACCGCGAAAATTGACTATATCACCGTCCTGATCGACTATCTGAAGTCTGATGCAATCTATCGTTCTGCTGGTGATCGGCAGATAAATCACATGTGCCGGTACTTCGATGATTTTGTAACCAGGTGGGACTGTCGGAAAAAACTCGTGAATCGTGTGTACTTTTCGCTCGTTGATATAAGCTCCCGTGGTGATGTTACACTCAACTCGCAGGGCGTTCACTTTGAGAATGGCTACCGGTAGATCGGATTTGTGTCTTTTATCGGCACTCAGAATACGCGGTGTAAATCCCAACAAGCGTCCGATAGAATCATTAGGTATAAAATTTATTTCGCGATTACACTTAATTTCACTACGCAAAGTATTATTATTGGGCTTTATATTGAGAATAATATCTTTACGCGACAACTCCGACTGTACGTATTTCTCAATATCTTCAATCTCGTAGCTGCCCGTAGGTATCGTCAATATCTCATCTCCAACGTAAAGTTTATTACTTTCAACGTCGATGTTAGGAATGGAATTGAAGGTTAGCAATTCGATGAGACCGAGGCTATAATTTTTGTGAGGTGAGAGCTCGATCGGTGGAAAGTATTGCGCCTCGAGTATGGACGAAGTTCCCGATATCGTTAATGTGAAACTATCATCCATGACGGTTAATTTACGACTGACCTCCCTGTTTTACCCTGTACGTTTATATAACGCATACTTTTCACCAAAATCCAATTGATCGCAGAGAAACTTCAAGCACAAATGACCGCACTCGATTGTATCATAGTCTTGGTATCTCTCGTAGTTGTAATTCACGCTACCGACACCGAAATATTTCATGAGTTCGGATGGTGGTCGAAGGTTGCCAAAACTATCGAAATAATCGATCCTTTTTTCAAATTTTTTGTACGCAACCCAGTGTGTACCACGACCGATATTCTCATCCAAATTCACAATTGCCGTTTCGTATTTCAGCGGTCCGCTCTTCGGCAGTTTATCCCGCATGTAAACACCTCGAAAATGTCGAATGTTCATGATTCGTGCGTATTTACGGAGATCCGCGTCCGTGAGCGGTCGATGCGGTAGCTTCAATTCACGTTTTTTGGAGCTATATGAAGACCCAATCCCTGCTTGTATGGTTTAAGATGTAAGCCTTTGCCCAATGCAATAGCCTCGATCGTTCGATTGTGTCGTTTGTGTTCGTCCAATTCTCGTTTAGCCGCCTGAGCAGCGTTAACGGCTTTTGCTATACTCGCCGCACCACCGGCCAATGCCCCGGTAGCGCTGAGCCCCGCGAAAATCGGCACGAGAAACGGCAAGAAACCACCGATCTTTTTCGGCACGCGTATAACACGAGGAGCGCGCATTTTACATCCTGCTGCTGCTGCTCTTTTCGTCACGCTCCGAGCGCCCTTGAGAGCGGATCTGATGAGTGCTCTCGAATCATCGCTGCGAATCATCGTTGCTCGTGCTGCTGCGACAACTTTTTTGAAACTTGGCTTGACCCCCATACCGAATTTCCTTTTAACCTTCATGATATTAGCGATACTCAGGGCACTCGCTTTCTCGCCTAAGCTGGCGTCTCTGGCGAATACTCGTTTCCACGCTTCCTCGGTCAGCACCTTGTCGGCCGCGTGTCGCGCCGCAATATTCTCCCGATTTTTCGAATACGCGATATCGTGTTCTTTGCAAGCCGCGTCGAGCGGATTAACGCCAGGATCGCCTCGCGCAAGCCGCTCAGACAATTTTGTGCCGGGCCCGCAATATTGATATCCCGGTATGTGTAACTCGAATGGAAGTTTATTAATCAAATTGTTGACGGCACCTTTTCCACGTTTTTTGTTTTTCGCACCAACGATCATGCTCCTCGTGACAGTTTTCGATGCTCGCGATATCCCTATTTACACTGTTTCTTCTTCTTATCACCAACTGCACCGTATCGTCCCGGATCAACTTCACCCGTAAATGGTGTACTTCCTCTAATGTTAGGATTGGAATAGTGACGATTGGCAAATTTCTTCAAACTGTCGGTTATAGGATTTTTCGGATCGTCTTGTTTCGGCATTTTCCACATATGTTCATCAGACGGGAAAACATTCGCAACTGAGACATCAATCGTTATAAGCATACTACTTATACCTATTTCCATCAGTCACGGTCAAGATGAGTTCACAGATGGGACTATTGCCTGTAATAAATTTCGATGGATTTACGCGAGCGGAGAAGAGACAAAAACGCCATGGTGATTTGCTGCCTGATACTATTCGTGCTGTGTTTTGCGGTCCATCGAATTGTGGCAAAACCAATGCTATGCTCTCGCTCATAATACATCCCAATGGACTGAGATTTGAGAACATTTACCTCTATTCAAAATCGTTGAAACAACCAAAGTATAAATTGCTCGAACGATTGCTCGAACCGGTGAACGGGGTCGAATATCATCCGTTCAACGAGCACGAACAAGTGGTGTCACCTAGCGACGCGCGACCTCACTCGATAATCATCTTTGACGATGTTGCGTGCGAGAAACAAGACAATATGAGGGCCTTTTTCTCCATGGGAAGACACGAAATTGTCGACTGCTTCTATCTTTGTCAGACGTATGCTCGCATTCCTAAGCATCTCGTGCGAGATAATACGAATTTTCTCGTTCTATTCAAGCAGGATGATATGAATTTGAAACATGTGTATAACGATCATGTTAACACGGATATGACTTATTCGCAATTCAAGAGCATTTGTTCGGAATGTTGGAATTCTGATAAATACGGATTTATCACGATTGACAAGGATAGCGAAGTGGACAAGGGTAGATACCGACGGGGTTTTGATACTTTTCTCACCATTAAATGACTTTGTTGTATCCAACAAACAGCAGTATCATCAGCGTCGCTACAGCGACAACATGGAGCATAAAAAAGAGCGAGATGTGTTGCATCAGCTTGTTCGAGCGAGCGAAGCGATTAGAAAAAAACATCGTATGATGAAAAGCAGCAAGGATGATGTCGAACTCATGAGGCGGGAAGTTTTCAAACCTATAGTCACACCGCTGGAAACGTTAATACGGAATGTGGATCATCCAATCAAGGAGGAGGAAGTAAAAAAAGAAGAAAAAAACGTTAAGGAAGAACACGATGATTCGTTTGGAAAGGAGGATGTTAAAAAAACTGATACGTCTTATGATGATGATGTCTCCTTCAAATCGACATATGATACGAGTATGGATGAGAGTGATAATGATGATGACAAATCAACCCGCAACGTTGACCAATTAATCAACGAATATATCGTGTTATTACAAACAAATCGAAAAACGAATTTCGATGTTTTTTACGGTGTTCGGCTTCTCGCCAATGACAAACTGAAAATTGGCGATTCATCGATAAACTTTGATTCACCGAAGATTCGCGTGGGTGATCGAGAGTATGCAAAAACTGTCGGATTAATCGAGCTATTGTTCAAAAAAGTTCCCGATATCGAGACTATCACGGAGGATGATGTAAAAAATTATGAAGATATCGTAATTACAACGAACGCTCATAAAAAGTTTTACAAAGCCGGTGAAGCGACGCGAAGGGATAATACTTATAAATTTAAAACATATATCACAAAAATCGCATCGAGAAAACATATTGGCGGAGGTATCCATAAAGTGGTTGAAAAAAATACCAAATTCGATTATGTTTATTGGGATGATCCTAACGAATTGGTCGATCGTTTACGTTTACTCGTAGCATCTCAAGCAGCCGGCAACTTGTCTCATTCCAACGAAATTGTATCAATCATTGAAGAATTACGCGAGGCTGGAATTATTCATTAAAACGATTCTCACCAAGATCTTGTTGCACATTCGCAAGATGAGCGTTGACGTGTTTGGACGCCAATTGCAGCCGAAAAATAGAAGTGAAAATGTTCGCGGACCTCGAGGCAAAGGATTCAAGATTACTCGCGATGGACAATACGATATTGATAAAAAACGTTTGTGTAATTTGGCTGATCCGATAGACGAGAATGATGCGATTTCAGTGCGAGTGATGCGAAGCGCAATGCAACAAGAAGTACGTCAGATACATCACGTTACATCTTCTCTACGGGAGGATATTGATACTCATGCCATGATGATCAGTGCACTCGAGTCCCAACTCGCGGAGCATATAAGACATCAAAAAATCAATCATGAAAATCATGAAAACCTGACGAAACGCAATTCCGAGCTCATTGTGCTGTTGGAAAACGAGCTGAAAACATTGGAGCAAAGTAGCGGTGATTATATGTTAATGATCGATAGTGTCAAGAGCCACTTGAGCCAGTTTAAAACGGACCAAGAAGCTGTACACGCGTTATCGGTGAAAAATTCCCAAGTGCTCGCGCTACTGGACAACCGCTTGCACGCGCTCGAGCATGAGCGAGAAAGAGACCGTGGTGAGAGAGCTACATAAGCCGGCGCGAAGAAATTACATCCGTCGGCGTGTTGATATACGCGGTCTCGATGAGACGTGGCAGGCCGATCTCGTCGATATGTCATCTTACGCTCACCGAAACTCTAAGCAAAAGTTCCTCCTCACCGTTATCGATGTATTCTCAAAGTATGCCTGGGCTGTACCGATCAAGAGTAAGACGGGGAGAGATACGACATTGGCTATGAAATCCATACTAGTTCAGGGTCGAACACCGAAAAACTTGCAAGTCGATCGAGGAAAAGAGTTTTACAATGCCGAGTTTCAGGCGCTTATGGAAAAATTCAACATTCACATGTACTCGACATACAGCAATTTAAAAGCTTCGATCTGCGAACGTTTCAATCGAACACTAAAAAATAAAATGTGGATACGATTCAGTCTTCGCGGAAATTACAAGTGGATAGACATTCTCGATGATATGATTTCCGAATACAACAATACCGTACATCGTACAATTAAGATGAGACCAAAAAATGTTAATACAGCTAATGAGAAACAAATTTTACGCGATATTTACAAGAAAATCACGTCTCCTACGAAGAAACCGGCAAAATACAAAATCGGCGACAAAGTGAGAATCAGCAAATTTAAGAACGCATTCGAGAAAGGTTACACTCCGAATTGGACAACGGAAATATTTACGATTGATCGAGTGAAAAATACGAATCCAACGATGTACCAGCTGAAGGATCATCGAGATCAACCCATCGGTGGCGGTTTCTACGAACCAGAGCTCCTCAAAGTGAAATATCCCGATGTTTATCTCGTTGAGAAAGTATTGAAGAAACGTGGAAATAAAATATTTGTAAAATGGCTTGGTTTTGACAATACTCACAATAGTTGGGTAAATAAATCTGCTGTATGACATTGATTTATTTAAAACTTGTGTGTGTGTGTGTACAATTTTTTTTTCATTCCTCATTTTCACTCTCACTCAACATTGCAGCGCGTCGCTCTCGCCATGCCAGATTTTCGAATTCGCACGATTCATACCCTGCAACAGAGATATTTCAAAAGCGTAAAAATCTGAACGGCATTTCAATTATGTAGAGTTTTAAAAATGATATCAAAATTACCAGAATCTGCTGGTGATGGAATCCATGTTGATGCATCATCATCATCGCTACCATACTCTTCATCGGCATCGTATTCATGATGCACCCAGTTGTCCGCAGCATCGTCTTGCACCGGTGCCTCCTCAACTGGTGGGGATGGTGATCTTTGACACATATCGCACACATTAAGAGACTCTTGCGATGGTGTTAGTGGTGGTGGAGATGCTTGATTTCGACCGGATGGTCCGGCTACAGCTCCATCAGCTTGCTCGAACTCGCGTGAATATTGATTTTGATCCATCCATCGAACGCGTTCTTCAATGCTTCCCCATCGCGATGCATCATTGATTAAGCTATTTTCATCCTTCTCCGATCCTGATGGCTCATCAATATGATGTATCGATGGAGATGTTGACGAAGATGATTCATCACTCGAAATTTGGCGAAGTCGAATTATCGCTTAAAAAAAGAAAATAAACCCAATTAGATGGTTTCTAGAGTTGTTCAATAATGATGATGAGCTTATAAAAAATATGCTCTTACCATGGTCCTTCAATATAGGCGCAAACATGTCCAATTCCGCCCAGTCAAATTTGGCAATGATTTTAACTGCGGAATCCAATAGCTCGTAGTTGCACAATAAGTCATTGTCATATGCTTTCCTGATATCCGCACGCGGCACCAAAGACAATACTCTCCGTAGTCTCCGGTAGACCGCTGATTCTGGGAGTAAGCGTATGTCGACAGCTCGCAAATTTGGCCATATGTTTGTCAAATATGGATTTCGATTCAGCAGGAAAATCAAAAGAGTATGGACTCTATCGATGTCACGTCGCTGTCTCATTCTTTTCGAAAACTGCAATAGAATGGATTTTATGAAAATTTCTTCTTTATTCGAGATAGTGGAGCGATAATTTTATAATACGTACCCGATGAATACTTGGCTCCAAATGATCCGCCGAATATTGCTCGAATGACCATCGTTGACATCTTCGATGTTATTGATAGCCGCCGTGTATATAATAGTTTCTGATTTCCGGTGCGTAAGAAGACTGTTTGCTCTTAAAATTGTTTATATTCGGTATATACAGCTCTCGTTTTTGTCGGCATGCGAGAAGTCACGTCCGAAATTATTAGCGCGCACGAAATATCGGGTTATACTAACGAGTAACCCCATGGTAGTGTATCAGTTGAATCATACATCAACATTCTCTTATCATCTCTCCAGCTTAGAGCAATTTTTTTCTGTGTCGCAGTATGAACAATGTGTTTTTTACTTTGAATTAAATTTTGAGGTTTGACTACATTTTTATGTTCAAACAGACACATTTTGTAGTCGTCAAGCGTAATAGTTTTGAGCGTTGAGCCCTTGATGCCTTTTGCCCGCTTTTTTTCACCATTGTCGCCAAAAATTTTATAAGCATACAATTTTGCCCTCAATCCGATAAACTCCTCCATGATATTACCGTTGTTTTCGTCCTTCATCAGACCCAATACTTTTTTATTAGCTCGTGGAATACCATACGGATTATCAACCGAATAATCCGAAGTGTCAAATTTGTGTATATCTCCTTTTATAATTTGGTAAACGTTGGGTACCTTGATGTGATAGATGAGGCTGTCGGTGTCTGTATATAATAATTTCGCTTTTTGTCCAAAAGTCGTCTTCATGTAATAATAGTGAAAGTCGTAGAGCCAAAGTTTGGAGATGTCGAGGATCGAATATCCAACGTATATGGGCTTGTTGAATAAAACGCTGGCCTTGTTGAGTTCTATTATCACCATATCACGGTCGAATATAGTGCAACTGTGGAACGTTGGTTTAGCGATCTGTGCTTTTGCCCCCCACCGTCCACGCCATTCCGTCACGAGCCGCACTTCTTTGTGCTTTCGCACATTTTCCATTGTTTTCCCAAATACGGCATTATTCATTAATTTGTAAAAATTTTTTTCAAACTCGTTGTTCGATTTTTTTCTCAGTTCCGTGTTTACGTCGATGTATTTCTTGAGCCAGGGCGTCTGTCGAAATTTCAGCACGCGATGGATGTGTGTTACACGAAGACCCAATTTTGTGCACTGTTTCAAATTTCTGTAGTGAATAACGTATTTCTCTTTCGGCAACAATGTTGTCATTAATTTTTTCAAACCTCGAGCCTCAGAAGCAAAATGTTGGGGACACAATGGAAGGTCTTTGTGATTTTCATGTAACTCGCGAGGATACTCGAGATCGACTTCGAAAATATAACCGACCGGAGAATCATCTGGAATATTTTCAATGTCCTCTTGGAAATTTTCCACCCAAGCGAAAGAGCCGCAAGGTAATGCCTCGCTCATGGCCGCACCATAAAGATTATTAACGTCGAAATACATCAAATATGATTCTTCTTTTTTTGAATCGTATTCGTCTTTCATGTAGCGATTGTTGGCTTTCGCGTATCTATTCGAACACTGTGCCACACCACCGCGGATTCCCTTCTCGATGAACATTAACATGTCAACATCGGTCAAAAGTTCGAGTTCGATACCGGTGCGCTTTAGCATCGCGTCGAACGAGAGACCCGGAGCCGTATAATAATGCAGAGGATCGAGAGCGTACGTTTCCATGCAATTTCGTCGAAAATTTTCGAAAATGTCCGTCAAAAGCAGTACATCGGTTTTCAGGTACAAATCCGAATATTCACCCAATGTGCGCACATTGAACGTTGTCCATACGTCGCGAGCATGGGCATAATCATCGTCCGAGATGTTTGAGCTTTGAAGTTTTGAAAAAAAGTCTTTTTTCTCCGGTAATTCGGTCTCGTCGAGTCTCCTCCAATCATCAACGTAATCATACGGAAAAACACCTTTTCGCGTTAGTAATTCAAATTTCTCATCAGTATCGCAAAATCGTCGTGTTATGGTTTTTTGCTCGTGTTTCAGATACGATGCTAATTTGTCGATGCTACTTGCCATGAATCTGAACGAATCGATGAATCGATATTGCACACGTGTTCCTTTGACGGTTTTGATGAACGAAATATATTTCTCCTTATTCACCGGCAAAAGCTTCACCGATCCTTCAAAGTTTTTCGCCAAAGCTTTTATCAAAAAATGCGCATCATAACCCGACAAATTATGAAATATAATGGGAACAACGTGAGAATTTTTGTAATTTAAATTACAACCCTGATGAGCAGCACCTCGATACTTTCCCGTGAAATGACAATGATCTCGTACTTTTGTCGCGGTGACGATGAACGGTTTTTCACAGATGTGACACTTTTTAGCCGAGCGAAAATTGTCACTTTCACGCGAGTTCAACGGATTCATCGGCACTATTGTCTGGAAAAGCGTGTTGAAAGACACCGCCATTTCTTGCAATTTACGCATAAACCACTCCACGCAATCTTTCCCTCGATGAAATTCATACTTCGATTTCGATTCGTCGAAACTGCAGTGTACGTAATAGGCGATACTGTGAGGCGTATGCTTTTGATAATTCATCGTATTCTTTTG
This sequence comes from Heteropelma amictum, assembly GCA_959613375.1. Classification (NCBI taxonomy): domain Eukaryota; kingdom Metazoa; phylum Arthropoda; class Insecta; order Hymenoptera; family Ichneumonidae; genus Heteropelma; species Heteropelma amictum. Next base: position 2,122,620 of record OY390729.1, read on the forward strand.
CGGGCTTGTTACCGGCTCGAGAAGACATTCTAAATCTGCATAGATCGCGAACGGCACAGCTTCTTTGTATTTATAGTTTTTGAATTTTAAAATGGTCGCCTCATCTTTTGGAAAAACAACACGACAATGATTAACGTTTGCACAGTCTATTTCATGTTTATTCAGAGTATCTTGTTTTTTGAAGTGGCACAAACATCGGTCGCACAACCACGCTTGATGATCTGTCTTTGATATTTGCGCGCTCACCAATCTCGAGATGTTTTTTATCCACGCAAAATGATGATAGACTTTCTCGATATCATCATCATCGTCGATCGAATCAATCGCTTCTATCATAAGCAAATGTATCGTAGGTCTTTTCGATATCTGCTTACTAAGATGTACTGGCACAATTTCGCTCCGCCCATTCACACGTTCTATACCGTACACATGAATCGATAATCCATTAATTTTTTCGAATTTTTCAACATGCGATAGACGCATCGGAAAATCGAATCCTTCATAATTAAGCACTTCGCTAAAGTGCGGATAAGAAGTCATATTTTCAGGATGTGAATGGGGAGGTGGAGATAAAGCTGCCACTATAGACCATAGGAAGCAGTAGGCATCAGTGTTCCGAATGTTTACAACCGCTCGCTTCAGTTGAATATCTCGAGGCATAGGCGTGTATGTGGATGAGCCACCGAGCAGCGGTGTGTACGAATTGATGCTAACGAGGAGATGATCGATTTCATGCAAAGACCAGCCCGATTCTTTTTCCTGAAAATCTTCGATTTTCACGAGCAGTTTTGATTGCACATACTCCACAAACCATTCATCGATATCCGTTGATAAGGAAATGCTCGCGTTCCTCGTTTGAAATGTTTTTTGCTCCTCAACGATCTCGTCTATCTTCGAAAGGTGAAATTTGCATACTAGCGTAACGTTGACCTTGATGTTATTTTCTTCTCTCACGACACTTTTTAATTTCGGCACCATTACTTTCTTCGCATCTTCGAGGAAATTTGACACATCTTTGTGGTCCAAATTGATTATAGCACCCGTCTTTATTCGACCTTGAAACGCTGATTCTACATCAGCCCATTTCACCGCACCGCTCGCGACACTCAAACTAGCGCCACTTTTTCGCGGGTTGATACGCGCAATTTTTTCCTTCAACGATAGCAACTTGGCTACACTAGCCTGAATTCGTAATTTTTCACCCGTCTTGAGATGAAACGTTCGAAAATTTATCGTCAGTTCTTTGATGCTAGCATCGCAGAACTTTAACATTTTTTCGACTTTAATGCGGGAAACGTTACTTTTGAGCGCCGCATACGCTCTTTCCAACTCATCGATAATTTTACGATATTCATCAGCGTCCATCGTGAATGCAAGCTATTCGCTCAATAGATCAATCGCAAGTGTGGCAATTTTCGGCGTAGCAGCATCTTAAAAGAGCGCTTATCGCTTCACCGCTCTCCTCCTCCTCCGCTTCGCATAAACAAAAGGGTGATGTAATTTTTACGCATGAAATTCGTCGTTGCGATCTCCTTTAGAGAGTGTACATTTTTTATAAAAATTGTACATTAACCCCCCGAAAAAGCATATTTATTGCATACCATAAACTTTATTACAGCTAATGCAGATTTCAATCGCTCAAGATAATACTCTTGTGCGTTTTGAAAATTCATACAAGCTGTTCGGTACATGTCGTTGCTTAGCCACGAATGTCTCAAAGTATAGACGATCGGAGAGGAGGCAGAGTAAAACGTCTATAACATATTTAGAGAGGCTGGCATAAACCGGCCAACGTAAACCATTTCTCTATATCCCTTTTTTTATCTTAGACGTTCTCGAACCTTTGTATATATTTTTCTACCAATACGCCATGCGTCCGGCCAACCTTTGACTGTGTCATATGTTCAAGTGTTTTTGCGCTATGTGCTCTATGCTTTGTGTGAAGCAGATACTTTTAGTCAGTCACACGGCGACGTTCGTACGAGGAAGAGTAGAAAAATATTAAGCAAGTTTGTGAAGACGAAGGAAATAAAAATTACAGTAAGTTTGTGATTCTCTGAAAATCATTCAAATATTCCAATTTCTGCTAATATTTAATATTTATATTTTTTAGATGTTGCAGGCAATAGTAATAATGCTACTAAGCATCTTCGAGAAGCCTGAAGAGCCTGCTCCTCTTCAAGAGGTGGAGGAATATGGGCAGTGGGTGTTCGAGTATGAACCCCAGTTCCATCCACCTCAATTTCCTCCGGTGGAGGAAGAGGAGCCGGAGGAACAAGAGGAGCAGGAGGAAGAGGCCCAGGAGGAAGAGGACGAGGACCAACAGGAGGTGGTGGACGATGAGGCGCTGGGTATTGTGGACAGGAGGGACGAACACCACCTCCTGCCGCCATACCCACTCCCTCCCATTAATTTTGACGAAGAATTTTGGGAGTGGCAATATGCGCAGACTTGCCCCTCCTGTTGGGGAAATCTTCCATGCCCTTATTGCAGGTGAATAAAAAAATTGGATTACTTATACATTCATTTATATATAACCATTGTAAATGCATTAATTTTGTTTGTTTCAGGGAATAACAACAACAATGATGCACCGTTTTTATAGTGTGTGTGTGTGTGTGTGTGTGTGTGTGTGATTTATAATAATTTTGTATTGACTTTTTTATATTTTGTATGATTTTATATTTTTGTATTTTGTGTGCGATTTTTATAATTAAAAAAAAAATATCAATAATGTATACGATACATTTTTTATTCTTCCCTCTTCCTCACTGTTTTCTCCCTTCCACCATGTTCTGGTACGGACCGCTTTTCGGAGGTCTCCTACGTTGTGCGTTTGCAGCGTTCATCTCTCTCTCGCGCTTCATGGTTTGGTCTTTCATCGGAAAATTCTTTCGTAGTGGTCGGTCGGTCGGTCGGTCGGTCTGTTTCGTCGTTCGTTTTCTTTCTTCCTCCTGCACTCGCATCATTCGGCTCTTTCGTTGACGGGTTGGTCGTTCGGTCTCTCTCTTGGAAAAAATCAAAACTGGGCATTCGTTTTCTCTCTCTTCCTCCGTGTCTCGACACGGTCGACTCTTCAGAGGTCTCCAATGTTCGACGCTCGCATCGTTTGTCGCTCCCTCTCTCTTGCGCCTGGTACTTCAGTCTTTCATCGAGAAATATGATGTGCTCGCATTGTTTGTCTCTCTTTCTTAAATCAGCCCTCGATATATATATATATATATATATATACAACGTTCGACGGAATCGGGCGACACGCGCCGTGACCCCCCCCCCCCCCCCCCTACCTTCTCGAGAATTCACATCCAGGCCAAAATACCCCCTCTCCGGGGGGTTCGTGTCCCGGCTAAATCGGGGTTCGTGTCTCGACTAAGTGTCGGTAAATGTCGGTGCAGGGATCTGGCACTAGAACCGGCCCCATATATCTACTTTTAAGTAAATAAATAAGTGGAATTTTAACATCTTCAGTAGAGATTTCGCTTTCCATTCAGGATTCACAATTCCATATGAATTCATTTAATTTAATCAATTTATCATCCATTTCATATAAAAATGTATCATCGCGGGGCGCTACTTATTGTTTTCGCATTCTCCTTCAATACAATCAACTCGCTGCCTAGCTTGGGCTCTCACACTCATGCACACACACACGTCCACGTCGCGCGGCGTAGCCCTGCCTTCGCGGTGCAGCCGGGCACACCGTCACACGCACACCACCACGCGCCGCCCAGCCCACGCGTATTATTGGCTGTCATTAATTATTAATAACTCATCAGGGGTGCATCGGATCGAAAAACCGCTGAGGACTTTTCGATTCAGAGTTTCGAGATTTACCACCCCTTCAGAGATCCTTCGACCCTTTTGGGACAGGCTGTATATCGTTTTGAAATTTAGTGGAGAAAAAATCAGCTCGAATTATGAGTTTACACATATAGCCTAAACAATCCATGCTCTAACTAGGCTCAATCGAAAGAAAAAAATAACAATTAATCGGTAAAATGTGATTACATTTTTGATTAGGGAAACAGGATCGGAAATATAAGTAATTAAAAATCTTGGATGGCAGCTGGCAGCCCATATTTCTGTATAATATCCGTGGCAGGTCTCTGACGTCAGGTCATAAAAATTTTTTTTTTTTAAATTACTTGGCCTCGAGACGCTGCCACGTCCCTTGATAATACATCTAAACTTTAGATGTATTATTATTGTATCAATCGTAAGCGAAGTATAATATAATAATACATCTAAATTTTAGATGTATTATCATACGATTACAAAATTGTTGTTCTTTCAATGAGCGTGTGTCACGAATGAACAATTCGCCCAAAAAAAGAAAACTAAAAAAAATACCTAGAGCGGGGATCGATCCCGCGCCCCTTCGGACCGTAGTCAGGCACGCTACCGACTGGACCATCGAATCGCTTGAGGAATAGGTGCACATTCGCGTACTTATTATTCGCGGCCGGATAGATAATTGGCTTGTATTCGGTCGCTGTTTTGTTGCTTTATCCCTCGATAAAAGTATGAGAATTAATATAATATTAGTAATATAAATATATTTCCGCTTATTTATAGGGATTATAATGCATTTAGCATTAGGACGGGTGTGAGTGACGCGGGAACAATTTATTAGAAGAGTCTCGCGCGGGCCGTCGGGTGACGTAACGCGCGAGCCGTGCTAAGCGCGCAGCCAGAAGCCAGCAGCCAGATCGCGCGGAAAGGCTACTCTCTCTCTAGTCCTCTTACGCGCCACATGAACGTGCTCAGCGTCCCCATGTATGAGTGTAGCTGCCGAAGGCGCGGTCGAAGTTTCTCGACCGCGCCCCGCTCTTTCCGACGGCGTCCGAGCGTCGCTTGCTCACGGACACGCGCTTCTCTGGTTGTGTGGTAGGCGCGGAAGGGACTAGAGAGAGGGTAAGATTTCCGCGCGATCTGGCTGCACTGGTGGGAGATCTTCGTGGAGGTGTCGGGGAACGAAGGGTAACAGCGGCTGCCGTTCTCGGAGGGGTTGTACCGAGAGGGGACCGGGCGATAGTGCTGTACGAAACGCGAAGAACAGGCTTGAGGATTTCCACGGGGGGTGTAGGTTCGAATTCCATTAATGGGGCCGGCGAGGGGTCGCGTTTTGCGTCTGCCACTGCGGCAGCGCGTCCGCGCACGCCCTTTTCCGGGTAGAACGCAGCGGCGGGTAATGCGGACTGGTAAACAGGGGGGGGGGGAGGACGGTACGACTTTAAACGCTCGCTCACATCCTCCCGCCAGTGGCCCACACGCTGTAGATCGAGGAAACTGTGAATTTCTTTTCTCACGACGTGAACCGCCAGTTCGGGATGGAGGGTGCGGCAGCAAATGTCGATCTGCACGCTAAGGGGGAGGGAAGGGTTGAGATGGCTGAACAGGGTGCGCATCTTCACGATCTATTCCGCAACCGGTTCGCCGGGTCCCTGCGTTCGCAGCTCCACCTCTCGGCGTAAGCGCTCCTGCAGGTTCCCGTGGCCAAATCGTTCTCGATAGTAAAAGGTAAAACCCTCGTACAAGGTCCAGCTAGGGTGCTCAACACGGTGCCACAGGAGAGCTTCTCCGGTGAAAGCTTCCGGTAGCAGCCGCAAAAGCTCCCTCTCGGTGAGGTTACGACTCGTCGCGTACTCGTAGAGGCGACGGAGGAATTCCTCAGCGTCATCGCCTCGTTTCCCGGCGAAACGAGGGCCGAACTTCTTCCAAAGGTCGGTGAACCGCGAGTCGCGAACCACCCGAGAATCTGAAACGGTGGGGAAAACGGAAAAAGGGGAAGGCGGGGGTACGTAGGGAGTAGCGGGTGGCGAACGAGTGTGATGCGGGGGAAGAGGTCCCAATCGGGTACTGCTGTGCCCCGTGGCACGCGGTGGGAAGGTGTATGTGCCCTCAGGGCTCCAGGGTGCATACGAAACAGGGACAGGGGACTCACGAGGGCGGGGAGAGGGGGTACGGGATTGTACTGCGGGTGAAACCGGCGGGGGGTGTTGTTCGGTGCTCGGGGGAAGCGCGAATGTTACGTGGGGAGAGGAAGGACTGGGAACGGGGATAAGGGGTGGGGTAAACGAGAAAAATCCTCTGGGGTAGTGGCATCGAGATCGAGGGTAAGAGGGTCTCGATAGCGACCCACGGATTGCCCCGTTGGCAAGGGACCGCTGGGGGAAGAAAATCTACGAGGAGATGGGATGGGGGAGTTTCGGGGGATCCCTGGGACTACAGGGGCGAAACTCGCGATGGCCGCAGGATCTCCGCGTAAAGAGGGTGCTCGACCGCGACACTGAGGGAAAAGGGGAGGGAATCGGGGCTCAGGGTATCGGCTCGTTCATCCCAAGAGATGTGCGTGTGAGGAAAGCGACTGCGAAGCTCCGCTCTCACCAGTCGCTCTTTGATTTCGTCCACGCTGCCCCAAGATGTGAGCCCTGCACGATCGCAGCGGAGTTCGCGAACGTCGTGGATGGCGTTCAATGACGCGTGAATAGCTTGGGTTCGTTCCTCCAAGCCGACCTCGACTCGTTCACGAGGGTGGCTAGTGGCGGGTAGGGGGGCGGAGGTAGTCAGGGGCGAGGTGGTTGTGGTAGTCGTCGTGGTAGTGGTGGTTGTGGGAACCTCCATGATGAATTAAAAAAAAAATACTAATACCGCTCGCTAAGAGGAAGGTACCGCGGATTAAACGAGAGAGGAACAGAGACAAAAAAAGAAAAAGAAAAGGGAGAAAAGAAAAAAAATTAAAGGAGGAAGGCGGAAAATGAAAAATGATAGGGCCGGATGAGTAAGAAGAAAAAACGAGACGAAGAAGAAGAAAGGGCAAAGAAAAAGAGATGAATAGAATTAATTTCAAAGAAAAAAGGAAGGGAAAATTTGTTTAATAATAGCAATAATAATACAGCAAAAGAAAGAAATAGTAATGGGCTGAAGGGAAGAAAAACTTCGTGGCGAAAAAAAAGGAAAAAAGGAATAGGGTGAAAAAGAAAAAAAAAAAGAAAGAAAAAAAAAGAAATGGAAATACTTTTTTAGCAAGGAAAGAGAAAACGGAAAAAAGGCAATAATAGTAGAAGGGGGAATAATAATGGGGACGGACTGAAAGAGATAAAAAGAACATTTTAATTACGCAAGAAAAGGAAAAAAAAGAAAAAAAAGGAAATTAATAAATGAATAAAGAAATTTGAAAAAACACTGAAATACTAAAAAAAAATGATAAGCCTAGATAAAGCAAGTGACCGAAAAAAAAATATGTGAGGGAAAAAGAGGAAGAAAGAAAAAATTGAATGAAATGCGCGAAGGGAAACGGAAAAAACGAAAGGGAGATACTCTCCAAAAAAGTAACGCAGAAACAAAAAAAACAAAAAAGAAAAAAACCCAAATGTAGAAAATAATCAATTGACCAAAAAAAAAGTAAGGTAAAACTAGTTGAAAGAGAAAAAAGAAACGAGGAAAGGACAGGGATAGAAGGAAAAGGAACCCAAAAAAAAATCGAAAAAAGGCAAATCTACGAAAAAAAGGGAATAAAGGGAATGTTGAGAAAGAAAATGAATAATAATAATAAACTTAATTAAAAAACTTTAGGAATCAAAGTGACGGGAATAAAAGAAAATCCGATGTAAAAAAAAACGAAGAGGAGAAGGGGGGGCCAGGGCAGGCGCAAGCTGTCTCAATATTTTTTTTGGGGGGGAATAATCAACTAATGCGAACAAAAAAAAATAAATATAAATGGAAATAATTGTTCAGACTTACCATTTTCGACGTAATAATGAAATTTATATTTGGGGTCCTCTGTTTTTCTCTCTCAAAAATTCCTTTTTAATCTTTGGTTATTTTACCTAAAGGCTGTAAGGAGGTGAAAGATACAAAAAAAAAATGCACGAGAAACAAAAGGGGGATGAAAGAGCAGCCTGGCGGGCAAATTCCGGAGGGCGTATGTCCAGCGTCACGTACTTCACGATAGTCGCTCGGATTCGTAGCATAATAGTCCAAGATTTTTAGCACCAAAATGGGCTTGGCAAAGCAAAAAATCTTGATAATTGATTTTTCGATTGGATTATGTCAGAGGGTGTCCCCTAAGTATAAAACCAAATTTGTGACGTCTGAAACTGTACGCGTTAGCCGCCATCTTGAAAAACGCCTTTTTGCTAATATCTCGGAAACGGCGAGTTTTACGAGAAAAATTATAGAGGTCTTTTTTGTAGTAAATAAAATGCCCTATCTTTTTTATTTAAAACTTTTTTTTGTATTGTTAATATTTGTCGAGATATTGTTGATTGAAAAAACCAAATTTTAGTTTTCATTATATATCTCGATAATTTTTGTAAATATGAAAAAAAATGTGGAATTCAAAGGTGTAGAGCATAAAATTTTCTACAATTTTTGCATAAAACTTTTTTCCGTAAAACTAATAGTTGCTAAGTTCTAACGCAATGAAAGATGCCGGCCGCCGTCTTGAAAAACGCCTCTTTGCAAGTATCTCATAAACGTCGAGTTTTACGTTTAAAATTGTAAGAACTTTGTTTGTAGAGGACAAAATTTCCTATCATTTTTCATTGAAAACTTTTTTCAGTATTGTTAATATTTGGCGAGATATTGTTGATTAAAAAAACCAAATTTTTGTTTTCGGAATATATCTCGATAATTTATGGAAATATGAAAAATAATGTAGAATTCAAAGTTGTAGAGCATAACATTTTTTCACAATTTTTGTATTAAACTTTGTGATGGTCGAGGTGAAATGGAAGATGCGGGTGATGATCAGAGGTGAAATAAAGGAGTTGAACGGTTAAGTGAAGAGCGTTTATTAATAAGTCTTTGCGGTTGAACGGGTGGAGATGAACTGAGGATTAGGCCTGTCGCTAATGAAGTGGAGGAAGTGTGAAGTGGAGGGGATGGTCGAGTTGCATTGTTCTGGACCGTGGGACCGTGGTCCAGGGATGCTGTGTGGCGAAATAGGAGGTGCTGATGTGTGTGGGAACGAGGTGATAACAGGGTTGCTGTAGGTGTAAGGTGTTGTGTGGGAAAGAAGTGGTTATAGGATAGGGCCGTTACACTCCCCCTCTTTGAGGACGATGGTCTCCATCGTTTACAATTTTTGAACAAGAAATTTTTGGTATTGACTCTATATAATATGAATATTTTTACATTGATTTCAGTGATTTAAATGACTCGATATAATCTATTAAATTGTTTTTGTGTGTTTTCTTTGTTTTCCTCCTGCTGTTGGTTGAGGTGTTGATTTTGATGTGTGTATTCGGTCCGAATACTGAGGTTGGAGGGTGTTGGTCCGGTTTTCCTATTGGCGCCTCTATGCTATCTCTTGGTGTCTCGTTGTTTTGGTGTTTTTGTTGGTTCTGATGATTCTGAAACTAACTGTTATTCATTACTTATCGTGTTAATGGGGATTAGGTTTGTTAATCGTGATGGGTTTGGTTGTGAGTAATAGTGAAATTGAGTTATTTCGTTTTTCCTGTTCCGAATTTGTGTATGCGTTGTCTGGATTATTGCTTATTGTTTCCTTTTTCCGTGTTTCCCTGTGTGTCACCAGTTTGTAATTGTTATAGTCTGTCATTGTTTCCCTTTCATTTGTTATTGTTGTTCCTTTTCATTCCATTATTTTATTATTGTTCCTTGAGTTTCACTGTAACAGTCTAAGTTCTGATTAGTTTTGTGTTAGTGGAGTGTGGAACGTTATCGTGATGTGGTTGGATGTGGCTGTGTGTGTCTGGTTAATTGATACGTTGTTCGATGTGATTAATATAATTTTAATGTGCAAGAAAAGAAGAGCGAAAGAGAGAAAAAAAAACAGAACAGAAAAAGAAAAATGAACGTCATAATGGAGTGTAATAATATAATAAGTTCGTATAATAAGTAGTCAGATAATGTTCGTATAATAGGTAGTCAAATTGAGGGAAATAGTACGTGAATGGATGCTTAACCTAGGAATCTAATTGCTATTTATACTATAGATATACACGCTTAGCCTAGGAGTTTAGTTGTATTTCCCTCATTCATCCCGCATTCATACTTTGTCAATCATTTTGTTTTCGTATTTCGCGTTCTCGTTTCGTCAGTTCCTGGTCAATTGCATGTGTCATTAGTTGTTTTACGTTTGTCAGTGTTCTGTCCGTTTCTGTTTTCATTATGGCGAGTAGTCGTCCCATTGTCTCGTTTAGTGTTTCTGTTTTTACTGTACTAGTGTGTTGTTTCCGTGGTGCTGGTGTTGGTCTGGGTCTTTTTGGGATTGCTCCCATGCCTCGTGGTGCTGGCTCTGGGGCGTGTGGGATTTGGGTTGGTGATTCGTGCTTCGTTTCGTTGTTCGTTGTGTCAGTCGGGTCGGGTGTTGGGTGTTCGGGGATTGTCTGGAGTTTCGTTTGTCTTTGTTTTAGTTCCCTGTTGATGTCTCGTGTGATTTGTCGGTGCTGTTGTTTTGTTGTTTGTTTAGTTGTGTCTGTCGTCGTTGTAGTGGGTCTTGGCGTGGTTTTGGGTGTGGTCGCCGTTGTTTGTCGGGATTCCTGTTTGTGAGGGCAGCCTGCAGGGACTAGTGGGGTTCCGGGGTCGAGTCTGGTGAATTGTGTTTCTGTTGTTGTTGTTGTCTTTGTTTTCTTTGTTGTGGCGGATGTTGTTGCCGTTGTTTCGGAGGTCCATGGGAAGACCCCCTGCCTCACCCAATATGCTGCGCAGAGGTCCAGGTGCGTGATGAGGCGCCTCGCCGGGAACGCACCACCGCACATCACGCACCTGCGGTCCGCGTCGGGCTTCGCGGCCAGGCCGTCGATGATGCCCGCGCAGCATCGGATGAGGTGCGTCCTCAGTTCCCTCGGGGGTCCCCTTTTCCGGCATACCGGGCACTCGATCCGGACACCTTCCGGCCTTGCTGATGTAGATGTCGGAAGCCTATTGGACGCGTTTTTTTTTTTCGTTATACCACACTCATTCGTGGATAGGTTGTGGGGTTTTAGAAATAGGGTAGGGGGTATATGTTTTGTTTACGGGTAGTTGTCGCTCTCGCGACTCTCGTCACGGTACTATGTCTCGGTAGTACATTATCGCGCGTGCCGGTCTTTCGGGGGTTACCGCGGTTGCTGTTCCTATCTCTCGCTGTGTGTTCGCGTGCGAGATTTCTACTATCTCTACCGGTTGTCTGTGGTATTGCACCTGTTGTTCTATGGTTTTGATGATTGGTTTCGCGTTTTGGTTTTTACGCTTACTGATGCAGGATACTAATTTAAATATGTATGATAGTTTTCCAAATAATGAGAACTTCCAGCCGATCGCGGCCAATATCAAGCCTGATCCCAACGAGATTCCACCAAATTTTAGTATTTTCTCGAGTATTGACAGTCTGTTGTGTATTATATGCGTTTTTGTTATCTCGCGAGCCTTTGCAATTATTGTTTTTAGTGCTACCTCATTTTTTGTCAAATCGTTGTCTATAGTACTTGAGCTTAACGTATCGGTGAAGGTCTCTGTTTCCAATAATACTTCCGTAATATTTATTGACTCTGTTGTTTCGATGGAATTTCTTATTATTTCTGTAATATTCAATACTATGGTTCGCGAAAAGTTTACTTGGATCTCTGTCGTTATCTCCGTTGTCGGGATCAATTTTGTTGTTTTTGTTTTTGCTTGACATGTCGGTTTTAATTTTAATATCCCTGAATTTTCGATGGTTTCGATTTTTGATGAGTGGTCATCGCAGGTGGCATACAGGGTTTCGGCCATGGGAGCCGCATATAGCCAAGCGTTACTGCCATGAATTCTCGCCCAATGGGTTTGTCTCAATGTTTTCAGGTGGATATCGCATGTTTCGAGGTTTTGGAAATGCGGGTTAACTAGTAGCTGTATCTCGCATTCAGCTTCACTACCGATTCGTTGTATTGGGTTAACTTGTTTGCATATATACATAGAGTTCATCGATTTGCAATTTGCGAGGTTATGTAGGCTAAAATAATTTTCGAAATCTTCGGCAATCGCTGTGAAAGGTGATGCCGGTTTGATATAGGCGAAACGTGTGTCCGACGGGGTCTGGCGCATTGGGACTGACATGTGTTCGTACAGGTTGAACGGTATTAAGTCTAGCAATGGGATTTTAATTATGTAAACGAGTTTTCCGTTATTGTGGAAGATTATTAGTTCGGATATTTCTATCAGTTCTGGTATGTATTTCGGATCTAACGGAATTGGAAATTCGGTGTTCGGTGACGCTTTTATAATGGCCTCAGCATTTTGCAGCCAGGTTTTAGTTGCTAAAAGTCGTGGGTGAATTTGTCCCGATTTTGCGAAAAGAATAGCGTTTATTAGCGTTTCTACGTCCATTTCCAGTTCCGTGAGGTCTTTTTCTACCCCTGTTATGAATTGTATTGCTACTTGGTTGTATTTTAAAATGTTTACTTGTTCGTGGGTATCGATTATTGCCAGATTTAGTTTGTTCATTGCTTTGTTGATTTCGTGTTTCATTGTTGTAATTTGTTTTTGTGTTATGTCAAAGCCCGTTTTTACTATGTGTGTTTGATTGTGTTCGATTTCTGCTAGTTCTATCGAGTTGTTCGCGAGCATTTCTATCTGTGTGGCTATTCTATTGGCGTCGTCGCTATCCATTGTACCATATAAAAATTTGTACGCCTTCCCTATAAACCCGAGTACTGCTCGTTTCTCCCGTAGTTGTGTGGTGTTTCTTGACGGAATCAGTTCCTCGAGTATCGATTGGGATGTTCCGATGGTGTTCAGGCGGGATTTAATTGACGTTAGCTGTCCCTTTATGAGGCATGATGACCTAGTGTGTAGCAATATTCGTGGAGACTGTGTAGGTTTTCCTTGAGTTGTGCCCTTCGTGTTGTCAATCCCTCTGTGTTAGCGTATGTGATGAGATTCCAGACTGTGTGATATGTTCTGAGTGTACCGAGTGGGTGTGAGTATAATCCGGGGTTCCGTGGGAATGGTGAATTTTCCACTGAGATGTCATTGCTCATAGCGGCTGTGTGGTATCTGCAACATGTGCCATTTTGATTTTGTCTACGTGTACTACCTTTGTTTTGTCGTTGTCGATTTGAAGCCTGATATTGTTACGGTTGAGAATTTCCACAATAGTGTATGGGCCGGTGTAATGGGGATCTAATTTTCCTTTTCGAGGTTCCTTTAATAGGAATATTTGTTGTCCGACTTTGAAATTTTGTGTTTTTGTCTTCCTGTCATAATATCGTTTTGTGCGTTCCTTCGCCGCTAACTGCTTCTCGCGTGTCAATTGTCGGATTTCTTTTAAGTTCCTGTGCATTGTTAGCAGGTAGTCGTCGTATGTCGCTAGTTTTTCAGGAGGTGGGAATTCGGATGGTAGTGAGGCTGGTTTTCCGAAGACTAACTCGTATGGTGTGTACCCTGTGCTTTCGTGGACACTCGTGTTGTGAGAAAGTGCCGCGAATGGGATTAGTTCGTGCCAGTTTTTGTCCATATCGATGTAATGTTTGAGGTATTCGATGAGACTGTGATGGCTTCGCTCTAACGCTCCGTTGGACTGTGGGTGGTAAGTTGTCGTTCGGTACTGTTTGATTTTGAACAGTTCTGCGAAAGATGCGAATAGGTCTGACATGAAGTTCGTACCCTGGTCGGAAAGTATCGCACGAGGTGCACCGAATGTCGTTATAAAGCTTGTTGCTAGTGCTTTAGATACATCGCGAGCTGTTGTTTGTTTAAGTGGAACCATGACGCTGAATCTGCTGAATAGATCGATGATCGTGAGGATGTATTCGTGGCCGTCCTTTGTTTTTGGAAGAGGTCCGACGATATCTATTGCGATTTTCTCGAAAGGCTGGGTTGGAGTGTCTGTTATTACCATAGGTGCTCTGTTTTTTACGCGAACGAGTTTGTTCTTTTGGCATTTTTGGCAGGTTTTAATGAATTCCTTGACGTCTGCTTTCATGTTTTTCCAATAGTATCGAGCACATATGCGTTTGTGAGTTTTCGAGATGCCTTCATGTCCTCCGATTGTTGATTCGTGTGCCTCCTTTATTATGGACTGTTGGTGTAGTTTCGGCGGTACCGTGATAATTCCTTCGCACAACGTTATTCGTATTCTTCGCTCAACCGTGATTTGTTGGATGTAGGTTTTGATGTTGTCCCAGAGAAATTGATCGATGATCTCAGGATCTTTGGCCAGTGTGCATGATTCGAGTTTGTCCCTTGTCAAGATTTTGATGACTGTCTCGATGCATTTCTGGACCATATGCCAGTCGGTGTTATCTGTGCATTTTCCTTTACATATCATGGTGAAGATGCGTTTGGTTCCGCGGCGTGTTATGAATATGTGTCCAGCTCTCGGTTTCTCCTTGTGAAGGTCTTCGTGGTTGATTACGTTTTTCTCTACGAGGATTCGCGATATTGTTGTGTTCGTGATGCAATCCGCTGCGAGAAAATGAGCGATGTTATCCTTCTGCGTGAGAATACTTTTCCGGCTAATTATGACGTTGCTGTTCGATGTCATTTGTCTCTGGTTTATCTCGGTCGTTGGTGTTTCCGGATCTTCAGATTGTTCTTCCCATTCCGAGGTTGTTACGTTGTTTTCGTCTGATGTTTCTGAGTCTTCGGTGGACGACTGACGTTCGGCATCTTCAGTTTGAGTCATGTGTCTTGTTTGCAGTGCTGCCTTTGGTAATGCCGGGCGTTTCCTGTGGTACTGCGATGGCTCGTAGGGTGAATCTGCATCGGATTCGCTTTGGTGTATTTCGGCTGCGAGATTGCCGTAATCGTTCGTTACTGCTGGAGAGAGCTTGTCCGTTGTCGTGTCATTTTTGCTCGATTTTGGTCGGCCAGGTCGTCGTTTTTTTGCTGATGACGTGCTGTCTTCGTCAGTCGATTCTGGTGGGCGAATCGGTGGTTTCAGCGTATCGTTGTTCGTTTGATACGGGCCTGTTAACTGCTCTCGCGATTCCTCCGATATTTCGCGAGTCGAGTCATGAGTTGTTCGACCCTCGTTGAGTCGTGGCGGCGAACGGAAATTTGGTTCGGTCGCCTTGTCGCCTAACGTCGCCGGTGAGCGGAAGTTCGGTTCCACTTCAAGATGTTTTGTGGTGCCTTGTTCGTTCGCTGTTGGATGTAATTGGGACGTTGGCCTGATCTCCGATGCATCGGCTGTATTGTCTCCCATATTCGGCCTGTTGACCGACTCGTGTGCCTTTGGCTCACTCCTCCCGTCGTTAGTTTCCTTACTGCTTACTGTGTGTTCGTTTTCTTTACTTTGCTCGTTCGGTTTTTCCTGTTTCCGTTGTTCTCTCGTATTGTATTCGTTGATTAGTTTTGTTAACTTATTTTCTTCACCTGCATTCTGCTTCATTTGTTTTAAATTATACTCGTCGATTAGCTTTGTTAGCTTGTTTTCGTTTGCCTTTGATGGCCGCTCCTGTCTAGCGTTGTATTCGTTGATTAATTTGTTCAGTTTATTTTCTTCCTTGTTTGTTTCCATTCGTTTTCCTTTTTCATTGTCTGCCGGGTTCGTGGTTCCTTCAATCGTTGAACTTTCGTTTGGTTGCCGAGTCGTTTTCCGTTTGTCTGTCGTGAGTTCCTCCTCTTCCGTTACCGTATCGCAGTTGTTATCGTCGATAGATGGATTTACTTTTTTGTGTCTGTTTTCCTTCATCGTTCTCCGTGGTCTGCTGTCTGAGTCTTCGTTTTCGGTGTCGGTGCCTGATGATTCCGAGTTGCTGTATGTTGTGACGCGTTTTTTCTTGGGTGATGGATTTCCTGATTGTTCGTCCGATGTTGATCTTCCGCGCGTATCCGGCTGGTGTGTGGTTTTCGCCTTTTTCGTGTCGTGATGTTCGTTGGTCGATGATTCGCTCCGTAGTCGAATCGGTAGGATCTTTGATGGATTCCTTGACATGGCGTCCGCGACGACGTTGAGTTTTCCAGGTTTATGGTGGATGTCGTATTCGTAATCACTTAATAGGGCTTGCCAGCGTTGTAATTGTTGTGGTGGGTTAGGTTTGGTTGTGAGGTATACGAGTGCTCGATGATCTGTTACTACTGTGAAACGCTTTCCGTAAAGATAATGTCGAAAGTGTTCAACCGCTTTTACCACTGCTAACAGTTCTTTATGTGTGGTGTCGTACTTAATTTCGGCGTTCGTGAGGGCTCGAGAGTAAAATGCTACTGGGTGATCGAAATTTTCGTGTTTTTGGCTCAAAACCGCACCGATGGCATAGTTAGAAACGTCGGTTGTTAATGTGAATCGCTCGTTGTGATCTGGGTATCGTAAAATGGGTTGGCTGATAATTTTGTTTTTTATTGTTTCAAAAGCTTCCTGACATTCGGTTGTCCAATTGAATTTTTCGGATTGTTTTAATTGTTTCGTCAAAGGAGTGGATATTTTTGCAAAATTTTGAATGAACCTTCGGTAATAATTGGCTAATGCGTGGAATTGTATGATTGTCTTTTTGTCTGTTGGGGTTGGAAAATTTTTGATCGCCTCGACTAAATCTGGTTTTGGTTGTACCCCTTTTTCGCTAATGACGTGACCCAAATATGCTACCTCTTTGCAGAGAAATTTACATTTGTTTGTCTGCAGCGTCAGACCTGCGTCAGTCAATCGTTTCGCGAGTCGCCTAAATTTTTTCTCGTGTTGTTCGAGATCGGTTGCGTAAATAACGATATCGTCCACGTAAACGAACAGATCTGCACCCTGGAGTCCGGATAGTATCGAATCCATTGCTCTCTGAAATGTAGCTGGTGCGTTCCGCAATCCGAATGGCATTCGATTGAATTCGTAATGTCCACCCGGTGTGGAAAATGCTGTTTTCGGTTTGTCTCGAGGGTGCATCTCAATTTGGTGGAAGCCGGATGCGAGATCAAAAACCGAGAAGTATCGCGATTTGCCCAATTGGTCGAGAATATCTATGATGTTTGGCAACGGGTACGCGTCGGGGATGGTTTTTCCGTTGAGTTTCCGAAAGTCGATAACCATGCGCCACCTTTTTTTGCCTGAATCGTCTGATTTTTTGGGGACTATCCAAACCGGAGAGTTATATGGAGACAGGGATGGTTGTATGATGTCTTTTTTCAATAGGTCCTGTACTTGTTCGTTTATTTCGGATTTGTGTACTTGGGGGAATCGATATTGTTTGGTGTTAATGGGTCTATCGTCGGTGGTATTAATTTCGTGTTTCACTACAGTCGTGTATCCAAGTCGTTCATTAGGCAGGTTAAACAGGTGAGGATGTTCCGAAACAAGCTGGTATACACTGTCTTTCTCTGTGTCATCTAGGTGATCTAGGTGCAAGAGTGACTTTACCGTTTCGGACCTTTCCTTGTTTCCGTCTGTAACTGCTAAGCAAATTGCTGCGCGGTGCTCGTCCTGAGTATCGCGAGAATCGCTTTCAATGTCGACAGGTGTTTTTGATACCTGCTCGATCGGCTGCAGTTCAACAATTGGGATTGCGAAAGAGATGTCATGGCTGGTTGTGTTAATCGCCCCTATATACGCTATTCCGCCGCGGTTCGTTACGATAGCGTTGCCGAGAAAAAGACCTTCGTTCGTTTCGATTTTTGGTATGAAACCCTCGGATAAATCGGTGTCTTTTATTCGGATTGATATCAGAGTTTTTGATCTGGCAGGGATGTTAATTTCTTCCTGGGTTTCGAATGGTATTATGGAGTCGTGAAATGTGATGCAGGATTTTGTGTATAATATATCGGCGGGTGTGTCCTTGAAAAATGCGTCTCCGAGAATTGCATCGTATGGGATAGGGATAGTGTCCTCGACGACATGGAATTCGACGTTAATGTTTTTGATTCGGATGGTATATTTGCCGGTTGTGTATAATATACCTTCGGTAATTCCTGAAAGTTCGTAGATTATCTGTGGGTCGATTTTATTTTTATGCCGTATGATGGATATTTTAACCAAATTTATCTGTGAACCTGTGTCTACTAGAAATCGAGAGTTCTGTTTGTTTATATCGGTTGAATTAATGGCGACTGTGGGTGGTTTTCGCCGTTTGGTGAGCCCTAGGCATACTGTCGCTTTTCTGATTTCCGGGTTACTTGATTTTACTGGGTCGACGTTGATGCGCGTTCTCTCGAGGGGCTCCGCGTCGCGCTGTTCCGCGGAGCTGCACTCCCGTTTTTTGGCGCGAGATCGTTACATTTGTTCACGTTCTCTGCCCTTGTGCCTGAGTTGTCTCGGCAGCTCGTGTGACCGTTTCTATCTTGCGAGTTCGTGCGATAGCGGTCGCGAGAGTTGTCGCGGTATCGGTCGCGAGAATTATTTCGATATTGGTCATGGGCGTTGTTTTGGTATCGGTCGCGAGAGTTGTGACGATATTGGTCGCGAGGGTTATTGCGAGGGTCGTCACGGGAATTATCGGGATATTGGCTGTAGGAGTTGCGATATCGGTCGCGAGAATTATTTCTATATCCGTTTTGTGAATTTCTGTGTTGGTTGTCGCGGTGGTTGTTGTATTGGTTTTGCGTGTATTGGTTTCGTGAGTTATAATTGTTATAATTTTGCGGATTGTACTTGTTATAATTTTGCGGGGTGTAGTTGTTATAGTTTTGTGTTCTTTGACCAAATTGATTTTTGCTGGGGTTTCCGAATTGTCGTGGTTCTTGGCGGGTTTGTCTCCATTTCTCTCTCATTTTCGCTAACGTTATGCATTCTGATGTTTCGTGGCCTCCCTGTTGGTGAAATTCGCAATATTTTTCATTTATACCCCTATTTGTTTCCGCGAATCGGACTCTAGCTGTTTCCGTAACCGTTTCCCCGGGTTCGGTTAAACGTGATCGACTTTGGTTCACCGTTGCGCGCCTCTGTAATTCCAGTTCGATATTTGTTGCCTCGTCTATGGCGTTGTCTAGGGTCTCTAAATTTCGGTGAAGTAGAAGATTCGCAATTCTATCTAAAAGGCCTCGTACGAAAGCTTGGATTACGGCTTTTTTCTCTTCCGCCGTTCTTTTTTCTAAGTACGCCCTGTCGTCTGCCGCTGAGTATACTTCTGATAATCTTTCGGTAATTTGGTTCTGCAAAACTTTTACTCGGAGCCCGTAATCGAGGACTGATTCGTTGAATTTTTGTGACGTTGATTTTAGTTCGAGTCCTAAATCTGATAATTCTAACGGTTTTTTGTATGCCCTTTTCAGGTCTGCGAGGAGCGCGTCAAGCGTGTTGTATGTTTTTCCCTCTGTCAGGTCGTACGCTCTGCCAGTTAGTCTGAATATTACTGCATTTATTAAATATCGGTGATTTGGGTCGGGGGCGGTTTGCTGTACGCGTTTACACTTGCTGATAAAATTTTCGATCGTTATATTTCCATCGCCGAATTGTGGAATTACCTTTGTTAGGTCGTTATATGTCGCGGGGGTCTGAGGTGCGGGGTTTGCCATTTCGGTCTCGTCGCTTTCGCTGTCTTGGTCTGCCAGTACGTGTCGATAAAATGTATTGGAGGTGTTTTGGCGTCCTATTCGGCGCCTAGGTGGGCGTATTGGCCTAATCGTGTATCGGTACGTCTAAATGGATTTTATTAAATTTGGAACAGAGCGTTAATGTCTATTTTCGCCGCGGAGGCTTATTTCTCGGTGATTGTTATTTTGTTTTGTCGAAAATGGATAAAGAGGAGAAAAGGGGAAATTTAAAAAAAAATTTTCCTATGTTCTGTTATTTTATTTGTTCGTTTTTCCCTGTAATTTCTATTATCGTTATTGTTTTATGGAAATTATGTTTCGTTGATGAAAAGTGGAAGTTATGAGGAAGATTGTTTCTGTTGTAAGTTTATCGTATATGTATGTAATATAGTTTTATTTGCACACTTTTTGGGGTTTTTTTTTTTGTTTCGTTCTCTATTATTATTGATATTATTATTTTGCTACGGTTTTTAAAATAGTTTAGTTTACTACGTTAAAATTTGTGTTTGTGATTTTTGTACGAGAGCCGATGTATATGTGTATATGTACACGTTAATTTTGGGGACAGCTGTATAAATGGGTATGAAAATTATTTTTCGTGCGTGCTGTAGCAGCGGGTCCGCCAGCGACTTTGTCGCCGGTCAGTGTAATACGAGATCGGAATTTGGGTGACGTGATTTTTGTCGCGCGCGTGCGAGTGAGAGGGAACGACGCGAGTCGCTCGAGCGAACAATGGCTATGGAAGCATGAATGGGTGTATGCGTTTGTGTGGAGTACGTGGGGTTACAGACCGACGCACGCTGGTGATACGAAGCACAAAGAGTATCGATGCATGCACGAATTTTAAAGAAAATTTTGGGTGGTACTTACATAAGCGCCAAGATAATTGCGAGTAATCCCATTTTCGTGTTGTCTTCCTGTTGTCTCCTGTCTCGTTACAATTTTCCTCCTTCTTTTCCTTGCTTTTAGCGTCGGTTGACCACACACACACACACCGCTTGTTCGCACCACACTTTTCACACAGTTTATTTCTCTACTTTTTCGCTAAGCGAAAAGCCTCGATATTCGTCTACTCTGTTGCGCAGATCGATCACACTTCTGACGCCAGTTGTGATGGTCGAGGTGAAATGGAAGATGCGGGTGATGATCAGAGGTGAAATAAAGGAGTTGAACGGTTAAGTGAAGAGCGTTTATTAATAAGTCTTTGCGGTTGAACGGGTGGAGATGAACTGAGGATTAGGCCTGTCGCTAATGAAGTGGAGGAAGTGTGAAGTGGAGGGGATGGTCGAGTTGCATTGTTCTGGACCGTGGGACCGTGGTCCAGGGATGCTGTGTGGCGAAATAGGAGGTGCTGATGTGTGTGGGAACGAGGTGATAACAGGGTTGCTGTAGGTGTAAGGTGTTGTGTGGGAAAGAAGTGGTTATAGGATAGGGCCGTTACAACTTTTTTTCGTAAAATCAATAGTTGTTGAACTGTAGCGCACTGAAAGATGCTCGCCGCCATCTAGAAAAACGCCTCTTTGCAAGTATCTCGGAAACGACAAGTTTTACGTTTAAAATTGTAATAACCTTTTTTGTAGAGGATAAAACTTCCCACCTTTCTTTTGTATTGTTAATATTTGTTGAGATATTGTTGATTTAAAAAACTACATTTTTGTTTTTGGAATATATCTCTATAGTTTTCGAAAATATGAAAAAGAATATAATAATTAAAGTTGTAGAGCAAGGAATTTACTACAATAGTTGTATGAAACTTTTTTTCGTAAAGTTAATAGTTGCTGAGTTCTAGCGCAATGAAAGTTGCCGGCAGGTAAAGAAAAACAGCGATTCGTGGTAATACGTTACTGAAGCATGCCAAAGAAGTGTAATCTTTACTTGCCGGCATCTTTCATTGCGCTAGAACTCAGCAACTTTTCATCTTACAAAAAAAAGTTTCATACAACAATTGTAGTAAATTTCATGCTCTACGACTTTAATTATTACGATGTTTTCCATATTTTAAAAAACTATCGAGATATATTCCGAAAACAAAAACGTGGTTTTATTTATTCAATAATATCTCGACAAATATTAACAATACAGAAAAAAGTTTGAATAAAAAAAACTGGAAAATCTTATTCTCTACACAAAAAGTTCTGGGAATTTTTAACGTAAAACTCGCCGTTTCCGAGATACTTGCAAAGAGGCTTTTTTCAAAATAACGGCGGGCATTTTTCATTGCGTTAGAACTTAGCAACTATTAGTTTTACGGAAAAAAGTTTTATACAAAAATTGTAGAAAATTTCATGCTCTACAACTTTGAATTCCACATTTTTTTTCACATTTCCATAAATTATCGAGATATATTCTGAAAACAAAAATTTGGTTTTTTTAATCAACAATATCTCGACAAATATTAACAATACTGAAAAAGGTTTTCAATGATAAAAGATGGGAAATTTTGTCCTCTACAAACAAAGTTCTTACAATTTTAAACGTAAAACTCGACGTTTACGAGATACTTGCAAAGAGGCGTTTTTCAAAACGGCGGCCGGCATCTTTCATTGCGTTAGAACTTAGCAACTATTAGTTTTACGGAAAAAAGTTTTATACAAAAATTGTAGAAAATTTCATGCTCTACAACTTTGAATTCTCCATTTTTTTTCACATTTCCATAAATTATCGAGATATATAATGAAAACTAAAATTTGGTTTTTTCAATCATGGAAATCTTGACAAATATTAACAATACAAAAAAAAGTTTCAAATAAAAAAGATGGGGCATTTTATTTACTACAAAAAAGGCCTCTGTAATTTTTCTCGTAAAACTCGCCGTTTCCGAGATATTAGCAAAAAGGCGTTTTTCAAGATGGCGGCTAACACGTACAGTTTCAGACGTCACAAATTTGGTTTTATACTTAGGGGACACCCTCTGACATAATCCAATCGAAAAATCAATTATCAAGATTTTTTGCTTTGGAAAAATCTAAAAATCTTGGACTATAAGTCGACTATATAATCTTGGGATTATGAAATTATATTTCAGCCACAATGATAAATTCTAACGCGGCTTAATACGCGAAGATGTTCTGAACAATTGTGCGTGGTGCGAGAGAGACGGCGACAATAACAAACCTTGGCTCACCGCGCGAGTTCACTCAGCAGCGGTGAGCAAGGCGACGCTAGGGCGGGCGGGGCAGGGGAAGGAGGACTCGGACGGTGGGCGATTGTTAGGTACAGTACTCGCAAAAATGAAGGGAATATTTTCCCGCGAGTACTGGTTTTCGGGCCTCACGTTGGGCACCAAAATTTGTGGCGCTATACAGGGAAACGTAAAAGGGAAAACAGGAAAAAAACGGAAAATATACAAGAACGAATAAAATAAAGAAAATAATATATTATAAACTATTTATCGAAAGGAAAAAAACACAGTTTGGGCGCCAGCGAGTTTAACGCCGAACTCGCAACGATTATTATGAGGAAGAAAAAAAACCAAAACAAAAAGGAATCGTAATGTATCGAACACGTGCAGTGGGCAGGGGGAGAGGATCTCAGGGAGAAGGTTCCCGAACGCTATTACTTCTCTTATCTTTGACCGCCGAGTCAAACGAATACGAAGGAAGAAAATACGCGATATCGTCGCAATAATTAAATCAAAAAAAAGAAAAAGAAAAGACTCTTGAGCGCGAAATAACGACGGTGGTGGGATGGCACGGAAGGAAAAGTCACAAAGGGGCGCGGGGGAAATAGGGGGAAGCATCACGCACAATACGCAAGGGAGCGCAGGGAAAATCGCACGAAAACGCGGCCACGTAGCTTCGCAGTTAATAATAAAAAAAATGATCGAACCGATATAGAAGAAAGAGAAAAAACTCACGCTTCACGGCCGTCTCCTTCACAATTTCTCTCGTCGATTTTCTTCTCTATCGTCCTTTCCACGCAACTCCTTCACAATCCTTCCTCACACACACTTTTTTCTCTTCTCAACAAAACTTTCTCTCTCTCCTCACACTTACTCCCACACTTCCTCACACTCTCAACCTCAAAAGAATCGAAAATAAAACGAAAGAAAAGAAAAGGATGACGCAATAGAAGAAAGTAACGCAATGTCACAAAATAATAGCTGTCGCTCGATTCACACCTCGCTCGCAAGTAACGACTTTTCGCCTCGCTTCCGGGTTCTTTGCGTAATAGGCAAAGTGGGGGCGATTTTCGGGGGGCTAATTCGCAGGATGGGAGAAATTTCGAACAAGTGATACTTGGGATGGGAGAGGGATGGCAGCACGGTGACGGTTCATCGATCGATTATCCTTGATTTTTCGAGCCGCGGAAACGAGGTGTCGCAAGATAATCCTCCCCGGGGGTTAATGCATTTCGATCGATTATCACGGGACAGAATTGCTCGCCAGAGATGGTGGCGGCGGCGCGGTCATTTTCCTTTCGAATTTGCCACATGGCGTGGGTTTTTCTCCCCCGTGTAACGATGGTGATGGTGATTTTTGCGAGGAGGCGAATTCCTCGTCCGCGTGAATAATGATGCACCCCCGGGGTGGCGGTGATGGGATAGCTGGGATAGGGATGGGATCTCTCCGGGCGGTGATCTCGTCGGGTCCAGGGGTCCACCGGTGATGCCGCGCTGGGGGGAATGGGGAGGAAAAGCGAGAACGAACGGTTTGGTGCATTTTTGGGCGGCGTTGAAGGCGGTGTATTTGCGAAAACTTAAAATTAACTAAACCTACTTCCGAGTTTTTAATTAATTGCGACATTTTTAAACGGCTTACAACTAATTACGCGGTAAACGGGGATCTCGAAGGGAACATAACGCGAGGGAAGGGAATGGGGGGACGTGCGTGGTGGACTTGCGAGGGGCAGGTCTGGGCGACCTGTGACGCAACGTCACAATATATTGAATATGTATCGAGAAAAAAGAGAAGGAGGAGGAGGTGGAATAAATAAATAAATAACGAAAAAGTGTGATTGAAATGAAAAAATGGTATTCTGTTTATTTTTTTTTTCCTCAAAAAATCCCGCAAAGATTTCGTAATGCTTGGTGTACATGTAACCATTTCTTCAATGATTTAACATTCGCATTCGCACAATTGTATTTCGAGTTGTACGCGTGATGAGGACATCCAGGTGGAATTTTCGGCAGCCTTTGTAATGATGCACAGTCCAAATTTTCCATGTCGATAATTTCCACTGACAGATCCGTTATTTTTCTCAACCATTGGATTTTCTCCAATTCTTTGACAAAGACGATGCGAGCGCGTTGCAACAAGGTTCGGATAATTGTTCCAGCGGCTTCTTATGGTATATCACCAGTGTCCCACTTCATTCCATGAAAGTTACGTTACAGCCAGAGATTCGTTGGTTTAAACTTTGCTGGTATACTGTTCCATACACATGGGGATTTTATGAAGAATGTCAGAGGCTCGAGATTACCATTCACTTCCAAGATTGATATTTCTTTGAGGACAAAATTGTCGTCAAAACGCTTGAAACCTTGTAGATCGACGATGAATTCCATTTCGACTGAGACGCACTCGAATTATCATTGAGATCTTATACTAATTTTCTCACTCCTCCACTGATTAGATCAGTGGAGGAATTCAAATTACACAATTCAAATTAGATGCGAACATCCACTTGCCCGGACTTTAGCGAGTCGTTCTGTTTTGAACAATCGATCACAACTAGCGGAGCATGCTTCAAACAATCGGACTTACTCAGCCATGGTTCCGCCTCCTTACTGTAGTAGGTACTTTGGAAATTCGTATACATCTATAGGATAGAGCAGAGCGTATTGATTTTGATCAATATTCAAATTTAAATTCCCATATGGATAACATTGAGAATAAAGATATAATTTAATGTCTGTCAGATTACAATGATCGAATTTACTGGGATTTTTATCCTTCTTATTTTTTCGATTAGTCTGGAAAGCGAGAATGACATATCGAAGTTTTTCCAACTGAGTTGATGTTTTTACAGACCATACATGCTTAGAGGTGGCGGGAAGTAATGGATATTCATACAGCACCCATGTTCGGAAGCTCATGGGAATTGCCGCATATTTAGCGATAAATTTTAAAAGCTGAATTTTCCGTTGATCTGACACTGTCACGTATGGCACGAGCCATTCGATTTTTTGCAGTACAAGTTTAAAATCCTCGTTGGCCGTTTGTACAACAGCATTATCGTCACTTTTCGATCTCGATAGAATTCACTCATGCATGGCATTCACCACGACTTACGGTAATCTTCCGCGAAACCAAGTAGCATACTCAATAGTATACATATATCAAAGTTACCCGCCACGTCGACAATTTGCTTTGTTTCTTCAGTGTCGAGCCAGCCAGTGTTCTCAAGCATGGAACTTTTTTTTGGACTCAGAGATGAATAACCTTTCATTAAACTTGTGAGACCGACAGCCTTGTTTCTGTCAATTTCTACAGCATTCAGCTCATAGTGCACCTCTACAAACAAGAGACAAATACCATTGTTAACGAGACTCGTAGCAGTTATTGGACTACCATTACTTTTCACCAATTTTCCCGATATATGTAGCGAGCTCTGGCGAGGCAGTATACATTGATCTTGATTCCTTACGGAAATACGTATTTCATCACTGTTATTGAATGATGTGGATGCATATGGCTGATGAGCATGAATCTCGCAATGTGTTATAGATTCATAAAAAACGATGGGTGTATTGATGTTCACTATTTCCTCCTCTATTTTTTGTTCTTTTTATACGACAGATGCAAGCAACGTAGATAAAATTATCTTTTATACGCTTTTTCCACGAACCTTCAGACCCAAATTTCTCAAAAATTGAATGTTCTGAGGTGTTAGCGCTTGCGTGCCAGTTGACGACTGGCTGTCCATGTCGACTTATTATTATTTTTAATGTTTCTGTTAAAAACGATCCTCATTTTTTATATGCAAACGAATGGTGATGACTTCACCACGGAAATTTACCAAATTACCGTCCTGGTCAACGATTCTAAGCTGAATGCTATCTATAACTCTGCTTGTGATTGGCAGATAAATAACATGTGATAACACTTTGATGATTTTATATCCAGGCGGTACCGTAGGGAAAAATTCATGAATTGTGTGCACTTTTCGCTCATTGACGTATGCAACACTTGTAATGCTACACTCGACACGTAAGGCGTTTACTTTGAGAATGGCCACTGGACGGTCTGACTTGTGTTTTTTATTTGCTTCCAGCTTTCGTTGCGTGAATCCCAGCAAACGTCCAATCGACCGCATTCAATACCATCAAAATCTTGATATCTGTTACAATTATAATTAACGCTACCAACATCGAAATATTTCATAAGTTCGGGCGGTGGTTGATGATTGCCAAAACTATCAAAGTAAATGACTTTCTTGCCAGACTTTTTGTATGCAACCCAGTGTGTACCAGGTCCAACATATTCGTCTGAATTTACAATGACCGATTCGCATTTGAGTGGTCCATTTGACGGTAGTCTGTCGCGCATGTATACTTCACGAAAGTGCGGAATCCTCATGATTTTTGCATATTTTAGTAAATCATGAGGTAGCGTCACTTCACGTTTTTTGATGGCGGCGTGATGTAAAGACCAAGCCCCCGCTTGTATGGTTTTAAATGCAATCCCTTGCCTGATGCTATAGCCTCAATCGTTCGATTATGTTGTGTCCCGGGATTTCGTGATGAAGGAATTATCGCGAAAGAGATCAAGGTTCTGGGATTTCGACAAACGAGTGAAACTCCAACTCAATCTTTACCAAAAATAACTTAGATTTATTCGACTAGGTTGGTCTAAAATGGTTAATACAAGGTAGGTAGGTAGGTAGGTTTTGCCTTAGGACCAAACTCCTCGATGCCCAAACCCGGACTGCTTGATCCCCGGTGGATCTTTTGGCTGCTCCGGTGAATAATTTGTGTCGGCTTTTGCAATATTGGGTAATGCAATCACGCTGACAGTGTAATTGCCCAATATTGCCTACTTTATTTTAGCAATTCGTATTAGCCTTTTGCAATATTGAACAATGCAATGTAATTGCTCAATATTGCCTACTTATTTTGGCTACCTAAGACAGTTGAACGGCCTCTGCAGTTGAACGGCCTTAATAGTTTATTAACTCTTGTGTGATGGAAGATTCCAGCACACAACAATGTCGCTTATTCTCGTCCAACTCTCTTTTAGAAGCTTGAGCAGCACCAACAGCATCAGCTATACTAGCCACACCACCAGTCAATGCGCCAGCGGCGCTGAGACCAGCGAAAATTGGTATGAGAAATGGTAAGAAACCTCCAATCTTCCTTGGAACAGGCAGAACGCGTGGTGTTTGTAATTTACGTTTTTTCATAATTGCTCTCTTGATAATCGCTCGAGCACCGTTTAGAGCACTTTTAATAACAATCATTGGATCATTCCTGCGAGTCATTGTTTTCTTCGCAGCATTGATAATGTTTTTCCAGCCCACACTGTGATGTCCCATACCAAATTTGCTCTTAGTTTTTATAATGTCTGCCACACCCCAGGCACTTACTTTCTCACCAATACTAGCAATATTAGCACTTTATCAGCCAGAAGTCGTGCTCCGAGATTGTTTGGATTTTGTGAATACGCAATGTCGTGTTGCTTACATGCTTTATCCAGGGGATTTATACCTGGATCGCCACGTGCGAGACGCTTGCCCAATCTTGTGCCAGGTCCACACTATTAATAACCAGGCAAATGTAGTTCAATGGGGAGTTTGTTAATTAAACCATTGACTACTCCTTTTCCACGCTTGCTCATGCTTGCTCGCTTGCTATCAAACTGAAGCCGAGCAATGTCAACGCATCCAACGAGAAACAAATTTTTCATGATATTTATAATAAAACCGCGAATCAAGCGAAAAGAAAGTTGCCAAGATTTAAAGTTGGCTATAAAGTGCGAATCAGCAAATTCAAGAATGTATTTGAAAAGGGAACCACACTGGACGACTGAGATATTTACCATAAACAGAGTGAGGAAAACTACTCCTATAACATATCATCTGAAAGATTATGAAGATGAGCCTATCTTTTATCTTTATCTTTTTTCTGATTAACCACGAGTTGTGCAGTGTCAAGAACACATGTGAGAAGTCGTATGTGTGAACTGTTAGAAAAACGAAATAATTTTTTTTTACCAAAGCACAACTCGTGGTTAATTAGAAAAAAGATATATGATTAAAAGTATTCTGGAAAATGCAGCTTGGAAGTCACGGCATTATTTTAGAGTGCTGCTCCAGTTTAAAAAATATCGTTCCATAATTTATTCATTCTATTGAAGTGTTTGACAATTATTTCATGATTAATCAATAAGTTAATTTTTTATTCAACCAATCAAAACTATTAGTCAATTGTTAATTATTAATATTATATTTTCGCACAACTGTCGAACACCGGTCATTTGCCGCCATATCATTTGGTCGAGAAAGACAGCAGAATGTGGCGATGATCTTTCGACGGTTGCTCAATGCAGATAAACTGCCGAGCATTTTCCGACATTCTTTTGGCTTTTTTCAATGTATTATTCTTGTTCATTCGAATCAAAACTTCATTTCACGCCTTCCCTCCTTGAGTATTCGAAACGTAAATTTTCCTGATGATATGTCATGTCAGCATTACCCGGGATCTCTCAACCTTACAATCGTCATCAGCTGTGATCGCTGTCAGCGCAGACGACAAGACGATTGTTGCAGCAGCATGATACCTATGTCACACTGTATATCGCTACATTTATACAGCCTGTCCCATAATGGTCAACTGACCTCTGAGGGGTGCGTAGATGGGGTGATTCTGGACCGAAAAGTCCTCTTCCATTTTTCCCTCCGACGCCACCCTGATTAGATATTAATTAATTAAGTTCAGCCAATAGGACGCGTCGAATAAGCGGGCTACACGACGAGTAGTGGTGTGCGTGCAAGCATAGCAGCCTTGGAAGCGTGCGTGTAAAGCGCGAAGGGGGTTGATAGTGTGCGTGCGTCCGTGTGAGAGAGTGTGGAACGTCGAACGTTCCCGAAAACATGAATAGAGTGAGATAGGGTTAGGGTTAGTGAGGGCGCAACAATGTAAGGAGGAACGATTAAAACTGATTGCGTTTGTAATCAGTTTTCGAATTTATTGTTAAATGCAATGAAAAAAAAATTAATAAAAAAAGTCAATATTTCAAATCGTTTATGTTATTTTAAGAAGGAATGCATTATTTTCACTGTTTAATAACAGTGGCATCAAGTTATTAAAAATGTCGATAATGACTCTGGCATCGCGCGAGTTTATCGCGTTGCATGCGGACACCACTCGGATGGGTGACCGCTCGATTCCAGGGGGGGGGGGGGGAATAAATAAAAAAGTCAATATTTCAAATCGTTTATATTTATTTATGAAAAAAGCTCTATTAACTCTGTTTAATAACAGTGGCATGATGTTAAAAAAAGGATTGATTATTATTCGGGCATAGCGCGAGCATATCGTATTGCGTGCAGACACTACTCTGATGGGTGACCGCTCGATTGCAGGGGGGGATTAGGAAAAAAGTCAATATTTCAAATCTTTTATATTAATTTATAGAAAAAAACACTATTAGCACTGTTTCATAACAGTTGATGGTGACTCGAGCGTCGTGCGAGCTTATCGAAAATTGGAAAAAAAATTTGCCAATTAAAAATTACAATTCTTCACGTTGTTCACGTGAAGTTATTGAAAAAAGCACTGATAAGTACTGTGAAAATGACAGTTATATGCTATGAAAAAAAAAAAAACAATTTTAATTATTAGGTCTCGATCCGCGATCGCCCAGGTGATAGCTTCAGACGCTACCTAATCGACTAACACCCAGTTGAATCTAATTTTAACCCTAAGCAAATATTCATTGCATAGTACAAAATAAAATTTATTCGACGCAACTTTTTTGCAATTGCATTCGAATAATGTTTGAAGTGTTTACCGCACTTTCTGAAAACTACAAATTGCTAAAAAATCGCTGCTTCAATTGAAAAAAGGCAAATTTCTCATTTATAAAGAAACAAAACTGCGTTTTTTTATTCCTTTTTTTCGCAATTTCACTGCACAGGATCGCGCAGATGGACAGCGGCAGACTTGCGGCTCGAGCCGTCGGCCGGGTTATGGTATTGCATGCGGACACCACTCGGATGGGTGAACGCTCGATTTCAGGGGGGGATTAATTAAAAAAGTCAATATGTCACATCGTTTTTATTAATTTATAAAAGAAATTATTAACACTGTTTAATAACAGTGGCATGACGTTGAAAAAAAGTTGATAATGACTCGGGCGCGGCGCGAGCTTTTCGTATTGCATGCGGTCACTACTCGGATGGGTGACCGTTCAATCGGGGATTAAATGGTCACTTTTTCTTGTGTTTAAATTTTGAGTGTATAACTCTCGAGGTAAGTATTACACTTCGCGTTAAAGCGAAAAATACCGCGAATTCAACACTACATTGTATGAATCTAGCGATGCTTCGCTGTTTTGGATCAGAATGCAATCATATCAGTGGAAACCCCACTACTGATTTTTAAACGCAGTGTTTCGTTTTTAACAAAATACTCTCAGCTTATCAGTCTTTTCCGAGTGCTTCGTAGTGAACAACGCGTTACAGTGAAAAGTGTATCGTGGTAGAAGATAGATTTCACGACCCACGAATACGCCGACATGCACCTTATTTATGGTGAATGTCGATGCAACGCCGCGGAGGCTTCCCGATTATACGCGGAAAGATTTCTGGCACAGAATCATCCAGGGCCATACGTTTTCCCCAAATTCGACCAACGGTTACGCGATAGTAACTGCGTCCTTCCCGTTCACCGAGACACAGGACGTCCGCGCACTGCTCGGACGATCACGAACGAACAAATAGTTCTCGAAGAAGTTGGCAGCAAATTCCGAGACAAGCTGCCGAAGGATAGAAGTGCAGTTTGATATTCCAAAAATTACGATCAATCGTATTCTTAGATCGGAAAAATCGCATCCGTACCATTATACGAAGGTGCAAAGGCTTCATCCGGGTGATGAGCAGTCTCGCATGGAGTTTTGCCAAAACTTGTTGGAGAACCACGAGCGGGATGCAGATTTTCTTCAGAAGATTTTGTGGACTGATGAATTGCTCTTCACTCGTGAAGGGTGCTTCAATCAGCACAATGCGCATTTCTATGCGGAAGAAAATCCGAATCTGACGCGCGACAGGAGTTTCCAAGAACGGTGGAAAATTAACGTGTGGGGTGGAGTCATCGGAAACCACGTGTTAATCTACGATCTTCCAGCTAACATTAACGTGAGTAGCTCTTCGTACTATTTCTTAGAGAAAGAGGGACATTTCTTAAAGAGTATAAACTTTTCGAATTCTTTTTTTTTTGTGTAGTGTCTGAATAATGTTTTTTTTTGTAGGGTCAAAACTACAGGATTTTTTTGAGCGGGACTCTCCCGCAGTTAATGCAGAGGATTGAGCATATGCGGATAATGCCGACGTGGTTCCAACAGGATGGAGTACCCGCGCATAACGCCGCAGACGTGACCCGCAGGCCGTTGGTTCGGACGATACGGCCCGCTCCGGTGGCCTCCACGATCACCAGATCTGACGCCACTCGATTTCTTCTTCTGGCGATTCCTCAAGTAGGAAGTATACAGAGAGGAACCGGAAGATGAAATCGAAACGGCAGCGCGGATTCACGCAGCAGTGGCAACAATAACGCCACAGATGACGGCACAGGTGCGGCCCAACATCATCCGTAGGGCCCAGCTGTGCTTGCAGGTAAGAGGTGGACAATTCCAACATTTAATGTGAATTTCCATGTTTGAAGAAGTATTTCAAAAACATTTATTTCATGAAATTTTTAACTTTTACATTCGTCGCGCTTAAAACCATCGTTTTTTTTCAGGTTTTTCTTAAATTTTTGGGATTTCAATAATTGGGTCTTTAAGACTATTATTAATATTTGTTAAAGAAAAGTTTATTATGCGTGTTATTCATATAAAGTTTATAATATAAATGTTATTGATATGGAGTCTAATTATTATTAATATGAGGTTTATAACATTTCAAAAGTTATTTTAGTCTATTATAAATACCTTTTCGAACCAAATCTCAACTATGAAATAGTATATTTGCCATTGACAGTATTAATAAGAGATTATCGCATAAAAAAATTATCAATAAATTTACTTTCGGTCAAGCAAAATATCAGCAAAATATAATCGAATCAATATTTTTGGCGAATGCCAATTCTGGTGTTTTCAAGTAATCGGCCCTTTTCAGGGCCACCAATATAGTCCAGTCGAATTAAATAAAGTTCTATTCTGGAATAACATAGGTTAGCCGATTTTTTTATAGGTTCATTGGATATGGACGAACATATTTTTACTTACCCCCCAAAAAGTTAGGTCCGGATTTGTCCGTAGCGATTGTTTAATCTTTTGAGACCCCACATTTTGTTAAATAACGGCTTTGTTATGGGTTGTAGACGAAAACTCTTGAAACAAAAGTTGTTCGTCTCATCGTTCTTGAAAAAACAAGCCGTCGTGAGATCAATTATCATTATTTGTTTAGTTGCAAAATGAAAAGTCCCGTGGAAAAAAAAATCACATTTTTTGTTATAAATTGATGAACCAACAACGTACGGGTTTGAAACTCATGGCACAGGTAATATGAAATGTCTTCAAAATTATCATGCAAAGTTTTTTTGCCTGTGTTGCATAGTTGAGCAACAATCCGCGACGAGCCAAAATCCGTAAATCATTTGTCCTTTAAAATTTGGCAGGCCCACGGGTTGCCAAAAAATCAGGGAGACAGTTGGTAACTAGTACTTTCCATAAATGAAAAAAAAAAAATTTTATACTCGAAAATGACATTTTTTTGGGTCCTTGAAATTTTTAGCTTATAAACAAATAGAGATATCTCCGGCAATTTTCACATTATTGGAAGTATTATGATGGATCGTACTCGGCCTTTATTTGACGAGTAATTTAAAAAAAAAACGTGAATATCTCAATGAGAACCGGAGATAACGTTGTTTAAGTGTTATTTCGTTTATTGTTGTTGCAATTAATATTAAGGGGGAAAAAAAATATCAGCTGACTGTAAACACCCCAAGGAATCACCGTGAATTTTTTCAGATCTCTAGGTGCGTTATATGTAGTTTAAAACAATTAATTTCAGCCCGTCGAGCGCCGTCGAACGGCGCCGGTCGGTGAAAGGCAGCCGGGCGGCGTGGCGGGGGAGCGCCAGCCTCCGCGCGCCCGGCCATTCTCATTGCTAATTAACAAATGGATAACTCCGTTTATAATTGTCGCACAATAAATTTTTTTTTTTCAACCATGCTACTTTTTTCTCGCAAATCCGAATCTGCAATCGGATTTATGATATTTTCTTTTCTTTTATGTTTCAGTCATATTCTTCGGGAATATTGCTATATATAACTTTAAATACACAATATTTGCGAATTTTACGTTAGAAGGAGGTAGAATAAAACTTCATTGGGGTGGTGTTGTGTTTAAATACATGTGTATACACATATATAATGGAAGAGCGAGAGAGAGATTCTAAGCGTTATAACGGGTTTCTGCTTCGAATGATGTATTTTCTTTATATCTAAATATATATTTTTATATATTAGACT
Organism: Heteropelma amictum; assembly: GCA_959613375.1. Classification (NCBI taxonomy): domain Eukaryota; kingdom Metazoa; phylum Arthropoda; class Insecta; order Hymenoptera; family Ichneumonidae; genus Heteropelma; species Heteropelma amictum. The sequence continues at coordinate 2,156,638 of OY390729.1, forward strand.
CGTCCAAAATTGAAAGACAAATTATTTAAAATACGTAGGGTAATGGTAAAAAAAAATAAAACTGATTCAAGCGTCAATGACATTTAATATTACTATACATAAAATAATTGTTAATATGTGACTATATACCATATACTATATATACTATATATACTATATACTATATATTACTATATACTATAAACTATATATATTTGTAATCACATATTAACAATTATTTTATGTATGGTAATATTAAATGTCATTGACGCTTGAATCAGTTTTATTTTTTTTTACCATTACCCTACGTATTTTAAATTATTTATCTTTCAATTTTGGACGAGTCTAATATATAAAAATATATATTTAGATATAAGGAAAATACATCATTCGAACCAGAAACCCGTTATAACGCTTAGAATCTCTCTCTCGCTCTTCCAAATGTGGGGTCTCAAAAGTTTAAACAATCGCTACGGACAAATCCGGACCTAACTTTTTGGGGGGTAAGTAAAAATATGTTCGTCCATATCTAATGAACCTATAAAAAAATCGGCTAACCTATGTTATTCCAGAATAGAAGTCCATCGATTTTAGAAGTTATTCGACTGGACTAAATAATTCAAAACGTAGACGACGACTGTTGGACCATCCAATTTTGATTGAATTTCTTCGTTAATAAAAATCGAACTTCCGTATACCTATCCCTTCCATTTCCCTCACGTGTTGCATCATGTATTTGAAATATGGTAAGATTTCGTTATGAGCGCGATATTGAAAAAAATAATACGAAAATTGTGCAGTGAAATTGCGAAAAAAAAATGAAAAAACGCAGTTTCGTTTCATTTTAGTTGAAAAATTTGTCTTTTATTCGATGGAAGCAGCGATTTTTTATCTATGGTTTTCAGAAAGTGCAGTCAGCATTTTCAAACATTATTTAAATGCAATTGCAAAAAAGTTGCATCGAACGAATTTTATTTTGTACTATACAAGTAATATTCGCTTAAGGTTAAGTTCAATTACAACTCGACATTACTCGATCGAGTAGCGTCTGAGCCTGTCACCTGGGCGATCGGGGGTCGAGACCTAATAATCTTTTAATTTTTTTTATCAAAGCATATAAGTGTCATTTAAACAGTATTTATCAGTACTTTTTCTAATAACTTCTCGTGAACAACGTGAAGAATTGTATTTTTTAATTCACAATTTTTTTTCAATTTTCGAGCGGTCACCCATCCGAGTAGTAACCGCATGCAATACGATAACCTCGCGCGACGCCCGAGTTAGTAGGTATCAACTTTTGTTTCGACGTCATGCTACCGTTATTAAGCAGTGTGTATAATGCTTTTTTCATAAATTAGTTCATAAAACGATGTGAAATATTGACTTTTTTAATTAATCCCCCCCTGCAATCGAGCGGTCACCCATCCGAGTAGTGTCCGCATTCAATACCATAACCGGGCCGACGGACCGAGCCGCAAGTCTGTCGCTGTCCAACTGCACGATTCTGTGCAGTGAAATGGCGAAAAAACGGAATAAAAAAAACGCAGTTTTGTTTCATTATAGGTAAGAAATTTGTCTTTCTTCAATTGAAGCAGCGATTTTTTAGCAATTTGTGGTTTTCAGGAAGTGCAGTAAGTATTTTCAAACATTATTCGAATGCAATTGCAAAAAAGTTGCGTCGAATAAATGTTATTTTGTACTATGCCATGAATATTTGCTCAGGGTTAAAATTAGTTTCAACTGGGCGTTAGTCGATTGGGTAGCGTCTGAAGCTCTCACCTGGGTGATCGGGGATCGAGACCTAACAATTGAACATTTTTTTTTTTTTTTCATAGCATATAACTATCATTTTCACAGTACTTATCAGTGCTTTTTTCAATAACTTCACGTGAACCACGTGAAGAATTGCATTTTTTAATTCGCAGATTTTTTTTCAATTTTCGATAAGCTCGAACGGCGCTCGAGTCATCATCAACTTTTTTTTCAACTTAATGCCACTGTTATAAAACAGTGCTAATAGTGTTTGTTTCCATAAATTAATATAAAAGATTTGAAATATTGACTTTTTTCTTAATCCCCCCCTGCAATCGAGCGGTCACCCATCAGAGTAGTGTCCGCACGCAATACGATATGCTCGCGCGACGCCCGAATCATAATCAACTCTTTTTTTAACGTCATGCCACTGTTTTTAAACAGTGTTAATAGTGCTTTTTTCATAAATTAATATAAACAATTTGAAAAATTGACTTTTTTATGTATCCCCCCCCCCCCCCCCCCCCCTGGAATCGAACGGTTACCCATCCGAATGGTGTCCGCATGCAACGCGATAAACTCGCGCGATGCCAAGGTCATTATCAACATTTTTTATAACTTGATGCCACTGTTCCTTAACAGTGAAAATAATGTACTTCTTTTTAAAATAACATAAACGATTTGAAATATTGACTTTCTTTATTAATTTTTTTTCATTGCATTTAACAATTAATTCGAAAACTGATTTCAAAGGCAATCAGTTTTTATCGTTCCTGCTTACATTGTTGCGCCCTCACTGACACTGCCTCGCTCTGTTCATGTTTTCGGGAACGTACAACGTTCCACACTCTCTCACACCGACGCACGCACACTATCGACCCCCTTCGCGTTTTACACGCACGCTTCCAAGGCTGCTACGCTTGCACGCACACCACTACTCGCCATGTAGCCCGCTTATTCGACGCGTCTTATTGGCTGAACTTAATTAATTAATATCTAATCAGGGGGGCGTCGGAGAAAAAAATGGAAGAGGACTTTTCCGTCCAGAATCACCCCATCTACCCACCCCTCAGAGGTCGGTTGACCATTATAAGACAGGCTGTATACATATTTACATTTATGCTAGCCATTTATGTTTATATGGTATTCTACAGCCTGTCCCATAATGGTCGACCGACCTCTGAGGGGTGGGTAGATGGGGTGATTCTGGACCGAAAAGTCCTCTTCCATTTTTTCCTCCGACACCCCCCTGATTAGATATTAATTAATTTAGTTCAGCCAATAGGACGCGTCGAATAAGGGGGCTACACGGCGAGTAGTGGTGTGCGTGCAAGCGTAGCAGCTTGGAAGCGTGCGTGTAAAGCGCGAAGGAGTTCGATAGTGTGCGTGCGTTGGTGTGAGAGAGTGTGGAACGTCGAACGTTGTCAAAAACATGAATAGAGCGAGGTAGCGTTAGTGAGGACGCAACAATGTAAGGAGGAACGATGAAAACTGATTGCGTTTGCAATCAGTTTTCGAATTAATTGTTAAATGCAATGAAAAAAAATGTCGATGATTTTGAATCGCGACTGGACGAAAATGCAATTTTTGATTAATTTTTTGCAATTACGATTTACGAAGCTTCTAAAATCATTTATTGCTGGTTTTGAAAAAAAACATTTTTGGAAAAAATCTTTATTGCGATTTAGAGAAAAATGTTGATTCTTCCTTTTGTATGAAAATCAAATGCTATTTCCGATTGAATATTTTTACAATACAATGAAATTGAACATTTCGAACTTTGCTCATTGCAATTAGAACAAAAATATTGCGATTACATTCAATAAAAAAATCAACATTTCAAATCGTTTAGATTTTCAGGAAAAAAGCATTAATAATACTGTTTAATAACAGTAGCATGAAGTTTGAAAAAAAGTTGATGATGACTCGAGCGTCACGCAAGTATTGCTTGCGGACACTACTCGGATGGGTAACCGCTCGATTCCAGGGGGGGGGGGGGGATTAAAGAAAAAAATTAATAGTTCAATTCCTTTATATTATTTTCAGAAAAAATGCATTATTTTCTCTGTTTAATAACAGTGACATCAAGTTATTAAAAAAGTTGATAATGACTCTGGCATCGCGCGAGTTTATCGTGTTGCATGCGGACACTACTCGTATGGGTGACCGCTCGATTCCTGGAGGGGGGGGGGGGGGTTAATTACAAAAGTCCATATTTCAAATCGTCTATGTTATTTTAAGAAAAAATTCATTGTTAAGGGAACCGTATGGTCTAGAAATTTGAAAAAATCGATTTTTTTTTTTTTCGATATGTCGAAAGTATAGTATCTCAAGGATATACTGTGAAATTTTCATGCAGAAATTCTCAATATTACAGCTTCTACAGCCCATAACGCAGGTAGAGAGCGGTCCGCGCGCTCCTAACGGGTCTAGCGCTAACCGGTAACCTAATCGGAGCACAGCAGCTGTCCCAATCCTTCTCCGAAAATATATACCTGTATATAGTACATACTATATACCTATATATACTTTTCCCTTCCCCGAAATATACCTATTGTCGAACATTTGTGAGGGAAACGGTCATTTCGCTTTCCCCTGACTTGATCAGTACAACGTTACGTTTTGACGAACCAACATCGAAAATTTTGAAATAAAATATCAGAATATATGGATAGAAAGCAAGGCCGTAACTCTTCTAGACGACCATCTTCTGTAGGTCGCAAAAGATATTTCAAGGGCAATCGATTCACTATCGAAAATACTACTGATTTTACGAGCACGTCTGCGAAAAAATTAAAAGGCAATGAGGAATTGGAAGTAAACGTTAATCCTACTTTCAATTATTGCATCATCGAATTCAGCATGATATTTTTAACGTTGCAACAGTTGTTGAAGTGTAAAGATTGTAACGGTGCGGTCACTTTTAGCAAAAACGGACAACGTGGTCTAGGATTCAAACTCTCTGTGAAGTGTGAGTGTAAAGAAACTTTTATTTTGTCTTCGCCGTTAATTGATAAGGCATTTGAAATCAACCGTCGACTTGTTCTCGCCCTGAGAATGCTTGGAGTAGGATTTGAAGGCTTGAAAAATTTGTGCGGTCTCATGGATCTTGGACAAGGAATTTGTAAGAGTACATATTACGGCATCGTGGACAATATAAAAATTGCAGCTGAAGCCGTCGCGAAAATCGTTTTCCAAAGAGCATTGAAAGAAGAAGTCGAGTTGAATGTAAAAGCTGGGCGTCCCGCGGATGAACTTTCTGTGTCTGGTGATGGATCGTGGGCGAAACGTGGATTCTCATCGCTTCTCGGTATTGCCTCGTTAATAGGGAAATACAGTAATAAAATTTTAGATGTTGTCGTCAAATGCAGTATATGTCAAGCCTGCTCTCAATGGAAAGGCCAAGAGGATACGATTGAATATGAAGCGTGGTATCGAGAGCATGAAGATCACTGTGACGCAAATCATACCGGAAGTGCTGGCAAAATGGAGGTAGACGGCATCGTGGAAATGTTCAAGAGATCGGAAGAGTTGTACAACGTAAAATACGCGAACTATATCGGAGACGGCGACACGAAAACGTTCAAAGCCTTATTGGACACAAAGCCTTACGGGGATGATTTTTTAGTTTGCAAAAAAGAATGTGTTTTGCATGTTAAAAAACGTTTGTACAAACGTGCTGTTGATGCGAAAAAAAACATGCACAAATAAAGAAAGCAACAAAGAAATTGACAGAAAAAGAAGAGGGAAAAAAGACACAGCGGAAATCGATAAATAAAACACCGAAGCGTCAACAATTGACGAATAAATTATTGCAAGAGCTGTCAACTTATTACGGTCTAGCAATTAGACGTAATTCAGATTCGACTGAAGGGATGAGAAGTGAAATATGGGCAGCATATTATCACAAAATTTCAACAGATGAAAATCCGCAACACTCGTACTGTCCTCCAGGTTCCGAATCGTGGTGCAAGTGGCGTCAAAGTGAGGCTGCAGGTACTTTAGACACCTACGAGCACCCACCTGCTCTGTGCGATGAAGCACAAGAGATATTAAAACCAATTTATGAAGAATTGACAGCAGAGACTTTATTGGAAAGGTGTATTGGCAGTAATACGCAGAACAATAACGAAAGTTTCAATGCTTGCGTGTGGCACCTTGCGCCGAAACATCTGTTTGCCGGAAAAAAAATCATTGATATTGCCACTCACATTTCCGCTTGCATATTCAATGAAGGATTCGCATCCCTATTGAAAATAATGGAGACCATGGGCATAACAATCGGGCCACAAGCGGAGCAACTAGCGCAAAACCGAGACGAGCTGCGAGTATCGAGCGCCAACCGTAGGAGCACGGACAACTCCAAAGAGGCTCGGACAGCTCGAAGAAATGAAAGGAGTGAGGAAATCTTGAATTATGAACGTTCCGAAGGAATCCTATATGGTGCCGGAATCGCGGATTAACTGTAAGTATTCAAAATTTGCTCAATTTTTGAAAATATCTGTACCTCAAACTTTAAACTCATTTATCTCGAAACGACTTTTTTCGGCACCGCGCAGGTGAAAACAAAAAAACTATTCAACCGAATCACTTGAAATTTGGATATGTTGTTCACAACATGTATGGCTATCGTCGGGGCTGCAATCATAATTTTATTTAAATAATTTCTTATTGTTTATACTAAAAAACTAGTGAAAAAAACCCGATTTTACGAATTTTTTTTTCAAAAGCGCGCCATTTTGTCAATTTTTAATTTTTTCGATTTGTTCCAGCCCCGACCATAACTGCACTCTTTCTGATTAAGAATCTTCTTGAATTTTGTGTTTCAGATGAGTAGAAGTCTCGGATCGATCTTCACCGTCCGGGTCGGATTTTTCGAGAGGGTCGTCTTCAATGCCAATTATATGATAATAAACACTGTTTTTAAAATTAAAAAAAAAATTTTTTGTATACTTAATAAAGGTAGTAATAAACCCGAAAAGTTAAAACATCGATTTTTTAATTTTTTATGGCAAAAAAAAAATCGTGAAAATAGGTGAAATTTTCGTGCTCTAGACCATACGGTTCCCTTAACACTGTTTGATAACAGTGGCATGAAGTTAAAAAAAAATTTGATGATGACTCGAGCGTCGCGCGAGATTATCTTATTGCATGCGGACACTACTCGAATGAGTGACCGCTCGAAAATAAAAAAAAAAATTGTGAATTAAAAAATACAATTCTTCACGTTGTTCACGTGAAGTCATTGAAAAAAGCACTGATAAGCACTGTTTAAATGACACTTATATGCTGTGAAAACAAAAAAAATAAAAAAATTATTAGGTCTCGATCCCCGATCGCTTACGCCGGGATGTAATTAATCTCAACTCGAAATGAATGTTAATTGTAATGATACAAAATAAAATTCGTTCGACGCAATTTTTTTGCAATTGCATTCAAATAATATGTGAAAATGTTTACTGTACTTTCTGAAATCCACAATTTTTTTTTACTTATCAGTACTTTTTTCAATAACTTCTCGTGAACAACGTGAAGAATTGTATTTTTTAATTCACTTTTTTTTTTTTAATTTTCAAGCGGTCACCCATCCGAGTAGTATCCGTATGCAATACGATAAGCTCGCGCGACGCTAGAGTCATCATTAACTTTTTTTTTAACTTCATGCCACTGTTATTACACAGTGCAAATAGTGTTTTTTTTCATAAATAAATATAAACAATTTGAAATATTGCCTTTTTTTATTTATCCCCCCTCCCCCTGGAATCGAGCGGTCACCCATCCGAATAGTGTCCGCAAGCAATACTCGCGCGACGCTTAAGTCATCATCACCTTTTTTTCTAACTTCATGCCGCTGTTATTAAACAGTGTTAACAATGAATTTTTTCTTAAAATAACATAAACGATTTGAAATATTGACTTTTTTTATTAATCCCCCCCCCCCCTGGAATCGAGCGGTCACCCATCCGAGTAGTGTCCGCATGCAATACTTTTGCAATCATCAACTTTTTTTTTAAGTTCATGCCACTGTTTCCAAACAGTGTGAATAATGCTTTTTTTCTTAGAATCTAAACGATTTGAAATATTGATTTTTTTATTGAATGTAATCGCAATATTTTTGTTCTAATTGCAATGAGCAATTCGAAAAGTTCACTTTCACTGTATTGCAAAAATACTCAATCGGAAATAGCATTTGATTTTCATACAAATTGAAGAATCAACATTTTTCTCTAAATTGCAATAAAGATTTTTTCCAAAAATGTTTTTTTCAAAAACAGCAATAAATGATTTTAGAAGCTTCGTAAATCGTAATTGCAAAAAATCAATCAAAAATTGTATTTTCGTCCAGTCGCGGTTCAAAATCATCGACATTTTTTTTTCATTGCATTTAACAATTAATTCGAAAACTGATTGCAAACTCAATCAGTTTTCATCGTTCCTCCTTACATTGTGCACCCTCACTAACACTACCTCGCTCTATTCATGTTTTCGGAAAAGTTCGACGCTCCACACTCTCTTACACCAACGCACGCACACTATCGAACTCCTTCGCGCTTTACACGCACGCTTCCAAGGCTGCTACGCCTGCACGAACACCACTACTCGCCGTGTAGCCCGCTTATTCGACGCGTCCTATTGGCTGAACTTAATTAATTAATATCTAATCAGGGGGGCGTCGGAGGAAAAAATGGAAGAGGACTTTTCGGTCCAGAATCACCCTATCTACCCACCCCTCAGAGGTCGGTCGACCATTATGGGACAGGCTGTATAGTGTCCCCATGGCAAAGTGTCAGTGGTGCCAGGTATAATTTTTCGTTTGTCATCGTGTGGACTTAGAGCAATTTTTTTTTCCCTAATTGTGTACACTTGATGTAGCTTGGACCTTATACAGGACTGTTCACAAGCAACTTCAACCTCTTCCTTCAAGCAATGAACATAGTCGTCGAATGTAATTTCCCGTGCAACGACATTGCTCTTAACCCCCTTAATTTTTGTTGTATCTTTTTTTGCTTCAACTCTCAGGGCATACATTTTTGCCCTAAGTTCAACGAATTCCGTCATTATCGCACCATTATTCTCATCTTCCATGAGACCTGGCACTTTTTTGTTCACGAGTGGTATTTCCATCCCTGTTACCCATTGGGTAGTCGCTCGTGTCAAACTTATCGATATTGCGCTTCATGTCGCTGTATGCGTCTTCACACTCGAGTTTGCATATCAGACGGTCGGTATCTGTTGTGACGCTTTCCGCGGGGGAAAGCGCGACAATGCGGGGAACGAGGATACAAGGAAAAAAAAAGGGGAATTAACAAACTGAGAATAAAATGAGAAATAATATATTAAAATAAAAAGAAAAGACTATGGTATAACAAGAAAGAATTTTCGTATTGGGCGCCAGCGAGTTTCACGCCAACTCGCAACGATAAATAAAAAAAAAACGAAAGCGAACAATGCAAAAACTACCCGTAATACACGCGCTGGGCTGGGGAATGGGATCTCAGGGGGGGGTTCCCGAACGCTAACACGCCGCTTACACTTGACCGCCGAGTCCGAAGAAAAGTGAATAAAAGAAAAAAAAAGACTGAGGAAAACGTGATCCTCGCGAAACGAAATTCAAGAACGAAAAGAAAAGAAAACTTGGTAAAAAAACTTGACCCTCGGGTGCGGACTAGCGACGGGGGGGGGAAGGGTACGGAGGATGGGGCTCAAGGGGCGCGGGGGAATATATGGGGAACGCAGGGGGGAAAACACCACGCACTTTTCGCCGGGAATCGCAGGGGAACTACGAAAAGAAAAAAAACGGGCCTCGTGGCCGCTCGCACGCAATCTCTCCAAAAAAAAAAGAAAAATCGCTCGGACCGATAAGAAAAAAAACCAAACTCACGCTTTACCGTTGCCACTTCTCTCCACTCGTTCACAATCGTCCTTTCCGTCACGTCTCTTTCAAATTCCTTTCCAAATAGTCCCTTCCTCTATCGTCCTTTCCAACGTCTCTTTCTCTATCGTCCTCTCCAACGCCTCTTTCTCTATCGTCCTCTCCAACGCCTCTTTCTTCACACTCTTCCTTTCTTTCACCAGCGTCTTATTTCGCAACGTTCGTCTTCTCCACTTCTCCACACTTCGCCCGCTACTCCTTCACCCTTTTTCTCTCTCCCACACTCTCTATCGCACTCTCTATCACACACTCTATCACTCTCTTCACGCATACAATTTTTCCCACGCACTCTCTCTCACACAACGGTAACGCAATCGCCAAGCTACCAAAAAAAAACCAGAAGGGCACGAAACGCAACAGATTATAAAATCGATATTCGCCGATCAACGCTCCTCTCGCAAGTGACGAGCTCGTCACTTGCTTGTCGGGTTCTGGGCTAATGAGGGAAGGTGGGAGAAATTTTCGGGGGGCTAGTTCGTAGGAAAAGGGAGGGATGGCAGCACGGTGACCCTGCATCGATCCTAGATCCTTCGAAGTGGGCCGCGGGAGCGAGGTGTCGTGTGATATTCCGACCCCGGGGGTCGATGCATAATCTCCGTTGGTCCGCTGTTACCGGCCGGTGATACTGATGATGGCTTGATTGCCCCATTTTTGACAAGTCCACGGAGGGTGGGCCTTCTCCTCCGTGTTTCGACTTCTGAAGGGAGATTTTGGTGCGGGGAAGCACCATCCTCCGCCGCTACCTTGATGCACCCCCGGGGTGGCGTCGACGAGATAAGGCGCTTCGGCGATGATCTGGTGTGGCTGAGGTCCACCGCTGATGCTGCGCGAAAAAGGGGGGGGAGGGTAGGAACGGGGGGGGAAGATTGAGTTGAGCGAAAACGAGGGCGAGCCCTCCAGCGTACTTTGCTTCGCGTTTTCGCAATTTCGCCTTCTTACAACGTATACTTCGTCTTTCGCGACATTACGGGACGGTTTTAACCTACGGCGCGTATAGGGGGATCACGAGGGGAACGTAACGCGGGGGAAGGGAGTGGAGGGGGGGCGTGCGTGGTGGACTTGCGAGGGCAGGTCGGGGCGATATGTGGCGCAACGTCACACTGTATACATGACCCTACACTTGTTTTCATACAGCGGTCTCATGAACTCGTGGTGAAACTCGTACAAGCACGTCTTTGATATGTCGGGTATACATATACCAACATATATGGGCTTGTTGAATTTTACCTCGAGCTTGCGCAATTTGACAGCCACAAGATTTTCCGGAAACACACTACAGCTATCGAAATTGGGTTTTGAAATCATTGCCTCTGCACCATACCGACCATCCCATCTTGTTAAAAGTCGAACATCGCTATGAGTGCGCACATCTTCCATCGTTTTGCCGAAAACTGCATTATTTATCAATTTGTATAACGTTTTATCGAAATCATTTTTTGCATTTGTACGGAACAGTGTATTTAAATGTATATATGATTTTATCCAAGGAGATTGTTTGAATTGTAATATTCTATGGATTTTTGTTACAAGTAGTCCATGCCGTATACATTGATGCAGATTGCGGTAGTGTATGACATAGCGCTGTTTCTCACCTAAGGTGGCAAGTAATTTTGATGGTTTTTTACCGGGCGGTTTGTCGTGTGTCCGACAAAACGGTAAGTCAATGTGCGCGTCATGAAGATGTTGCGGATAGTCCATGTCAACCTCAAGAATATAGCCCGTAGGTGAATCTAACGTAATTGCCATGACATTAAAACTGACGACATTGTCAATCCATTGAAAATATGCCCAGCCATATAAATTATTCAGATCAAAATACATCAAGTATGATGATTCTTCCAATGGATCGAATAATTCCATATACTTGTTGTTGGCATGTGCGTACCTATTTGAGCATTGGCTTAAACCACCGCGTACACCACGCTCGACAAATAAAACCATATCAATATCTGTGAGCAACTCAAACTGAATATTCGTATGCTTCAACATAGCATCCTAAGTATATCCAGGAAGAGTGTAGTAGTATGCGGGGTCAATACCATAACTTTCCAAACAGATATCACGAAAGTTTTCGAAAATGTCTGCCAACAACAATACATCGGTTTTCAAAAACAAATCGCTATATTCACCTAGGGTTCGAATGGAAAACCGTTGCCAGACCTTCTCAGCGTGAGCATACTCGCTCTCACTTACCGTCTCACCAGTCAATGAACTATAAAATTAATTTATTGGAGATAGGCTAGTATCTTCTAATTTGTCAATACTATCGATGTATTCATTTGGGAATACACCCTTCCTGGTTAATAATGTAAAATCATCTTGGGATAAACAAGAAAATTGAGATTTTAAAATGTAAAGTTTATCAATTGTTAAGGATGATGCCAATTTATCTAAATCGGTATTTAAAAATTTGAATGAATCGATAAAACGCAATTTTATATTGTGTCGGAAATTGTTTGTTGTTTTGTTGTGTCCCGGAATTCGGCGTTACAGGATTGACGCAGGATTCAGGGTAGAGATTTGGGATCTTCTCCAAATGAGTGTAACTCCAACTCGATAACTACCAAAAACACTGTATATTTATTGACTAGTTTGGTCTGATTAGGTTATAAAGTGATTAATTTGCCGTGGGACCAAACTCGTCCTTGCCCAGCTCAAGACTGCCCGATTCCTCGATGCGTCGCGATATTTAATCGTGACGGTGACCTGCTTCTCTGTTCTGCAATATTGCTAAAGAAGCAATATTGCGACTACTTGTGTGGTGTTGCTTAATGTTGGCCTCTTGGCCCTGTTCTACTATTGCAGTTACTGATAAGGCGGTATTGCAATTATTTGGGCAACGCTGTTGCCCTGTTCCATTGTGAGAAGCAGGTTGAGGGTTTTTTAGGAGGTCGCTGAATGTTGTTAGGAAATACTACATTCCAGGTCACAACATCCCTCCCCCCTTCGGGAGATTGAATCTCTCCTGAGATTATTGTGGTCTTGTGGGTGGTCCTTTGGCTTACAAAGTTTGTTTACAATTTTTTTTTTTTTTGCTCATTTTATGCTTTAGAATATCCCATATATCTTATTGTATGTGTTGTTTCCCCGTTATAATTCCATACTTTTGATACATAGTAAAATTTATTTATGTCGAATTTGTTTGTGGTGCGTTTCGCACGAATTTGCCTGTGACTTTGAGTTTTGGCGGTTTGTGTTTATCGGATGACGCTTCGCTTGGTCGTGAAGGCTCGCTGTAGATCGCGACTGTGCTTTGTTGTTTGCGCCTACGCAGGTACAAAATTATACAAGTCGTTCCGATTATTATCGGTATGATTATACCTACTGAATAACTGCCTATTGCGATTTGATGTGTTATTTCAGTGTGTTTTACGTGGTTGACTTTCGTTCTCAGTGCGTCTAAGCGTTCGCCTAGTTTATTTATTTCTGTTGCGTCATTGATTAATTTATGTGGCAATTCTGCGATTAACGAGGTGTGTTGTAAAATTGGGATGTCTTTTTCCAAAAATGTTAAATTTATCCGAGGTAAAAACTCGTGAGATACATTTTGGGTAATTTCCCCGGGCGTTTCGAGCCTAAAATTAGGGGTTGTGACGGAACACTTACCGTCCAAAGCCAGAGTCCCTACGCCTGTTAATATTACGTGTTCTGCGGGATTTTGTCCGCAATGTATTAGTAATGTTTCGGGCTCCGGGGTTACGTATAACCATTTCCCTTGTCGTTCAAGCGGAATTATCAGTGTGTTATTTAATTCGATGATCCGTCTGTTACAATGTGCTTGACTTATGCTGTGCGTTATGTATATCGATGTTTCGCACGCTGTGCATACGTGTGCGGCTAGTGAAGCATGTATTGGCGCACAGTAAAAATGTGACTTCAATTTTTTGCATGATTTTAACTCGACTTCGTTCATCAAAATGCAAGATTTTCGCGTTCTTTCTACTATTACAAGAGGATTTGTAATTTCCAGAAACTGATAACTATGCTTATCTATTTTTGCTGGTAATGGATATGCTTTGTTTATTATGTATTCTTCGTAATTTAGCAACGGTATTTTTATTACAAGTATCAGATCGACGTCGTTACAATACGCGCCTATTTCGCTCATTTCCATTAATTTTGACATTTCCTCTGGTTTTAATGGAGTTGGAAACATAAGACCTCTCGGAAGATATGCGATAGCATTTTTCAAATAATCCGCGAGTTGTCTTGGCGGTAATACGCTAGGGTTGACTACTCCCTTTGATAATCCAGCTATGAAGTTTGCCAGTTGTCGTACATCGCCTAAGAGGGAGTCAACTATGACTTCCATTGTTGTTAACCTTTCGTCTACTTGTTCACGCTCGTTTAGTTGGTTTAGGCTATTTGCTAATCCATCACGTACTCCTATGATTAGAGTTCGCAGCGTTTCCTGATGCGTCTCCAATTGGATCGTTGTTTTGTTAAATAGGTGAACGACATTATCGAGGACCTGGATATTATCTTTTAAAGCATCCTCGATAGAGTTTTGATTGGCTCCTATTTTGTTGAGTCGATAGTCTATTTCTGCGGCGTCCTGAGCATCCATGTTACCCGTTACAGCTTTTATAATTGATCCGAGACCGTTGATGATTCCTCTTCGGTGTCGTGTTGTTTTGCCACCCGTTATATCGTATACGGCTTGTAGCTCTCGTTCGACTTTGTCGAGCATTTTTCTCCCTGTGTCAGCGACTGTGTTGCACAAGGTGTCTTCCATGGCCAGCCGGCTGCACAGTTCCGCTAATTTTGTTAGTGTGTTTTTCATCTCGTTTTCTCTGGTCCTTAGAGATTCTAGATCTATCTTAATAACTAGCTTCCAAATGTCGCTTGTTATTGATAGTGTTCCAATTTCCTCGTAATATAACCCTGGGCAAACCGAAAATTTGTCCACCCGGTATGCTTTTCCGTCCCCGTCAGCAGCGATTGCGACAAGGGGTAATAACCTGCGGACAATATCGCTTGGTTATTTTTTGTCTTTGTTCCATTCGTTTCGAGAGACTTTTATTTTCTAACTTGCTTAAAGTCGTCGGAATTTTTATTTTTCGCGATTTTTTGTTGATTTCGCGATTTTGCCCTACCGAAGTACCATGTTCGGTGTGTTCCCCACCTTGAGGGATTGTTTTCTGCGAGGTGCTGTTTCATTTAGCGACGAGACCTCGACGAGAGAATTACACGTTACTCAACGTAAGTATTTATTCGTTACGTTGTTTTTTTTTTTTTTTTTTTTTTTTTTTTTCGTATAATAAAAATATTCGGCGTATTATTTATTTATTTGTTCATTTATTTATTTATTTTGTTTCTTTTTCAGATGGATTCCTTGTACTTGGAAGGCGGAAGTGCCGTTTTTGGCGATGGAGGCGAAACGTACGAGCTGGTATTAGTGAGTATTTTTCTCCTTCTTTTATTATTTTTATTATATATATATGTATATTAGACTGATTCAAAAAAAAACTTTTTTTTTTTTTCCTTCGGGATTCTTGTGCTACTGTTGGGCACTAATAAAAGAAAATTTCTCCAAAAAGATGGGCGCGGTCACTCAATTTTTAGAGGTGGCTATCTCGACTTTTTGTTATTTTTTTCATGATTTTATTTATTAAATATGATCATAGTACAGATTACACCGGAAATAGAATAAATGAAGGAAATTTCACAGCTGTTTTGCGACAAAGAAAAGTATATCGCACACACATTGAATCCCTAAAAACCAAAATCGAAAATATTACCGGTAAATAAATTTAGCCCAAACAATATTTTAAACGCTGTTTAATTAAACATAATAACTTATTATTATGACGACTTATTTTATCATCGATAATTCAACAAAAATGGATAATAATAATGAACTAAATAATAAAAATCATATTAACGTAACCATAACGTAACGGTAAGGCTTTTACGCTTCCTATTCATTATTGAACCGAATTTTGAATCGATTGTTTTTTATTGCACTTTGGAAAGCGTTGTCGATGTAGCTGGATCACTTACAGCAAGTACTGCTTTTCATCTTTTTTTTTGTCGAGCTATTATTGAAATTTTCGACAAGAGGTACGCCCTTTCAGCGACATAGTTAATTACTTTTAAATTTTGCACTATTTTTCGTGCATTTTTACTGCGCAGTGGGATGCGCGATGTTATGCACAGTAGCTGGGAAGAAATATGAATGAGTTTGAAGATAATGTAAGTGTAGCATTTTAAAAATGTAAATACATGATTTATGAAGGAAAGCTTATAATTTAATTTTTCGTACAGAGCACGAAATGTTAATGCGTATAAATATATCTATATGAATAACGAGAGTAGTATAGATGCCATTATTGAGCTACCTGGATTAGAATTGTGAATATTGCAATCATTTCGAATTGTAAGAGTTTCTTTTGGTTACGAAATAGAATAGTTACGGTGCTGGATCTGATTTTTATCCGTAATCCGCAGCCATAACTATGGTTAACTGCAATACGTTCATTAAAAAAAATTCAAAACAAAAAAGTCGAGATAGCCACCTCTAAAAATTGAGTGACAACGCCCATCTTTTACGGAAAATTTTCTTTTATTACTGCCCAACAGTAGCACAAGAATCCCGAAGGAAAAAAAAAAAAGTTTTTTTTTGAATCAGTCTAATGTATATATTATTTAATTAATTTATTTTGTTATTCGTTTCAGACTCCTCGCCTCCGCAAGAGAGTCGGCGGTCCCTGGCCTTCCGGATTGTGGAAGAGAAACTTTGTTTCTCACGCGGTTGGGGTCCGCCGCAGGCGATGCCGCCTCCGCGAGGCGGTGGACCGTTTGTGGGGAGATGATCCCGAGTCGCGTGAAGAAGCAGCGTGGGGTGGCGACCAGGCCGATGTACTCGGCCTGTGTCGCCTCTTCTATGGGAACCTAGGACCGGAGGATTCTTGGTTCTTGAGCCGGCCCACGATGTGGTGGATACCGGCCCTCTTTCGGGGCACTGACGTACCAGTGCCCTGGTTATTTTGAGATTTTTATTAAATGTAATTTGAAGTAAAAAGTTTTTTTTTTTTTTTTTTTTTTTTAATGTAACAATACTTGCTTGTTTATTTAAAACCCTTTCCTCTCCTTCCTTATTTCAGGGCGCGTGCGTTGAGGTGCCTCCGTGGGCTCTCGTTTGTAGTATTTTATCTCTCTTCCTTTTTCTCTTTTCCTGCTGAGCCGTGCGAGGCTCTCCGCGGTTCGATGGCCTTTTCTTTCTCGTTTCAGGGACGCGTGCGTGGGGAGGCCTCCGTGGGCTTCCCTTGTAATTCTTTATATCTGTTGGTTTGTTTTTTTTTTTTTTTGCTGAGCCGTGCGGGGTGGTGCGATGACTCCCGCGACGGCGTGTGTGTGTGGGTGCGTGCGTTGCCCTTGTTAGTGGGTAACGTACGCTTTAATGCGGTTCGCGTGCACGCGCGTCGTTTTCCGCCCGCGGCCGATAATATAGGTTTCGTTCGACTCTCTGCTTCGTACCGTATAAGGCCCCACCCACTTGGGTGTGAGCTTGGCCGATCGTCCCCTCCTTAATGATTCATCTTGGAGTAGAACTCTATCGCCTGGACGGTATTCTTTCGCCGTCGTCTTGCGATCGTATTGTTCTTTCGCTTTGTCTTTTGCCCCTTCCACTTGTTCGCGGGCTCGTTGCCATACTGCCCGCAGGCGTTCCCTTAGTTCTGCCGCATAATCTTCATATGAATATGTCAGTCTCGGGGCCTGTTTTAGAGCCGTTGGAAGCTCCGCCTTCTCCCCGAAGATCATTTCATGCGGTGTGATTTTTGTCACCGTGTGGGGCGTGGTGTTATACGTGAACATCGCATATGGTAACCACTCATCCCAATCCTTTTGATCCTCTCTGATGAAATTTTTTAGGTATTCGGCGAGAGTTCTGTGTGATCTCTCTAATGCTCCGTTTGATTGAGGATGATACGCTGTAGTTTGAATTTTTTTCTATGCGAAATAACTCGCATACTCCTTTAAAAGTTGCACTCAGAAAATTTGTGCCTTGGTCCGAAAGGATTACTGATGGTGCACCAAATTTGCATATTATTTCGGTCGCAAGGGCCTTCGCTACCGTATTTGCTTCTTGATTTGGCAATGGTATAGCGAGGCTGTATTTTGATAATAAGTCCTGGAAGGTAAGTATGTATTTATTTCCTTTATCCGTTATCGGTAGAGGTCCTACGATATCGACAGCACATTTTTCGAATGCATGTGTTGGTGTGTCTGTCTTAACCATCGGGGCCTTTGCGTTTTTCCCCGCCTTATTTTTCTGGCATTTGTCACAACGCCGTATGTGGGCGGTGACGTCCTCCTTCATTCCTGGCCACTCGTATTTTTCTTTCAGCCGATGCATCGTTCGTGCAATGCCCTGGTGTCCACCTAAGGGGGCATCATGATATTCATGCATAAGCTCGGCGCGTTCGAGTTTCTCGAGACATGTTGCGCCTATGCTGCAGCCATCTGCCTCGCTCTCATGGCAGGCATTGCTGCTTGGCTCGCGCGTAGCGTGGAGATTCTCCCCCGGCGCCGCGCTTCCCCAGGCCGCTTCTGTGGCCCGAGGGGCCTCGCTGGCCGTGCGAGAGCGTTCTCCCTGTCCTTTTTCCTCTTGTGCCTTTGATATACTGTCTTTTTCCTCTCTTTCTTTATCGTGCGCTCTCGCTCTCGTCAGTGCATAAATGCGACTCAAAGCATCTGCGTTGGTATTCATTTTTCCTGCTTTATATTGAATGTCGTAATCGTATTCTTCCAACTTTATTCTCCACCTCATTAACCTTGATCCTGGGTCCTTGACCCCAAATAACCAGGTCAATGGTTTATGATCGGTTACGATTATGAATTTTGTTCCGTATACATATGGTCGAAATTGGTTAACTGCCCATACAATGGCTAATAATTCCTTTTCTGTGGTTGAATAATTTATTTCAGCTTTGTTTAGTGTTCTGCTTGCGTAACAGATTGGTAAATCTTCTCCGATTTTCCCTTGTGACAATATCGCGCCAATTGCTTTATCTGAAGCATCTGTTGTCACGATAAATGTTTTAGTAAAATCTGGATATTGAAGTATGGGTGCTGTAATTAGTGCTTTTTTCAATCGCTCAAATGCGAGATCGCATTGCTTGGTCCATTCGAATTTGATGTCCTTTTTTGTGCAGTCTGTCAAAGGTCTTGCTAATTTTGCAAAATCTTTGATGAATCGACGGTAATATCCTGCCAATCCTAGGAATGACTGAATATCTTTTACCCTTTTTGGTATGGGAAAATTTTTTACGGCTGATATTTTATTTTCATCCGGTTTTACTCCCACTTCGGTTATAATATGACCGAGATACTGCGTTTCTTTACGCATGAATTTGCATTTTCGCGGCTGAATTCGAAGGTTAGCTGATCTTAATTTTGTCAGTACTTCTTTCAGGCGTTCGTTGTGCTCTGTGAGCGATGTTCCGTATATAACGATGTCGTCGAGATATACGTAACATCTGATGCCTTGTATTCCTGTTAACACTGCATCCATTAGTCGTTGAAACGTTGGAGGCGCATTTTTTAATCCAAATGGCATTCGGTTATACTCGTAATGACCCATTGGTGTGGAAAAAGCAGTTTTCGCCTTATCCTCCTCTGCCATCGGGATTTGATGAAATCCTGAGGCGAGGTCCAAGGTTGTAAAGTATTTAGTTTTTCCCAACTGGTCCAATATCTCGTTGATATTAGGCAGTGGATAAGAGTCGCCTTCGGTCGCTAGATTTAATTTGCGAAAATCGACAACGACTCTTTTCCGAATTGTGCCATCGGAATCTGCCTTTTTTGGCACGACGAGCAACGGAGCGTTCCATTGGCTCGCGCTGGGACGGATAATTCCATCCTCTAACATTTGTTGCGCTTGTTTTTGAACCTCTTTCCGGTGGTCCTCTGGTAACCTGTACGGACGCACCTTGATCGGCTTGGTTCCCGTTTTTAAGGAGATCCGATGCTCGACTGCGTCGGTACAACCCAGTTTTTCGCCTTCTAGGTGGAAGACGTCGGGGAATTCCTCGCAAATTTCGCGGAGACTTTTTTCCTCTTCCGGATTTAAATGCGAGTCCCCTCTGACCTCCAGTCAGATTTTCTCCAAACGTTCTTTCTCGACTTCGCGTGAGATTTTGAAAATCTCTTTTTGCGTGCTTTTCTCGTTCGACTTAACCTCGTATAAGTCGAGCTTTTCTAACTCGATCGTAGGTCGCGTAATGACTTGCGCCTCGTCGAGCGTATTTACGTTCATTATTGGACAGACGTGTGCCTCGATTGATACTACTCCTTCTCCGATTATTATTCCGGGCTGGATTTCTTGTTTTTCTATATATCCGGTGCCTTCTCCCGGCGTTCTTGCCCATAGTAAGAATTCGGATCGTGAAGGTAATTCGACTTGCCTTGCACCATGTACGAAAGGCAATTTTTTCCCACAAATTTCGAATACTTTGCCACCCAGTATGTTGGCTTTGTGTTTCACTATGAAATCCATTCCTAGCAGTCCATCTACTCCTAATGGTACGTCCTTGTTGACCACATGGAATTCGTGTGTTAGGAGGGCTGCTGGAGTTTTTATCTGTAGTTCCGCTTTGCATAACGTGCGTAACGGTGCTCCTCCTACACCGAGGAGTTCTATTACTTCATCCTCGATTGGAGTGTCGTCGCGCAGTTCGCTGACCCGTACGATGCTGCATTGTGCCCCAGTGTCGCAGCGTAACGTGAGCAGGCCCGCGCGCGCTTGAGTCGTCGGCAGATGTAGGTCACTGGCGTGAACGGCTGGGCCAGGAGTGCTGACTTGGCAGATTCTTGCCGGTGCATTTACTCTCCGTGCTTCCGTTTTGCCATACTGTAGGTCCCCAATTGTTTTACGTCGAGAGGGATCCCGTGTTTTTTCGACGGTTTCCCGAGGCCCTTTGACCTCGGCCGCGGTGAGCATTCCCACCGCGAGGGAACTGATAGTTCGTTTTGTTGCGGAATTGGTGCCCTTGTCATACGAAGGTCTCTGGCTGGTTCGACCAGCTTGACTCGACTGTTGTTGCCCTTGTGGGGGCTCGTTTTGCTCCCTTTGTCGTTTTCGACAATCCTTGAATCGGTGTCCTTTCTTTTTGCAGTAGTTGCACGTGATATCCGTTTGATAGACGGTTCTAGTCTGTGCAGGTAGACTTTGACGTCCGTGCGCTGACGTTTGCCCTTGTTGAGCGTGTGAGGACTGGTATCCTCCCCACGATTTCCTTCCTTCAAAGGTTCCTTGACTACGCTGGCTGTGTTGATAGCTGTGATTAAGGTGTGTTTTGTGTCCCCCGCCATGTAAAAATTTTCTGGCGATGGTCTGTGTGCCTTCGACTCCTTTCTCCTCTTCTACGGCTCCTCTTACGGCGTCGTAGAGATTCGTGTATCCACGCGATCTTACTAGCAATTGGTACTCTTTACGTAGACCTCGTTCGAAATTATTTAGAGTAAATTGTCGCAGTAATTGCTCAACTGCTGCTTTTCCGGTCATTCGATCGTCTACTTCCGCTGTACAGCTCGCAATTAGCTCCATCATAATTGTTTCTATTCGTTGTGCATAGGTTTGCACTGTTTCATCGCTTTTTTGACGGCAAGTGTGTAATTCTACTTGTAAGGCTGGTACTGTGCGTTGTTTTTCGAATAAAACTCGCAATTCACGTTTTAAATCGTCTATGGAGTCTATCGCTCTGTGTCGCAAGGCTGCTGCTGCACGACCTTTTAATTTTAATTTCTGTATTGCGACGAGTAGTTCCTGTTGATCCTCGGGATCTACCGCCGCAGCGGCGTACTCGATTGACTCTATGAAATCGACTACAAGCTCCGGTGCCGAAGTATCGAAGACAGGAAGACTATCTCTCGCGTCCTTCATGGACATTCGTGCCCTTTCGCGCGGCATTCTGTCCCTATTAATGTTTAATAAGGAAAACTCGTTTGGATCTATTTCTCGCGCACGCTCTGTTTCTACCGGATCGAAAGATTCGTTTTCGTCCGAGTGAGATTCGTGCGGACTGGAAAAACGTACTCGCTTCGGAAACTTGAGTCTCGCGAGAGTTTCCGGTGATAGATACAAACTTTCCGCGCTGCTAGTTTCGCGTCTGCGTTTTTTTGATTGCTCTTCGTCGTCTAAGAGCTCGTACACTATCCGTGACTCGAAAAATGAATCTAGTGACCGTGATATGTGACGGTTGCCTCGTAAGCATAAGCGGTTATATAATTCTTCGTCCGACATAAACGAATTCTCTGGCTTTGGAGGGTTTACATAAAAATTGTTCCGTCACTTACAGGTAGATGTTCGCAAGTAGCATGATGATCCGTGTGACGTTTCTCGTACAGGATCTTCGTGCTCTTCGCGTCCCTTTGCTTGACGCGGATGTCCTTGTTGAGTCCTTGATGCAGCTGGGCCTTCCGGTGATCCTCGGGATCCGGGATTTCTCGTAGGTGGCTCGACTCGGTCGCAGCACGTTCCGTGGGTTATTTTTTCGACTCGGTCGATGCAGGCACTCTCACACGCGTGGTGACTCGGTCACTCCGTTCGCGATACACGAGTGTAAATAAGTAATTTTTGGAGTTTGAAGTGGTAATTTGAGTTGTGGAGATCCCACCGCTGCCACCAATGTTGTGTCCCGGAATTCGGCGTTACAGGATTGACGCAGGATTCAGGGTAGAGATTTGGGATCTTCTCCAAATGAGTGTAACTCCAACTCGATAACTACCAAAAACACTGTATATTTATTGACTAGTTTGGTCTGATTAGGTTATAAAGTGATTAATTTGCCGTGGGACCAAACTCGTCCTTGCCCAGCTCAAGACTGCCCGATTCCTCGATGCGTCGCGATATTTAATCGTGACGGTGACCTGCTTCTCTGTTCTGCAATATTGCTAAAGAAGCAATATTGCGACTACTTGTGTGGTGTTGCTTAATGTTGGCCTCTTGGCCCTGTTCTACTATTGCAGTTGCTGATAAGGCGTTATTGCAATTATTTGGGCAACGCTGTTGCCCTGTTCCATTGTGAGAAGCAGGTTGAGGGTTTTTTAGGAGGTCGCTGAATGTTGTTAGGAAATACTACATTCCAGGTCACAACAGTTTGAATAGTTTTGGTGAATGAAATATATGTTTCTTTTGTTATGGGAAGCACATCAGTTTTCCCTTCAAACGCCGTTGCTATATCCTTAATGATGGAATGAGCATCATATCCGGATAAATTGTGAAAAACTACTGAAATGAAAAAAAGACCGTTTAAAATTGAAATTACAATTGGAATGCGCTGGACCTCTAAACTGTCCAGTCAGATGGCAATGATCTTGTACCCGGATATCCATGGGGTGGAATGGTTTTTCACATATGTGGCATATAGTGGCTGTTCGGAAATTCTCCGACTCATCTAATGTTAACTTTGCCATGGGGACATTGCTTAATAATATCGTATTAATATTTAAAGCTATTTTCTCCAATTCCCATACAAACGCCGCTACACAATCAATACCTCGATGTGTATAAAACAGATAAATTATCGTCGGATGTAAATTTTAAATAAAATGGTATGCTAAATACTTCATGCCTCTCATACATGTTTTTTTCGATCGCTTCGCGGTTGGTTTTTGCCAATACGCACTCCAGGTCGGCGTATATGATGAATGGGAGGCTCTCTTTCCGATTGTGATTGCTGAATTTTAACCATTGGTTGCCATCGCTGGGCAACCTAATGGCACAGTTATTCAACTTTCCACAATCGACAGTGTGCGCCTCTAATTTCACCTTGTCCCCGAAGTAGTGCAGACAACTGTAAAAGAAAGACGTTATATAGCATCTTGCTTTCTCCATCTCTTTCTCCATTTCAGATGCTCATATATTTAAAACTTACCGATCGCAGATGAAAACATTTTGTTTCTTTTTTGTCAGTTGTGAGCTGACAAGTCGTGACAAATGTTTTATTGTCACAAAGTGATCAATATTATCCTCCTCCTTCGACGACGGAATATGCAGTAAATTCACATGATGGCTCTTTTTGTTGTCCGTGAGATAGATGGAAAAAATATCGTCTTTTTCACCAATCGTGTACACATTTATTGAAAAAATATTTTGATTCTCAATTTTTTTAAATATCGTTTATTCTAATTGGAAAGTCCCTGAAGAATTGGAAAACACCCTGAAGATTTAGAATTGTTGACCAGTGCGGATATGACGATTCATGATCAACGTTTTTTTCCGCGGGATACAGTGCGGCAACCACCGCCCACGCGAAACAAGTATTGTTCTTCGACTTCACATTAACTATCGCTTTTTTCATCACAATTTTTCGAGGCACTACAATGCGACACTCAGCACGTATTGGGTTGAATTTATTTACATTTATCATTAAATTCAGGATTTTTGATAAGGTCCATCCACTATCGCGATCTTGAAATTCTTCGAGTGATGCTAAGGTGGGCTCAATACAGCATAATTTATACCATTCACTCAAATTGGATGAATACATGCAATTTGAGTGAATGGTATAAACTACGCGAAAAAAAGAAGTATTCAATAGAATACTTCTTTTTTTCGCGTAGTGATACTTTGGTACGACCGCTTATCACCTGCAACAAATTCACCGTTGAAACTTGTATTTACTTTCACACTTTGATATTTATCAATAAGATCTTTCACGTGTGAACATTGTAACGGCCCTATCCTATAACCACTTCTTTCCCACACAACACCTTACACCTACAGCAACCCTGTTATCACCTCGTTCCCACACACATCAGCACCTCCTATTTCGCCACACAACATCCCTGGGCCACGGTCCCACGGTCCAGAACAATGCAACTCGACCATCCCCTCCACTTCACACTTCCTCCACTTCATTAGCGCTAGTCCTAATCCTTAGTTCATCTCCACCCGTTCAACCGTAAAGACCAATCAGTAAACGCTCAACTCTTACTCTCATTTCCGATTATCACTCATTTATTCATTCCGCATTCGACCATCACAACTGGCGTCAGAAGTGAGATCTGAACTCCGCAATCTACAAAACTAACAAAAGAAGTGAGAAAGAAACTTGTGTGAAAAAAAAAACAGTGTGGTGCAAGCGAGTGAGTAAGTGTGGTCCATCAACGCTGAAAGCCGAGAGGAAAAAAAAAAGAAGGGAAATTGTAGCAGGAAGGAAACGACAAAAAAAAAACAGCACAAAATGGGATTATTTACAATTATCTTGGCGCTTACGTAAGTACCACCCAAATTTTTCTTTAAAATTCGTGCATGGACTCTCTTCATACTCTGTATTGCGAGCGTGCGTCGGTTCTACGACCATATATATTCCTCACACACACACACAAACATACACCCATTCACGTTTCTATAACCATTGCTCCCTCAAGCAACTCTCATCGTTCCCTCTCACTCTCGCCCGCGCGACAAGAAACTGCGTCACTCGAATCACTAGCGGACACGCCGCTACAGCGCGCCTCAAAAATAATTTTCGTCAATGAGAACTGATTTCAACCGCTCTTCTCGAAAAATATCGAATCACAATTAGGCCAATACGACCACCTAGGCGCCGAATAGGACGCCATAACACCTCCAACACATTTTATCGACACGTACTGGCAGACCAAGACAGCGAAAGCGACGAGACAGAAATGGCAAACCCCGCACCCCAGAACCCCGCAACATATAACGACCTAACAAAAGTAATCCCACAATTCGGCGACGGAAATATAACAATTGAAAGTTTCATTAGCAGGTGTAAACACGTACAGCAAACCGCTCCGGACCCAAATCACCGATATTTAATAAACGCAATAATATTTAGATTAACCGGCAGAGCATACGACCTAACAGATGGGAAAACATACGATACATTAGACGCGCTTCTCGCAGATCTGAAAAGGGCATACAAAAAACCGCTAGAATTATCAGACTTAGGACTCGAACTAAAATCAACGTCACAAAAATTCAACGAATCAGTCCTCGATTACGGACTTCGAGTAAAAGTCTTGCAGAATCAAATCATTGAAAGACTATCAGAAGTATACTCAGCGGCAGACGACAGGGCGTACTTAGAAAAAAGAACGGCAGAAGAGAAAAAAGCTGTAATCCAAGCTTTCGTACGAGGCCTCTTAGATAGAATCGCGAATCTTCTACTTCACCGAAATCTAGAGACCCTAGACAACGCTATAGACGAAGCAACAAACATCGAACTGGAATTATAGAGGCGCGCAACGGTGAACCAAAGTCGATCACGTTTAACCGAACCCGGGGAAACGGTTACGGAAACAGCTAGAGTCCGATTCGCGGAAACAAATAGGGGTATAAATGAAAAATATTGCGAATTTCACCAACAGGGAGGCCACGAAACATCAGAATGCATAACGTTAGCGAAAATGAGAGAGAAATGGAGACAAACCCGCCAAGATCCAAGACAATTCGGAAACCCCAATAAGAATCAATTCGGTCAAGGAACACAAAATCATAACAATTACACCCCGCAAAATTACAACAATCACAATCCGCGAAATTATAACAATTATAACCCACGAAACCAATACACGCAATACCAATACAACAATCACCGTGACAACCAACACAGAAACTTCCAGAACGGATATAGAAATAACTCTCGCGACCGATATCGCAACTCCTACGGCCAATATCCCGATAATTCCCGTGACGATCCTCGCAATAACCCTCGCGACCAATATCGTCACAACTCTCGCGACCGATACCAAAACAACGCCCATGACCAATACCGAAATAATTCTCGCGATCGACACCGCGATAACTCTCGCGACCGCTATCGTACGAACTCACAGGATAGAAACGGTCACGCGAGCCGCCGAGACAACTCAGGCACAAGGTCGGAAAATCGCGACAACCTTAACGATCTCGCGCCAAAAAACGGGAGTGCAGCTCCGCGGAACAGCGCGACGCGGAGCCCCTCGAGAGAACGCGCATCAACGTCGACCCAGTAAAATCAAGTAACCCGGAAATTAGAAAAGCGACAATATGTCTAGGGCTCACCAAACGGCGAAAACCACCCACAGTCGCCATTAATTCAACCGATATAAACAAACAGAACTCCCGATTTCTAGTAGACACAGGTTCACAGATAAATTTGGTTAAAATATCCATCATACGGCATAAAAATAAAATCGACCCGCAGATAATTTACGAACTTTCAGGAATTACCGAAGGTATATTATACACAACCGGCAAATATACCATCCGAATCAAAAACATTAACGTCGAATTCCATGTCGTCGAGGACACTATCCCTATCCCATACGATGCAATTCTCGGAGACGCATTTTTTAAGGATACACCCGCCGATATATTATACACAAAATCCTGCATCACATTTCACGACTCCATAATACCATTCGAGACCCAGGAAGAAATTAACATCCCTGCCAGATCAAAAACCCTGATATCAATCCGAATAAAAGATACCGACTTATCCGAAGGGTTTATACCAAAAATCGAAACGAACGAAGGTCTGTTTCTCGGCAACGCTATCGTAACAAACCGTGGTGGAATAGCGTATATAGGGGCGATTAACACAACCAGCCATGACATCTCTTTCGCAATCCCAATTGTTGAACTGCAGCCGATTGAGCAAGTATCAAAAACACCTGTCGACATTGAAAGCGATTCTCGCGATACTCAGGACGAGCACCGCGCAGCAATTTGCTTAGCAGTTACAGACGGAAACAAGGAAAGGTCCGAAACGGTAAAGTCACTCTTGCACCTAGATCATCTAGATGACACAGAGAAAGACAGTGTATACCAGCTTGTTTCGGAACATCCTCGTCTGTTTAACCTGCCTAATGAACGACTTGGATACACGACTGTAGTAAAACACGAAATTAATACCACCGACGATAGACCCATTAACACCAAACAATATCGATTCCCCCAAGTACACAAATCCGAAATAAACGAACAAGTACAGGACCTATTGAAAAAAGACTTTATACAACCATCCCTGTCTCCATATAACTCTCCGGTTTGGATAGTCCCCAAAAAATCAGACGATTCAGGAAAAAAAAGGTGGCGGATGGTTATCGACTTTCGGAAACTCAACGGGAAAACCATCCCCGACGCATACCCGTTGCCAAACATCATAGATATTCTCGACCAATTGGGCAAATCGCGATACTTCTCGGTTTTTGATCTCGCATCCGGTTTCCACCAAATTGAGATGCACCCTCGAGACAAACCGAAAACAGCATTCTCCACACCGGGTGGACATTACGAATTCAATCGAATGCCATTCGGATTGCGGAACGCACCAGCTACATTTCAGAGAGCAATGGATTCGATACTATCCGGACTCCAGGGTGCAGATCTTTTCGTTTATGTGGATGATATTGTTATTTACGCAACCGATCTCGAACAACACGAGAAAAAATTTAGGCGACTCGCGAAACGACTGACTGACGCAGGTCTGACGCTGCAGACAAACAAATGTAAATTTCTCTGTAAAGAGGTAGCATATTTGGGTCACGTCATTAGCGAAAAAGGGGTACAACCAAAACCAGATTTAGTTGAGGCAATCAAAAATTTTCCAACCCCAACAGACAAAAAGACAATCATACAATTCCACGCGTTAGCTAATTATTACCGAAGGTTCATCCAAAATTTCGCAAAAATATCCACTCCTTTGACGAAACAATTAAAACAATCCGAAAAATTCAATTGGACAACCGAGTGCCAAGAAGCTTTTGAAACAATAAAAAACAAAATTATCAGCCAACCCATTTTACGATACCCAGATCACAACGAGCGATTTACATTGACAACCGATGCTTCTAACTATGCCATCGGCGCGGTTTTGAGCCAAAAACACGAAAATTTCGATCACCCAGTAGCATTTTATTCTCGAGCCCTCACAAACGCCGAAATTAAGTACGACACCACACATAGAGAACTGTTAGCAGTGGTAAAAGCGGTTGAACACTTTCGACATTATCTTTACGGAAAGCGTTTCACAGTAGTAACAGATCATCGAGCACTCGTATACCTCACAACCAAACCTAACCCACCACAACAATTACAACGCTGGCAAGCCCTATTAAGTGATTACGAATACGACATCCACCATAAACCTGGAAAACTCAACGTCGTCGCGGACGCCATGTCAAGGAATCCATCAAAGATCCTACCGATTCGATTACGGAGCGAATCATCGACCAACGAACATCACGACACGAAAAAGGCGAAAACCACACACCAGCCGGATACGCGCGGAAGATCAACGTCGGACGAACAATCAGGAAATCCATCACCTAGGAAAAAACGCGTCACAACACACAGCAACTCGGAATCATCAGGCACCGACACCGAAAACGAAGAATCAGACAGGAGACTACGGAGAACAACGAAGGAAAACACGCATAAAAAAGTAAATCCCTCTATTGACGATAACAACTGCGATACGGTAACGGAAGAGGAGGAACTCACGACAGACAAACGGAAAACGACTCGGCAACCAAACGAAAGTTCAACGATTGAAGGAATCACGAACCCGGCAGACTATGGAAAAAGAAAACGAATGGAAACAAACAATGAAGAAAACAAACTAAACAGATTAATCAACGAATACAACGCTAAACAGGAGCGAGCATCGAAAGCAAACGAAAATAAGCTAACAAAGCTAATCGACGAATATAATTTAAAACAAATGAAGCAGAATGCAAGCGAAGAAAATAAATTAACAAAACTAATCAACGAATATAATATGAGGGAACAAGGGAAACAAGAAAAATCAAATGAGCAAAGCAAAGAAAACGAACACACAATAAGTGATAAAGAAATTAACGACGGGAGAAGTAAGTCAAAGGCACACGGGTCGGCCAACAGACCGGATATGGGAGACAATACAGCCGAAGCATCGGAGATCAGGTCAACGTCCCAATTACATCCAACAGCGAACGAACAGGGTACCACAAAACATCCTGAAGTGGAACCGAACTTCCGCTCACCGGTGACGTCGGGCGACCAGGCGACCGAACCAAATTTCCGTTCGCCGCCACGACTCAACGAGGGTCGAACAACTCATGACTCGACTCGCGAGATATCGGAGGAATCGCGAGAGCAGTCAACAGGCCAGTATCAAACGAACAACGATACGCTGAAACCACCGATTCGCCCACCAGAATCGACTGAGGAAGACAGCACGTCATCAGCAAAAAAACGACGACCTGGCCGACCAAAATCGAGCAAAAATGACACGACAACGGACAAGCCCTCTCCAGCAGTAACGAACGATTACGCCAATCTCGCAGCCGAAATACACCAAAGCGAATCCGATGCAGACCCACCTTACGAGCCATCGCAGTACCACAGAAAACGCCCGGCATTACCAAAGGCAGCACCAAAAACAAGGCACATGACTCAAACTGAAGATGCCGAACGCCAATCGTCCACCGAAGACTCAGAAACATCAGACGAAAACAACGTAACAACCTCGGAATGGGAAGAACAATCCGAAGATCCGGAAACACCAACGACCGAGATAAACCAGAGACAAATGACATCGAACAGCAACGTCATAATAAGCCGGAAAAGTATTCTCACGCAGAAGGATAACATCGCTCATTTTCTCGCAGCGGATTGTATCACGAACACAACAATATCGCGAATCCTCGTAGAGAAAAACGTAATCAACCACGAAGACCTTTGCAAGGAGAAACCGAGAGCTGGACACATATTCATAACACGCCGCGGAACCAAACGCATCTTCACCATGATATGTAAAGGAAAATGCACAGATAACACCGACTGGCATATGGTCCAGAAATGCATCGAGACAGTCATCAAAATCTTGACAAGGGACAAACTCGAATCATGCACACTGGCCAAAGATCCTGAGATCATCGATCAATTTCTCTGGGACAACATCAAAACCTACATCCAGCAAATCACGGTTGAGCGAAAAATACGAATAACGTTGTGCGAAGGAATTATCACGGTACCGCCGAAACTACACCAACAGTCTATAATAAAGGAAGCACACGAATCAACAATCGGAGGACATGAAGGCATCTCGAAAACTCACAAACGCATAGGCGCTCAATACTATTGGAAAAACATGAAAGCAGACGTCACGGAATTCATCAAAACCTGCCAAAAATGCCAGAAGAACAAACTCGTTCGCGTAAAAAACAGAGCACCTATGATAATAACAGACACTCCAACCCAGCCTTTCGAGAAAATCGCAATAGATATCGTCGGACCTCTTCCAAAAACAAAGGACGGCCACGAATACATCCTCACGATCATCGATCTATTCAGCAGATTCAGCGTCATGGTTCCACTTAAACAAACGACAGCTCGCGATGTATCTAAAGCACTAGCAACAAGCTTTATAACAACATTCGGTGCACCTCGTGCGATACTTTCCGACCAGGGTACGAACTTCATGTCAGACCTATTCGCATCTTTCGCAGAACTGTTCAAAATCAAACAGTACCGAACGACAACTTACCACCCACAGTCCAACGGAGCGTTAGAGCGAAGCCATCACAGTCTCATCGAATACCTCAAATATTACATCGATATGGACAAAAACTGGCACGAACTAATCCCATTCGCGGCACTTTCTCACAACACGAGTGTCCACGAAAGCACAGGGTACACACCATACGAGTTAGTCTTCGGAAAACCAGCCTCACTACCATCCGAATGCCCACCTCCTGAAAAACTAGCGACATACGACGACGATCTGCTAACACTACACAGAAACTTAAAAGAAATCCGACAATTGACACGCGAGAAGCAGTTAGCGGCGAAGGAACGCACAAAACGATATTACGACAGGAAGACGAAAACACAAAATTTCAAAGTCGGACAACAAATATTCCTATTAAAGGAACCTCGAAAAGGGAAATTAGATCCCCATTACACCGGCCCATACACTATTGTGGAAATTCTCAACCGTAACAATATCAGGCTCCAAATCGACAACGACAAAACAAAGGTAGTACACGTAGACAAAATCAAAATGGCACATGTTGCAGATATCACACAGCCGCTATGAACAATGGCATTCTAGTGGAAAACTCACCATTCCCACGTAACCCCGTTTAAATTGTACGAACACATGCGTCCCAATGCATCAGACCCCGTCAGTTACACATTTCGCATTCATCAAACCGGCATAATCTTTCACAGCGATTGCCGAGAATTTCGAAAATCACTTTAGCTTACATAACTTAGTAAATTGCAAACCGATGAATTCTTTGTATATATGCAAACATATTAATCCAATACAACGAATAGTTAATGGAGCTGAATGCGAGATACAGATATTGATTAACCCACATTTTCAAAATCTCGAAACTTGCGACATCAATTTGAAAACAGTAAAACAAACCTATTGGGCGAGAATCTACGATCCCGAAAACCCTAAAAATCCTAAAAGTACCGATCCCACTCCTATGGAAACGACAATATAACGACACTACGCTCGACAATGCATTAGCGCAATTGTTGACATTACTGGACTCACAATCAGACAGGACACTACGAGGCATATAAGATACAGTAACACGAATAATAGACGACAAACTGACGAAACACGAGACAAAAAATATCAATAAGACAAACTCCGACGGAGTATGAATGCGGTATGAATGTAAATTAAAGACCTAGGTTAAACATTTACAAAACATTACAATTATTATACAAACATTATCAATTATATTATTCCTACGATTTTTACTAATTATCATATAACACTTTATTACATTATTATATTTCCCTATGACATTCATTTTTTTTTCTTTTCTCTTCTCTACACATTAAAATTATATCAATCACATCAAACAACATATCGATCAACCAGACACGCACAGCCACATCCAACCACATCACAATAACGTTCCACACCCCACTAACACGAAACTAATCAGAACTTAGACTGTTACAGAGAAACTTAAGGAACAATAATAAAGTAATGGAATAAAAAGGAACAACAATAACAAATAAAAGGAAAACAATGACAGACTGTAACAATTCCAAACTGGCGAACTCAACGACAAACAGGAAAAATGAGAAAGGAAAACAATAAGCAATAATCCAGACGACTCACAGACAATTCGGAACACGGAAAAACAAAACAAATGAGACAATCAACGCTTCACTTTCACTACTATCACAACCAAACCCATCACGATTAACAGACCTCATCCCACTAACACAATACGTAATCAATTACAGTTAGTTTCAGAATCATCAGCTGCTGAATTAAAACCAACGGAAACATCCAGACGACAAGACATCAACAAGTAGCATGGAGACACCAATAGGATAACATTTTCCAGCCCCAGCACCGTGACCGAATACATACACCAAGGTTCACACCTGAATCAACAGCAGGAAGAAGAACAAAGAAAATACACAAAAACAATTCAATAGATTATATCGAGTCATTTAAATAACTGAAATCAATGTAAAAATATTCGTATTATATAGAGTCAATACCAAAAATTTCTTGTTCAAAAAATTGTAAACGATGGAGACCATCGTCCTCAAAGAGGGGGAGTGTAACGGCCCTATCCTATAACCACTTCTTTCCCACACAACACCTTACACCTACAGCAACCCTGTTATCACCTCGTTCCCACACACATCAGCACCTCCTATTTCGCCACACAGCATCCCTGGGCCACGGTCCCACGGTCCAGAACAATGCAACTCGACCATCCCCTCCACTTCACACTTCCTCCACTTCATTAGCGCTAGTCCTAATCCTTAGTTCATCTCCACCCGTTCAACCGTAAAGACCAATCAATAAACGCTCAACTCTTACTCTCATTTCCGATTATCACTCATTTATTCATTCCGCATTCGACCATCACAACATACAAGAGCACTGGCATCTTCGAAAAATTGTCGCGGTTTAATATGCTTTTTATTGATGATACGGCCCGTCAATATACGACCCTCAAATGCCGTATCAATTTCACGCCACGAAAGTTCTCCACTAATTCCCGCACCAGAATGAATGAAATATCCTCGAGTGGGATTTTTCAAATTTTCAAGACGTGCTATTTGGGTGATGTGTGATTGTTGATGCCCAGTTGTTAATCGCGGTCGTTTAACTCGGCATTTATTTTCCAAAGCTTCGAGGAATGAACTGCACTCGCGTTTCTACAATAACTACTCTTCCATTGAACTCACTTGTGTAACTCGCTGACACAAATCTTGTTCTGCACGAAAATTAGCCATGTTTAACTCCGTATCGTAGAAACAAAATACTTTGAACGAAAAAAATAGCAACCCGCGATGTGAACTAGTCGACCGTCGAACTGAAAATGCTTCAATTTGTGTATAACGTGCACTCAACATTTTTTTCAAACTCATTTATTCAATATCCCCATTCGGTGAAATATTGAAAAATAAAGAATGCATCGAGTTTTCAAAGAGCATTGGAATTCATGCATTAACATCCTCCTCATTGTAAGAAAAAAAAATGTGTATCGCTCGAACACTATTCCAATAGTCCAGGAGCCACCGCCTGTTTTTTTCAGTGATTAATAACAGGCTAAATCTTCGTGCGTAGGTTCCATGCGACGAGACGCCCAAGTTTGTCCTCTGAAAATTCTCGATAGAGGAAGCTAATAAAGTGCGCAGCTGTTAAACATGTCGATTTGGTGGGTGTTGGAATTGTCTGATTAACAGTATATTTTTTATTGGAATGTTTCAATTAGTTTTTTATGAACTGGGAATAACAATTGTCCTACAAAATATATGGTTTGTTTGGGAGCGTCCTCCACTCCAAGTATGTCAAAATGACGAGGCCATAAAAATTATTAATAACAAGCTGATTTTTTGTATGCAGCTTTGTAAATATTATTATAATAGAATGACCATATAGTCCTACAAATTTAGTGGCACGATTTCTCAGTCCGACGCTTGGAAGTTGTCGGTTCTACGGTAACCCTTTTTTCATTAATAACAACCTAGTTTTAACTTTTTCCCATCGGGAATAAAGTGCAGAACACTATTTTACCACTGTCCTCCAGAAAAAGTGGTATGTATATGTATATTTAAGTATATTTCAAGCGGTCCTAGTAAGCATGTACCAATTTGTATACGGAAGTACTGTGTTCGAACCCTTGGGGGAGTAATTTTTTTTTTTATTATTGAGGAACTTAAATTGTTAACAATATTGGAACAATCAGTTTCCTTCGCGTATTGAATAAATTGAGAACCATAAATCATTAATTATTTGTTTGACAAGTGGAAAATATTGATGACTGGAACACATTCGAATTAGCTGAGTGGGGGCATTGAAGGGATTTTTCGGGGGGAACTGAGAAAGATCTGGAAGGAAGGCATGCCGGCCATGTGGCCTTGGGTTCCCATCCCAAACTAGTCGAGCACAAGCGTTCAAAGAGACAAGATAAAGCGTTGAAATAAGTGTCGTTTAAAAATTCCAGTGAGTTAAAATGGAGTGTTTTTTATGTACTCTTCTCCGTGGAAATCCCAAGTTTCGCGAGAAAAGAGAGGAAATAAAAAAATTTTCCAAAGACATTCTCCTCTCGTGTAAACAATTTTTAAAGGCGCGAAAACATCATGAGCACAAATACAACGATGTGGTACTGCCCGCCAGTTGGGATGACGAAATAATTGGATATCATTCCTCGTGCTACAAGGAATTCAGAGTCAAGGCTAAATATTTGAATTATGAAAGGTAAGACAATCAAATATTCATTGTATTATAGGGGGTATTTGGTCGAATTGATATAAAAAATCGCCTACAAATCTCGCTTCGTAGGTTCGGTAGAATAGAAATAAGAATAAGCATAGAGACGAGTCCACCCAGCTCCGAGCGTTTTTACCGAGACAGCTGCACACTATTCGTATATTCTATTGTCTGGGATTACACAGGTATGTTGGAGCAGCCGTTAACGTTCGAAATACCGTTTTACGCGGGAATTTGGGGTTTACAGTCGTGGTACATTTAAAAGCGAATCGCTCCTAGATATATAGATATATACAGATTTCCGTGTACAGATATTTGAAAACAAAACAAGCCTCAGCTGATCGGACTCGCACTTAGCAATCAATTATGAAAGCCATATTACTCAAGCCTAACGGCATTTTAAATGTAAACAGCTGTTCCAATACATCCAGAGAAAAATAAAATGACTTTTGGACTATATTTCCTTTTTCTTTCCAAACGTCCTGTATCGTCCTAATAAAAATAATCATGTATTCTTTTTGTGGCACGAAAACTGTACTACGAGCATTTAAAAAATATGTTAACAATGATTTTATACCGACCGGAAATAATATTGGATGAAAATCACGCGAAATCTTCGTCATATTTTCTACAACATTAACTGATGAATTTTAATATTGAATACATTTTAATTGTCAAGAGCGTGAGTGTAAAAACGGTCAAATGTTTACAGAAGATATTGAATACTTTGGATAATTGTACTTTTTTTCGTCTAATAGTCTTTCAAGTACAGAGTTTTTATAGAAAAATTAATTGCTGAAAGATTTCTCGAACGTTGCGGTTTTTCTCGACATACTACAAACATATTTAAAATAAATTCATTATTATGACGTTTGTATTGTAGTTGGAAAGACGAGTTCGGTCAGCTGAGACTTTTATTGTTTTGACACCGAATTCCCCGAGGTGTAACGGCATTTTAAATGTAAACACCTGCTCCAATATATCCAGAGAAAAATAAAACGACTTTTGGAGCGTTTTTCATTTTTCTTTCCAAACTTCCTGTATCGTCCTAATGAATATAATCATGTATTCTTTTTGTGGCACGAAAACTGTACTACGAGCATTTAAAAAATATGTTAACAATGATTTTATATCGACCGGAAATAATATTGGATAAAAATCACGCGAAATCTTCGTCATATTTTCTACAACATTAACTGATGAATTTTAATATTGAATACATTTTAATTGTCAAGAGCGTAAGTGTACAAACGGTCAAATGTTTACAGAAGATATTGTATACTTTGGATAATTGTACTTTTTTTCGTCTAATAGTCTTTCAAGTACAGAGTTTTTATGGAAAAATAAATTGCTGAAAGATTTCTCGAACGTTGCGGTTTTTCTCGACATACTACAAACATATTTAAAATAAATTCATTATTATGACGTTTGTATTGTAGTTGGAAAGACGAGTTCGATCAGCTGAGACTTGTATTGTTTTGACACCGAATTCCCCGAGGTGTAACGGCATTTTAAATGTAAACACCTGCTCCAATATATCCAGAGAAAAATAAAACGACTTTTGGAGTATTTTTCATTTTTCTTTCCAAACTTCCTGTATCGTCCTAATGAATATAATCATGTATTCTTTTTGTTGCAAGGAAACTGTACTACGAGCGTTTAAGAAATATGTTAACTATGATTTTATACCGACTGAAAATAATATTTGATAAAAATAATATAGTAAATTTCAATATTATTGTCACAAACGGAAATATTTTTATGTACAGCTCCGATTCAAGCAGCACATCACCAGCAACTAGATCTCCGGAAAAAATCGATCATTCGCTAACATCTTATACACACGTACTAATACATCCATTACCATCCACTTCTCGGTTAGTAATGTAATGTAAACAAAACTGTGGCAAAATCAAACGAATGATGACAAAATTTCTACGTAGAGACATGCATTTAAATTGCAGTGACGATACAAGTGCTGGGACTTCATCCATTGAGCCTCGGGATGATTCAACGCAAGAGTAAGCTAATAAAAAGTGGTCAATTATTTATTTGAAAGTACCTTACATTTTCTTGACGTAGGACAACAAAGTTATACGAAACAGAATTAGACTTTTTTCCAAATTTCCCCCTAGAATTTTGAAACGTTCTGAAGTAATTTATGAAGATTTTTCTAAAATTATACAACCTTATTTCATTATATCATTTACAGATTTATTGATGAAGATGTAATGGACAGTGCAAGTCTTGAAAGTCGTAATGTTGAAAAGTTGGCGAATGCATGCTTTTTTTGCAAAAAAATGACGATCAAACGCAAAGGACGACAAATATATTGTCGTACGATCAAGAATAAAAAAGCGTTCCTGGATAAAATTAAAACATATGCAACAGAACTGGGGGATCTGGATTTGTCATGCAGAATACAGGCAGAGTTACACTCTGACGATAGCATGATGTACTATCATAACAATTGCAGCCTCGATTATTTTGCTAAGTATCAAAATAAGGTACATCGCCCACCTAATACTGATTGGGCCTCAAAAAGAGATTGCCACAAAATTGCAAGGGAACGACTGATTGGCTACGTTGAACGGGAAATACTCGAAAACAAACGGGTTCTCTCAATGGCGCATTTGAACGACTGTTATGCAGAATTTTTAACCGAATTATATGAAACTGCAGATCTCGACGCAAGCACATTCAGCACGACTGCTCTTCAAGACTACATAGAAAAGCAACTGAAGAATAAAATTTCAGTGGTGAAGATCGCGAAAAAACTTTTTGTTATGTCCGTAGAAATTGATATTGAGACAGTAGAGGACGAGGAAATTGAGAATATATTATTCCAACAAGAAGCTCAAGATTTTGCTTTGAAGTATCGCAAAAATATTTTAAAAATAAATAAAAATGCTTTGCCCGATTTCATTGATAGCGAAGTATTGGACAGGGGAGAATGCGATATTCCAAAATGGCTACATATATTTTGGAGTACTGCTATTTGCCGGTGTTGAGAAAAAAATAAGCAATCGCGTTGAACGATTGTCTTCGTGCTACTCACAGGACTCCATTTACAGTATCACAAGGGGCAATATAAAACCGCGCAAACACATTGCATTGCGTATTGCGATGAAAAGTCTTACGGGAAGCAAAAAAGTCATCGATATTCTGAGCAGACAAGGTTACTGCATAAGTTACAGCAGCATTCTAGAATTGGAGACGTCTGCAGCATATTCTTTGACTTCCAATAATCTTTTATGCCCTTCCGGTATTCAACCAACTTCGCAAGAGTGATCGACAACAATCTAACGTGCTATCACGAAGAAGCTGACACAAAAATCGTTTTCCACATATGCCAGTTTACCAGGAA
Organism: Heteropelma amictum; assembly: GCA_959613375.1. Classification (NCBI taxonomy): domain Eukaryota; kingdom Metazoa; phylum Arthropoda; class Insecta; order Hymenoptera; family Ichneumonidae; genus Heteropelma; species Heteropelma amictum. The sequence goes on from OY390729.1 coordinate 2,195,381, forward strand.
TTATCGCGTACATGTACATTGTACAGATTCTGATATACCCGTGATAATGTTGGCAAATTTCAAATATTTAAAAGAAAAAATTGAAATAATAGTTGATCTGAGCACGGGAAAAAAAAATTATACCTGGACATCAATGCGATCTATGCCAAGCTCGGAGACCAATTATCGCGGTCACTTGCTATTTGCCATATTTTCACGGGGAACGACTACAACCCTGCGTTCTACCGGAAAGGAAAACAAAGACCTTTCGATATTCTCAAAAAAAATGCAAAATTTCAAGAGGCTTTTTTGCAACTGCATAGCGAGCGCGCTGAGCTAACAGAAGCGAGTGCGATATTCCGGGTTCTCGAAGAGTACGTGTGCCGATTGTATGCTTTGAAAACTAAAAACGATGTCAACCAAGGACGGTACGAGTTGTTTGAAAAAAATTGTAAATGTAACAACTCAGACGAGAAGATTGTAAAAAAAAAAGTCGTCGGATACGATCCCTCAGTTCTGCCACCAACCAAACAAGAGCTACTGCAGCAGATCAGACGAACAGCTTACATCTGCAGTATATGGTGTAATGCACACATGCGCAGCCCCTCCGAGAAAAATCCTTCAGATTACGGATGGGACTTGATTGATGGGAAGTACCACTATCGTTGGTTCGATGGCCCCCCCAGTCCATCTCTCGGAGAGGTGTATTCCAACGCTCAAGGTACTCCATTGGTTTTCATACGTATTGATTATTGTACTGCAATTTGTTAACTTTCCTGAATATTTTGTTACAGAATCTGATGACATGTCTTCTGGAGATTGCGACGAAGACGAAGATGATGTGGAAGATTCGGATGAGGCGTCGACATCGGAATCCGACGATGATTGAGTTTTAAAATAAACTTTTAATTATTCCTATAATTGTATTTTTTTCAATTATTATTGTTCCTTTCACTGTACGCCCCTCAAGCTTTTACATGCTCCCTTACTCTCTTCCTGAATTCCTCGGAGCTATCGCAGCTACAACTACGAACTAAAGTTATATATTTTTAATATTCTTGTAGGACTAGCGATACATACCCATTTTTTGGTAGGACATTGTTCGATTTAGGCAAAGAATGCACTAACTTATGATGTGTTCTTTTTGTCCTACGGTTATTAATGAAAAAAGGGTTACCGTAGAACCGACAACTTCCAAGCGTCGGACTGAGAAATCGTGCCACTAAATTTGTAGGACTATATGGTCATTCTATTATAATAATATTTACAAAGCTGCATACAAAAAATCAGCTTGTTATTAATAATTTTTATGGCCTCGTCATTTTGACATATTTGGAGTGGAGGACGCTCCCAAACAAACCATATATTTTGTAGGACAATTGTTATTCCCAGTTCATAAAAAACTAATTGAAACATCCCAATAAAAAATATACTGTTAATCAGACAATTCCAACACCCACCAAATCGACATGTTTAACAGCTGCGCACTTTATTAGCTTCCTCTATCGAGAATTTTCACAGGACAAACTTGGGCGTCTCGTCGCATGGAACCTACTCGCGAAGATTTAGCCTGTTATTAATCACTGAAAAAAACAGGCGGTGGCTCCTGGACTACAAGCATTGTCTTCTATTAATGCGAGCAATGTAAATTTGTGCGTCAGACTACTGAAAATACAAAACTAATAGAAAACCTTCTCTGAAAAACGAAATTCATATGGGAATATTGGAAACTTCTTAAGCATTATGATGGCAATGAATAGAATGACCAAACATTGCATGAGGAGCACCCTGAAAAAGAGAAAATAAGTACGGGTAAATGTAACCGGACACAACTCTCATCATAAAACTTTCTAAACAACTGCCTTCGAGGAAAAATGTTTTAACTTTATGGAGAAGCGAGAATATTATGCTCTTTGTCTCTACGGGGACACAAATGGACCCCATGGTGTCGTGGCGCCAGAGCGTTGTCCTCTCCGAAAAGAAGTCGGCCCAAATTTTTAATTATACGAACTTTTTGTTTCTGCGAGCTATGAGGGAGCCATTTACAAACTCATAAGCAAATTAACATTTGAGACATTTGCATCTAGGTCCAGTAACTATATGACTCCTTAACTAACTTTCCAATTGAGAACAAAACATTCCCTTCTTTCGCAAAGGGAAAAATTAAAAATGGGTGAACGGCGGAAAGTCAAAATCGCGAGAAGTTGGAAAAGATGGTGTTTAGTTACGAAATCGTCGTCGAACTGTGAGTACTCGCGTGTGAAAACCATGGCTGCACGATACAATGTCGCTGAACAAGAGGCGAAGGAGTTAGAACGGGATGCACCGATAATGATTGTAGACGAGGAGATGGATGAAAACTCGGATGAAAATGAGGCAATGGCACCTAATTCGGGACGTGAAAGTGACGATGAATCGCATTATCAGGAAGGTTTTGTGAGAAAAGTCCTGTTTCCGGAAATTATGCAGTACGACATAGACTCGAAAGCGTGTGCGATTGGTTTTTATTATGATGCGTGGAGAAAAACCCGCTATTGTAAGGAGTGTATTTTTGAGGTGCGGAATGATTATGACCACCTTATAGCATTTAGTAAACATGAGTCACGAAGACTTCCGGACATTAAGCAGCATCGGTGCTCTTCATGTAATGAGCCACTGAAGCTCATTTTCGACGACAAAATGTGCCCAGTGTGCATTCCATTAAAAAGGAAAAAACAAAAAAAACAGTTTAAAAAAGTGTGTGCATGTTTGTCCGTGTGTGTGTGTGTGTGTGTGTGTGTGTGAAAGAGAACGAGGATTTACACAGTCTCTTTAATTCAAAAAGTAAGAAATAAATTAAGAACATAGATGCATAACCATCGTTTTGAATGAATGTAAGAGAGAAAGTTCTGACTTTCATATACATTCTCGACATCTCATCTCATCTTTCTCTCTCTAACTCTCGCACCCTCTCACTCTAGCCATCGACTTGGAACCACACTTCATCTCTCTCTCTCCCACCTTAAAAATTAACAATTAATATGCAGGTACATGACAATAGCTCCGAATAAAAAGAAAGAGACAGAGAGACAATTCTGGTGTGTTGCTTAGACCCATTCTTGACATTGTCATTCCATCTCTCTTGCACCCTCTCTCACTCCAGCCATCTACCTAACACCTCGCTCAATCTCTCTCCAACCTTCGCCCTCTCTCTCACACGGGCCCCAGCACCCCCACTCCAACCTCTCAGCACCCCACTATTCCCCCCTTGCCGCTACCGCCGCCCGCGCGCGCTTCCCCGCGCCCCGCAGTCCCCCTCACCGTCAAGTGAGCCAGAACCCGCCTAGCTATAATACTGACGTGGGAGAGGGCGCAGAGGCGCTGATGAGGATCTGTGTCGCGCGAGAGAAGCGAGTCAAAAGGAATTTCGTCAAATTTTTTCGTCCGCATGGCCACGGTCTGTGTTCGTCCACAGGCAAGGTTCTTACAATATCACGAAAATTTGTCTGAGGAAAAAAAGTATTCGAGCGTTGATGGAGGTAAATATTTCGGCGAGTGTCGCGTGCGAGTGCGTGGTTCCGTGTCGCCTTCCCCTATTTACCATTTACGTGCCTTCATCATTTGCCTTTATGTGCCTTGCCTTGTACGCAGACATTGTGCATGCATACATCGGGGAGAGTCGTCGCCACGTCTTGCATAGCCCTGCGTGGGTTTTGGGCGAAATTTCGTTTGCCTCGAGGTTATCGCGATAACCCCACCACCGCATTCTTGATATTGTGGTCTGTAAAGTAACGGCGCCCCTATTGTGGAATACGGGTATTCCGGGACGATGTGGAGTTAATATGGGGGGCCCACCACTCTTGCCGAGGTCGCTCCTCGGAGAGTGCGGGAGGCCTCCACCCATTGTTTGGAATTACTGGCAGTATCCTCCGGGAAAAAGGTAACGGGACGGCATTATCGTGAGGCGCGAGTATCGCGAAAAATCTAAAGGTCCACGGGAGCGATCGTCCCGCTATTGGACGGTGCCCGTGGGCACGCATTCCACCAAAAATGGCGCGGGCATGGCTGGAACGCCATGCACTGCTGGCCGGACAAGTGGTGGGGCGCGCCGGGGTCCGCATGCTTGCCGCCAGGAAGCCGAACAGTAGTCATTGTTTCGACGCAGCCAATTGTCCATGGGGTAATAGTCCAGTCATTTGATAGTTTTATTTGGGAAATTTTCCGGGAGTTTTGAAAATTGGTATTCTGATAGATTTTGACGTGCTCTTTTCGAATTTTCATTTTGCCACCTCGTATCTTTGCCGCTCGCGCCGCCATATTGGAAAAATGGCGCCCAAAAACAGTTTTTTGACGATATCTCCTTTCCTACTCATTTTACGATGAAAATAGTCATGTGATAAATTAAACTAGAGAAAATTTCCTATAATTCATTTAGTAATCTTTTTTATGGTAAAATTGATAGTTTCAGCGTACTAGCGCCGCAAAGTCTACTCCAACACGAGTATTAGCGAAAAAACTTATTTCCACACCACCATGAGGTAGAGTAAGTGGCGCGTTTTTTGTTTGTGGTATTCCAGTAGACCTAATCCACATGTATTACACTAATGATGATATTTAGTACATTCTCCTTCGCTTCATCATCCCTGATGGACCAGGTTTTGCGAGTTCATCGTCTTTAGAACCGAGCCAAACGCCACAGACAGAAATTTCTTCCACGTTATCTGTGAGAGGGTCATCAGCTTCCATGTAATCAACTTCTTAAGGCGTCTTCTCACTTTGGAAATTTAAAAAAATCGATTTTTTTTTTTTTCAATTTTGAAAGTACATATCTTCAAAAATGTCATCTCGAAATTTCATAAAGATCGGACGAGTCTAACTACATTTTTTGGCGACCGTTAGGTGACTACCTGAGAGTACCCGGCGATCCCTTTCACGCCGCTCGGACGGTCCCTGTATATCTGACTCTATACAATTGAATAGCCGTGTTCTTTTGTTAATGTAGTACCCCTTGCTTAGGTATATTCTGTTTTCGGGTCTATACTCATGTAATAAGACCTTAACACGTGCATTTTTCAAAAGAAAATCACTCGGCAACGATGCTAAACTGTTATTTCATCAGTCTAATTTGAAACTTCGTAACGGCAACATCTCTGCGCTCAGGATTGTTATAATGGATAAAAAGACTTCGCAACAAAGTGCCACGTGGCGACGTCCAAGTTCGAAATCTAAAAAAAGAAAATTTCGTGGAGTGCTTCCACACCAGTCTGAAGCAGATACGAGTCATGCTAGTGCGAGTGCAGCAAAATTAAAAAAAGTATTGTTCAGACTCATGGTGCAAGTACAAGAAAGCAGTGAAAAACAATCAGATAGAAACTTTTAAACATCCTCCTGCTCTAGCTGATGATGTTCAAGAGGTTTTGAAACCGATCTATGAAGAACTGACGAAGGACGAGTTACTGGAACGATGCCTCGGAGGAAATACCCAAAATAACAACGAGTGTTTCAACAGCTGTGTCTGGGCAATGGCGCCGAAACACGTTTTTACGGGAAGAAAAACCGTGGAAATTGCTTGCCAAACAGCGGCATGCATTTATAACGAAGGGCTACAACCTGTTTTAAAAATTTTGGAGGTGATGGGTGTCAAACTAGGCCCTATCGCCGTTCAATACGCCGAGAAACGCGACAGTGATCGCGTACGCGTAGGGAACCGCCGCAGCTCTAACGCTTCAAAAGAGACTAGGTCGAGACGAAGGGAAGCTATTTTGGACGAACACACCTTCTACGAAGAATCGGAAGGTCCATTGTATGGAGCAGGCATCGCTGATTAACCCGAGGTAAGGTTTTTTCATGATTTTTCTGCAACCAAAACTTTAAACGCAGTTATCTCAAAACAAGGTTTTTCGGTGCTTTGTTGATGAAATTTCGGAAACTATCCGGCCGATTGTCATGAAATTTGAATGACATATGCTTCATAGTTATGGCTATAGCGCATATCATCAGATTTTTGAAATTTTGATTTTAAGAATTTTTTTTTTACAAAAAACTGCAAAAAAATCGTGGTTTTTTTTTACTTTTTCGAAAAACGTGCGCCATTTTGTTATTTTCGCGAATATCAAAAATCTGATGATATGCGCTGTAGCCACTGACATACTGAATCTAAAACAGTTTTATTTTTTTGTTTCAGACGACCCGTCTCGGAGATACCATCAACAAGCCACGACCATAACATTTTTACACGGGTTTTTCGATGCTACTGATGTATTATAATAATTGTTTAAAAAAATAAAAAAAAAATTTTTTCATGTACTTGAAAGATGTGTTTATTACATAGGATCCGTTTTATCCCATAATTTTAAGCAAAAATCCTCGAAAAAAAATCGCAAAAACAGCCTATTTTTGAGGCGCTTAAAGTGAGAAGATGCCTTAATCGATTTCGTCATAGGTTCGCTCGAGAACAGTCTCCGTTTCTTCCTCTTCATCGCTGTCTTGTAGTGAAACTTGCAAATTCTCACATGTACCATTGCAATTCGTGCAAATAACGGAGCACTTTAATCCAGCCTTCCTGCATCCGCAGGCTCCTCGACATCCCTTTTTGCATTTGCAAGAAATAAGTTTTAACAAGGTTTCTGGAGCTGGCGGCTCGAGTGTGGTGACAGGAATTAGCCCATTTTTTGTTTTTTCCATCCCCATCGCTCTGCATTTTGATCAAATCCATACCACTGCTGCACCTGGTGATAGGTTCGGAACGAATGTTGTCGTGCTGCTGCTTCTGTCGGTGGCAGCGATGCAATATTAAATTTATTTTCATATGCTGATTTTGTGAAGCATCTGTATCTATAGTTGTTTAACGACATACTTTTCGACCCACTGTGACCGTACAATGCAAGAAGGAAGCGTTCTCCAGCTTCAGCAATGATCTCTGAGTCGGCATTTTGGTTTCTAAATATCTGGACAAGCTCGTTTAAATCTCGGTTTTTTCGGAATACATTTATACATTTTATTTTTCCTTGATTGAAGAGTGTGGATGTTGTATCACAGCCACACATTCTGAAAGGCGGGGTGTGTGACGGTCCAGCATTACTAACGTAGACGAACCGAGTGGAAAGAAGCATAGGTGGCCGTAGCGCAGTGGTTAGCGCTCATCGCTCTCATCGCGAGGACCCGGGTTCGAGACCATCCAGTGGCTCACCATTCTTTTCACTCATCGTCCCTGGACCGTCCGCACCACTGCAAGACCGTTCGCGTCATCACACAGTCTAATGTATATAATGGCGACACTCGCTCGCTGAAACTATCAATTTTACAAAAAAAAGGTCACCACATAAAGTATGGGAAATTTTCTTTAGTTTAATTTATTGTGTCCCGGGATTTCGTGATAAAGGATTTATCAAGAAAAATGGATCAAGGTTCTGGGATTTTACCAAACGAGTGAAACTCCAACTCAATCTTTACCAAAAATAACTTAGATTTATTCGACTAGGTTGGTCTAAAATGGTTAATACAAGTTGGTTTCGCCTTAGGACCAAACTCGTCGACGCCTAAACCCGGACTGCCTGATCCCCGATGGATCTTTTGGCTGCTCCGGTGAATAATTTGCGTCGGCTTTTGCAATATTGGGTAATGCAATCACGCTGACAGTGTAATTGCCCAATATTGCCTACTTTATTTTTGCAATTCGTATTAGCCTTTTGCAATATTGAACAATGCAATGTAATTGCTCAATATTGCCTACTTATTTTGGCTACCTAAGACAGTTGAACGGCCTCTGCAGTTGAACGGCCTTAATAGTTTATTAACTCTTGTGTGATGGAAGATTCCAGCACACAACAAATTTAGCATATAACTATTTTCATCGTAAAATGAGTAGAAAAGGAGATATCGTCAAAAAACTGTTTTGGGCGCCATTTTTCCAATATGGCGGCGCGAGCGGCAAAGATACGAGGTGGCAAAGTGAAAATTCGAAAAGAGCACGTCGAAGTCTATAAAAATACTAATTTTCGAAACTCCCGGAAAACTTTCCAGGTAACCCACTTTTTGAGCACCAAATGACTGGACTATAAGTCTTACTCTTCGTTTGCAACGGCGCAAAAGGATTGTGGACGAGGTACGAAGGGCTTTCGTGTTACTTATAACTGATCGGGGACCGGGTTATTTTGTTGCATCACGGGATGGATCAGGTTTTGTTTATAAACGGCCCCGATCAGTAATAAAACATCGAGCTGAAGCCTCGTGTCTCGTCTCCATCCTTTTGCCTATAAAGATCTGCCTACAGGAAAAATTCAACTGCCTTCTCGTGTACACAAGAATTGTAAAATGATGTTCCGAATTACGGTACCATGGTAAAGTGTGAGAAACATTATTTCACGCGTAAGGTAATTTTTATATTCGGTATCATATGTTACGTTAAAAATGTTGGTCTATTGCAAAGGCCTCGTTTTCGCTACTATCGCGCTCAGGGTCACACTCACTCGTGTGTTGTTATATAACTGTCTCTCTCTCGCGTGTTTACGCTACGTACCGGCTCGGCCCGTGGCTGCGAGCCCCATCATCTACACTAGGCAAAAAATTAAAGGATGTAAAAAAGAACCGAAATTTTTCAGCAACTTTGAAGAATCCGTATCTCAGCGAAAAATGATTGTAGAGAGCTGCGTAAAAAGCAAACTAAAGCTTACAGTTTCAAGTTTTTAGATCTTAAGTTGAAATATTTTTATCGTTCACAATTTTCAAATAACCACAAGAAAACTAACAGACAAAAAACTTTTCAAATTTTTGCTTTTCTTTCGAAAGGTCTACGGACTTCAATAATTTTTTTGTGATTATACTTGATACTCTTCAAGCATTGTTCCTCCTCTTCAAATGGAGTTTTTGTTGAACTTTTTACGCTGATTTTTCGCCGAGTTATCCTTGTTCAAAACAAAAATCGCACTTTTGACTTCAATGATTGATTTCTCGAGAACCGATGTTTGTACAGAAAATTTATGATGGGTTTCGAAAACTTCAAAATAATGGACAGACTAAGGATATTTTCGGTTTTTTTCTAACCTCAAGACATGCGTAAAAAATGCTCAACATTTGAAATCGCCCCGATTTTTTTTTCATTACGTTTTTCGTCCGGGAAGCCATTGCAAAAATCACTGCGACAAAGAAAATTGCAGGCAAAATTTCACTAAGTACAACTTGCTTTGGGAGCTGCTTAACAGGTATTCCAAATTACATCTATTTAAAAACGATATTCCTTCGTATTTTTTCAACTATGTTATGGGAGTAAACATGTAATCAATAAATGAACTTTCAGATGTACTGACGAAATTCCACACACTTCCAGACGGGACGCTTGTAAACGAAAACTTCGTTTATAAAAACGCTGGCTTCGCTATCGCCAATTCCAAATATTGGAACGGACGAAAAGCAAGGAAAGATGATTAATCAGAAAATTTTTATAAATTCCGTAAAAAATGTTTGATCTCATCGAGTTCTTATCATATATATAATTTCATTTTCTGTCGAACATTAGTATGTTCTTAATGAATGATTAGTGTGTATCTACGTAATAATTATTTTCTCCATACATATCTGGTTTTGCTTTTAATATCCTACGCATGTTCACCTGCAAATCCTTTTAATAATCATAGGCGATTCCATTAGGAACCAATATGGATTCCCTAATGAATCCGGTTTGGTACCCTTATTGGAATCCAAAGTGCCGATGTTACATAGCACGCTCAGAATCCCATTGAGACACCCAGTTATATTACAAGCAGGCAGTTAGGAATCCCAATTGGAATTTTCATGGATCACAACCGAAATTTCTGCACGGGGTTGTGCGAAGAAATGATCACGGTACCGCCGAAGTTACATGGACAATCCATCATAAAAGACGCACACGAGTCAATAATCGGAGGACAAAAACGTATCTTAAAAACTCACAAACGGATATGACACTAAAAGACGCTCGACACTACTAAAAAACGATGATAGCAGACGTTGCCGAATTCATTAAAACCTGCCAAAAATGCCAAAGGAACAAACTCCTTCGCGTAAAAAGCAGAGAACCTATGGATAATAACAGACATTCCAAACCAACCTTTCGAGAAAATTGCAATAGCCATCGTCGGACCTCCCCCCAAAACAAGAGATGTCCACGAATATTTTCTAACGATCATCGATTTGTTCAGTAGATTCAGCGCCCTGAACCAAATGAGAGCTCGCGACATTTCCAAGGCAACGAACTTCATAACGATGTTCTGTGCGCCCCGAGCGATACTCTCTGATAAAGATGCGAATTTCATGTCAGACTTGTTCGAATCCTTTGCGAAATTATTCGAAATCAAACGGAACCACAGCCTATCATCCACAATCCAAAGGAGCACTAAAGCGCAGTCATCACAGTCTAACGGAGTACCTTGAATCAGTGAAGCCAGATCGCGTGTAGAACTTACCCTCTCTCAAGTCCCCTACGCGCCCATTAGACAATCAGAGAAGCGCGTGTCCGTGAGCAAGCGACGCTCGGACGCCGTCGGAAACTTCGACCGCGGCTTCGACTAGAGGACTAGAGAGAGGGTAACCTCTACACGCGATCTGGCTGCTGGCTTCTGGCTGCACGGCTCGCGCGTGACGTCACCCGACGGCCCGCGCGAGTTCTTCTAATAAATTGCTCCCGCTTCACTCACACCCGTCCTAATGCCAAATGCATTATAATCCCTATAAATAAGCGGAAATATATTTATATTACTAATATTATATTAATTCTCATACTCTTATCGAGGGATAAAGCAACAAAAGAGCAAACGAATACAAGCCAATCATCTATCCGGCCGCGAATAACAAGTACGAGAATGTGCACCTATTCCTCAAGTGATTAGATGGTCCAGTCGGTAGCGTGCCTGACTACGGTCCGAAGGGGCGCGGGATCGATCCCCGCTCTAAGTACTTTTTTTTATTTTTTATTTTTTTGGCGAATTGTTCATTCGTGACACACGCTCATTGAAAGAACAACAATTTTGTAATCGTATGATAATACATCTAAAATTTAGATGTATTATTATATTATACTTCGCTTACCATTGATACGATAATAATACATCTAAAGTTTAGATGTATTATTATATTATACTTCGCTTACCATTGATACGATAATAATACATCTAAAGTTTAGATGTATTATTATATTATACTTCATCATATTTCCATACTTTCTCTATTTATACAAACTTTTATCAAGCAATAAAACATTATCCCCGAAAACAAGTCATCATCATCCATCCGGCCGCGAATTACAAGTACCAGAAGATGCACTGACTCTACAAGCAATGGGATGGTCCCGTGGTAGCGCGTCGGACTCCGGACCACAAGGGCGTAGGATCGAGTCCCACGCTCAATATTTTTTTTTTTTTTTTTTTTATGGGGCGAGTTGTTCATTTGTAAAACACGCTAAAATAAATTGCAAAATAATATATATATCACATTCGTCAAGTGGCGAAGTAGACAAAACACCGAAAAATCAAAGCGTCAGTGCTGAATGTCGAAGTATTTTAACCTTTTCCGATGTCAAAGTTTTAACGCTTGAAGAATTGTTTTGTTGTTGTTTTTTTTTACTTACATGATTACATTCGGTGGTTTCGTACAAAAAGAAGTGAATTCCACATTTAAAACTTTAAAAAGTAAAAAATGTACACCAAGTAATAAAAATAGAAGTTTTCATCGAAAAGTATTTTTTTCAAATGGTGTGAAACAAAACAACAACAAAACAATTCTCCAAGCGTTAAAACTTTGACATCGGAAAAGGTTAAAATACTTCGACATTCAGCACTGACACTTTGATTTTTCGGTGTTTTGCCTACTTCGCCACTTGACGAATGTGATATATATATTATTTTGCAATTTATTTTAGCGTGTTTTACGAATGAACAACTCGCCCCATAAAAAAAAAAAAAAAAAATATTGAGCGTGGGACTCGATCCTACGCCCTTGTGGTCCGGAGTCCGACGCGCTACCACGGGACCATCCCATTGCTTGTAGAGTCAGTGCATCTTCTGGTACTTGTGATTCGCGGCCGGATGGATGATGATGACTTGTTTTCGGGGATAATGTTTTATTGCTTGATAAAAGTTTGTATAAATAGAGAAAGTATGGAAATATGATGAAGTATAATAAATACATCTAAACTTTAGATGTATTATTATCGTATCAATGGTAAGCGAAGTATAATATAATAATACATCTAAATTTTAGATGTATTATCATACGATTACAAAATTGTTGTTCTTTCAATGAGCGTGTGTCACGAATGAACAATTCGCCAAAAAAATAAAAAATAAAAAACAGTACTTAGAGCGGGGATCGATCCCGCGCCCCTTCGGACCGTAGTCAGGCACGCTACCGACTGGACCATCTAATCACTTGAGGAATAGGTGCACATTCTCGTACTTGTTATTCGCGGCCGGATAGATAATTGGCTTGTATTCGTTTGCTCTTTTGTTGCTTTATCCCTCGATAAAAGTATCAGAATTAATATAATATTAGTAATATAAATATATTTCCGCTTATTTATAGGGATTATAATGCATTTGGCATTAGGACGGGTGTGAGTGAAGCGGGAGCAATTTATTAGAAGAACTCGCGCGGGCCGTCGGGTGACGTCACGCGCGAGCCGTGCAGCCAGAAGCCAGCAGCCAGATCGCGTGTAGAGGCTACCCTCTCTCTAGTCCTCTTACGCGCCACATGAACGTGCTCAGCGTCCCCATGTATGAGTGTAGCTGCCGAAGCCGCGGTCGAAGTTTCTCGACCGCGCTCGGCTCTTTCCGACGGCGTCCGAGCGTCGCTTGCTCACGGACACGCGCTTCTCTGATTGTGTGATGGGCGCGTAGGGGACTAGAGAGAGGGTAAGTTCTACACGCGATCTGGCTTCACTGTCTTGAACACTTCGGGTGGAGTGGGCGTGGTTGGGCGGCGGGAGGGGGAGGGGGCGTTCCGTCGAACGTTGTGAATAGCCTGTCCCATAATGGTCAACCGACCTTTGAGGGGTGGGTAGATGGGGTGATTCTGGACCGAAAAGTCCTCTTCCATTTCTCCTCCGACGCCCCCCTGATTAGATATTAATTAATTAAGTTCAGCCAATAGGACGCGTCGAATAAGCAGGCTACCCGGCGAGTAGTGGTGTGAAAGAGGTCGATAGTGTGCGTTCGTTGGTGTGAGAAAGTGTGGAACATCGAATGTTCCCGAAAACATGAATAGAGCGAGGTAGTGTTAGTGAGGGCGCAACAATGTAAGAAGGAACGATAAAAGCTGATTGCGTTAGCAATCAGTTTTCGAATTAATTGTTAAAGGCAATAAAAAAAAAATGTCGATGATTTCGAATTGCGACTGGACGAAAATACAATTTTTGATTAATTATTTGCCATGACGATTTACGGAGCTTCTAAAATCATTTATTGCTGTTTTAAAAAAAAACATTTTTAGTAATAATCTTTAGTGCAATTTAGAGAAAATTGTTGATTCTTCAATTTGTATAAAAATCAAATGCTATTTCGTATTGAATATTTGCGCAATAGAATGAAATTGAACTTTTCGAAATGTTCATTGCAGTTAGAACAAAAATATTGCGATTACATTCAATTAAAAAATCAATATTTCAAATCATTTAGATTTTAAGAAAAAAAGCATTATTAACACTTGTTTAATAACAGTGGCATGAAGTTGAATAAAAAGTTGATGATGACTCTGGCATCGCGCGAGTTCATCGTGTTGCATGCGGACACTACTCGGATAGGCGACCGCTCGATTCCAGGGGGGGGGGGGATAAATGAAAAAAGTAAATATTTCAAATCGTTTATATTTATTTATGGAAAAAACACTATTTGCACTGTTTAATAACAGTGGCATAAAGTTAAAAAAAACGTTGATGGTGACTCGAGCGTCGCGCGAGCTCATCGTATTGCATGCGGACACTAAACCGATGGGTAACCGCTCGAAAATTAAAAAAAAAATGGTAAATTTAAAAATACAATTCTTCACGTTGTTCACGTGAAGTTATTGAAAAGAGCACTGATAAGTACTCTTTAAATTACAGTTATATGCTGTAAAACAACAAAAAAATAAAAAAGTTATTAGGTCTCGATCGCCCAGGTGACAACTTGAGACGCTACCAATTCGACTAATGCCGGGTTGTAATCTCAACTCTAAACAAATATTAATTGTAATAATACAAAATAAAATTCGTTCGACGCAATTTTTGTGCAATTGCATTCAAATAATATATGAAAATGTTTACTGTACTTTCTGAAAATCGCAATTTTCTTATTTTATTTTTTTCATAGCATATAACTGTCATTTAAACAGTACTTATCAGTACTTTTTTCAATAACTTCTCGTAAACAACATGAAGAATTGTATTTTTTAATTCATAATTTTTTTCAAATTTTCGAGCGGTCATCCATCAGAATAGTGTCTGCATGCAACACGATAAACTCACGCGATACCAGAGTCATTATCAACTTTTTTTAATACCTTAATGCCATTGTTATTAAACAGTGAAAATAATGCATTTTTTCTTAAAATAATATAAACGATTTAAAATATTGACTTTCTTTGTTAACCTCCCCCCCCCCCCTGGAATCGAGCGGTCACCCATCCGAGTAGTGTCCGCATGCAATACTCGCGCGACGCTCGAATCATCAACTTTTTTTTTAACTTCATTCCGCTGTTATTAAACAGTGTTAATAATGCTTTTTTTCTTAAAATCTAAACGATTTGAAATATTGAACTTTTTTATTGAATGAAATCGCATGTGACGTCGGTCTGACGAGTTCACAATGAAATGTGACGTCAAGACGCACTTAAGGTTAAGAAACCTTGAAAAAATGGTCATTCCCTTTTTGCCCTAGCCTCTCGGCCAATAGACTGGATGGGAGTCTTTAATTGAGGAGTGCAAATAAATGTGGAAACGTCGTGTTGGATTTTATCTGACTCAAAGAGTCTGTATTTTAGAAAACAAATTAAAGATATACAAATAAAACAAATAATGGACTTACAGGTTGATAACGATGAAGACGGCAGAACGAAATCGGTCAGTCGAAAGGGTGTAAATCTTCGTTGACCTCACAGTTCCTCGAAATAACTTCAATAATTCTTAATTCTTCTTTGACTTAATACTTTTCAGTTTCAACTTTAAACTTTGAATACTTCCTCTATTAATTTCAATTTTCTATTACTTTAATCTTTTCTTATTTCTTTGAATTTATTTATTTTCAGTCTCTTCTTTATTATTTGGACTCGGTACTTTTCTTTTGACTCTGATTCTCCTGCACTGTGACTTCTCTTACTCTGCTTGATTTTCCTTCTGCGCGTCTTTTTATCATTTCGGTTTATAGGCGTTCCGAAATTTTAAGTCGTAGAAAGGTTTAACCAATGATGGTCCATTTTCATCTTGATTTTCCCTTTTCTTAAACTAAAGGGCCTAATGCTTCGGGAGCGCACACTCCCCTCCACATAGGTTATCCTATCTTTGTCGCGTAGGTGGGTTTCGCCCCTCCCTGACGGACAAAGATGTTGCTTTGGGAAGGCCCATCTTCCCTCCACAACTTACGTCTTATACGTATTATCGAATACAATATTTTATTTATAATGTTATTCAATGTTTGTTAAATCGCATATTGTTATTTTAAACATACTAGCATTTTCTTTGCAATTTACTTCATATGTCTCTTAATGACAAACTTATTCAATAGCGTTACATATCTTTTCTTTTCGTGTCGTCCGTTTCAATTGTTATAATTATTCCAAATGAATTATCTATTATTTTCATTGTTATTTTGTTTCCTCATTATTATTTATCAATTATTAATTTATTTACTTTAACATTGAGATTTCATTTGTCTGTTTAAAATGTTTTACTGTTAAAAGAAAAATATTTCAATGTTGAGAGTATTTGAAAAGTGCTACGTTTGTTTGAAGAGCAGCTGCATAAAGTTTTATGATCGTGGAAATATTTAAGATTTTGTTTTTCTTGGAATTTTGGTACTTAAAAATATTCATGTTCTCTATCTACTTATGGCGTCTACTAGTCGCGAGATAAGCGGTTCTCGAAAGGTTGCGGCATCTCGTATCACTCCCTTTCGTGGGAATGCATTTTCTAGTCCCCATGCGTTTCCCCTTTCGGTCCGTTGGTATTTTTTTGAACACGTGTGTTTATTTTTAAGACTCGTGGGAAGTTATATATAGAAAATGTTTATTAGAGTCTAGATGCTCTGTGTGCTCTTGTAACGTTATCTAAAGAATTTCTCGAAGAGAGAAAAAAAAAGAACTACGGAGTTTCGACGGACGTCACACGCAATATTTTTGTTCTAATTGCAATGAGCAATTCGAAAAGTTCAATTTCATTGTATTGCGAAAATATCCAATCGGAAATAGCATTTGATTTTCATACAAATTGAAGAATGAAAATTTTTCTCTAAATTGCAATGAAGATTTTTTCCCAAAATGTTTTTTTCAAAAACAGCGATAAATGATTTTAGAAGCTTCGTAAATCGCAATTGCAAAAAATTAATCGAAAATTGTATCTTCGTCCAGTCGCAATTCAAAATCATCGACTTTTTTTTTATTGAATTTAACGATTAATTCGAAAACTGATTGCAAACGCAATTTTTATCGTTCCTCCTTACGTTGTGTGCCCTCACCAACACTACCTCGCTCTATTCATGTTTTCGCAAACGTTCGACGTTCCACACTCTCTCACACCAACGCACGCACACTATCGACCTCCTTCGCGCTCCACGCACGCTCCCAAGCTGCTACGCTTGCACGCACACCACTACTCGCCGTGTAGTCCGCTTATTCGACGCGTGCTATTGGCTGAACTTAATTAATTAATATCTAATCAGGGGGGCGTCAGAGGAAAAAATGGAAGAGCACTTCTCGGTCCAAAATCACCCCATCTACCCACCCTTCAGAGGTCGGTTGACCATTATGGGACAGGCTGTATACAGGGTGACATGTTAAGGGTGACCACCCCTTTTTATTTCGCCCCCCATAAAGATAATCAGACGGGTCGAGGGTGATTTTTGAAGGAAATTTTCTGAACTTTTCGATGAAAAATACGGCGTTCATCGGAAAATGATAGGTTTTGCAGCACAAAAGTGGCCACTACGAAAATAATGAGAAAACATATTTTTTTCCTATAGAAATAAAGTAGACTATTCCGGATACGGGACACACGCGAACAGTTTTTTTGAGCATCGCATCATTAAGAAAAGTTATGTCAAAATTGCGTGTTATAATACCAATTCAATCTTATCTGAACGAAACGATGGAATCGAATGAACAGGGCTGTAGTGTTTTGTCTCACAGTCGGTCTGTCTTTTGCGCTTAAGTTCACTCCCCCAATGTTAATTTTGTATCTGTCAGTGTGCAATGCCAAAAAAGTTATTCAAGAAATGTCAGGTTATTGAAAAATATGTCGTCAACAAGCAGACGATGCAGCAAATCACTCTCGTACCATTGGTTCAATTCCGTTGTTTCGTTCAGTCAAATTCAAATTTATTCGATAACACGCAGTTTTTATGTAACTTTTCTCAATGATGCTATATTCAAAAAAAAATTTTCGCGTGTGTCCCATATTCGGAGGAAAGTCTACTTTATTCCTATAAGAAAAAAATGTGTTTTTTCATTAGGTTCGTAGTGGCCATTTTTGTGCAGCCAGACCTATCATTTTCCGATGAACGTCGTATGTTCTATTAGAAAGTTCAGAAAATTTTCTTTAAAAATCACCTGCGACCTATCCGATAATCTTTACGGGGGGGTGACATAAAAGGGGGTGGCCACCCTTAACATGCCACCCTGTATATATCAAGCATTGATTTATTATAAACTTTTTTTTCGTTATTGAGACTCAAAATGCCTCGAAAGCAGTGCGTGTTTCGATGGTGCCATGGAGCATGTTGCCGTGCAAAGTTTTATAACAAAGCGATATGCTAGACAAATAAAATACATTTTAGAGAATCGGCAACCGCGGGTAATGGGTACTATTTAATACTCGAAGTGTTTATACCCGGCGACAAGTGTGACATTCTCTTTATTCGACGGGACACAAGTTGCGTTTCATGAAGGCAGAGAGAGAGACAGAAACAAAAGCCGTTTTCGGCAAGAAGCAAAGTTTTTTCGACATATAAGTTCGCTAAGACATGTAGGAATAGAATATTCAGGTCCAATCATATTTCTCAATGAAAGACCAAACCATCAAGCGCGAGTGAGACAAACAATGGGAGCGCATCATATTTCTCGACGAAAGACCGCGAGCATCAAGCGCGAGAGAGACAAACAATGGGAGCGCATCATATTTCTCGACGAAAGACCGCGAGCATCAAGTGCGAGAGAGACAAACAATGTGAAACGTTGGAGACCTCCGAAGTGTCGAACGTGCTGAAACATAGAGGAAGAAACAAAACAA
Source organism: Heteropelma amictum (assembly GCA_959613375.1). NCBI lineage: Eukaryota > Metazoa > Arthropoda > Insecta > Hymenoptera > Ichneumonidae > Heteropelma > Heteropelma amictum. The sequence goes on from OY390729.1 coordinate 2,213,781, forward strand.
ATGCCCAATTGTATTTTTCCGATGAGAGACCGACCGACCAAACCGTTACCGAAAGGGACAAATGATGCGAGTTCAGGAGGAAGAGATAAAAGGAATGCCGAGCACCCACCAAGAATCTTATTTTTTAGCGATTCAAATGTACATTGCCGGTATTGACGTTTACGGTATACTATAAATATGTTTTCTAAGATATGCAGGAATAGAACACACGTAGGTCCGATCATATTCCTCGACGAAAGACCGAATCATCAAAGGGCAAGAGAGACAAACAATGCATCTTTTTAACGCGCTATCATCCAAAAGGGTGACACGATGTTGACGGATATTATAAACAGGAAAAGTGACGACAGTGGAAGAGAGAGAGACGATGTGATGCCAGCAATCCGTCTCAGTGTAAATGAATATTGTTGAGCGATGATGGCGGTAGTCGTCAAAGGTTTTTATGTAAGGAATAAAATTATTAAAATGGGGGAGAGAGGCGCGGCAAAAGAGATGATGTAAAGAGCGGCTTTTTAGCGTGATCGTTTACATGTGACCGTTTCATTATTTATGAAACTGTTTTCTACACTGGGAAATTTCGCAGCGAAGAAAAAAAGCTGAAAAATCTCTCACCGTGGTGCAGCGCAATATATATCACCCTATACATTATTATGTTTCGACTATATGGAAACAAATTTTATGAAAAAAAAACAGACTGAAGAAACATTGATGAAAATAAATTGAATTTTTCTAAGTCATATCGAAATAATACTTGCACCACCTTTTATGTTGATCTCCCACCAAGGCTAAGTATTTTATGAAGATTTTTCCTTTTCAACGAGACGTTGTAGCTGCATACAAATTTTAGCGTTATACGGTGGAGACGGATATCTCGTGACGTATTTCTGCGTTGTTTCGTCCCATGACAACCACGATGCCGGTACAATTGCAAGGTCATCAACGCCTTTTTTTTAATTTTACAAAATTGTACAAGTTGAAATCCGTATTCGGCGTCGTCATTCGGCGAATTTACAGATCAAAGAAATTGTAATCATAACTCTAAAAGAGACACAAACATCAAGCATGCATGATCCGCAGTGCATACCTGACGTTTTCATCTTTTTGCCCTTAGCTTGTTGTCCGACCATTTTTAACGTATTCATGTACGCCTTCAACTGCGCTTGATTGAAATAACGGAAATTACGTGCGGTCATTTTATGCATCATGCTGTCCATTTTGAATCAATAATATGCCAATATAACAATATCTTCAAAATATTTCCAGATAAATAAATTTTTTTTCACGACCTGGAAACACAATTACTTTGAACACTTTGAAACGAACAGAGAGACAAAAATGAGACGGAATTAGAAATTAGACGGCATTAGCCGGTATTTCCACTAACCAACCACGGGTTGGTTAGTGCCCGACGTAGAAGGTTGAAATGTAGGTTGAAGGTCTTCCGCGGTTACCACAGAGTATTGTTTCGGCCGATACGGTATTACCACCGCGGTCGGACGTGGGGGTGATGGATCAAGGTTTACAGGTGGTCGGGTGACTTTATTGTTTCCTCGTGGCCCGAGTCAAACGACGCCTTGGCAACTGCGGCCTCGCGTCTGAGTTTTAATTTTTCTCCACCTCTCCTTCGCGGCATCTATCTGAGAATACAATCAAACATCTGTATTCCGTGTCAATATTGAAGTTACTCAAATAGGGAATTTTAACTCGTGCAGGTCAATGCACTCCAACTCACCTTCCGTATTTAATGGTAACTTGCTTGTTTGACGAACCTGCGCAGTGCACGTTTAGTACGCCACTTGCGACATTCAGAACGTATGGAATTATTGCTTCCTAAAATGGTGTAATGCGAAGGTAAATTAAATGGATTGAACGAAAATAATTCACTTCGGTTTCCTAAACAGGACCAGTGCAAGGTTACGTGTACCAGCGTTTCCGTTCTGACTGAGCCAAAACGTGGAAGCCTTGGAACAAGTGAATGGATGTTGAAGTTGCATTAAATTTTTAAAACGAATGAGAAAGGAAATAATTTATTTTACGGGGCTTTAACACAGGGCCCAGTGTAAGGTTGCGTGAACCAGTAACAGCAACACGAACCGTATCAATTTCATTTTATTGACTTTACTTTTGAAAAGAATTTAGACTACAATATGCCACTTGGATAGGGAATTATAGGATAAATTCACTTTCAGGTAAGTGTAATATTTTATATTCAGGGGAATTATAATGTCTGCGATGATTCTATTAATTGTAATAAAACTGTAAAATGTGCGTTCACGTGAGGGATGATTCGAAAGAAAACCTTAAATCCCGCGGTTGTAATACGGTTAATATGGCCTTCTGCAGAGGAATAACGGCTGTCGTGCATGCGACACTGCACCAAGAGCAGCCTCGCCTCAATGGGAGGGAAGTATACGTCCTTCTGTCAGAGGGAACACCACTGTCATGCATGCAAGACTGCACCAAGAGCAGGCTCGCCGGGTCTTTGGAAGGTCGTAAGACTGTTTCACACTATCGCATAATTCACCGTATTTTATGTTGGCCTTATATTCACTGAAAAGAACTGATCTAAATTTTTAAACGCGTGTAGAAAAAAAATCACAAAAGATGGAATATGTTTAAAGGAAATATTCAGGATAAAATTGTAGGAAATGCCTCCCTAGCGGTTCGGCCGACCGTAAATGAACGGTTAATCAATGGTTATGCACCGTTTATTTTTATGGTCCTTCTGTGACAAAACGAAACCGTTGAAGAACCATTTCAACGGTTGGTTGAAAGAAATTAACCGTTGCATTAACCTGTGACGCGATTGGAAATATCGGGTTAGCAAGAGTTAGGAAACACTTGTATGAATGTTCAAACCATAGAAGGGTTTGCTTTATACTCTTGCCAATCTAATATTTATTGGGTATTTGAAAGGAATAATCTCCGGCGAGATTGGCAGGAAAGTGGAAGGGTGTAACATTTTTTATATTTCAGTATCGATGTTTCCATACATTTACATACATCGTTAACATTCTGGTATGTGTAGGGTGTTTAGTGTTTACATGAACATCCGCTTGTAATATGGAGTAAGTATGGTCGAAGATACATTTTCTTGGTATCAGTAATACTAAAATCAAAAAGTATAGTGCTTAAATTTTCATTTCCATATAGTAATATCAAACATGGGAATTTGTAACGATCTTCAACGAATAAGTAATTATCGATTATAGTGCGAGCGACAAAACGAAATAATAATACACATCGGTACATTACTATCATGTACATTCAATATCACTTTTAACACAAATTACTCCATGCGTTTCGATATCGATTCGCTACTTTTGTAGCGGACATTCAAATATCCTGTCACTCGGCCCATCAAAGTAGTGTATTATGGATTATTGTACTTGTACTCTTCCACACAGCGGTAGATATTATAAAGCGTATCTGATCCCGCTCGGCGACGATTCTCCATGAAAATATTTATCGATTCATTCCTCCGGCGTCGATACATGAATGCGCGTTCTTCTGAAAGCCGCCGAGACGAACAGATGACAATAAAATAATAAGCTGTGACGTGGCGTTACAGGTCGCCCCGACCTGCCCTCGCAAGTCCACCACGCACGCCCCCTCCACTTCATTTCCCCCGCGTTACGTTCCCCTCGAGATCCCCGTTTACCGCGTTACGTAGGCTAAGTCGTCCCTTAATGTCGCGAAATCATAAGTACCCTTTCGTAACTAGTTTTAAGTAAAGCGGATTCGCAAAAATACACGCGCCGAAATATATACGCCGGAGATTTTGCTCTCGTTCTCGCTCCCTTCAGCCCCCCCCCCATCCCCCCCTAACGCAGCATCAACGGTGGACCTCAGCCACAACGCAGATCATCGCCGAATCGGGCTCTATCTCATCGTCGCCACCCCGGGGGTGCATAAAAAAAATCGGCGGAGGACATTGCTTCCCCGCCCCAGCGATCGTCGCTAAACCACGTCGGAACACGGAGGAGAAGGCCCATCCTCCGTGGACATATCGAACATGGGGCAACCGAGCCGTCGCCACCATTACCGGCCGGCAACATCGCAAACGAACCCGATTTATGCATCGACCCCCGGGGTTGGAATATCCCACGACATCTCGTTCCCGCGGCGCACATTTTGGAGGATCTACGATCGATGCAGAGTCACCGTGCTGCCATTCCTCTTCTATCCTACGAACTAGCCCCCCGAAAATTTCTCCCACTTTCCCTCATTAGCCCAGAACCCGGAAGCAAGTGACGTGCTCGTCACTTGCGAGCGAAGCGTTAAGCCGAGCAATCAATTGCGTCTACCCCTTGCGTTGCGTTTAGAGATCTTTTATTTCGTTCTTCTTTTTTTTTTCGATTCATTTTTTTTATAAAGTAAGTGTGAGTGAGAGAGTGAGCGTGAGAAGTTGTGAGAGAGAGAGAAAGAGAGAGAGAGAGAGAGAGTGTGAGAAATTGTGAGGGAGGAGTGTGAAACAAGTGAGAAGGGAGGAAACGTTGTGGAAAGGACGATAGATAAAGGAATTGCGTGGAAAGGAAGATAGATAACGGAACTGTGTGGAAAGGACGATAGATAACGGAATTGTGTGTGGAGGACGATCAAGAAGGATTGAGTAGAGAGGACGAGTAAAAGAAGGAGTTGTGAAGGCGAGCGGAGAGTGTCGACGGCTGTAAAGCGTGAGTCTTTTTGTTTTCTTCATTATCGGTCCGATCATTTTTCTATTCTTTCTATTTCTGCGATATTGCATGCGAGCGGCAACGAGGCCTCGTTTTTTTCTTTTATCTCCCCTGCGTTTTCCCTGCGAAGAGTGCGTGGTGCTTCCCCCTGCGTCCCCCCCCTTATATTCCCCCGCGCCCGTTTTGACCTTTTTCCTCCGTACCATCCCCCCGTCGTTATTCCGCCCACGAGAGTCGTTTTTTTGTTTAATCTCCGTTCAATTTGAATGTCGCGAGGATCACGCTCTTCCTCATTTTTTTCTTTTTTTTTTTGCATTCGTGACTCGGCGGTCAAGGGTAAGAGGCGTAATAGCGTTCGGGAACCCTCCCCCTGAGATCCTCTCCCCCAGCCCCTACGCGTGTCTCGATAATCTACATTTTTCTTTGGGTCATTTTTTTAAAAATAATATTCGTTGCGAATTCGGCTTTAAATTCGCTGGCGCCCAACCCGTGTTTGTCTCTGTATTTCTTTTATTCGTTTTTTTTTAAATTACATTAGTATTTTATTCGTTCCCTCGCCTCCTCTACTTATTTTTTTTGCCCCGCTTTATTCCCTTCCCCGCATTGTCTCGCTTTTTTCCCTCACGCGGAATAGCGTCACAAATTTTGGCGCCCAACGTGGGGCCCGAAAAACAGTACTCGCGGGAAAATCTTCCCTTCATTTTTGCGAGTACTGTACCTGAAAAAAATCGCCCACCGTCCGAGTCTTCCTTCCCCTACCGCGCCCGCCCTAGCGGCGCCTTGCTCACCGCTGCTGAGTGAACTCGCGCGGTGAGCCAAGGTTTGTTATTGTCGTTGTCCCTCTCGCACCACGCACCGTTTCCCAAACAATCGTCGCCTTATAAGACGCTTCAGAATTTAACATTGTGGCCGAAATATTATTTCGTAATTCCAAGATTAAATAGTCGACTTGTGCCGCGAGTCCGAGCGACTATCGTATACGACTACGTGACATTAGACATACGCCCTCCGGAATCGCCCGCCAGGCTGTTTTTTCATCTCCCCTTTCGTTTCTTGTGCAATGTTTTTTTCTCCTTACAGCCTCTAGGTAAATTAAGCAGGAATTATAAAACGAATTATTAAGAGAAATAGAGGACACCAAATATAAATTTGCTTTACGTCATAAATGGTAAGTTTTTGAATAATTACTTCTATCTATAATTCGTTCGCATTCGTTGATTATTCCTCCCAAAAATTCGAGAGACAGCTTGCGCCTGCCCTGCCCCCCTGTGCTCCTTCAGCTTTATATTACAGCGGAGTTTTTTTTGTCGTTTCGATTCCTCGAGTTTAATTAAGTTTATTAATATCATTCATTTTTTTCTTCTCCACATTCCCCTTATTCCTTTTTTCTTCCGCAGATTTGCCTTCTTTCGATTTTTTTTTGTTTTCCTTTTCCTTCTTTCCCTGTCCATTTTTTCGTTTTTTTCTTTCAGCTAGCTCTGCCTTACCTTTTTTTTTTGGTCAATTGATTATTTTCTACATTTGGGTTTTTTCTTTTTTTCTCTTTTCTTCCCTTTTTTTTCGCGTTACTCCTTTTTCATGTATGTCCCCTCCGTTTTTTTTGTTTCCCTTCGCGCATTTCATTCACTTTTTTTTCCTTTCTTTTCTTCTTTTTTTCTCCTCTCATGTTTTGGTCACTTGCTTTATTTCACTGTTCTTTTAATTTTCTTATATTTTTTTTCATCCAATTTCTGTTTTCTTTTTTTTCTTTCACAATTTATTCTTCCCTCGTATTTCGTAAATTTGCCTTCTGTCAATTTTTTTCCTTTTCTTCGGTGTTACTTTTCCTTCCTTCTCCATCCCTTTTCTCCTTCTTATATCAGTCAAGACTTTATTTTTTTTTCTAATTAATTATTTCCTGCATCTGGTTTTTTTTTTCTCTTCTTTTTTTGCGTCATTTTTTTTAGTATTTCACTGTTATTTTTCTCTCTCTTAATTAATTGCGATTAATTCCGTAATTTCCTGTAATTAAAAATTTTCTTTTCTTCGTTTTTGTTATTTCCTTTTTTTTTGTTTCGTTTGCTGCTCCCATTTAGCGAATTATTATCGGCTTTCCTTTTTTCTCTTCTCCTCCCACCCCCCCATTACTATCCCCCCTTTAATCATTGCTACTATCGTTATTGTTATTATTAATTTCTTTTTTTTTTCGCGTAATTCATTTTCATTCATTATTTTTTTCATTTAGCTCTATTTTATTTTTGTCGTATCTTATTATTTTTCAGTTTTACGTAATTAGTTTTTTTTCTTTTTTCTTTTTTCTTTCTTCTTTCTCTCCCTATTCGCTCCCCTTTCCTTCCGCCCCATTGTCACCCCCTTTCCTTTATTATTATTTTTTTTTTGTTTTTTTTTAACTAGTCCTACGTATTTTTCTTCGTTCTTTCCTTCGTCTTGCCGTCTTATAGTTCGAATTGTTTTGCATTGAGGGAGTAATTACCATGGAGGTCCCCACGACCACCACCACCCCAACAACTACAACAAGCACCTCGCCCCTTACTACTTCCGCCCCCCTACCCGCCACTAGCCACCCTCGTGAACGTCGAGGTCGGCCTAGACGAAAGAACCCAAGCCATTCGCGCGTCGTTGGACGCCATTCACGATGTTTGCGACCTCCTCCTCCGCTGCGATCGAGCAGGGCTCACCTCCTGGGCAGCGTGGAGGAAATCAAAGAGCGACTTGTGCGAGCGGAGCTCCGCAGTCGCTTTCCTCACACGCACATCCCCTGGGATGAACGAGCCGATACCCTGAGCCCAGACTCCCTCCTCTTTTCCCTCAGCGTCGCGGTCGAGCACCCCCTTTACGGGGAGATCCTGCGACCCTCGCGAGTTTTACCTCCTGTAGCCTCAGGGATCCCCCGAAACTTCCCTATCCCATCTCCGCGTAGCTTCTCTTCCCCCAGCGACCCCTTACCAACGGGGTAGTCCATGGGTCGTTATCGAGATCCCCTCACTCTCGATCTCGACGCCACTACCCCGGAGATTTTTCTCGCTTACCCCCGCCCCTTATCTCCGTTCCCAGTCCTCCCTCTCCCCACGTCACATTCGCGCTTCCCCCGAACACCGAACAACACCCCCTGCCGTATTCAACCGCAGCACAATCCCGTAACCCTTCTCCCCGCCCCCGTGAGTCTCGTGTCCCTGCTTCGTATGCACCCTGGAGCCCTGAAGGCACATACGTTTTCCTGCCGCGTGCCACGGGACACAGCAGCACCCGATTGGAACCTCTCCCCCCACCCCACACTCGTTCACCCACCCCTACCCCCTACGTACCCCTCGCCTTCCCCCCTTTCCGGTTTTCCCACCCTTTCCGATTCTCGGTAGGCTCGCGACTCGCGTTTCACGGACCATTGGAGGAAGTTCGGCCCTCGTTTCGTTGGGAAACGAGGCGATGACGCTGAAGAGTTCCTCCGTCGCCTCCATGAGTACGCGACGAGTCGCAGCCTCACCGAGGGGGAGCTTTTGCGGGCGCTACCGGAAGCTTTCACCGGAGAAGCTCTCCGGTGGCACCGCGTGGAGCACCCCAGTTGGACCTCGTACGAGGGGTTCACTTTCTATTTTAGAGAGCGATTTGGCCACAGGGACCTGCAGGAGCGCTTACGCCGAGAGGTGGAGCTGCGAACGCAGGGACCCGGCGAACCGGTTGCGGAACACATCGTGAAGATGCGCACCCTGTTCAGCCATCTCAACCCTCCCCTTCCCCTTAGCGTGCAGATCGACATTTGCTGCCGCAACCTCCATCCCGAACTGGCGGTCCACGTCGTGAGAGAGGAAATTCATAGTTTCCTCGATCTACAGCGTGTGGGTCGACGGCGGGAGGAGGTGAGCGAGCGTTTGAAGTCGTACCGTCCTCCCCCCCGAGTCCCCCAGTCCGCATTACCCGCCGCTGCATTTTACCCGGAGAAGGGCGTGTGCGGACGCGCTGCCGCAGTGGCAGGCGCAAAACGCGACCCCTCTCCGGACCTCTTGATGGAATTCGAAACTACTCCCCCCGCAGAAATCCCCAAGCCTGTTCCCCGCGTTTCCCACAGCACCGTTGTCCGGTCTCCTCCTCGTACGACCCCTCCAAAAACGGCAGCCGCCGTCATCCCTCGATCCCCAACCACCTTACGACAACCCCCTCCCCCGAGCAGCCCCCCGCGAAAAATCCCCGCTCTCGTTGATGTAGCGCCTCGTCAACCCCCACTTGCGTATTCCCCAACCCTAAAATCCTCTGTCGTCACCTGCTACAACTGCAGGAAGCCCGGCCACGTTTATCGCGAGTGTTTGCTCGCCCTTGGCTATTTTCGCCGCGTGTGCGGCTGGCCAGGGGTGGACGTAAACGCTTACCCTGTTTGCGTGCGTCGCCGGGCGGGAAACGCCATGCCGGGGGTCAATAAACACCCCAACCCCCCGGAAAGATGAATCCTTCCCTACTGCCCATCCTATCGGAGCCCGAGCCCCCACATCGTCCCCCCTCGCTGTTATTACTGGCGATAACCGGCATTTCGCGGGGGTTTCCGTTGGCGGAACTCCCACGCGAAGCCTCATCGACTCCGGATCCACGCGGAGCTACATCAGCGCAGAGTTGAGCGATTCCCTTGGCGCGTCCCTACAACCCATCGACGAGACCGTGCGAGTGGCCCCGTGCTCCCTGTTCGTGACCTCGCCTCCCTCCTGTTTGAGGTCGAGGGACGGCTGGAGACGCTCGGAGTGCGCGTCACTGCTATCGAATACCCCGGCTTGCTTGGAATAAACTTTTTGAAATTATTTAGCTTCAAGATCGATTACGAGGATGAAACGTGGAGGACAAGGTTCGGAGTGGAGCACTCGTTCCATTCCTCTGAAATTGCGGTTCGTATACACCCCTAAATAGCGTGCACCGGTCTCGTCGAACCCTCCCAAGCTGCCTCATTCCGTTTGCAAACCCTACTGAAGACCATGACCGTAAAGAAAACTTCCCCAACCCTCAGTTCCACCTATTTGACCGTACACTCCATCGATGTACAAGGTCACCATCCCATCCGCCAAAAACCTCGCACTCTCTCGGCGTACATGCTCAATGTCGCTCACGGCGAGGTCGATGGCATGTACAATGAGGGGGTGATCGAGAAATGTAAAAGGCCCTGGATGAGTAATCCCGTCATTGTCCCCAAACCTAACGGAAAATATCGTTTTTGCATTGCCTATCGTGACTGTTTATAAAGTGACAAAGAAAGACGCGTACCCCCTTCCCAGTGTGGACCGAATCCTCGACGGACTGCGACGTGCCCGATTCATTTCTAAACTCGATCTCAGCCAAGCCTATTTCCAGATCCCCGTAGACCCCTGTAGCCGCCCCATCACCGCCTTCGCCGTACCCGGACGAGGACAATTCCAATTGACGCGCATGCCCTTCGGACTGACGAACGCCCCCGCGACATTCCAGCGACTGATGGACCAATTAATCGACACTGCGTGGGAACCCCACGTGTTTGCGTACCTAGACGACGTTATTATTGCAACAGACACCGAGGACAGTCATTTCAAGTATTTGCGACAGGTTTTACAGACTTTTTGGGACGCCGGGATGGAAATAAACTTCGAAAAAAGTGAATTTTTCTGTCCCGAGGTGGCGTATTTAGGTTATATCATCGGAACCGACGGACTAAAGACAGACCCCCGGAAAATCGAACCCATCCTTAATTACCCCCCTCCCCGCACCCTGAAGCAAGTCCGCCGTGTCCTTGGAATGGTCGGCTGGTACGCTCGCTTCCTTCCCGATCTCGCTTATGACAAAATCCCTGTTCCCTGGAAATGGGACTCGGAAGAGCAAAGTGCTTTCGAGACCCTTCGCGATGCCCTTGTCGAAACCCCCGTCCTCGCCCGTCCTGATTTCGAGCAGCCCTTCACTCTCCAGATTGACGCCAGCGACTCGGCAGTGGGCGCTGTGCTGACGCAGGAGATTGAAGGGGTGAAGCGTCCCGTAGTATTCGCGAGCAAAGTCCTGACCGCCGCCGACCGAAAGTACACAGTGACGAAAAGGGAGTGTCTCGCGGTACTATGAGCAGTAATGAAATTCCGTCTCTATATCGAAGGTACCCATTTTACCGTGATTACGGACCACAGCAGCCTGCTGTGGCTCCGTAATCTTCGCGATCCCACGGGAAGATTAGCCCGTTGGGCCCTTGCGATGCAGGCCTACGACATGAAGACCGTATTTCGCAAGGGATCCCTGCATGTAGTTCCCAATGCCCTTTCCCGAATGTACGAAACGTGTGACGATACCCTCTGTGCCCTAGGTGAATCCGCTGATCCCTGGTACACCGACAAAATGAAAAACATCCCCGAATTCCCGTGGAAATATCCAAACTGGCGGATCGAAGACGACCGCATTTATTACCACCGTCCCCACGCCATCATCGACCCTGCCATGACCGATCTTGACTCGTGGAAACTCGTTCTACCCCTTGATTCCCGCCCCCGCGCCCTCCATCAAGCCCACAATGATCCCCAGTCTGGCCATCTAGGTGTAGATAAAACGTATCACCCGGGTAATCCAGGATTTCTTCTGGCCTGGAGTATTTCAAGACGTGGCGAGATACGTCTCTCGTCGTACCGAGTGTCAGCAGCAGAAGGTCCCCCAGGTCATCCCCGCAGGGAAAGTGCGAGAGCGAACGACCGAGGGCCCCTGGTCTGTTGTCGCTGCTGACATTATGGGCCCCTTCCTCCCCAGCAAAAGTCAACATAAATACATCCTAGTCTTCCAAGACTTATTCACGAAATACGTAGAAACCCGTGCGCTTCGCGCAGCCACCAGCCCCACCATGATGACAGCATTTAACGAACTAATCGTAAATCGCTGGGGATGCCCCCGATTTTTACTGACGGACAACGGTACAGAATTCACAAACGGACACGTAAAGCAACACCTTCACGAATGGGGCATCACCCACAACACCGTGCCTCCCTACCACGCCCAAGCAAACCCCGTAGAACGAGTCAACCGAACCCTGAAAACCATGATCAATTCCTATATTACCCTTGACCATCGTGAGTGGGACCAACACCTTCCCGAGTCATGTTTCGCCCTCAATACTGCCTCACAATCTTCCACGCACATGACTCCCGCCTTCTTTGATTTCGGTCGAAATCCCCGCCCTGTGAAGAGCATTCGCGACGCTGCCCTCCCTTGTACCTCGCTGGACCCCGGAGATATTAACAATTGGGGAGACCGAATGAGACGGTTGCCCTTCATTCACGATTGAGTGCATAAAAATCTGGAAACCGCGGCCAAGAGGCAGGCCCGGTACTATAATCGCCATCACCGAGATATAACCTTCGAAGAGGACAATCTCGTGATGCGGCGAAACCGAGTCCTGTCGTCCGGAGCCCAGAATTTCGCAGCGAAATTAGCCCCTTGTTATAGTGGTCCCTATAAAATATTAAAAGTCATTTCCCTCGTAGTTTACGAATTAGAAGATCCAAAGAGTAGGATAAACCCACGTGTTCACATAAAGGATTTAAAAGCTCACATGGCCGAAGAAACCCCAACCCCAATAGTAGCAAAAAGCAATGAGTCGATTTCCAATACGTTGTCATACTCGGCATACACAATACAGTTAACGGTTGAGGCTAAAGCTTCCTCAAAACGTACCTCTATTCTGACACTACCGTGTCTCACGAGATTCCAATGGCTATTACTGTTTGCCGACAGATCGGGCGCAAGGTCAAATGCAAAGAGACAATAGCCCCAAGGGTAGGCCGTACGTGGAATACAATTACCCTGATTAAGAAAGTGAATACCCGTGCCGGAAAATAACGTATTATAGGCGTCTACATATAGAGAAGTATTCGCGAAATTCGGTTGTAGGGCCTTCGACGGTATCTGTACACCGTCGGCATATAAAGAAAGGTAGTTTATTTTATAATTCTGAAAGTTGAAGGGGTTCGATGTACAATTGCCATTGAAAGCTTTATTATCGACGAAACCGATGATTATGCGTTTTGGTAGCTGCCCGAGTATTACGTTATCCAAAGTATCACCGTGTACGCCGGCGTACATTGATATTGCTTTTACCTCTACACGCGTCAGGGGATATTTAGCGGTGGATTTTGCGAGAGCTCTTGCATGGGCCAAGAGTATACCTGGAGCTATTTTGACACGTCGTACAAGGAGCGACGCCTCGCTTACATGTATCGTGTAATCTTTCGAGGTGGTCATGAGGCAAAACGCGTCATTGGTTCGCACGAGCCGTAAGCGCATTTCAACACCGTTTATAAGAACCTCTCTTGATTGAAGATATCGCAGTGGAGATGGCCCAATAGATCAACCTCGCCGTTTCCATTGATAATTGCTCTACGACTGGTAAGCCCTGCATTAGCATCACCCAAATCATCCATTTTGCGGGGAGTATCGTTGCACCATAAAACGCTCGAAAGATGGGTGGTTTTTGCACCTTGTCCATAATTCAGCAGAGTTTCTATGTACGCTCTGTATGCATAGGCATTATTAGGGGGTGATACAAGTTTTTGATTCAAGAACACATCGACTTGATTGAATAACGAGTGTAGCAAATTATTGACAGGACCGACTTTTGCTGTTAGATCGGTTGCTTTCAAGGCTGTTGAGCGTATTTTAACACGCACACTGAGCATAGTGTGGGCAAGATCAATGTATTCATCACCCTGTCCAGGTACGACGAATTCGATAGGTGAATCATCGGTCAGCGACGAGATTGGCTTGTAGTATACCCATTGTAGTATACTCATTCTCATTTTTCTATTCTCTCTATTTCTGCGATATTGCGTGCGAGCGGCCACGAGGCCTTGTTTTTTTCTCTTATCTCCCCTGCGTTTTCCCTGCGAAGAGTGCGTGGTGCTTCCCCCTGCGTTCCCCCTCTCATATTCCCCCGCGCCCGTTTTGACCTTTTTCCGCCGTACCATCCCCCCGTCGTTATTCCGCGCTCGAGAGTCTTTTTTTGTTTAATCTCCGTTCAATTTGAATTTCGCGAGGATCACGCTATTCCTTATTTTTTTCTTTTTTTTTTTGCTTTCGTGACTCGGCGATCAAAGGTAAGAGGCGTAATAGCGTTCGGGAACCCTCTCCCTGAGATCCCCTCCCCCAGCCCCTGCGCGTGTCTCGATAATCTACATTTTTCTTTGGGTCATTTTTTTTTTAAATAATATTCGTTGCGAATTCGGCGTTAAATTCTGTATTCTGTATCTCTGTATTTCTTTTATTGGTTTTTTTTTAAATTACATTAGTATTTTATTCGTTCCCTCGCCTCCTCTACTGATTTTTTTGCCCCGCTTTATTCCCTTCCCCGTATTGTCTCGCTTTTTCCCCTCACGGGGAATAGCGTCACAAAATATTCATAATGATAAGAATTCATTACAATTGTTCACAAAGTATTTAAACGGTTTCAAAGCGATATTCTATACAAAATGTTGAATTACTTCTTTTACTCACATTCACTTTTTTATGAGCGATTAATCCAAATCCCAGATGTTCGCCAATTGTACCGAGCGAATAGTTTGTCCGCAACCACGAATGATCATCACCGGTACTTCCACATCCTGTATCCTCGCGAATATTCGATTTGCTGTTAATTCGACATTTCGTATGTGTCGCGCCGCACATACATTACCGGCATCCATGAAGCACTGTACGATCAGTCCGTGTATCTTTTCACCGCCGTCGGCGATGTTTATCTTGGCCATGCTTAGGATCTCGCCGTAACCAATACGTTTCAGTGATACATACCTGTTGCAGCTGCGAGTGTTTTCGTTAGTATTTCTTCGGCATCGGTACTTGTTTCCCTTTATCAATGCTCGTTCGAAGATCTGCATTGACACTACCGATTCGACACCAGCCTTTTCCAGTGCTTCCGATTGCCAGGATGTTACCGGTGTGTCAACACTGCGCCCAAGAATTGCGAATAATGTCTCAGTACCTGGTCGCTTCATCCGTTTCTTGTCTTTGCAGCAGAGAAGAGCAACCTCCCTCTTCGTTGCTGATGACATCGTCGTTGAGTTATACATAAGATTGTTGATAAATTTATGCATTAAAAATCTTGTCGCGATTTGAAGAGGCCTCGCATGAGCGCTGGATACCGAGTCGATAATTTCCTTGTTGAACGATTCGAACGGGAAGGCCGAATGCGCCCAAAGTGGACCCCAATTTGCAACGGTATCGGGCAGAGACTCAGAATATGGATAATGAATTTCATATGCTCTTTGCCAAATATTGTTTGAAATTTCTTTACGTATCGTTTTATTAACGTTGTTCCTTCCTTCAACTCGATGGAACTTATTGACTCTTGGCTGAATATGTGTATTGCGCGCGAAAGCATTGTCAAATGTTCCAGATCACACTGTCGAATTATTCCATTCAAGCACAATACGCAATAGTAAAACAGCCAATTTCGCCATTCGGAAGCTTTCCATAATTTTGCTGTTTGGATTTCTCGGGGTTTCCTTGATATTCTGTTGGGTGGCCTGATTGTTTTCAGCCTCGAATTGATCGCTCTCAACTTCTTTGGCGCTCCTCGGTATCAAGGATCCGTTGCTTTCCCAAACAAAACTAACGACGTGTGATGTTTGATTACACCCAAGAAAACGTTGTGCATACTCTCCACTATTACTCCTCGAGTAAGATCTAAAATCGGTGTCATCTGCAATACGGAACGACCATTCACACCCATTACCTTTTTCTTATCGGCAAATGCTTCTTTCATATGATTCTTTATTTTCGCATGAGTGCGTAATCGAATTTCTTCAACGGGATATGTTCGAGTAGGTCCAATTCCTTTTTTTCATTAGGCATAACAGAAAGTACATCCGTATTCACCGTTAAACTGAGTCATATTCATTAATGCGGGTCTTGCAATCGAATCCCCCACCACAGTCGATTTCAGGTGTCCATTTGAATCCGGTTTTATCCAAGAATTGTAAATCATGCGCTATCGGTAAAAGAAGCGAGTTGAGTATCGGGTGGACGGTATCGACCCAAATACCGGCCAACAACATGTGTTTTTTTTTCGAGCCGGAGGCGGTAATTCGTTAATGGTCAATAATATCGGCCAGGCACTGGCTTTGGAGGAATGTGCCACGCTGCAGCCGTCTATGTTAAGGGTGAACGAAAAATTATATTCCGAGCTCAGGAAACCCCTGGGTTGGCATTTCTTCAAATATTCTTCGCCGTCGTAAATATCTTCTATGCTGCTTTCGTTTTTTTTTATCCTTCGATATCGGTATCGTAATGAATTCATTATTCTGGGAATCGAAAATAATTGTTGCAGCTGCAGTTCCAACTTAATATGAACAAAATATGCTATTTTCCGATTAGGTTTGTTCGGACCTGAAGCTCCGCATGTGCAGTCCTCTGTTGGTACCGCTCCGACTCCAATTTTTTTTAAACAGCTGCGACAATACAAATAGCGGACTATTGCCGACTCGTCGTTTCTTAATAACGCCGCCCAGAGACCGTTTTTCGTTCACGGAAGCGTACTATCATTGGTACACGCAATCATAATTCGGAACATAGTCAATGATGCTTCGTATGTTAAATTGTGTCGCATCGATGCATCTATTATCATCGTCAGTATGTCCTTATCATACACGTTGGATCTCATGGTCGTTGAAGATACATTACTATTTTCAAAAATCATTGTAAAGATTTCTGACGGCCCAGTGAGAAGCCCTTCGTCGTCATCTTCTTGTGTTGGTAATATAGAATCGGTCGTATCCATCGTTTCATCGAAACTGGCATCGTCCGATTCGTCTTCTATATCCGTCTCGTTATCGGTAGTATAGTTCTTTCCACATACTCTGTGTGCGATGGCTTCTCCGCTCGAAGAATGCTCTACCGATGATTGAAAGACAAAGTTATTATTACACTATGATGGATTAATAACCGAACATATTAGTTGAGCGGTATATACGCAAGAAAATAAAAAGGAGGCAGAAAAAAAGTTTCTTGTTTAAAACTGTGTATACGCATAAAATTATCCCTAAACTCGAGTTTTTGGGTGAAAAGCAATATTTTTTATCATGCATGATTTACAATTTATTGAACGTAAAACCGGAGGAACAAAATTCCAACATTTTTATTCGTGTCACGAACATTGCCAATTGGGGGATAAATTATTTTGACATGACATCACCTTTACAATGAGCAAAAGTTTCAGAAAGATTACCGTCTACAAACGCGTGGAAAAAAAATATTAGTTTTGAAATTTCACGCGAAGTCTTATGGGACGATTGTACTTTCCTTTTTCTTATCTAAAACAATCGATCGATTTCGATTAAAAAGAAAAAACAAAATATAATCGTCTCGTAAGACTCTGTGGAATATCTTCTCGTTTGCAAACCTCGGAAAATGCATGGCCAACATATAGCAAGCGAACTCTGTTTATACCCGAGTAACGAATTCTCCCCCACTTTCGAGCGCTTATGCTTGATTCAAAAAACGGTGCGTCAGCATGCTGCCCCTTAACGCTCGGGATAGCACGAGTTTCGTGTATCGAACAGTTCAGTTGAACGAAGACGCTCGAAGGAGCGCTACATCGTGGTTTCATATTGCGCCACATCCAAATTTACCGTTGGAGAGTATGGAAATTAATTCACGCGCTATACATAATTTTTCATGTTACGCATAGCTTCGTACACATTTTCGATAAAGCAAAGAACACGGAACATGCACATAATTTTCGACGAACATCATCAAACGGTACTCATATACTCACGCGATAATCACGCTTTCGAATTCGGTATGTGCATCGTCTTCGCGAGGTGCGTCGTTTCAAGGTATCGAATAAAACTTCTTTACTTAGCTAAATTTTTTAACTTGTTAAAGCATTTAACTATTTCCAATACATTTTTATTCGTGCTCGGTTCAATCGTTATGGAGCAAAGAGCATTCCAGTGTCTAGTGCAGTGTCGTGAGAGCATTACTATATGGATTGGTCTGCCCGCCTTGGGCAGAAGAATAGGCATGGCGCAAGAGGAAGGGTAGCAAGCTGCTCAAGAACAAGCTGCTCATGTGCCAACTGTCTTGTACAAGCTGCGCATGGCTCAATTCGCTTTTCGTTCAAGCTGCTCATGTATCAACTGCCTTGGTGTATCAACTGTCTTGAGATCAAGCGTCTAAAACAGGGGTGCCAACCTGCGCAACCAGCGTTTCTCGCCTACGTGTATACGTACAGCACGAGCATCGCGCTAGATCACTATTTGATCGACCGTTTACAGGCGCGAGTTAATGTTTTTCTCGAAACCTTTCTTTTTCTTCGCGGTGCTTATCATATAGATATTCATAAATATAATTGGACTTGTGCCGACATTTAATTGCAGACACGAATTTATTCAACGAAACTAGAAATTGATTGCCACGTTGTGAAAATAAAATATGTTGAAAATATTCGAGCTATCTTTGAGGACGTTCGATGCTTCGATAATTGGCATCTTCCTCGTTGATTGCGTATACAGGACGCAACATTTGCCTGTTCGTCTATCTTTCATCTGTGGCAAATATAAACAGCTACTGATGTACCTGGAAATAATTGGATTAGGAAGACGAATGACAGGGGAGCGAAACAGCATATAATACACACATCACGACGAAACAACGTTTTTTAAATGAAACAACAATATATTTGAAAAAAACAACGATAAAATAAAATAAATACAATAAAAATACAATAACTGTGGCCTTTTTCAATAAAGCTTCTTCAATAAAACACCCGGAGCGTACCAGTTCGAGGTGTACGACATACAGGACACCTCGGGATGGGATTAAAATCCTCCTCCAGATCGACATACGCCCGGCCTATGCGTAGCCTCCGCTGCTCCTCGTGAATCGCATCCATCCGCTCGAGGCACGTTTGGCATAGGCAAAGATGGCCGCAAGGGATGAATGCGATTGCAGGAGGAGCCTCGTAGCAACCGTGGCAGGTCGCTACGGGCGGATCTTCGACCTCCGGTAAGTGCGGCGGAAGCTGGGGGATCGGAGGTACATCCGCTTGTTCTTGAGCAGCGCGCGCGCATGGCGGAGGGCCGTTTATCTCCGGGTGAGCTGAGGAATATATTTTTAAAAAGCGTTAAAACCTCAAAGCGACAAAAATGGAATGATTAGAATAAAGAGAATTCGTTTGAATCTTACGAGCTTCGAAATCATCGATGTTCCCCGCATCTCGGCCGGCGTCGACCGTGAATACTGCAAACAAATTTGATCAATTGATTATGACATAACATGTATATGGTGTATAATTATTGTAGTCATAAATATGGGAATCACCCAATGATTTTTTGCATCGAAGCAAAAACTCACTTTCCTCCACCTGGCCGTAGTCATTAATCACTCGACGTCATTGCGGCTCCACCGCGATTCGTAAAAAATCATCCATCGTGTATCTAGTGAAAGGTAAGTACAAATTAATGAAACATGACATGAAACTACATTTCAGTATGAAACTAATTATTTCTCAAACAAGTCAATTCCAATTTTATTCAAAGCAATGAAAAATAATGAATTTTGAAAACATTGTATATTCTTTTCTTTTTGCAAATTTCGAAAAACTTGTTACTTTCGAACTTTTCACGATCCAGAGCAAAGTTCGGGCAAGCTTGGTTCAATACATACAAAAATATGGAAAAACACGAAGAGTAGAATCGAACAATATTAATTCCGAAAATGGGCGTTGTTACATATGTGATGGCCCACATACTGACCTTCCTGACGCGAGGTTCTCTTGCGCAGACAATATAAGGATATTGTCCGCATCCTCAGCATTTTGCCGGTTATTGGCCCCGGTGCGCCACAGCCTCCGCCCGTTTTGCACCCTTCGCCAATTGGCGTCATTCGTCTGTATCATCTTCTTCAGCTGGTCTACAATTGGACGCGAATTTGGAGTTAGTTGAAAATAAAGTTAAATACGTACACGATTCTTATCAACATCATTGGGTTTCATATTGTCGGTTAATATAAAAGTTACCCAAGAATTTCCACAAATTGCCGCGGACTCCCCCTAGCCTGGTCGTGATGTAACGATGAAAAATTTCGGCTACGTTGTTAGTCCGTATGGGGGAGTCCGATACGGAGACAATGTGGGCCCGCGGCGTCCATTGCCGTTGCAAGTAGCCGATGAATTGATCTATCGTTGGAAATAGATCGGCAATGACACCCGCGGCCCCCCGAATCGTTGCGATTCCTTCGGCGAAGAGTGCAGGCGGCACCAAAGCCGAACCCATCGACATCCATAAAACGTTGTCCGGTTGCTGCGGTCCTCGACGCGGATTGAGACTCCGCCACTTTCGTAGCAGAGCCTGAGTAGAAGAAATAATAATATTATTGCGAGGAAATTACAATATTACTATTAAAACAATAACATTAATATTGAATTGTCGATATGGACAATAGATAGCACATTAAGGATGTATGGTACGTATAGTCTTAACAAAATCACTCGCCCGTAATAAGCCGAGCGCAGTAATTTACGTTAATAACAATATTGAAAAGTTACCAACAAACTGTTGAAAGAAAAAAATTCTGAAAGTAAACTGTAAACTTTTTTTCTTTTCATAGTCCTGCAATTATATTCGTTTATTTTTCGAACGAATTTTTTCGAAATTTAGTCGGTATTTTGAAATTCCTTTCTTCCAATACCAATCTCGACTAAAATTTGAAAAAATTCAAGTGCGTTCGAAAAATAAACGAATATAATTCAGTATGAGAAGGAAAAAGGTTTACACTTTACTTTCAGAATTTTTTCCTTTCAACAGTTTGTTACTAACTTGTCAATATTGTTATTAATGTAAATTACCGCGCTCGGTTTATTACGTACGTGTGATTTTGTGAACATTTTGATACCATTCGAAAGTGTACGAAATTGTCATTGTACTTTGATTTTGTTGAGACTATCCCTACCATAAAATCCTTAATTTCAAATAATACCATCATGAAGCACTTGAAAATAGATCGTTGCGAAACGATAATTACCTGGGTGCAGTGGAACCAGCAGCCTCGGATGCTGGTAGTCGGCAGGCATTCGCGTATCGACGCTATTAATGCTTGCTCGAAATCGAAATCACCGTCCTCAGATTCACCTTGAAATTTGGCACCAGCCCGAAAATCATTTCCCATATTGCAACATACATCTCTGTCGTTCGTGCCTCGCAGAGGTTATACAAGGCCGCGAAACCCTGAAAGTGCAATGAAATAAATAATTAATATAATGACAACGCATAAACGACAATTGTACCGATCGAAAAAACGTTGAGCGAATCTCGCATCTTACCGTGTCGGTACGACGCACGTGAATAATCATCAGTTGACTCGCTCGCGGCCTTCGCGGTACGACCTGAAAAAATGAAAGAAGGATAAAGAAAGATAATCCGACATTTATCGTTTCAATTCAATTTTCCTTAATATACAATATATTTTTATTACAAACGAAATCTTGCAGATGAAGCAGAAGTATTGAGAATATTGGTCGGTTTAATGATTATTTTGTCGGTTTTACTGGAAACAGCGAATAGCATTTTGCTCAATTTCAGCTGAACAATCGCTCTTCATCGGTTCATATTCAAACGACGCATGGGAAAAATTCAACTTTTCATCCACAAAGTAGACGATTTTTCCGTCCGACTGTGTTTTTTTTAACATCTTTCACAACCTTCCCTTACCGAGATACATCTCTTGAAAATTTTCTTTCCATACCAGACAAAAGAAATCATCCGTCTGCAGAGTACCAATAGATTTTTGCCGAATTTTGAGCATCATTTTGAGCTTTCCGTCGTCAATTTAGAAAGGTACATAAAACATTTCGAATTATTGATAACTCTGGTCGTTCGAGATTTCATATCATCTTCGAATGACATTACTCACAGAAATTCAGTAAAAACTCACGTGTATTTGGATACATTCATGAATTAATTTAATGCGAAAAGAAAACAAACTCTCTATTTTTTTTTCTCTCTCTTTCTTCCACAGACAGTGACAGTTTCAATCAATGCGTACATTACCAAGGGATAAAACAAATGAAGATTTTTTAAAATTATTTTTAATGCAAGTTTTGTTATACCAAGTGAGCCATCAATTGCGGGCGGGGTCACAAAAACTGCGTGCGCCTGCGGACCAAAAATGGAACCATACTCTTACCCGGAATGTTGCGTCGACGTGTATTTCATCTGTAGCATCGAGCGTCGCCAGCATCAGGTCCGAGGCAAAAATTAAGGCGGTTGTCCCGATGGGCGTAACCGTCGATCCTCGAAAAACTGGTATCATCGGTCCGTAAGCACCAAGGACGTCCCCCAATGCGGACAGTGAGATTGGAATCGCAGGTCGGCCCTGCGATCGCTCACGATTAAGAGACGTCCTGATCGAATTGTATACGATGTCCTCAGCTACCCCGGAAAATCTGGACCCAAAAAAGTTAATCATGCATTTTTTTACATTATTAATTGCCGTGCTACCAACGTTTTCCCTTTCATTTATTCCTTTTCCCAATGAACAGTGAAAATTTGCTCAAAGTCTATTACTTTAATCAAAATAAAAACCATCGTTCATTATGGTCCGTTTCGATCGATTTTTTTTTCTTTTCTAGTGCAGTTTTCACGCTTAATCGATAGTAGAAAGCAGTATCTCCGTAATCAAAAAATGTTGGACTACCAAAATATTTCAAGTCTTTCAACGATCATAATCTGTTTTTCATTATACTTCATTATGGTTTCGATTAAATTTTTTATTTTAAGGCTGTCGTTGACCCAAAATCGACAGAAAACAGGAAAAGTTTTTCCTTCAAAATTTAAAACAATCGCAATCTCTCTTCGGACAAAAGAGAAGAAGATGTTTTAGAAGATGAAACAATATACGCATGAATATTACTGATCGTACGCTGGTTCGCGCGCGACGTCGTCGAACACTTCTCTCAAAGGCACCGCAGAATCGCGCGCTCGACGGCGCATTTCCGCCTTCATCGCTTCGCGCTCCTGCATCGACGGATCTGCTCCATGATGGTGAATCCCGACCAATTTTATTTGGCCATCATCCCGGACTATGGCTTTTCCTGAACACCTTGGTACACCGGCTGCAGAGATGGCAGTAGCGCGCTACTTTTGTATCGAAAAATACAAAAGATACTCGATACAAATGTATCGAGTATCGAGAAAATTTTCGCTACTTCGCTACAAAAGTATCGAGCCATTTCTGAGCTCGATACTTTTGTATCGAGTATCGAGAAAATTTCCGCTACTCGATACAAATGTATCGAGTATCGAGAAAATTTTCGCTATTTTGCTATGAAAGTATCGAGCTCAGAAATGGCTCGATACTTTTGTAGCGAAGTAGCGAAAATTTTCTCGATACTCGATACATTTGTATCGAGTAGCGAAATTTTTCTCGATACTCGATACTTTTGTATCGAGTAGCGAAATTTTCCTCGATACGCGATACTTTTGTATCGAGTAGCGAAATTTTTCTCGATACGCGATACTTTTGTATCGAGTAGCGAAATTTTTTTCGATACTCGATACTTTTGTATCGAGTAGCGAAATTTTTCTCGATACTCGATACTTTTGTATCGAGTAGCGAAATTTTCCTCGATACGCGATACTTTTGTATCGAAATTTAAATTTTTCTCGATACTCGATACTTTTGTGTCGAGTAGCGAAATTTCTCTCGATACTCGAGACTTTTGTATCGAAATTTAAATTTTTCTGAATGATCGACCTTTTCGCATCCAGCACCAAAAATTTGTTCCATGCTTTTCTCGATAATTCATCGCGAGAAGAGCTAATTTTTCAATGTTCGAAACTTTTCGAGAAAATGGAAAGTTTTTCAGTCGAGCTTGTTAGTATTGTCCGAAGTAGCTCAAACCATAAAAAATAAAAAAATTTTAAATTAAAGAGTTGGAGATTCGAAAGAAATATAAGTTCGAAAGAAAAAATAGGAACAGAAGAAGAATAATGGAGGGAGATAATGGAAGAAATGTAAAAATTCGAAAGAACAGAATGGAATGCGAGAAAATAAGATGCCTAGAAGACAATAGATAAAGAAGGATCGAACAGAGAGCGATCGAAAGAACGAGCACGAAAGAGGATCTGTTTGGCCGTTCTTTACAAATATAAAAAGTTTCTGTTCAGATGATTTTAAGAAATGACTCAATACACAATATTATCATTCGTTAAAAGCTTGCATTTATTGAAATCATATAATTTTTATAAAAACTAGAATGAACAAAAACGTAAAAAAAATACAACAGTCTCTTCGAAGATCACATATTATGTATACATTTATTGGCGCAAACACAAAACGTTTTCGAACGTGCATATCATGGTTATATGTAATATTAATATTTTCAACGAAATGTTTGAAATACATTTTGACATGGTATAAAAAAAAGTTTGACATAGGTAAAAAATTCAAGTGGAAACAATAATTTCATAAAATGCAAACGATCTTGTAATAGCGATAACTACGTAGTAAATAATCTTCGCGTACGGCTAAAGCGCTGCAGTTGGCGATAATTCAGCCAGATATAAAAGTTACGGTAGGTGGCGATGATTCAGCCATAGCAATTAATTGAAAGTGGCGAGAACTCAGCCATAAGATAGAATCATTGAAGGTGGCGATAATTCAGCCATAGCTATAACTAAAAGCAATTTGTAATAAAATGTCGATAATGAACAAGTGGTGGCGTGGCGTTCAGTCATTTGAACTGATTGGTAAATGTAGCTAATACGCTAGTCATAAAGTTTTTGATCGATACAGCAATGACTCGAAATTTTTAGATTTCACGTATTTGAAGCTTTTACAGCGTTTGCTTTCATGAGCACCCTTTGTTCGAAGTGCTTATCGGATAAACGATTCCACTTCGGTAAATTCATCATTGTCGCAAAACTAAATAATCGTTCAACGGGAGCAGATGATGGTAAAGGAGTGTTGAATTTAATAAATAATTTCCGCATGATAGGGTACTCATTCAGCATAACCAATTCTCTGCTTTGACTTGCCATATACTTTGCGATTTCAACGCTCACGGGTCCAGACCCATTGGAAGAATTCGATACCTGCTCCTCGCCAAAGTCAAAAAAATCGTCTCTTTCCGTTTCCGTCACATTATCTTCAGAAATTGTTTTGTTCCCTTTCGTACACTCCTCTATGGCTGCTTTGAGTACAAAGTTTTCCACTTTTCGACGAGTCGATTCGGAAAACGAAGTGAGCCATCTCGATTTGAAGCGTGGATGGCTAACAGCTGCGATAGCTGCATCCGCTACTTCATCTTGCATAGTAAAAAACGATTCAAATCGATCATTTAGCGATTCAATTATACCAGTTACCAGTGGTGCAAACCGTTTACTAGCGTCTGAATTCGGCTGATGCAGCGAATTTAATTTTCTTTTCAAGGATGTTAGAGATGGAAGGAGATATCCGTAGTAGCAGAAACTTTCACCTTGCAGGATGTCAATTGTTTGTGCTAATGGTCTTACAACTCCTAGATACTCTTCCAGATATCTGAAATCACAGTCATTCATTATATTTGAAATACCGATTTCAGAGCTTACCTGCATAATCTTTTCTTTAAATGTCACGATTCGTTCAAGAGAATCGAACAAAGAATTCCATCGCGTAACAACAGGACGTGGTAAGGCAGCTCCTACATGTTCCTGCACAATTTCATTCAACTTTGGAGAACGCAAGGCCTTCCAAGTTGCCGTGCATTTTTCCAAAACTCGAAAATGTGTATCAGCAAGATAACGTGAAGATTTTATAATTTTCATTACATCGACGGATGCAATCAAGTTCAAAGTATGACTTGTACATCGGAGATGTTTCGGCAAGATGCCAGCGAGAAAGTCGACTTCATCGCAAATGAATGCATCCTCTTCTACAGGAATATCGACGTTATCGGGACCCGTTTCAACTGCATATGATGTAGTAGCTTCAGATTCATCTCCCTCGGGCAGATTTAAGTCTGAAATTTTTCAAAATATTTAAAATACGACGACGAGTACATACCAATTTCGAACGAGGATTGAGTACGCGATACATACCGACTAAAAAATGTTCCGCATTGACCCCGAATTCTCGAAAAGCTTTGACGAAATTCGCACCATTGTCAGTGACAGTTGCGACGATTTTTTCAGCATCTAAGCCGAAAGAAGCGTTGATTTCGACTAGCATATCCATGATGCGTTCTGCTGGATGCGTTCCTGCAAATCTTCGGCACGCGATGGCAACCGACTTCCGCATCAGTGTTGGCGAATCAATCTGTAATTTTCGTATCAGATTTACACATGTTAGCTACATCTCCATACGAAATATTTATTTGCACTGGAACAGATTAAATTTAACCATTCCTGTTCGATTTTGACCCCTACCCAATGTGCTGTGACACCGATAAATCTACGACTCCTTGAAGTCCATATATCTGCGGTAGTGCAGACATAATCTGCATCTTTGTGCAGTCTCTCCCGAACGTTATTCATTTCTTGTTCGTAAAGACTTTCAATTCGTCTGCAGACCGTATTTCTCGATATGTGCTTCAAGGTGCACGTCCGGTTCTTTATTTTCAAATCTACATTAACAAAGGACAAACTTTGAACTAATTACAAGGAATAATGTTATCTTAAAATTTTTTAAAAAAGGAAAAGAATCGAAGTTCCATCACGAAACTTGTCGGAAATTTGTGAAATAAGTGATACTTTAATAAATAAATAATACAAAGCAATAACGGAAAATCAGTTTTGTAAAAAATATGCATCAAACAACTCAACGTCTTTTTCTAGACTGAGTTTTTTCAAATGTACTTACTGATATTATAAGGCTCATATACAACGCACATGTATAAAGGCACATATATAAGGGCTCCGCCACCAAAGTTTTTTTCTTTTAAGATTATAATCGTTTTTTTAAATATGTTTGAAAACACGAAACATAAAAACACTCTCTTTATGTATGAATGTTACTTTTTTTCATAAAAATTTTCAAATATTGCTTTTGATGTGTTGTACAATGTCTGATTAAATATACGAATGGTTAAAAGTAGCAAATTAAAATAATTAGAAGTTGTAAAAATGATGAATAGATATTTCGAACGATATTTCTTACGCTAAAATATTTTTTTATTTCCATTGTCATTTTCACATTTCATGCAAATCATTTCCATTTTTGTAAAATGTTACAACAAAAATAACAAATATTTAAAAATGAAAAATCTCGATCCATCATTTGTACCATTTCAATTATTTTAATGTGCATTATTCAACGGTTCATATGTCAAATGAGCTATCGTACAACACATTAAAAGTAATAACTAAATATTCAAATGAAAAAAAGCAGAGTCCGGAAAAATAGTAAGAATCGTAAATAGTAAATAGTTTACCGACGACGCGAATTAAAATATGCGATATAGACGATAGTACTTTTGAAAGTTGATAAATGCAGCTGAGCGGTATACTCGTGTTTAAAAAAAGGATTCTAATCATTAAATAAAAAAGTAAAAGTGCCTTCAACATTTGTGAGCTTTTAATATTAATAAGTACATTTGAAAAACGACTTAACAAGAAAACATTGAATTTTATACATTTATATGGAGTTGTGAGAATTTGAGACGAAACTATCAAATTCTTCGAAAATTCATATCTCATTGACTGTTTAACAAAATAGATGGATAAAAAACTTTATAATTTAATTAATTAATTATAAATTTAATTTTTTTGAAGCATAAAAACTGAATACATTTTTCAGTTTAAATATATTTCAATAATGTTGAAATGATCTATCACTATCAATACATCGAAATGAAAGAACGCATTGAATGATTGAATTGATAATATACTGACAACGGACTTACCATCGAAGATTTTTCAGAAACTGGGTATTTCAACCGTACATAACGGTGCCATACTTTGGATAACGTAATTTGTCACGTTAGTTTCAAATTTGCGTTGAGAAAATTGGCAAGTTACTCCCTTTTCACGTTCTCGAATTGTTGGCCCTTGTAGTTTTTTACTCCTTCTATAATCGAGGAAGGCCTGGTACTCATCTTCATGTATGCGCTGGGGATGCAGTAACATTGGATGACAATTTGCTTAATAAAGATGTGCTGTTATTTATTAATGTATTGTACCACATACTTTTATGTGAGTAGCGAAATTCGTTGGAGATCTGAATGCGCCTTTAATCACTCGATTACTGGGACACAATTGGCATACACCAAAAAGATTGCCATGGAGTGATGACCTCTCCGTATCAATCGTAAAATATTTCCCATCTGAAAAAGCGTGCTTTTCGCACTCTCTGATGAGAAGATCGAGTTCGTCTTGCTCTTCAATTTCAGAAGTTTCCAACTCCTCAACGACTTCGTCATCGTTTATCGCATCGGCCTGCGTCGTCTCTGTTACGTTCGGATCTGCTTAATTAAGTGAATCCAATGTTTTGTGTTGTATAGAAAAAAAATTACATCCGATTGTAGTCCAATATTTCATCATTATAATATTGCAATTGCGATATGTAAAAATATCTCACTTGGATCCATATTGGTGATCAATTGTGTTATAATACCAAATCTCTATTTCTTCGGGTTTTTCCGGTTCCTGTAACGAAAATGTTCTTCCGGCTATAGAGCTATCAATATATATATTCGGGTTAATCCATATCAATTTGTCTATTTTTTAAAATTACATTTTTTTATTCAGATAATTTTTACCATGTTTTACTCCGTATTGGAATGAGATTTCCGTCAAATTTTTAGCTCTTAATGTTTAGGAGATCATCACTTGTAAATTATCAAAAATTTCGAAACAGTACACGGAAAAAAGTGCTCTGTAAAACTTACAGGAAAAAGTCTGTAAAATTTACAGTCCATTTTCTGTAAAATTTAAACTAAAATATGTCGTTTTTACAAATGGCATTGTGTAGAAAGTACATATTATATCCGTACATTTTACATAATTTTATAAAATATTTTCGGATAAATTGTGTGAAATCTGTAAAAATGTTCTATCATTATTGTTGCATAACTGTTGCAAGTAAAAACAAATTATTAATGAAAAATATAAATAATTATCTGCTAGTAGTCAATTTTTCAATTTTATAATCATAATGAGTCATGATGGTCCCACTTTCGGAAAAACATATGGTATTTATCTCATAAATGAAAAATTATTTTTAGCTATGTTCTCCCTTCGAATTATCTGCTTTGATACACATTATTACGCTTATAATGTAAAATGAGTAATAAATTAGATTTCATTTCATGGATCGATCAAATATCTAAAATGGTACTGTGTTTATTAATTGAAAAAATTAATCAATGGTATACTACGACCAGACATGCTTTATCATTTATAATAAGCTTATACATTTTGGTCAGTACTTTGTTGATATTTGTAATGCTTACTGTCTAGTAATGTAAATGAAAGTTGTGATTTTTTCATTCTGTTTAGGGTTTAAATACATACATTTATATTTCCACAAATATTTTGCTATCAATTATCGTGAGAACCTATTTCACTTTTCGCCATTCCTTACGGATTTCATTTTTACATTAAATTTTCAGTAATAGTGACAGAAGTTTATCTGTAATAATTGCAGACTCGATATGTAAAATTTACAGATTAAGGTTTACAGATTTCAACATATAAAAGTAACATGTACGGATTAGTAAATTTTACATAAAATGATTCACAGATAAGATTCTGCAAATTTTCCAGACTTTTCTGTAAATTTCACTGAGTTGTTATTTCCATGTAGTGATTCATAATTTCTGATTATTTTCATACAATCGTACTGCGCTGGCAGAATTTTTTTTCATTTTGAAATGTAGTTAGAAAAAAGTAATAAAACAAAAATAATACCTTCACATTTTATTTTGAATATTTAACCCTTTCACTTCGACGAGACAAGTTTTCATTTTTTTCTTATTTTTATGGCCTTCAGCTACATTTTAATTGGAAAAAATAAACTCTGACACAATTAGATTTTAACAAATTTTCCAGAAGTTAAACATTTTTTCAAATTCACCAAACCACTGTTTTTTTAGAAAAAAAAATCCCGAATTCTCAACTTTCAAAGATAAAGGGCAAAAAATGTACAAGCGAATTCATTTTATTACATACAGGAAAATGAAAAAAATGAGCAAAATATAAAATGTTATAATTAGAACTGGATTATTCGATATGGCTCATTTGCAAAACATCGGTTCGACAAATTGTATTACAATGCTACATTACAATTTACCATTGCCAATGTAATGCATAATTATCTAACAAATTTATCATTCAAGTAGGTATGTTCCGAATAATGCAAGTTCCATTTACACATGTTTTATGTATTTTATGCCATTTGTGATTATTTTCGGAATTACATCTTTAAATAATTTTGTAAAACTTACCTTCGCCAAAATTCCTTTATTTTCTTCATCCACTTATCACGCTTGAAATCTACTGTTCCTTGCTCGAATATCGTGTGAATACAGAAAGACGGAGATAGTCACGAACTCACGAAATTTAACTTTTCAGTACATTCGCAAATATTAAGAAAACTCGAATAAGTATGTCACTGATAAACATTTATCACTGATAAATTTAAACGTTTAAAATGTCTGCCGTTTTCGAATTTTACGAGTATTCGTGACACTCCGATCGCTAAAATTGCCTAATCTTATTTGTTCGTGGTCACTCTCGTACTATTCATTCAATATATACGTAGCCAGCGAGACGATCAACAATCACGTGACGAATATTTTTTTGTCAATATTTTGCTTCCGCGCTCGTAGTCGACAATTCGGAGGTACACTCAAAGAAGAAAATTTAGAATTTTACACGAGGATATAAAAGTTATTTGCCAACTTGACTATTTTTAAATATTCTATTTAAAATTCTGTTTTGCATTCGCACCAGTTATTATATTCAATAAGAGGAGTTCCTCCTCTACATTTTAGATTTTAAATTTTGAAAGATTTTGAAATTTTTTCTACGAGCCGGTACGTGATTATTCGTTTTTCAGAAATTCGTGTTTATTTAAATTTAAAAGCATGTATACATAGAAAAAAAGTGAACGATTTGTAGCGGGCAGTGGAAAAGTGTCGAAAATATAAACAAACGGTCACGTGTTTTCGAACGGTTAGAGTAGGCAAACTTTGTGCCTTGTGTCAGTCAGTTCGCGACGTTTACTGAGGAACAAGGCGAAACGAAGCAAGTAAGTGAGTATTTGGCAGAGTTCTTTTTTTGAAGATAGAAAATTTGAAAGAAAAGTGATACAGTATGTTTGAGTGGCAGAATGAATGAGAATGAAAATAATGAATGAGAACTATCGAAAAAAATGAGAAAAAGAAAGAAAAAGAGAAAAGAGAAAGGAATGAGCGAGAACGATAAAAATTTGGTGGTATGTTAATTTTCTTTTATTGTTTAGTACATTGTACATTTCAGTATAAGACTATTAAATGTCTTTTTTAATTTTATACAAACCATTTTATAAGGATTGTATATGGAATGATCTTGGACGATTGTAGAATTTTCTTTTCCTGTATGTTATCGCACTTTATTGTAAAACTGCATATCGATTATTATTCATAATTGAAAACGTTAATTAACATAAACATTGCATAAATAATTGTAAATACAATATTCAATACATATATATATATATATATATGAGGCATTCCACACCACTTTCGCCACTTCTGAACGCAACGCCTTTCAGTTTTTTTCAAAATGTCACATATTTTTATTATATATTTTTTGCCCTGTAAGGGGCTCGAGCACAATGGTCCCGATTGAGTGCACGATAACACTCCAGATTATCATCATCATCATATATTTTTCGGGCCGATGAAAACCTCTCATGTTTCTTTTTTTCAAATTTTTTCGACGACGCGTTTTCGAAATATACTTTTTAATATTTGACTTTTTTTCAAATGACTATAACCTTGCGAAAATTGCTCCGTTTAGATTGTTTTTCTTTTTGATAATTTTTAGTTTTCAAATGTTCTATCAAGAGAAAAATATGATTTTAATTTAAATCATTGCCTTTTTTGATTATTTATCGTTTAAAGCAAACAATTTTTTTTCTCAATGTATGCCCCTTTGATTTTTTGCTAAGTTCTCAAAAAAACTTCGATACATATAATAATTTTTTTAATTAGTACGTTCGTGGGAAATTCTCATTATTTGTAATTCGAAAATTTTTATGTTGCAAAATGGTATGTTCGGACTTAATTTTTCTTGAGTTTATACTTGGACGATCAGTTTTTTCGATTGAAAAAATTGTTCAATAAATATTTTCATCAATTAACTCATCTTTATTCAGATTAGTTTTGAATTCATTCAATATTTGTTCCATGTTTTATCATAGAACAATGTTATAAGCTATTTGGAATGAAATTTGTGTTAAAATTTCTATAATTAACAAAACTTCAATTTGTACGCTTAAAAAATAACTTAGCAACGTAAGCAATAAGTAGTTAAAACGGCAAAATATTTAAAGATTATACAAACATCCAAAAATATCAGTAAATAATATAGTTGAAGAGAATTAAATTCAGTTCATTATGTAGTCAAGAGATTATCTACTTATGATGTTTTCGATGGAATAGTAGTGGTGCGAACTTTAAAAAAAAACTTCTGACTAAACTGAATAATTATCAGAATTTTTTTCAAAATTAAACAAAAATCAAAGTGGCGTACATTCTGGAAAAAAACTGTTATTGCATTCAACCAAAAATAAGCAATAAAGGCAATGATTACAATTAAAATCATTTTTTTTTTTGGGAAAATGTTCAAAAACACAAATTGTTTTAAAAAACGATACAATTCATGCAATTTTTGCAAAGATATGAGCAATTGAATAAAAAACCTCACATTTTGACAAACAGTATATTTGAAAAACGCGTGGTCGAAAAAATTTGGAAAAAATCATGAAATAATTTTTCATTGGCTTTAAAAAGATATAAAATTCTGTAAAAAATTAGATGAGGTCGGGTTCAAAAGTGGCCGAAATGGTGTGGAAAACCTCATATAATATATTAATTATGATAGGTAAAAAAAAGATCCATTTTGTTTTCTCAGCTGGTTATGATAAAAAATTGATTGCTTAGTACCTGAAGAAACACTAATTTAAATTTGAGCACTTCATGTTAATGTTAAGAGACCCTTAATGGCAAATTTTTTATTT
The DNA here is from genome assembly GCA_959613375.1 of Heteropelma amictum. Classification (NCBI taxonomy): domain Eukaryota; kingdom Metazoa; phylum Arthropoda; class Insecta; order Hymenoptera; family Ichneumonidae; genus Heteropelma; species Heteropelma amictum. Next base: position 2,246,621 of record OY390729.1, read on the forward strand.
CTCACGTGAATAACATGTGAAAATCTTTCATCATAGAATTTTCTTTTTTTCTCTTTTTATTCATTATTCATTTTCGAAGTTCCATGTTCTATGTCTTTGAGAAAACTTTGATTTTTCGTAAGTTTATACCGTGAGTTCCAGAGTAGGACATATTTTCTATCTAAAGCTTTTGTTTAATTAAAGATTTCCGTAAATTTTCTCACAAGTTAATTTCGTTTCTGCAATAAAATAATTTTTCATATACTTATTTCAATCAGACATGGGAAATTATCAAAGTCGGGAAAAGAAAGAGAAAGAGGCAGAAGAGGAAAGAAAGTACGTAGAAGGAGAATATGAAAAGAAGAGAAAAGAGGAAGAGGAGGAAAAAAGGAAAAAAGAAGAGGCGGAAGAAAGGAAGAAAGAAGAGGAGGAAGAGATTAAGAAAGAAGAAGAGAAGAAAAAGAACGAGGAGAAAAGAAAGAAAAAAGAAGAAAAAGAAAAGCGCAAGATGCAGCGGCAGCTGGTAGCGCTGCAGCTGCAACTGCAGCAACAGCAGTCGTTTTTGCAGCAGCAACAGCAGCAACAGCAGCAGCTACAATATGGCGCACCGCTGGCTCTGCCGTACGCGCATGGGGGGTTTGAAGATGACCTCATTATGCGTAAGTTTTTGTTTATTGTTTCCTTAATTGCTCATTGTTTGTATATACTAAGCCCAGAAACAAGAGTACATAGAAAAAATCCCGAATGTTTAGCTCATTTTAAAGATCGTATCTCTCCAAAAAGTGGTTGTAGAGAGATAAACAAAAAAGGAAATTAAAACTTAGTGCTTATAGTATTCAGATCTTAAGTCGAAATATGCTTGTCGTCGACAATATTCAAATGATCACAAAAAACATAATAAAACAACAATTTTTTGAATTTTGCTCATGTTCGAACAATTAATTTGTCGAGAACTAACGGTCGTGCAGAAAATTATCCCGATATATTAAACAGATCATCCTATGTAATCGATTTCTTTCTGTCAATTGCAGGGCGTCGAAGATCTGCCGGACGGAGCCGGGCGGCGTGGTACCGGCGAAGAGGTGCTCCGTACAATCCGCGCCATTTTTTTTTTTAAATAAATAAATAAATAATTAAAATGAACTAAAATAAATACATAAAAAATGAAACAATAACAATAAATAAATAAACGAGTTCATTAAAACGTAAAACTACAGCTTATTTTTTTGCCCATGATTTTCCGTTGTTGAGCGTTGAGCTCGATACTTTTGTAAGCGATGTGCCGCAAAAGTTTTTGCTACTCGATACAAAAGTATCGCGTATCGAGAAAAATTTCGCTACTCGATACAAAAGTATCGCGTATCGAGGAAAATTTCGCTACCCGATACAAAAGTATCGAGTATCGAGAAAAATTTCGCTACTCGATACAAAAGTATCGAGTATCGAAAAAAATTTCGCTACTCGATACAAAAGTATCGCGTATCGAGAAAAATTTCGCTACTCGATACAAAAGTATCGCGTATCGAGGAAAATTTCGCTACTCGATACAAAAGTATCGAGTATCGAGAAAAATTTCGCTACTCGATACAAAAGTATCGAGTATCGAAAAAAATTTCGCTACTCGATACAAAAGTATCGCGTATCGAGGAAAATTTCGCTACTCGATACAAAAGTATCGAGTATCGAGAAAAATTTCGCTACTCGATACAAAAGTATCGAGCTCGGAAATGGCTCGATACTTTTGTAGCGAAGTAGCGTAAAAGATTTCGCTACTCGATACTTTTGTATCGAGTATCGCGAAAATTTTCGCTAATCGATACAAAAGTATCGAGCTCGGAAATGGCTCGATACTTTTGTAGCGAAGTAGCGTAAAAGATTTCGCTACTCGATACTTTTGTATCGAGATACAAATAGCGCACGATACAAATTTTGGACATCTCTGACCGGCTGGTCGCAGTGTACAGGTGTACTCGGATGTTGCGCTAAGTCGGTAGTACGGATACCCCCGATAAGGGTACCGATAGGTATTCGCTCTTTGACCCGGTACACGAATCATCTTTAATACAATTTCACAATTTCATACGTGGTTCTTAACAATTGTTCTTGAATTTGCAGCTTAAAGAAATTTAATAGGTATCGTTGGAAAATATTGAGGAAAGTACTTTTGTAAAAAATATTAATAAGGACCCATGCTTTTCAGTGAAAAATCTCTATTCATGTGATAGCATTATCATGCGAATTAATCACTTACATCGATATATTATTATCCGCCGATGTCGTCGCTACAATTATAATCGCAAAGCGTCTTTTGATTTATAATAAACACAATGTTCACCAGCCACGCACATACACACACACACACACACAGACAAATATTGTTTTTACGCAAAGAAATACACACGCACACGCACACGCACGCGATCAGACACAAATCAAAAACTGCGCTCGTCTTGTAGGAATCGAGAAAATGACGATCGAGCGCTATTGTTTTTCTTTTTTTTTTTTTTCTTCTAAATAATCTCCGCGTTGCTGGGCATTCGTTCATACACGCCCTAAAAAACGCTCGCACACACAAATAGCGCTCGATCGTCATTTTCTCGATTCCTACAAGACAAGCGCAGTTTGCAATTTTTGCCTCGGACCTGATGCTGGCGACGCTCGATGCTACAGATGAAATACACGTCGACGCAACATTCCGGGTAAGAGTATGGTTCCATTTTTGGTCCGCAGGCGCACGCAGTTTTTGTGACCCCGCCCGCAATTGATGGCTCACTTGGTATAACAAAACTTGCATTAAAAATAATTTTAAAAAATCTTCATTTGTTTTATCCCTTGGTAATGTACGCATTGATTGAAACTGTCACTGTCTGTGGAAGAAAGAGAGAGAAAGAAAAATAGAGAGTTTGTTTTCTTTTCGCATTAAATTAATTCATGAATGTATCCAAATACACGTGAGTTTTTACTGAATTTCTGTATCGTTCAGCAAATTGCGTCCATCGAAACTTCTTGAAAAAACCGTGTAATCAAAGAAGAACCTCGTTCTCTGGCAACTGTGAGTAATGTCATTCGAAGATGATATGAAATCTCGAACGACCAGAGTTATCAATAATTCGAAATGTTTTATGTACCTTTCTAAATTGACGACGGAACGCTCAAAATGATGCTCAAAATTCGGCAAAAATCTATTGGTACTCTGCAGACGGATGATTTCGTTTGTCTGGTATGGAAAGAAAATTTTCAAGAGATGTATCTCGGTAAGGGAAGGTTGTGAAAGATGTTAAAAAAAACACAGTCGGACGGAAAAATCGTCTACTTTGTGGATGAAAAGTTGAATTTTTCCCATGCGTCGTTTGAATATGAACCGACGAAGAGCGATTGTTCAGCTGAAATTGAGCAAAATGCTATTCGCTGTTTCAAGTAAAACCGACAAAATAATCATTAAACCGACCAATATTCTCAATACTTCTGCTTCATCTGCAAGATTTCGTTTGTAATAAAAATATATTGTATATTAAGGAAAATTGAATTGAAACGATAAATGTCGGATTATCTTTCTTTATCCTTCTTTCATTTTTTCAGGTCGTACCGCGAAGGCCGCGAGCGAGTCAACTGATGATTATTCACGTGCGTCGTACCGACACGGTAAGATGCGAGATTCGCTCAACGTTTTTTCGATCGGTACAATTGTCGTTTATGCGTTGTGACGTCCGTCGAAACTCCGTAGTTCTTTTTTTTCTCTCTTCGAGAAATTCTTTAGATAACGTTACAAGAGCACACAGAACATCTAGACTCTAATAAACATTTTCTATATATAACTTCCCACGAGTCTTAAAAATAAACACACGTGTCCAAAAAAATACCAACGGACCGAAAGGGGAAACGCATGGGGACTAGAAAATGCATTCCCACGAAAGGGAGTGATACGAGATGCCGCAACCTTTCGAGAACCGCTTATCTCGCGACTAGTAGACGCCATAAGTAGATAGAGAACATGAATATTTTTAAGTACCAAAATTCCAAGAAAAACAAAATCTTAAATATTTCCACGATCATAAAAACTTTATGCAGCTGCTCTTCAAACAAACGTAACACTTTTCAAATACTCTCAACATTAAAATATTTTTCTTTTAACAGTAAAACATTTTAAACAGACAAATGAAATCTCAATGTTAAAGTAAATAAATTAATAATTGATTTATAATAACGAGGAAACAAAATAATAATGAAAATAATAGATAATTCATTTGGAATAATAATAACAATTGAAACGGACGACACGAAAAGAAAAGATATGTAACGCTATTAAATAAGTTGTCATTACGAGACATGACGTAAATCACAAAGAAAATGCTAATATGTTTAAAATAACAATATGCGATTTAACAAACATTGAATAACATTATAAATAAAATATTGTATTCGATAATACGCATAAGACGTAAGTTGTGGAGGGAAGATGGGCCTTCCCAAAGCAACATCTTTGTCGTCAGGGAGAGGCGAAACCCACCTACGCGACAAAAATAGGATAACCTATGTGGAGGGGAGTGTGCGCTCCCGAAGCATTAGGCCCTGTAGTTTAAGAAAAGGGAAAATCAAGATGAAAATGGACCATCATTGGTTGAACCCTTCTACGACTTAAAATTTCGGAACGCCTATAAACCGAAATGATAAAAAGACGCGCAGAAGGAAAATCAAGTCAGAGCAGAATAAGAATAAGAGTAAGAGAAGTCAGAGTGGCAGAAGAGCCAGAAGAGAGTCAGGGTGAAGAAGAATCAGAGTCAAAAGAAAAGTACCGAGTCCAAGTAATAAAGAAGAGACCGAGAATAAATAAATTCAAAGAAATAATAAAAGATTAAAGTAATAGAAAAATTGAAATTAATACAGAAAGTATTCAAAGTTTAAAGTCGAAACTGAAAAGTATTAAGTCAAAGAAGAATTAAGAATTATTGAAGTTATTTCGAGGAACTGTGAGGTCAACGAAGATTTACACCCTTTCGACTGACCGATTTCGTTCTGCCGTCTTCATCGTTATCAAACTGTAAGTCCATTATTTGTTTTATTTGTAATATCTATAATTTGTTTTCTAAAATACAGACTCTTTGAGTCAAATAAAATCCAACACGACGTTTCCACATTTATTTGCACTCCTCAATTAAAGACTCCCATCCAGTCTATTGGCCGAGAGGCTAGGGCAAAAAGGGAACGACATTTTTTCAAGGTTTCTTAACCTTAAGTGCGTCGTCACATTTCATTGTGAACTCGTCAGACCGACGTCACAGCGTTGTCATTATATTAATTATTTATTTCATTGCACTTTCAGGGTTTCGCGGCCTTGTATAACCTCTGCGAGGCACGAACGACAGAGATGTATGTTGCAATATGGGAAATGATTTTCGGGCTGGTGCCAAATTTCCAGGTGAATCTGAGGACGGTGATTTCGATTTCGAGCAAGCATTAATAGCGTCGATACGCGAATGCCTGCCGACTACCAGCATCCGAGGCTGCTGGTTCCACTGCACCCAGGTAATTATCGTTTCGCAACGATTTATTTTCAAGTGCTTCATGATGGTATTATTTGAAATTAAGGATTTTATGGTAGGGATAGTCTCAACAAAATCAAAGTACAATGACAATTTCGTACACTTTCGAATGGTATCAAAATGTTCACAAAATCACACGTACGTAATCAACCGAGCGCGGTAATTTGCATTAATAACAATATTGACAAGTTAGTAACAAACTGTTGAAAGGAAAAAATTCTGAAAGTAAAGTGTAAACCTTTTTCCTTCTCATACTGAATTATATTCGTTTATTTTTCGAACGCACTTGAATTTTTTCAAATTTTAGTCGACATTGGTATTGGAAGAAAGGAATTTCAAAATACCGACTAAATTTCGAAAAAATTCGTTCGAAAAATAAACGAATATAATTGCAGGACTATGAAAAGAAAAAAAGTTTACAGTTTACTTTCAGAATTTTTTTCTTTCAACAGTTTGTTGGTAACTTTTCAATATTGTTATTAACGTAAATTACTGCGCTCGGCTTATTACGGGCGAGTGATTTTGTTAAGACTATACGTACCATACATCCTTAATGTGCTATCTATTGTCCATATCGACAATTCAATATTAATGTTATTGTTTTAATAATAATATTGTAATTTCCTCGCAATAATATTATTATTTCTTCTACTCAGGCTCTGCTACGAAAGTGGCGGAGTCTCAATCCGCGTCGAGGACCGCAGCAACCGGACAACGTTTTATGGATGTCGATGGGTTCGGCTTTGGTGCCGCCTGCACTCTTCGCCGAAGGAATCGCAATGATTCGGGGGGCCGCGGGTGTCATTGCCGATCTATTTCCAACGATAGATCAATTCATCGGCTACTTGCAACGGCAATGGACGCCGCGGGCCCACATTGTCTCCGTATCGGACTCCCCCATACGGACTAACAACGTAGCCGAAATTTTTCATCGTTACATCACGGCCAGGCTAGGGGGAGTCCGCGGCAATTTGTGGAAATTCTTGGGTAACTTTTATATTAACCGACAATATGAAACCCAATGATGTTGATAAGAATCGTGTACGTATTTAACTTTATTTTCAACTAACTCCAAATTCGCGTCCAATTGTAGACCAGCTGAAGAAGATGATACAGACGAATGACGCCAATTGGCGAAGGGTGCAAAACGGGCGGAGGCTGCGGCGCACCGGGGCCAATAACCGGCAAAATGCTGAGGATGCGGACAATATCCTTGTATTGTCTGCGCAAGAGAACCTCGCGTCGGGAAGGTCAGTATGTGGGCCATCACATATGTAACAACGCCCATTTTCGGAAATAATAATGTTTGATTCTACTCTTCGTGTTTTTCCATATTTTTGTATGTATTGAACCAAGCTTGCCCGAACTTTGCTCTGGATCGTGAAAAGTTCGAAAGTTACAAGTTTTTCGAAATTTGCAAAAAGAAAAGAATATACAATGTTTTCAAAATTCATTATTTTTCATTGCTTTGAATGAAATTGGAATTGACTTGTTTGAGAAATAATTAGTTTCATACTGAAATGTAGTTTCATGTCATGTTTCATTAATTTGTACTTACCTTTCACTAGATACACGATAGATGATTTTTTACGAATCGCGATGGAGCCGCAATGACGTCGAGTGATCAATGACTACGGCCAGGTGGAGGAAAGTGAGTTTTTGCTTCGATGCAAAAAATCATTGGGTGATTCCCATATTTATGACTACAATAATTATACACCATATACATGTTATGTCATAATCAATTGGTCAAATTTTTTTGCAGTATTCACGGTCGACGCCGGCCGAGATGCGGGGAACATCGATGATTTCGAAGCTCGTAAGATTCAAACGATTTCTCTTTATTCTCATCATTCCATTTTTGTCGCTTTGAGGTTTTAACGCTTTTTAAAAATATATTCCTCAGCTCACCCGGAGATAAACGGCCCTCCGCCATGCGCGCGCGCTGCTCAAGAACAAGCGGATGTACCTCCGATCCCCCAGCTTCCGCCGCACTTACCGGAGGTCGAAGATCCGCCCGTAGCGACCTGCCACGGTTGCTACGAGGCTCCTCCTGCAATCGCATTCATCCCTTGCGGCCATCTTTGCCTATGCCAAACGTGCCTCGAGCGGATGGATGCGATTCACGAGGAGCAGCGGAGGCTACGCATAGGCCGGGCGTATGTCGATCTGGAGGAGGATTTTAATCCCATCCCGAGGTGTCCTGTATGTCGTACACCTCGAACCGGTACGCTCCGGGTGTTTTATTGAAGAAGCTTTATTGAAAAAGGCCACAGTTATTGTATTTTTATTGTATTTATTTTATTTTATCGTTGTTTTTTTCAAATATATTGTTGTTTCATTTAAAAAACGTTGTTTCGTCGTGATGCGTGTTTTATATGCTGTTTCGCTCCCCTGTCATTCGTCTTCCTAATCCAATTATTTCCAGGTACATCAGTAGCTGTTTATATTTGCCACAGATGAAAGATAGACGAACAGGCAAATGTTGCGTCCTGTATACGCAATCAACGAGGAAGATGCCAATTATCGAAGCATCGAACGTCCTCAAAGATAGCTCGAATATTTTCAACATATTTTATTTTCACAACGTGGCAATCAATGTCTAGTTTCGTTGAATAAATTCGTGTCTGCAATTAAATGTTGGCACAAGTCCAATTATATTTATGAATATCTATATGATAAGCACCGCGAAGAAAAAGAAAGGTTTCGAGAAAAACATTAACTCGCGCCTGTAAACGGTCGATCAAATAGTGATCTAGCGCGATGCTCGTGCTGTACGTGGTCGATAAGATAGATGCCACGCAGTATTGAAGTCAACGGACTCTTTGCACTGACTGTTCGCACTCACACAAATGGAGTATACACGTAGGCGAGAAACGCTGGTTGCGCAGGTTGGCACCCCTGTTTTAGACGCTTGATCTCAAGACAGTTGATACACCAAGGCAGTTGATACATGAGCAGCTTGTTCTTGAGCAGCTTGGTACCCTTCCGCGCAAGATGACGGCTGATTCGACGACGCACGACCCTGAGCGCAGTGGCAAATGGATATTACGTAAGGACGACTGATAATTAAACAATTTTGTTTACTACAAGTTTTTTTAAGCCCATGTTGGGTTATGGCTCAAAAATTTTGTTTTTTAGCATAGAGTTTAGTGAATTTTTTGTTTTAAATCAAAAGTGTCCCATCGAAGGAAAAACTATTTTTTTCACTAAAAATGACAGAAAAAGCATTCAAAAACATTTTTCCAAGTTTTTAATTTTTTTTCCAGAAAGAGCGTTGAAAATTAAGAAGATGACCCCTATACAATCAGATTATCATCATTATAATCAAAGATATAGACTTTTTAAGCACAAATCGATAACTTCGGAACATAACGAGCAAAAAATTTAGCTTAAGACTCCTTCCTATTCACGGAGCATATTTACTGCTTCGTTTTTCCAATCTTACAAATTTTCTCCTCAAACAATTTTTTTCCTACAAACAATCTATCGTCATATTTTTTACTTACATGTTTACGATTATCATTGATGATTCTCATGTTTCCAACGTTCCCACATTCTTCTCTTTTCCTCACCTGCCTGTCTTTCTTTCTGAATCATTGGTATTATCTCATTATACGTCCTTCGAAGGTTTACGGTATTGCTAATACACGCCGAAACCAATGAAAGAAAATACTGATTACAATAACATTGAAGATGCTCATCTCGATAGTGCTGCTGGATGAGGAATTAAATAGCATGCCGATGACAGGGAAATTCATGTCGCGGTTTCCATTCGTTCGATTACGAAAAAATGCAACTTTTTTAAGAGTATTTTCCAATAAAAATATTTCGAAATGTTTACATGATTTCGAAATATCAAGTAATAAAAAATCGGCCTTTCGCAATCATCTATATCGTCTTACTATAGATCCTCGCTATCGGTAGTATGTCATCGAACAAACTTTCCCTACGCACATCTGTCGTGATGCAGACACAAAAAATTACATTCCTCTATTTTTCCCAATAAACTGCTAATAACGTCTGCGATAAATAGCAGAGACTGCATTCAGAATCTAGCATTACAGGGATGCAGATTATTAGCCATGCAATCTAATGTGAAAAACCTGACAATAAGAGTAGATAGATGGGGCGAGTTCTACACACAGATTCCTGCACCGACATTTACCTATAGTTAGCCGAGACACGAACTCCGATCTAGCCCGGACACGAACCCCCTGGAGGGGAGGAGGGCGTGTACAGTGGGTGGGTGGAAGGGGAGGTGGTGGGGGTGGGAGTTGGTCGAGGGGGTAGGGTGGGGGTATTTTAGCCTGGACACGAACCCTCGAGGGGGGCGGAGTGGGCGGTATTTGGAGGGGGAGGGGGGTGGAGTGGGAGGGATTGGGAGGTGGGTGAGGGGCGGAGTGGGTGGGATTGGGGGGCGGGGGAGGAGGCAAATGTCGCCATCTAGCGATCGCACGATGAAGCATTGATCTTTTTTATCGGCGCGATAATCGATCTTTTTTATAGTCTTGCGGTTTTTTGCGTTTAGCGAGGTGTCGGGGGAGGCCTTCGAAATTTCACGGCGCGTGACGTCCGATTCCGTCGGACGTTGTACATATTGTGACGTCCGTCGAAACTCCGTATTTCTTTTTTTTCTCTCTTCGAGAAATTCTTTACATATCGTTACAAGAGCACACAAAACGTCTAGACTCTTATAAACATTTTCTATATGTAAACTTCCCACGAGTCTGTTTTTCTCAAAAAAACACACGTGTTCAAAAAAAATATCAACGGACCGAAAGCGGAAACGCATGAAGATTAGAAAATGCATTCCGACGAAAGGGAGTAATATGAGATGCCGCAACCTTTCGAGGACCACTTATCTGGCGACTCGTAGACGCCATGGGTAGATAGGGAACACGAATATTTTCAAGTACCGAAAATTCTAAGAAAAACAAAATCTCAAATATTTCCACGATCATAAAACTTTATGCAGCTGCACTTCAAACGAAACGAAACACTTTTCAATTTCTCAACATTGAAATATTTTTCTTTTAACAGTAAACAATTTAAACAGGCAAATGAAATCTCAATGTTAAATTAAATGAATTAATAATTGATAAATAGTAATGAGGAAACAAAATAACAAAGAAAATAATAGATAATTCATTTGGAATAAATATAACAATTGAAACGGACGACACGAAAAGAAAATATATGTAACGCCATTAAATAAGTTTGTCATTAAAAGACATATGAGGTAAGCCACCAAGCAAATGCTAATACGTTTAAAATAACGATATACAATTTGACAAGCATTGAATAATATTATAAATAAAATATTGTATTCGATAATACGCATAAGACGTAAGTTGTGGAGGGAAGATGGGCCTTCCCAAAGCAACATCTTTGTCCGTCAGGGAGGGGCGAAACCCACCTACGCGACAAAGATAGGATAACCTATGTGGAGGGGAGTGTGCGCTCCCGAAGCATCAGGCCCTTTAGTTTAAGAAAAGGGAAAATCAAGATGAAAATGGACCATTATTGGTTGAACCTTTCTACGACTTGAAATTTCGGAATGCCTATAAACCGAAATGATAAAAAGACGTGCAGAAGGAAAATCCAGGCAGAAATCAATCAGAAGAGCCAGAGAAGGGTCAGAACAGAGAAGTGAATAGTAGAGTCAGAAAGTTGCAGAGTCAAAAGAAAAGTACTGAGTCCAAATAATAAAGAAGAATCTTTTCGAAAAACAGGATGACGACCCTTGAACCCCGTCGCGACTGAATGTCGCCATCATCCATGTGCAAAGAATTTTTTTCAAACAGACTTTCTGAAAAGTAAGATGAACCTTGTCGCGACCAAATGTCGCCTTCACACATAGAATACATAGAAAAAATATCAAATATCAAATGACTTTCTAAAAAACACGACGACGACCCTTAAACTCTGTCGCGCCTAAGCGTCGCCGTCGCGCCACTACATAGAGATAAGAAACTTCGAAAGCAAGGATGACTATTAATCCTCCCTTGCATTTTAACTCCGCCCTAATTTCTAAATGCACAAATGCAATCTGTGTATCCTACAACTGCCCAATCCACGATCTTGACTAACCAATGACTTTTAACTTCCATCTCAAAAACTGAACCGTGGGAGGCGCTAATCAACTCTCACCTTTCCCAAGAAATTATTATAAAACCATGATACAAACCACAAACTTCGTTCAATCGTTATACAAATTTTATCGAGTTCACGTCGTCGTTACGTCCGTTACTTATTGTAAATTTCGGACTTAAACAAACTTTTGTAAATCTCCGTTAAAAGAGATTTAGCTCTCCGACGCATATCGAAACCATTCGAAACCGATCATAAAACTCATACAAACTGTACCGACTTTGTTTAAACTTGTTGATAATTACTTTTGATAAATAAATACTCTGTTAATTTGTTATCCGACGGACATTTCTCTTTATTCGCGAAATTTCATCGAAATTTCTCCAGAATTAAACCTTCGAAACATCTCCGAAGAGAATTGAGTATGAAAACTCAATTGGCTATTATATTCGCGAGCCGCAGACCAACCATCATCAAATCATTGGCGAAAGATATTTAAACTTTCGCGCTCTAAATTCGGTGGTCACGTATCTCGCATCAAAACCCCTTCTCGGGACGTAACAGCCAACAAATCTGGTGGCAGCAGAAAGCAACAAATTCGCACCAGCTAAAAACCTGGTGGCAGTGAAAAACAATAAAATAACACCAGCAATAAATCTGGTGGCAACGGAAAACAAGTTCGGTGATTTATGCCATAACAGAGTATCATTATCAAATAACAAATCGGTAACAGTGAATTAAAATTGTGAACTAAGCTCGTGTCTAAAGACCTTTCTGTTCATTCTCGTCATAAATCTACAAGATGTTCTTCAAGTGCAACATTATAATACGACGTGAGAAACCTGCTGTAAGTGTGACTGACCGCACACTCATCACCAACATCATAGGCTTCGAGACCCAGGTTAACTTTCGGAAGCAGCCTGACACCTTTGGGACGGTTCGGACGCGTGCCATAAAAACCCCCCACTCTCGAATATCTCACACCTATTTACAAGATCTTCAACGAGTAAGTCAAAACATTCACAATGCCTAACGACACCGAAATCCCCATGGAAACTTCGACGGCGTACAACCCTTCGCAATCACATCAACAAGGGCCAGCGCAGCCTTTGTCACAGAATACTTTCTCTTCATCATTTCAAATTCCATCAACATCGCAACATCCAGTAGATAATAATATGACACAACTGTACAATAGTTATAGAGATTTTACAAAATATTTACCGGAGTTTGATGGAACAAGTAAAACAATTTCATTAACGGGTTATTTGGAAAATTGCGATACAGCAAGAGAATTTATTGCCGCTACTGGGGAAAAGACGGTCGTAGCATTTTTTAAGAGCAGATGCAAAGGTGCAGCTTTTGAAGCATTAGAAGGTTCTCCAATGCCAACAATAAATGAATTAGTAGAAACGTTAAAAGAGAAATTCATTGTTAAAAAACCAATTGCAATGTGGTTTTCAGAAATTTCCAAATTCCAACAGAAAAGTAAAGAATCAGTTACAGAATGTTATAAAAGAATAATCAGATATTTAACGGAATAAGAGTCAAACTGGAGCAATAGAACTTGCGGAAGAGCTATCAGCTGACCAATTCAGAAAAGGTATTAAACCGATATATGGCGCTCACATCACATTTGAACACCAACCAGACATTGCAAAAATATTTAAACAAGCGCGCGAAATCGAACGATCAATGGGTTATACAGAGGCAGAAAATGAAAATACGAAAACCCATAATGCGATCAAATAATTTTCGCAATAACACGAAAACTAATTCAAATAAATGTTGTACACATTGCAAGAAAACGAACCACACAATAAACGAATGTTTCGCATTGAACAAATCAAACAACAAACCGAAACGGGAAACGGGAAAACGACCCCTCGACAGGGCGCTGCGACGGGGCAACACTCGCAAGAGCACCGGAACGAATAAGCACGGATGCTTCACAAAAAATTCTTCCAGCAAATTGTAATCTCAGTTTCACTTCTATAAATTATAATTCTCCGACAATATTTTTATGCTCGAAGGATCTTATTAAATCGAAAACTTTATTTCTGGCAGATTCCGGTTGTCAATTAAATTTGATCAAAGTTAACCCTTACTTGCCACACTTCTGTAAAATCACGCACTTGCCACATTGGGGTAAGATTCTACCCCAGCGACAAAAACTGTTATAAAATATAAACTTTCGATTATTTTTCCTTAAACATTTTTTTAGAACATATGAAAAGCTTACTCTGAAAGATGATATAGGGTATAAAGCCGAATATTTCATTTAAATATATTTAAAAAATGTCAGAGTTGAAAAAAGTTGGAAAATGGCAATTTTTACAAAAAAATTTATAACTTTTTTTTTTCCGTGATTGAATTGGCTAAAAATTTAACTGAATATTCGTCTAATGTGTTAGTACAGGAAAACAAATTGTGTAGCAAAAGGTTTTTCAGAAAAGGTTGCCACACAGAGGTGGTCTTCTACCCCACGCGACTTGAGACGCCTGCTTAAGACATACTAACTGCCTTAACGTAATGCTATTGGGCCTAAAAGTTAGTCACACTGTCCAACAATTGACAGATGTCACTATAGGCCCCTTACCTAACGATTAGGTACTTAAAATTAAGAAAAAAAAGCCTGGGGTATTTTATTACCCCAGTGTGGCAAGTAAGGGTTAATAATCTGAAAAATCCAAATACAATCAATAGTTCGATAATTTACGAATTGCAAGGAATCTCCAATACTGACAAACCCGTAACCGTGACTGAAATTAACCTTGAAATCAATAATAAATTAGAGACATTCCATGTAGTTTCAAAAGATTTCCCGATAGAATTTAATGCAATACTTGGTAACGAGACATTAGGAGAAAACAAGGGTAGAATCGATTTGTTAGCGAAATACGTACGGCTGAACGATACAGATTATCCATTCACAAACACAGAATCGTTTCTTCTGCGGGCCAGACATAAGACGATAATGTTTGTTCGGGTAAATAGCAAGTTAAAGACGGGATACGTACCACGCATCGTACCCTTGGGCGATTACATCTTTGCAGGCGAAGCCTTGGTTACTAACACTGACTCGAAAGGAAACAAACGATGGAGACTTGTGATAGACTTTCGAAAATTAAACGATAAAACAATCGGTGATGCATATCCTCTTCCCTTAATAACCGATATATTGGATCAGTTAGGAGGAGCAAAATATTTCTCGATATTCGATCTAGCTTCTGGATTCCATCAAATTGAAATGAATGAAAAAAGATAAACATAAAATGGCATTTACGACCCCTCATGGTCACTACGAATTTAACCGAATGCCTTTTGGTCTGAAAAATGCACCAGCAACTTTCCAGCGACTATAGGACCTCGTATTGAAGGGTCTACAAGGCAACGATCTTTTCGTTTACCTGGACGACGTCGTAATATACGCACGGTTAATAGACGAACATCAGACGAAATTTAAAAAACTCGCTGAAAGATTACGTAAAGCCAATTTAACTCTACAAACAGATAAATGTGAATTTTCAAGAACAGAATTACGATATTTCGGACATTTAATTTCTGCAGACGGTGCTAAACCAGATCCAAAAATATAGAAGCTGTAAAAAAATTTAATACACCAAAAACTCCGAAAAACGTAATAGAATTTTTGGGTCTTGCCGGATATTACAGACGATTCATATAAAATTTTTCAAGCATTGCAAAGCCATTATCAAATCTCACAAGTAAAAACGTGAAATTCAATTGGACATCCGAACACCAGTTTGCATTCGAAACATTGAGAGATAAATTATGCACAACTCCAATTTTACAATACCCAGATTTTTCGAAACCTTTTATCGTAACGACCGACGCATCAAATGTTGCAGTCGGCACAGTCTTATCACAAGCCAAAGTCGGAGAAGATCCCATGGTAGCAGCAGCATCTAGAGTCTTAAATAAAGCAGAGAAAAATTATTCCACTCTAGAAAAAGAAATGGTCGCGGTCGTTTTCGCTTTAACGACCGAGAGGCCCGAGAATGGCCGGAGACCCTTTGCTTGTGTTGAGTACACACGGACGCTGGCGCGCACACCAGCCCGCTCGCGTGTTAAGATCGCCCGCGAGGCGGAACTTATCCCAACTTTTACAATTTCGCTTTGCAATCTTTTTTCCAAGATTTCTCGCTTATTTTTGCAAGTACGAAGATGGACCTAGGAACCTTTCTCGTGCATTTTTAAATTCTCTACAACTTTTGTTCGAAACTTTTCTTGATTGAAGGCCTAGATTTCGAATTAAACGCGTTTGCGACTCTTTTTCGCATTTTTCGCAAAGTTCTCGGTGCCTGAGCGCAAAAAAATTAGCACCATTCGATTCAGCATCATCGAATTACCCTTATACAGCTTGTCCCAAAAGGGTCAAAAGATCTCTGAAGGGGTGGTAGATCTCGAAATTCTGAATCGAAAAGTCTTTAGCGGTTTTTCGATCCGATGCATCCCTGATGAGTTATTAATAATTAATGACAGCCAATAATACGCGTAGGCTGGGCGGCGCGTAGTGGTGTGCGTGTGACGGAGTGCCCGGCCGCACCGCGAGAGGCAGGGCTACGTTACGTGACGTGGACGTGTGTGTGTGCATGGGTGTGAGGGCCCAAGCTAGGCAGCATGCGTTGATTGTATTAAAAAAGAACGCGAAAACAATAAGTAGCGCACCGCGATGAAACATTTTTATATGAAATGCATGATAAATGAATGAAATGAATTTATGTGTAATTGTAAATCCTTAATGGAAAGCGAAATCTCTACTGAAGAAGTTAAAGTTCCATTTATTTATTTACTTAAACTAAAAATAAACATCAGCTTCGCGTTTTCTCATACGATATTTTTTCATTATTAATTGAAAACAAAAAAAAATTATATGCATTAATGGTCGAATTTTACGCATGCTAATTAATTGGTTTTCATGATTGTCCGACTAAGTTAATTGATGAGTGATAAAATCAACTCGATCAATGACTCTTTCTCCTTACATCTCGAACGAATCGTCTCGAGATAATTGAATTTAAGGTGTTTCTCAAGAGGGAAATAGCGAATATCCTGAGAGGTAATGATTTTCAAAACTCTCGACACGGAAAAATAGAAATTTCAACATTTCAGTCTGCAAATATTTCACAAAATGTATTTAGTTTCAACGAATCATAATTTGCAGACACAATTTTGTTTGCCGTGCAGATGTTTGTGAAGTATTATGTATTTCGGAGAATTCAAAAGTTATAAAAATACACCTGACACCTCCGAGGATCCCGAAGAATAATAATAACGAGTTGTGTTGAAATTTTTGTACTGACGTTGCTTGTGTTGTATAATAATTACACAACACGAATAACAGTAAATGATGATCCATCATTGCAAAAAAATGTATTTCTAATATTTTTTACATGGACATAATCACCGTCCAAAGGGATGCTTGAAATTTTACGGAGAGGATTTCATCCACTCTTCAACCCTAAAAATGTCTGCAAATTATGATTTGTTGAAACTAACACATTCTGTGAAATATTCACAGACTGAAATTTCTATTTCTCCGTGTCGAGAGTTGTGAAAATTTTTACCTGTCAGGATATTCGCTATTTCCCTCTTGAGAAACACCTTAAATTCAATTAATTCGAGACGATTTGTTCGAAAAGTAAGGAGAGAGAGTCATTGATCGAGTTGGTTATATCACTCATCAATTAACTTAGTCGGACAATCATGAAAATCAATTAATTAGTATGCGTAAAATTCGACCATTAATGCGTATAATTTTTTTTTGTTTTCAATTAATAATGAAAAAATATCGTATGAGAAAACGCGAAGCTGATGTTTATTTTTAGTTTAAGTAAATAAATAAATGGAACTTTAACTTCTTCAGTAAAGATTTCGCTTTTCGTTAAGGATTTACAATTCCACATGAATTCATTTCATTCATTTATCATCCATTTCTTATAAAAATGTTTCATCGCGGTGCGCTACTTATTGTTTTCGCGTTCTCCTTCAATATAATCAACGCGTGCTGCCTAGCCTGGGCCCTCACACCCATGCGCACACACATGTCCACGTCACGCAGCGTAGCCCTGCCTCTCGCGGTGCGACCGAGCACACCGTCACACGCACACCACCACGCGCCGCCCAGCCCACGTGTATTATTAGCTGTCATTAATCATTAATAACTCATCAGGGGTGCATCGGGTCGAAAAACCGCTGAGGACTTTTCGATTTAGAATTTCGAGATCTACCACCCCTTCAGAGATCCTTCGACCCTTTTGGGACAAGCTGTATTTTAGAAGATAAATCAATTTTTGGACAAGTCTTATTTGTCTGATTAAAAATTTACTGATTAACCATTCAAAAGGGGGACCAGTGCAGCGTTACATGCACCAGCACTCTCCTTGTTGCGAATGGTTGAAAGATGAATAAATTTTTGGACAAGTTTTATTTGTTTGATTAAAAAATAACTGATTAACCATTCAAAAAGGGGACCAGTGCAGAGTTACATGGACCAGCACTCTCCTTGTTGCGAATGGTTGACTTTTGTATATGGTAGAAGATAAATAGGTTTCTGGACAAATTTTATTTGTTTGACAAAAAAAATTGTTAATTTACCATTGAAAAGAGGGACCAGTGCAGAGTTACATGCACCAGCACTCTCCTTGTTGCAAATGGTTGAATTTTGTATATGGTAGAAGATAAATAGGTTTCTGGACAAATTTTATTTGTTTTTTTTTATAAAAAGGTATTAAAATGTAGAAATTTTTGAATGACTCGATTCACAGGGTCTTAACACAGGGCCCAGTGCAAGGTTACGTGCACCAGACTTTCTGCCAGTGCCAAAACAGTTTATTGCCAGTTATGTGCGAAACAGAGAGGTCCAGACACACGCGCTGACCATCCCGATTAGTCCCATGAGTAAGAAGAGGACAGCTAAAATCGAATGATAACGGACGGTCACCAAGAGAATGCATAGGTTATCTCCAGAATATACATCCTGAAGTCCAGACTAAACATCCGGACAGAAGATCGAGATCGACACTCGAGCCGCTGGACATCCCCACGCCAGCAACCATCCCCACGCGGGAAGCTTCAACTGCATCTTCGGGGAATTCAGCTCTATAATTTTTTTAAATTTTTTTTACTTATTTTGATTTTTTCAAAAAATTTTTTCCAACAGCCTAAGGTTTAAGGGACCCCCTACGGATCTAAAATCGCTTGATTTCTCAAGCATGTATTATAACTATCAAAAAATATCGGTAAAAAGCATAATTTTCCGTAAATTTACAGCATAACATTGTTAATAACAATGCTACAGGTTTGCAAAAAACCAAAAAATCCAGCGTCAAAAACCAAGTCAAAAAGATACATAACTTTTTTCTGTAGCTCTGCAAACAAGCGAGATATCAGCTTTCCAGATTTCTTCAAAATTTTACTTTGTTTGATTATACTTCGTTAATAATAGGGATAGCCCCACAGTGTGACCTGTCTAACGAAAGGGCATAAAAAGTTGAGACGTTATGGTTTGCAACATTCCCGATATTGTTAACGATAACCGAGATAAATAACAATTTTCGATTTTAACGTTGTAAAGGCTTCCCGGGAGACCAGGGGCCTCCCTAAAATAATCTTAGGCCTGCTAAAACATTTTTTGAGCACCTGAGAGCCATATTATTATATTATAATCATTTACGGCACTGTGAAGCCATATTATTACATTATAACCACCCTGAATACCATTATATATCTATATATACTCTCTTATAGTACCATAAGACATTGTAAAGCCATGCAACAGGCTAAAAGCCGACAGGCGTATGTACAAATAATCTTATTCTTATTACTCGTATTCACTAGGATCCCGGTGTTACGTCCCGAGAGAGGGATCGAGAACGAGTTTTGTGACCACCGGATTTGGAGCGCGAAGATTTGAATATCTTTCGCCGGAGAGTCTGTTGGTTGGTCCGCAACTCGCGAAATACAAATTTATTATCAATGTGGATTTTTATACCCGATACTCTTCGGAGATGTTTTGGAAGTTTTTAGATCGGAGAAATCTTCGAGTAATTTCCCGAATAAAATATTAGCCGATTTAACAAATTAACAGAGTTTTATTTAATATTTCAATCACTATTGTTTTACAAGTTCGGTACAATGTATAGTTTGTCGATAATAGTTCGGATTATCGCGGATTGAGAGATCTCAGTCTCGTCAATCGAGTTTCAATAATTCGGTCGAAGTCCGGATAATTTCAAAGTAAATTTTGTCTGGATTTTAACGGACGTCACGACGACGTGAACAGAGTAAACTTTTTATCGAAGTGTGCGTGTAAAATAGAATTGAACAGAGTTTATATAGTAAGTTTTCATCGAGGTAGTGGGAAATGATTCGCGTCTCCCACGAATTAACAAAAACGTATCCATACGCTATAAGATGTAGGTCAGATTTGGTATGGGAGGAGGTCTCCCTATTTTTAAATGTTACAAAGTTGTTATTTAAAGTTTGTACATAGAGGTTTCGTTTACAGAGTTTTTTATAACAGTGGTGCATAGACGCACGCATTGCGTCTCGCAGTCGTTAACCCATTTTTGGCTTCCGGGTGTTTGCTTTTTGATTTCGAGCATTCGTTACTTTGGGTAGGGGTTATCGTAGTTCAAAAATAAAAGGCAGTACGTTATAAAGTTTATGTCGTACTGCGTGCATGTATCGAAAGATAATTAGAAAAGGAGGAAAAGATGTTTGCTGTGGGAAAACACTTGAAGAGTTTTTCCCGTGCCCTATTTTAACTTTTACGACTTTTCGAGGAAGTGTCCACTGTCAATCTCAGAGGAGGTTTGCTACCAAATTAATAAAAGAATTTGTATGCAGTGGCTTTTCTATTAAGAAGAGTCTAATAGTGAAAAGTAGGACGTTACACGTGCCGTGAGTTTTTGAACGAGGGGTATTTTACGACTTGTCGTAAATCTGGGTGCACTTAGTGACTACATATGCTTCGCCGAAAGAAGATACCAATAGACGCGTGCCCTGCAAGTACCTACTGTGGGTATTGCGTGTTTTTTTTAATGGGGGCTAAAAAAAAGAGTTCGAGCGTGAGAGCTGGGACGTAACACCGGAGAGGACTTGAAGAATTTTTCTCATAGCATATAATTCTGTAAGAAGAAAAGAGAGGTGCAGACACACGTGCCGATGAGTCCTATCAGTCCCATGAGAAAGAAGAGGACAGCTAATAACGCACGATAACAGACGGTCACCAAAGCTAGGCGTTAGATATCTCCAGAATATACATCCTGAAGTCCAGACTAAACATCCTGACAGAGGATCGAGATCGACACGCGAGCCGCTGACCATCCCTACCAGTCAGCATAATCCCACGCGAGCAACCGTCCCCACTCGCAAAGTTTCAACCATATATTCATTCATAGGCGTTAGATATCTCCAGAATATACATCCTGAAGTCCAGACTAAACATCCTGACAGAGGATCGAGATCGACACCCGAGCTGCTGGCCATCCCCACCAGTTCAACATAGCCACGCGCCTCTGACCATCCCTACCAGTTGGCATAATCCCACGCGAGCAACCGTCCCCACTCGCAAAGTTTCAACCATATATTCGGGGACAGAGGCATTGAATCCTCAGTTCTTGTCCGGTCTCTCCAGCAGCGTGATCTTTAAAACCGACTCTCTTACAATGGGCCAAGTCCCAGTCTTAATATATAGTACGGCGAATACAAGCCTCTATTAAATATAATAAAAGGAAATCTACGATATTCATACATAATTCGTAACTTCGAAACCGCGAAAAATAAAATACAAGGTACATCCTGCTACTTTATCCTACAAAAAATACTTCCCAAGTGTCACTTTATTTCTTTTAATACATTTCGAGTTGTGTTTATTATTGCGTTTATTGAACGTGAAATATATACAGCCTGTCCCAAAAGGGTCGAAGGATCTCTGAGGGGGTGGTAGATCTCGAAATTCTGAATCGAAAAGTCCTCAGCGGTTTTTCGATCTGATGCACCCCTGATGAGTTATTAATAATTAATGATAGCCAATAATACGCGTGGGCTGGGCGACGCGTGGTGGTGTGCGTCTGACGGTGTGCCCGGCCGCACCGCGAGAGGCAGGGCTACGCCGCGCGACGTGGACGTGTGTGTGTGCATGGGTGTGAGGGCCCAAGCTAGGCAGCACGCGTTGATTGTATTGAAGGAGAACGCGAAAAAAATAAGTTGCGCCCCGCGATGATATATTTTCATAAATGGATGATAAATGAAATAAATGAATTCATGTGGAATTGTAAATCCTTAATGGAAAGCGAAATTTCTACTAAAGCCGTTAAAATACCATTTATTTATTTACTTAAAGTAAAAATAAACATCAGCTTGGCGTTTTGTCGTACGATATTTTTACATTATTGATTAAAAACAAAAAAAAATTATGCGCTTTAATGGTCGAATTTAACGCATGCTAATTAATTTATTTTCATGATTGCCCGACTTAGTTACTTGATGAGTGAGATCAACTCGTGCAATGACTCTTCCTCCTTACTTCTCGAACGAATCGTCTCGAGATAATTGAATTTAAGGTGTTTCTGAAGAGGGAAATAGCGAATATCCTGAGAGGTAAAGATTTTCAAAACTCTCGACACGGAGAAATAGAAATTTCAACATTTCAGTCTGCGAATATTTCACAAAATGTATTTAATTTCAACAAATCATAATTTGCCGACATTTTTAGGGTTGAGGAGAGGATAAAATCCTCTCTTAAAAATTCAAGCGTCCCTTCGAACGGTGAGTATGTATACATGTAAAAAATGTTACAAATATATTTTTTTTGCAATGATTGATTATCATTTATTGTTATTCGTGTTATGTAATTATTATACAACACAAAAAATGTCAGTACAAAGATTTCAACACAACATCTCCTAATTATTATTTTTGGGATCCTCGGAGGTGTCGGGTACATTTTCATAACTTTTGAATCCTTCTATTATTCTTAATTCTATTTAAATTCTCAACAATCGTTGAAAAAAAATTATTCTAATAATTGTTAAAACACTGCTATGAATTTTTGACATTTTTTAATTTTTAGTCTTACAGTTTTAGCAGTTCGTTGTAATTTTTTTCTTTTTGTTTTTGCATAAGAATTTTTTTTAACGATTGTTGTGAATTTAAATAAAATTATGAACACAATTTTGTTTGCCGTGCAGACGTTTTTGAAGTATTATGTATTTCGAAGGATTCAAAAGTTATAAAAATACACCCGACACCTCCCAGAATCCCGAAGAATAATAATTACGAGATGTTGTGGTGAAATTTTTGACGTTTGACAAATACTGATGTTGTTTGTGTTGTACAAAAACTACACAACACGAATAACAATAAATGATGATCAATCATTGCAAAAAAATGTATTTCTAATATTTTTTACATGTACATACTCACCGTTCGAAGGGATTCTTGGATTTTTAAGGAGAGGATTTCATCCACTTCTCAATCCTAGAAATGTCTGCAAGTTGTGATTTGTTGAAATTAAATACATTCTGTGAAATAATCACAGACTGAAATGTTGAAATTTCTATTTCTCCGTGTCGAGAGTTTCGAAAATCTTTACCTCTCAGGATATTCGCTATTTCCCTCTTCAGAAACACCTTAAATTCAATTATCTCGAGACGATTCGTTCGAGAAGTAAGGAGGAAGAGTCATTGCACGAGTTGATCTCACTCATCAATTGACTAAGTCGGGCAATCATGAAAATAAATTAATTAGCATGCGTTAAATTCGACCATTAAAGCGCATAATTTTTTTTTGTTTTTAATCAATAATGTAAAAATATCGTACGACAAAACGCCAAGCTGATGTTTATTATTAGTTTAAGTAAATAAATAAATGGAATTTTAACGGCTTTAGTAGAAATTTCGCTTTCCATTAAGGATTTACAATTCCACATGAATTCATTTATTTCATTTATCATCCATTTATGAAAATATATCATCGCGGGGCGCAACTTATTTTTTTCGCGTTCTCCTTCAATACAATCAACGCGTGCTGCCTAGCTTGGGCCCTCACACCCATGCACACACACACGTCCACGTCGCGCGGCGTAGCCCTGCCTCTCGCGGTGCGGCCGGGCACACCGTCAGACGCACACCACCACGCGTCGCCCAGCCCACGCGTATTATTGGCTATTATTAATTATTAATAACTCATCAGGGGTGCATCAGATCGAAAAACCGCTGAGGACTTTTCGATTCAGAATTTCGAGATCTACCACCCCCTCAGAGATCCTTCGACCCTTTTGGGACAGGCTGTATAGAGTTTTTGTGGGGCAAATGTGTTACTTACCCCGTACAACTGAACAATAAAATACAGTGGAATTGTGAATTTGCGAAATTAAGTGAGCGACCTTCTAAAGACCAGGCGAGCCTGCTCTTGGTGCATCTACGTGCACGACAGCGGTGTTCCCTCCGACAGAAGGGCGTGTAACTTTCCTCCCATAAGAGCGAGGCTGCTCTTGGTGCATCTACTTACACGACAGCGGTCATCCTCTTTGCGGAAGGTCTTGTTAACCGTACTGCAAACGCGGGATACACGACTTTCTCTCGATTCATGCTCTCGCATATTGGCATATTCCACCATTTTATTATATTTTATATATCGTGTTGTTTGTGTTGCACTAATAAAGTTTGAAACTGTGAAACCGCGTTAGCGATCCTCTAAAGACCAGGTGAACCTGCTCTTGGTGCATCTACGTGCATGACAGCGGTGTTCCCTCCGACAGAGGACCGTTTAACTTTCCGCCCATTGGAGCGAGGCTGCTCTTGGTGCATTTACTTGCACGACAGCGGTCGTCCTCCTTGCAGAAGGACCTGTTGACTGTATTGCAAACGCATTATACAGGCCTTTCTTTCGAATCTACCCCACACATGCTCATATTTTTATTGTTTAAATTAAAATAATAATACCGGTAAAATTCGTATTTGTTCCGGAAATATTCCCGGATCATCGCGTGCTGCAATCGTTGCCTGAAAATAAAAAGGGAATGGTGTATAAAAATCCTTTAAGAGGAAAAATCAATTTACATCATACTTATCCTTAAATCATCCCCCGGGCATCGACATCGGGACAATCCACCTGGAACATAAAAGTCATTAGAATCTGAAAATAAAATAAATTGGACCTGAATATAAAGTAAATCAAATCTGGAAATAAAGTAAATTCCTGTTAAATAAATTGGTAAATTCGGTGCGGTCTGCTGTTGTATATGGAAACTCTGCCATATACATTGGCGAGTGTATCGGTGCACGTAACATTGCACTGGGCCTCGTTTACAGCGGAACAAACCTAATTCCAAAAACGAATGTACTCGCTTTATCGTGGGTTTTCGGTGTACAATAAACTGTTTTTTCACTGGCAGAAAGTCTGGTGCACGTAACCTTGCACTGGGCCCTGTGTTAAGACCCTGTGAATCGAGTCATTCAAAAATTTCTATATTTTAATACCTTTTTATCAAAAAACCAAATAAAATTTGTCCAGAAATCTATTTATCTTCTACCGTATACAAAATTCAACCATTCGCAACAAGGAGAGTGCTGGTGCATGTAACGCTGCACTGGTCCCCTTTTTGAATGGTTAATCAGTAAATTTTTAATCAAACAAATAAAAACTTGTTCAAAAATTTATTCATCTTTCAACCATTCGCAACAACGAGAGTGCTGGTGCATGTAACGCTGCACTGGTCCCCCTTTTTGAATGGTTAATCAGTAATTTTCAATCAGACAAATAAAAATTGTCCAAAAATTTATTTTTCTTCTATAATATACAAAATTCAACCATTCGCAACAAGAAGAGTGCTGGTGCATGTAACTCTGCACTGGTCCCCCTTTTTTGAATGGTGAATTAATATTTTTAAGCAAACAAACAAAATCTGTCCAGATATTTATTTTTTTTTACATTTACAAATCCATGTTACACTATTATAGAGGGCAGCCATCCGACCATTTCGGAACCTCGGTGCTGTAGTTCTGCACTGGGCAAGGAGTCAACGGGAGGGTTCTATCAAGGACAGAGGGTTGGTTGCAATGATCCGTCCCCTGCACGACTTATCTCCCTGTTTGAAGGATTTTTCTCAATGACACGAAATGTATAGGAACGGTCGTTTTCTTCAATAGATGCCGCGAAGGAGGGCCGGCAAAAGGTTCAAACTTAGGCGCGAAGCCGCCATCGCACAGGGGATTGTCCGTGTCGTGCCCCGAGGGAACAATACCCCTGCCCGACCGGTTAACCTCGAC
This sequence comes from Heteropelma amictum, assembly GCA_959613375.1. Classification (NCBI taxonomy): domain Eukaryota; kingdom Metazoa; phylum Arthropoda; class Insecta; order Hymenoptera; family Ichneumonidae; genus Heteropelma; species Heteropelma amictum. Next base: position 2,272,533 of record OY390729.1, read on the forward strand.
CCCCCTCCTCCTCGACCGGTTAACGTGGTCGCTCCGTTTCAGCCGAGCTACTGCTCGGTGGTCACGGCAGAGGAGCTCCATCTTCAACCTCTGCCGGCACCATCAACATCGTCTTCGGCCGGCCAACCACCGTACCGTCGCCCTGTCCCGACCCCACAGGAAATCCCTCCTGAGCTGCGCGGCGACCCTCTTCACCCACTTCCCGGGCGATACGTTCCGTCTCCAATGCGTACGTCCGAGTCAGTAACCCACACGGTAGAGGTCGGTTCTTCAGAACCTGAAGACGATAAAAACAAAAATAAAATAAAGTAAAACATGTTAAAATCAAAATAAAATATGTAACCTTTTGAAATAAATATATTCAAACGTGTAAAAACCCACTACGTCTCAACGTTCATTTCGCTACTAAATAAATAACGTTAATCTCTTTTTACCTCGAAAGGTGTTACTCATTGTCGTAATTATTTTGCGCGTTAATTTTGGCCTTGCATCCTTGTCCCGGCTGAGCTCCCACTTGGCCAAACAAAGGGTGTTGATCCGTGCGTTTCACCCGTCATCTCGCTCGTCCCTCGACCTGCGACGTAACAACCTCTACGGTGTCGGCATCCGATTCGGATTTATGCATCGGAGAGGGTACGTATGGTCTGGGAAAAGGGTCGCCACGCAATTCAGGAGGAATTTCCTGAGGGGTCGGGGTGGGGTGACGGTACGGCGGTTGTCGGTCCGTGGATGACGATGATGATGATGGTGCAGGCGGGGGTTGAGGCTAGGCCTCTTCCGCCGTCACCACAGAATAGTGGGTTGGCCGGAAAGGTGTGACCGTGTTGACCGGGCGAGGAGGAGGGGGGTCGAGATTGACTTTCCGCGTAGGGGTGTTATTCCCACGAGGATGGACCCGGACAATCCGCCCTAAAATGGCCTGTTCGCGCCTTTGTTTAAATGTTTGGCCTGCCCTCCTTCGCGACATCTATTTAAGAAAACAATCGTTCCAATACATTTCGTGTCACCGAAAAAATTTGTTCCAACAGGGAGTTAAAGTCGTGCAGGAGATCGATGCACTTCAACCAACCTTCCGTTCCTGATGCAACCTTTCCCGATGACTGCCCTGCCTCAGTGCAGGTTTATTGTACCGTCTGCTTGGAGCCGAAATGTGCGGATAGCCGCTTTCTATAATAGTCTGATATGAATGAATTTAAAATAAAATTTTATTTTTCTCAAAAATATTTAAGGCTATCAGGAATTAATTCACCATCCAAAAAGGGGGACCAGTGCAAAGTGACATGCACCAGTACTCTCCTTGTCAAGAAAGGTTGAATTATTTGTAATTATAATTTTCTTGAAAATATTTTAATTGAATAAAAATTGATGGGAATTAATTCACGATCCAAAAAGGGGGAACAGTGCAAGGCTACATGCACCAGTACTCTCCTTCATTGAGGACGGATGAATTATTTGCAATAATGAAAATAAATTAATTTACGAATAACTCAATTCACGGGGTCTGAACACAGGGCCCAGTGCAAGGTTACGTGCATCGGACTTCCTGCCAGTGCCAAAACAACTGTTTTGGCAGTTTATTGTGCACCAAAATCCCACGATACAGCGAGCACATTCGTTTTTTGGAATTAGGTTTGTTCCGCTGTAAACGAGGCCCAGTGCAATGTTACGTGCACCGGTACACTCGCCAATGTATATGGCAGAGTTTCCACATACAACAGCAGACCGAAACAAATTTACCAAATTTATTTTTAAGTTTTTATTTTATTATTATTATTTTTATTTATTTTACTTTACTTCGATTAGGCATTTTATAAATGATTTTTGATTTTTCAGGTGGACTGTCTCGATGTCGATGCCCGGGGAAGGATCAAGGATAAGTATGAATAAATTTATGATGGATTTTTCCTCTTACAGGATTTTTGTATGCTATTCCCCTTTTTATTTTTAGGTAACGATTGCAGCACGCGATGATCCGGGAATATTTCCGGAACAAATACGAGTTTTACCGGTATTATTATTTTAAGTTCAACAATAAAAATTTGAGCATGTGTGGGGCAGATTTGAAAGAAAGGCCTGTATCCTGCGTTTGCAATACAGTTAACAGGTCTTTCTGTAAAGAGGACGACCGCTGTCGTGCAAGTAAATGCACCGAGAGCAGCCTCGCTCCAATGGGAGGAGAGTTAAACGGTCCTCTGTCGGAGGGAACACCGCTGTCGTGCATGTAGATGCACCAAGAGCAGGCTCACCTGGTCTTTAGAGGATCGCTAACCCGGTTTCACAGTTTCAAACTTTATTATTGTAACACAAAAAGCACGATATTTAAAATATAATAAAATGGTGGGATATGCCAACATGCGAGGGGATGATTCGAAAGAGAGTCCTGTATCCCGCGTTTGTAGTACGGTTAACAAGACCTCCTGCAAAGAGGATGACCCCTGTCGTGCACGTAGATGCACCAAGAGCAGGCTCGCCTGGTCCTTAGAAGGTCGCTGACTTAATTTCGCAAATTCACAATTCCACTGTATTTTATTATTCAGTTGGACGGGGTACGTAACACATATGCCCCACAAAAACTCTATTTATTTCACGTTTCAGAAACTCGAAATGTATTAAAAGAAATAAAGTTACACTTGGGAAGTATTTGTAGGATAAAGTAGCAGGATGTGCCTTGTATTTTATTTTTCGCGGTTTCGATGTTTCGAATTATGTGTGAATATCGTCTCACGCACGTCTCACACGGGTGACAATTCTCACCGGCTTTCGGGCAACGTTCTCACATATTCTTTTCTGTATCGTCGACTTTGGTAGAATATATTTTTTATTTCAATCGTTGAAGTTGGGCCCTCTCCTCGCCACCTACACCAGATCCCTTCACAAACAGTTAACAAGACCTTCCGCAAAGAGAATGACCGCTGTCGTGCAAGAAGATGCACCAAGAGCAGCCTCGCTCTTATGGGAGGAAAGTTACACGCCCTTCTGTCGGAGGGAACACCGCTGTCGTGCACGTAGATGCACCAAGAGCAGGCTCGCCTGGTCTTTAGAAGGTCGCTCACTTAATTTCGCAAATTCACAATTCCACTGTATTTTATTATTTAATTGAACGGGGTAATTAACACATGTGCCCCACAAAACTCTATATATTTCACGTTTCACAACTCGAAATGTATTAAAAGAAATAAAGTGACACTTGGGAAGTACTTGTAGGATAAAGTAGCAGGATGTACCTTGTATTTTATTTTTCGCAGTTTTCGAAGTTTTGAATTATGTATGGATATTGTAGATTACTTTTATTATATTTAATGGAGGCTTTTATTCGCCATACTATGTATTAAAACTGGGACTTGGCCCGTTGTAAGATAGTTGGTTTTACAGATCGCGCTGCTGGAGAGACCGGACAAGAACTGAGGATTCAATGCCTGTGTCCTTGAATATATGGTTGAAACTTTGCGAGTGGGGACGGTTGCTCGCGTGGGATTATGCTGACTGGTAGGGATGGTCAGCGGCTCGCGTGTCAATCTCGATCCTCTGTCAGGATGTTTAGTCTGGACTTCAGGATGTATAGTCTGGAGATATCTAACGCCTTCCTTTGGTGACCGTCCGTTATCATGCGTTTTTAGCTGTCCTCTTTTTTCTCATAGGACTGATAGGAATGATCGGTGCGTGTATCTGGACCTCTCTATTCCTCTTACAGAATTATATGCTATGAGAAAAATTCCTTAAGTCCTCTCCGGGATCTTAGTGAATAAGAGTAATTACATTATTCGTACATACGCCTTTCGGCTTTTAGCCTGTTGCATGGCTTTACAATGTCTTATGGTACTATAAGAGAGTATATACAGGGTGATTCGGTATAGGTAGTGCATCCGACACCTACGTATTCCAGGCTATATTCTGAACAAAATGACTTAGGCGTTTTAAAAAATACTAAATAGCTTTTAAATAGGAAGCAATAGAATTCTAGAATTCTCGACCAATCAGAGTTGCTGTTTCATTCATGATCGGAGACGCCTCAGGACCGGGTAATCAAGGCTCCGATTCGAAAAATTCGAAAGAGCGACAGAGTTCAGGCAGAATTTCGTTTCGCGAGCCCGGAAGTCTTTTGTTCCAACCGAAGTTTGCTGTCCCTCTCGATCGAATCATGTATCATACGACCGGTCGGCATTTGTCATTTATTCAATGAATTGTGCTGCGAAGTCCATTTATTTAATGTCGAAAACATTTTTCTTATGCAAGCATAGATCATTGATGATTCGTGCGTCTAATGCTTCGCCTCTTTCTCACGAGTAATTGTATTTATACTGGAAGTCTACAGTACTCTGCAAAAAATGTTTGATAATTGTAAATGATTTAAGAATCGAAGGTAACGACGCTCGATTCTCATGTGGCACAGCTTTCACGAAAAAAACTATTTCGCGTGTCTCATGCATCCGGCTTCATCCCACATGCTTTTTTGTGTGTACTGAGGCTCTGCAGTACTCGGTAAGAAACGATAGACAACCGTGGACGATTAAAGGAAGAGAGTCAACAATGCTTGATTCTGATGTGTCACAGCGTGCACAAAAAGAATTATGTCGTGCGTCCAAAGCTTCAGGCTCTTTCTCACGAGTTATTTTATTTATGCTGGAACTTTGTAGTACTCTGAAAAAAACGCTGGACAATCGTAATCGATAAAAGGATCATAGGTAACGATGCTCGATTTTCATGTGTCAGCTTCAACGAAGATAATGTTTCCACATGTCTGAAGCTTCCGGCTACTTCTCACACGTATTTTCATATACACTAGAACTCTCTGGTACTTGGAAAAAAATAATAGACAACCATAGCTGCTCGACAGATCGGAACTAACGATCCTCGATTCTTATCTGACGCAGCTTCCAGGGATTAAACTATTTCGCGAGTATCATGCTTCCGGCTCCTTCCCACATGTATTTTCGTGTGATCTGAGACGCTACAGTCCTCGGAAAAAACGTGAGATATCCGTGGACAATTAGAGGAAAAGAATCAACAATGCTCAATTCTCATGTGGCATAGCTTTCACGAAAAAAACTATTTCGCAAGTCTCATGCTTCCTGCTTCTTTCCACATGCATTTTTGTGTGTATTGAGGCTCTGCAGTACTCGGTAAGAAACGATAGACAACCGTGGACGATCAAAGGAAGAGAGTCAATAATGCTTGATTCTGATGTGTCACAGCGTGCACAAAAAGAATTATTTCGTGCGTCCAAAGCTTCAGGCTCTTTCTCACGAGTTATTTTATTTATGCTGGAACTTTGCAGTACTCTGAAAAAAATGCTGGACAATCGTAATCGATAAAAGGATCATAGGTAACAATGCTCGATTTTCATGTGTCATAGCTTCAACGAAGATAATGTTTCCACATGTCTGAAGCTTCCGGCTACTTCTCACACGTATTTTCATATACACTAGAACTCTCTGGTACTTGGAAAAAAATAATAGACAACCATAGCTGCTCGACAGATCGGAACTAACGATCCTCGATTCTTATCTGACGCAGCTTCCAGGGATTAAACTATTTCGCGAGTATCATGCTTCCGGCTCCTTCCCACATGTATTTCCGTGTGATCTGAGACGCTACAGTGCTCGTAAAAAACGTGAGATATCCGTGGACAATTAGAGGAAAAAAATCAACAATGCTCGATTCTCATGTGGCATATCTTTCACGAAAAAAACTATTTCGCAAGTCTCATGCTTCCTGCTTCTTTCCACATGCATTTTTGTGTGTACTGAGGCTCTGCAGTACTCGGTAAGAAACGATAGACAACCGTGGACGATCAAAGGAAGAGAGTCAACAATGCTTGATTCTGATGTGTCACAGCGTGCACAAAAAGAATTATTTCGTGCGTCCAAAACTTCAGTCCACGGTTGTCTATCGTTTCTTACCGAGTACTGCAGAGCCTCAGTACACACAAAAATGCATGTGGACAGAAGCAGGAAGCATGAGACTTGCGAAATAGTTTTTTTCGTGAAAGCTATGCCACATGAGAATCGAGCATTGTTGATTCTTTTCCTCTAATTGTCCACGGATATCTCACGTTTTTTCCGAGGACAGTAGCGTCTCAGATCACACGAAAATACATGTGGGAAGGAGCCGGAAGCATGATACTCGCGAAATAGTTTAATCCCTGGAAGCTGCGTCAGATAAGAATCGAGGATCGTTAGTTCCGATCTGTCGAGCAGCTATGGTTGTCTATTATTTTTTTCCAAGTACCAGAGAGTTCTAGTGTATATGAAAATACGTGTGAGAAGTAGCCGGAAGCTTCAGACATGTGGAAACATTATCTACGTTGAAGCTATGACACATGAAAATCGAGCATCGTTACCTATGATCCTTTTATCGATTACGATTGTCCAGCATTTTTTTTAGAGGACTGCAAAGTTCCAGCATAAATAAAATAACTCGTGAGAAAGAGCCTGAAGCTTTGGACGCACGAAATAATTCTTTTTGTGCACGCTGTGACACATCAGAATCTAGCATTGTTGACTCTCTTCCTTCAATCGTCCACGGTTGTCTATCGTTTCTTACCGAGTACTGCAGAGCCTCAGTACACACAAAAATGCATGTGGAAAGAAGCAGGAAGCATGAGACTTGCGAAATAGTTTTTTTCGTGAAAGATATGCCACATGAGAATCGAGCATTGTTGATTCTTTTCCTCTAATTGTCCACGGATATCTCACGTTTTTTCCGAGCACTGTAGCGTCTCAGATCACACGGAAATACATGTGGGAAGGAGCTGGAAGCATGATACTCGCGAAATAGTTTAATCCCTGGAAGCTGCGTCAGATAAGAATCGAGCATCGTTAGTTCCGATCTGTCGAGCAGCTATGGTTGTCTATTATTTTTTTCCAAGTACCAGAGAGTTCTAGTGTATATGAAAATACGTGTGAGAAGTAGCCGGAAGCTTCAGACATGTGGAAACATTATCTTCGTTGAAGCTATGACACATGAAAATCGAGCATCGTTACCTATGATCCTTTTATCGATTACGATTGTCCAGCATTTTTTTTAGAGTACTGCAAAGTTCCAGCATAAATAAAATAACTCGTGAGAAAGAGCCTGAAGCTTTGGACGCACGAAATAATTCTTTTTGTGCACGCTGTGACACATCAGAATCTAGCATTGTTGACTCTCTTCCTTCAATCGTCCACGGTTGTCTATCGTTTCTTACCGAGTACTGCAGAGCCTCAGTACACACAAAAATGCATGTGGAAAGAAGCAGGAAGCATGAGACTTGCGAAATAGTTTTTTTCGTGAAAGATATGCCACATGAGAATCGAGCATTGTTGATTCTTTTCCTCTAATTGTCCACGGATATCTCACGTTTTTTCCGAGCACTGTAGCGTCTCAGATCACACGGAAATACATGTGGGAAGGAGCTGGAAGCATGATACTCGCGAAATAGTTTAATCCCTGGAAGCTGCGTCAGATAAGAATCGAGCATCGTTAGTTCCGATCTGTCGAGAAGCTATGGTTGTCTATTATTTTTTTCCAAGTACCAGAGAGTTCTAGTGTATATGAAAATACGTGTGAGAAGTAGCCGGAAGCTTCAGACATGTGGAAACATTATCTTCGTTGAAGCTATGACACATGAAAATCGAGCATCGTTACCTATGATCCTTTTATCGATTACGATTGTCCAGCATTTTTTTTAGAGTACTGCAAAGTTCCAGCATAAATAAAATAACTCGTGAGAAAGAGCCTGAAGCTTCGGACGCACGAAATAATTCTTTTTGTGCACGCTGTGACACATCAGAATCTAGCATTGTTGACTCTCTTCCTTTAATCGTCCACGGTTGTCTATCGTTTCTTACCGAGTACTGCAGAGCCTCAGTACACACAAAAAAGCATGTGGGATGAAGCACGAAGCATGAGACTTGCGAAATAGTTTTTTTCGTGAAAGCTATGCCACATGAGAATCGAGCATTGTTGATTCTTTTCCTCTAATTGTCCACGGATATCTCACGTTTTTTCCGAGGACTGTAGCGTCTCAGATCACACGAAAATACATGTGGGAAGGAGCCGGAAGCATGATACTCGCGAAATAGTTTAATCCCTGGAAGCTGCGTCAGATAAGAATCGAGGATCGTTAGTTCCGATCTGTCGAGCAGCTATGGTTGTCTATTATTTTTTTCCAAGTACCAGAGAGTTCTAGTGTATATGAAAATACGTGTGAGAAGTAGCCGGAAGCTTCAGACATGTGGAAACATTATCTTCGTTGAAGCTGACACATGAAAATCGAGCATCGTTACCTATGATCCTTTTATCGATTACGATTGTCCAGCGTTTTTTTCAGAGTACTACAAAGTTCCAGCATAAATAAAATAACTCGTGAGAAAGAGCCTGAAGCTTTGGACGCACGACATAATTCTTTTTGTGCACGCTGTGACACATCAGAATCAAGCATTGTTGACTCTCTTCCTTTAATCGTCCACGGTTGTCTATCGTTTCTTACCGAGTACTGCAGAGCCTCAGTACACACAAAAAAGCATGTGGGATGAAGCCGGATGCATGAGACACGCGAAATAGTTTTTTTCGTGAAAGCTGTGCCACATGAGAATCGAGCGTCGTTACCTTCGATTCTTAAATCATTTACAATTATCAAACATTTTTTGCAGAGTACTGTAGACTTCCAGTATAAATACAATTACTCGTGAGAAAGAGGCGAAGCATTAGACGCACGAATCATCAATGATCTATGCTTGCATAAGAAAAATGTTTTCGACATTAAATAAATGGACTTCGCAGCACAATTCATTGAATAAATGACAAATGCCGACCGGTCGTATGATACATGATTCGATCGAGAGGGACAGCAAACTTCGGTTGGAACAAAAGACTTCCGGGCTCGCGAAACGAAATTCTGCCTGAACTCTGTCGCTCTTTCGAATTTTTCGAATCGGAGCCTTGATTACCAGGTCCTGAGGCGTCTCCGATCATGAATGAAACAGCAACTCTGATTGGTCGAGAATTCTAGAATTCTATTGCTTCCTATTTAAAAGCTATTTAGTATTTTTTAAAACGCCTAAGTCATTTTGTTCAGAATATAGCCTGGAATACGTAGGTGTCGGATGCACTACCTATACCGAATCACCCTGTATAGATATATAGTGGTATTTAGGGCGGTTATAAAATGTAATACTTGGTTTCGCAATGCCTTGGGGTGATTATAAAATGTATTATGTAGCTTGCGGTGCCTAAGGGTGGTTTTAATTGTGATGTATGAAAGAAGGAGAAGGCTAAGGAGAGGGAAGGGAGACACAGTATGGGGAGTCTCCCTTACCACGGTGAGCAGTGTGGCAGCAGGGTAACAGCCCGAAGCCTGAGTGCGAGAAAATAGGCTGCGTATGAAGGAGAGTAGAGAGTTAAGTCAGATGTATTAGGTTAAGGTAATAAAGGGCTATTGGATCTTAAATAAAGACTCGTGGGCAAACTCCTTACCATACCAACACATAACATTAATATGTATTATATGGCATCACAGTGCTTTAAGGGTGGTTATGATATAGTTATATGGCTTCACAGTGCCTTAGGGTGATTATAATATAATAATATGGTGCTCAGGTGCTCAAAAAACGTTTTAGCAAGCCTAAGACTATTTTGGGGAGGTCCCTGGTGTCCCTGTACAACGTTAAAATCAAAAATTGTTATTTATCTCGGTTATCGTTAACAATATTGGGAATGTTGCAAACCGTAACGTCTCAACTTTGTATGCCCTTTCGTTAGACAGGTCTTACTGTGTGGCTATCCCTATTATTAACGAAGTATAGACAAACGTAGTAAAATTTTGAAGAAATCTAGAAAGCTGATATCTCGCTTGTTTGCAGAGCTACAGAAAAAAGTTATAAATCTTTTTGACTTGGTTTTTGACGCTGGATTTTTTTGTCATTTTTGCAAACCTGTAGCATTGTTATTAACAATGTTATGTTGTAAATTTACGGAATATTATGCTTTTTACCGATATTTTTTGATAGTAATAATACATGCTTAAGAAATCGAGCGATTTTGGTTCCTTAGGGGGTCCCTCAGACCTTAAAGTGTTGGGAAAAAATTTATTAAAAAAAATAAAAATAAGTAAAATAAGAATAAAAAAAAATTATAGAACCCATGCTGAGATTATGTACAGGTGGAGTGCTCAGGACGTAACACAACTAATGACACACGCAATAGATCGCGAACTGACGAAACAAAAAAAACAATACAGTATGAATGCGGGATGAATGGGAAAAACGTATGATTAGCAATTAACCCTTTAGGTTAAGCATTACACTTGAGCACTATACAACATAATCTTTCTTTTTACACCCATACTCTTATTATTCCATCATCCCCATACTTTCATTATTCCTTCCATATTTAGTTCTTATCATAGTATAATTCTCCTTCTCCTTCAATATAATCAACGCGTGCTGCCTAGCCTGGGCCCTCACCCCCATGCACACACACATATCCACGTCACGCAGCGTAGCCTTGCCTCTCGCGGTGCGACCGAGCACACCGTCACACGCACACCACTATGCGCCGCCCAGCCCACGCGTATTATTGGCTGTCATTAATTATTAATAACTCATCAGGGGTGCATTGGGTCGAAAAACCGCTGAGGACTTTTCGATTCAGAATTTCGAGATCTACCACCCCTTCAGAGATCCTTCGACCCTTTTGGGACAGGCTGTATAGTACGGCGAATACAAGTCTTTATTAACAAATATAATAAAGAAAGCTTTCGGAAACAATTAATATTTCGAAACCGTGAAAAATCAAATACAAGGTACATCCTGCTACTTTATCCTCCAAATATTACCGAAGTGTCACTTTATTTCTTTTAATACTTTCGAGATTGAAAAACGCGAAATAGTTTTGTGGGGCAAATGTGCTACGTACCCCGTACAACTGCATAATAAAATACTGTGGAATTGTGAATTTGCGAAACCAAGTTAGCGACCTTCTAAAGACTAGGCGAGCCTGCTCCTGGTGCACAGCATGCACGACAGCGGAGTTCCCTCCGACAGAAGGACGTATAACTTTCCTCCCATAAGAGCGAGGCTGCTCTTGGTGCACACCATGCACGACAGTGGTCATCCTCCTTGCGGAAGGTCTTGTTAACCGTATTGCAAACGCGGGATACAGGACTTTCTTTTGAATCATCCCCTCGCATATTTGCATATTTCACCATTTTATTATAGTTTATCATCGCGATTGTTCAACAATAATAAAGTTTGAAACTGTGTAACTGGGTTAGCGATCCTCTAAAAACCAGGCGAGCCTGCTCTTGGTGCAGTTGCATGCCTGAGAGCGGTGTTCCCTCCGACAGAGGACCGTATAACTCTCCTCCGACTAGAGTGAGGCTGCTTTTGATGCACAGCATGCACGACAGCGGTCGTCCTCTTTGCAGAAAAACCTGTTAACCGTATTGCAAACGCGGGATACAGGCCTTTCTTTCGAATCTCCCCCAGACACGCTCAAAATTTTATTATTGAAATTAAAATAATAATACCGGTAAATTTCGTACTCATTCCGGAATTTTCCCCGGATCATCGTATGTTGCAATCGTCACCTGAAAATGAAAAGGGAATATTGTATAGAAATTCAGTGAGAGGAAAATCAATCATAAATCATGCTTATCCTTAAATCTTTCCCCGAGTTTCGGCATTGGGAGAATCCACCTGCAAAATAAAAGGTCATTTAGAAGCCCGAATAGAAATAAATTTAATCTGGAAATAGAATGGATTACATGTGAAAATAAATTTAATTAAATCTAAAATTAGAATAGATTACATCTGAAAATAAAATAAATTAAATCTGAAAGTAAAATAAATTCCTGAAAAATAAATTGGTAAATTCTGTACGGTTTGCTGTTGTACATGGAAACTCTGCCATATATACTGGCGAGTGTACCGGTGCACGTAACGTTGCACTGGTCCCCCTTTTTTGGATGGTGAATTAATTTCCGACTGTTTCATTCAAATCAAGATATTTTTCGAGAAAAATAAATTTTATATTACCAAGGAACTAAATTCATATTACACTATTATAGAGGGCAGCCACCCGTCCATTTCGGATCCTTGTCGGCGGAGTAGTAACCCTGCACTGGGCAAGGAATTCAACGGGAAAGGTTCTATCAAGGACGGAAGGTTGGTTGAAGTGCATCAATCTTCTGCACGACCTTATCTCCCTATTTGAGAGAATTTTCTCAGCGACACGAAATGTATCGGTACGGTTGTTTTTTTTAATAGATGCCGCGAAGGAGGGCCGGCCAAAAATTTAAACGAAGGCGCGAAAAGGCCATTTTAAAGAGGATTATCCGTGTCGAGCAGCGTGGGAATAATACCCCCACCCGGCAAATCAACCTCGACCCCCCTCCTCCTCGTCCAGTTAACGCGGTCACTCCTTACCGGCCGAACCACTATTCCGTGGTGACTGCTGAGAAGCTCCAGCCTCAACCCCCGCCAGCACCATCATCGTCATTAGGCGAACCACCACCATACCGTCGCCCTGTTCCGACCCCTCAGGAGATTTCTCCTGAGTTGCGCGGCGACCCTCCTCTCAGACATTCCTTCTCCGATGTACACATCCGAATCGAATATCGATACAGTAGAGGTCGTTTCTTCAAACCCTGAAAACGAATAAAAATTAATTAAATATGTTAAAATCAAAATAAAAATATGTAACCTTATAAAATAAATATTAAAAAACGTGTAAAACCATCCCGCTACGTCTCTACGTTCGTTTCGCTACCAAATAAATAACGATACTTTCTTTTTACTTAAAATTGTTTTTTTTTCGTTTTAATTATTTTTGTTCGTTAATTTTGGCCTTGCATCCTTGTCCCGGCTGAGCTCCCACTTGGCCAAACTAACGGTGTTGATCCGTGCGTTTCACTCGTCATCTCGCTCGTCCCTCGACCTGCGGCGTAATACAACCATATCACAATATCGCCCACACTCCACTATCACAGAACTAATCAGAACTTGGACTGTTACAGAGACATTTTAAGGAACAATAACAAAATGATGGAATAAAAAAAAACAACAACAACAAATAAAAGAAACACAATGACAGATTATAACAATTCCAAACTGGCTAAAACAGCGACAAACAGGAAAATATGGAAAAAGGAAAACAATAAACAACAGTCCAGACGACTCATACACAAACACGGAAAAACAAAACAAATGAGACAACCATTGTTTCACTTTCACTACTACTCACAACCAAACCCATCATGATTAACAGACCTCGTCCCATTAAGGAGTTTCGGTAGTACTTTTGAAAATGTTACCATGAACTCGATTTTTTTTTTCGTAAATGGTGAATATACAAAATGTAGACGGTTCAAATTGCAAGGTGATCCACCACGTCGTTTTTTTGTAAATAATTACCAAAAATTCAGCTTATACTCGGAAGTTAATGGGCGAAATATTTGTTTGGGCTGTAAATTCTTTCAAAATATTACCATTTGCATAAAAATTATGTCAGATCTGAAGTACATCTCTATAATGATTGTCTACAAATTTGAAGAGGTTTTTCCATCTGGTTGATGAGATACAGGGCAAAACACAAGCCTTTGCATGCAAATTAATACTTTTAGAATGAAGCAAGTTGAAACTTGGCAACGTCACAAACGTTGTCGAGAGCGCGCTATTTGAAATTCCAGGAGTGAAGAATATTATTTCATAGTCCAATCCGGTTATTTCGAATGCACCCAATATATATTAGAGAATCATTTTTATTAACATAGGTAAACTTCGAACCGCTGTTAATTATAGTGTTTACACTTTGGCTTCTCCTAGGATCACAGATATGAGTGATCGCTTTTTTTAATCTACTAAAATTTTCGGAGGTTTTTGAAACTTTATTCTTACTGTTTTACAATACATAATTAAAAAATTTATACTGACTGTTTAACTTTCATACATTTTGTGACTCGGCCAACAAAATATTTTAATAACAAACAATAAAATATCATCTTATTCTTTATCACAGGTGAAAAGCTACGCATTTATTCTCAATTTTTTCTAATTACTTATATTAAAACATTTCTTTTAATCAAATGTTTTTGCATTAAAAAAATAATCGTATATTATAATAAGACCATAAGGAATTAATTTTAACCCCTCATAGTGGAAAAAGTAAAACTTGACTAAATTTAAAGATTTTCGAGATGGTCAAGAATACGTTGCATTATTTTTGCATTTTTTATTATTTGACTCTTGCCATTAACTTTTTGTTGCAATAACTCGATAGTTTTTTTGCCTACCATCGATCCTCAATGTGTTGACAATTTTTTCGTATGATACATGGAAATGCGCTAGTCTTTTTATCATATTTACTGATATAATTCCTTGAAGGGGCTCCAAAGTTTTCACAACTTTTTGTGCTTTGTCGTCATTTGTAATTTTTGCAAGAATAATATCGAAGTAATGGCCGTTAGTGATAAGACATTCAATCGTTAAATGTTTCTCGACTAACTTTTCTAACAAAAATACGTCGTATTCTGCATTATGAGCTTTCTTGGTTGATAGAGCTAATGTTTGTGATGCTAATGCTGACAAGGTCAGTTCATTTTTCGCTTTCCGTTCCGGAAATTTTTTCCGAAACAATTGAAGGGTATCCTGAAAGAATAATAACCTGTCTGTACTCGTCAATCAAGTTTTCATTTTTTATACCTCGGTTCAGCCTTGATGCATCAAAAAGACAGTTGTGTACTACAAAAACACATGGTTTGCCTAAAGTTGCCAAAAATGTTAAAAGATCTTTCAATACAGCGGATATTGATGTTGTTTCAACTGGGAGGCCATTATAAAAAAGATTTTTACCCTGATTAGTCAAGCCATTGTACTGTGACGCATTTGCATTAATTTGTTGTCGAGGAGTCACGTATTTGCTAAATACTTTCCCGGAAGACTTGGCGGCTATTTGCAGTATATCAGCAGTGGCACTAAGACTTGAAGTTTCTAAGTCAAAATACACGATATTATACAATTCTGAGACGATTCCGGGCCTAGATTTATTCTGATCGTTCGGTACAATGTCAACTTCGTCAAACTCGTTTGCTAGTAAACCCATGTTTGATTCATAAGTATTTGTTTCGGTTGCTTCTCTGCGAAAACGAAGCTGAGCACGCATTTTCTTGCGCTCTCTGCGTGTTCTTTTGAACTCGGGCGTTACTGTTGTTAATTTTCTTTTGTCAGATATTCTTCTATTACGCGCGATCATTTCATGTAAATTTTTTCCGGTAGACAATTTCGCCTTTTACATACTTTGTTGAAGATAGTCATCGCCCTCATTTTTTTGAAGCACTGTACAACTATATCGAAAATCACAGGATTCGCTCATACTGTAACATACAGATTTCGGCGCTTTTCGAGCCATTATCGAATTTACACTTTCGTTTGCTTGAGTGGAAAGTTGTGCAACAAACTGCTGGGCATTACCAGCCAATTTGTCAAACTCGGAAATGAGGGCTTTGAATAAAACAGGACTCTGAAAACCTCCTAAAACTGATTTGTGCTCGTACGTTGCAGAATCTTTTCTAAATCCACACCAGTTCCCGCAACGGTCGTGCTTATTAAAAGCGTGGAACGGGATATTTTTATCGCAAATCTTAGTCCCGAAATATCATTTCGATTCTGTGCCACGGCATACGTGAAGCACCTATGTAAATATGCTATAGAATCTACCGATAGCTTGTTTTTAGGATCTCGGTCTTTTTTCAATCTATATAGCATGTTTCTTACGCCTTTTGATGTATGGTTGCTATCAGATAGTTTGACTATTTCGTGACCAGCAGCTTTCCGTATGGCGCTAATACTCGAAGAATCGTTATCGCTTATGAAAACGCCAACTTCGAGACTCTCATTTTTTAAAACAGTGCTTTTCGTTACAAGTTCAGCCGCCACATGAGCCTCCATCGATTTGGCACTTCCATAAAAATTCAAGCGGCAATCATGGTCTTCTTTTGCGTGACCTGCGTTGCATCTTCTACAGGTTCTGTTTGTTGTACCGAAATCTAGTATAAGTCCTGATTGTGCTTCTATCATAGCAGAGTAACCGTTGAGACTGTCGTACGTATAACCGTTTCCGCGTCCACTGTAGCCCATGTCGATGGAACCCATAATGCGGACTATATCACTTGCTTCAACCTCCGGTGTTTTTTTTCCAGGAAGCAAAAAATCTACGCCCTTGTTTTCAGGTCTATTTAAATGAAAAGAAGTCGAACGGAAAAAATAAATTTTGTTCTCAGGTAGAATTACAGAATAAAATAAACAAATTCATTTTTATTCATTTGTAAATACACTTTTATAAGTCAGTTGTACATTTTAGTTTTCTATAATTGATTTTTTGTTTTTCCTACAAACGTCTTTAAACATGATTGTGTTGTTTAAACAAATATATGTTTCGGTAAGCATAAATATATTTTAATGTAAATGTTGTAAAGTCAATTCAAAATATTCGATGGGACAAAAGAAAATCTTGTCGTAGAATTTTCATATAATTTACAACAGCAAATTTTGCATTGATTGCTTGATACGAAACATTATTATTCAATTGGAAACGTTGTGGCTGCAAATGTTACTTTATACATTGTTATTTCATCATTGGAATTCAAATTGTGTATTAACAGCCGTATCATTCTTACTCACAAAATCTTAGCTAACGATTCTGCTTTTTGTATCGTTAAAGCTCGCTCAATCTTCGCAGCGCGCACACAACTGTCTTTTGCGACGATCTCGACTACCTTACCCATTTCGCGTTCAAATGTTTTGAATGTTTTTGAAGTAAAAACTGGAATATCTGTAGTGCGGAGAAATTTTTCTATGTGAGTATGTCCCAAGCCAGTATACAGCCTGTCCCAAAAGGGTCGAAGGATCTCTGAAGGGGTGGTAAATCTCGAAATTCTGAATCGAAAAGTCCTCAGCGGTTTTGCGATCCGATGCACCCCTGATGAGTTATTAATAATTAATGACAGCCAATAATACGCGTGGGCTGGGCGGCGCGTGGTCGTGTGCGTGTGACGGTGTGCCCGGCCGCACCGCGAGAGGCAGGGCTACGCCACGCGACGTGGACGTGTGTGTGTGCATGGGTGTGAGGGCCCAAGCTCGGCAGCACGCGTTGATTGTATTGAAGGAGAACGCGAAAACAATGAGTAGCGCCCCGCGATGATACATTTTTATATGAAATGGATGATAAATTAATTTAATTAAATGAATTCATATGGAAATGAATCATATCTCCGTGTCGAGAGTTTTGAAAATTTGTACCTCTCGGGATATTCGCTATTTCCCTCTTCAGAAAAACACCTTAAATTCAATTATCTCGAGACGATTCGTTCGAGAAGTAAGGAGGAAGAGTCATTGATGGAGTCGATGATATCACTGATCAATTAACTTAGTCGGACAATCATGACAATAAATTAATTAGCATGCGTAAAATTCGACCATTAATGCGTATTTTTTTTGTTTTCAATCAATAATGAAAAAATATCGTATGAGAAAACGCCAAGCTGATGTTTATTTTTAGTTTAAGTAAATAAGTAAGTGGAATTTTAACATCTTCAGTAGAGATTTCGCTTTCCATTCAGGATTTACAATTCTACATGAATTCATTTAATTCATTTATCATCCATTTATGAAAATGTATCATCGCGGAGCGCTACTTATTTTTTTCGCGTTCTCCTTCAATACAATCAACCCGTGCTGCCTAGCTTGGGCCCGCACACCCATGCACACACACACGTCCACGTCGCGCGGCGTAGCCCTGCCTCTCGCGGTGCGGCCGGGCACACCGTCACACGCACACCACCACGCGCCGCCCAGCCCACGCATATTATTGGCTGTCATTAATTATTAATAACTCATCAGGGGTGCATCGGATCGAAAAACCGCTGAGGACTTTTTGATTCAGAATTTCGAGATCTACCGCCCCTTCCGAGATCCTTCGACCCTTTTGGGACAGGCTGTATAAGTAAGCCAGTAAGCCTCCTTTAATTTGAACAATGGATTGAAAGTAATTTTCATTTGTGTAATTTTTTCATAATATCGAAGTAAGCATATTATTTTAGTAATGAATGTTTTTCGTCACCTAGAGCAGCTTTCGAATTGATATCACATTTCACATGCAGATCGCTGGAATCCAAGTGGCTTGGTCCAGTTGAAACCTCATTTTTAAGTAAACACTCGGCACATCTTATTTTCAAGAATGAGGCAAGTCCTCTTCTTTTCTCCTTCTCAATATTGCATAAAAGCAAAGGTTTTTTGCAAAATTGACAATACATGGATTCCGCCAAGTGACTTAAATCCACGATTCGATTTCCCTTCACGGGAAAATGGGACTGATGGTCATCGCCACTCGACATTTATTTCATTGGTGCATCATTCATAACCTCTTTTCGACGTTTTTGCCCATTCGCCACTTGCTTCAAACGTTTGTTAAATACGAGTTCTGTCACCCACTTGCCTCTCCACAATTTACGTTCTTTTTTTACTTTATTCATCTTTTCACCAATTTTTCACCTTTTATTAATGATGCTGATGAATTCTTATTTCACATTTTACACCTGACGATTTCCATGTCGATGCGATAGGAAGTGCATGCGCATGCGCATTTCTAGTAGTAAGTTGGCCAACCGTAAAACATTTCACGGTGTTGTCACAAATCGTGTCAGGAAATAAATGTATTATTTTTAATACAAAACTGTTCAGTTATGAGAAACAGCAATCATTATATTATTATAATGTTAAAAAAAACACTTGACAAAATTTCTACGAAAGATTGTAAGCATTGAACGCCACTTAAAAAGAAAAAAATTTGGCGATCTACAGTTGCAATCCTGCAGAAATACAATAAGGTTTTCTGTAGATCTTGCGACCAGATAAGTAGTACCGAAACGCCTTAACACGATAAGTAATCAATAACAGTTAGTTTCAGATATCCAGACAACGGGACACCAAAAGATAGCATGGAGACACCAATAGGATAACCGGACCAACATCTTTTAACAAGCCCGTCTGCAAAGAGGACGACCGCTGTCGTGCAGGTTGTGCACCAAGAGCAGCCTCACTCTAGTCGGAGGGGAGTTGTACGGTCCTCTGTCTTGGTGCATGCAACTGCACCAAGAGCAGGCTCACCTGGTCTTTAGAGGATCGTTAACCCGGTTTCACAGTTTTTTATTTTATTATTGTGAAGCAAATACGATATTTAAAATATAATAAAATGGTGGAATATGCCAATATGCGAGGGGATGATTCGAAAGAAAGTCCTGTATCCCGCGTTTGCAATACGGTTAACAAGACCTTCCGCAAAGAGGACGACCGCTGTCGTGCAGGTTGTGCACCGAGAGTAGCCTCGCTCTTATGGGAGGAAAGTTGTACGTCCTTCTGTCGGAGGGAAACACCGCTGTCGGGCAGGCTGTGCACCAAGCGCAGGCTCACCTGGTCTTTAGAAGGTCGCTAACTTGGTTTCGCAAATTCACAATTCCACAATATTTTATTATGTAGTTGTACGGGGTACGTAACACAATTGCCCCACAAAACTATTTCGCGTTTTTTCAATGTCGAAAGTATTAAAAGAAATAAAGTGACACTTGGGAAATATTTGTAGGATAAAGTAGCAGGATCTACCTTGTATTTCATTTTTCGCAGTTTCGAAATTTCGAATTATGTGTGAATATCGTAGATTTCCTTTTATTATATGTTATAACGAAGGCTTGTATACGCCGTACTATATTAAGACTGGGGCTTGGCCCGTTGTAAGAGAGTCGGTATTACAGATCGCGCTGCTGGAAAGACCGGACAAGAACTGAGGAGCCTTTGCCTCTGTCCCCGAATATATGGTTGAAGCTTTGCGTGTTGGGGTGGTTGCTGGCGTGGGGATATGCAGTACTGGTAGGGATGGTCTGCGGCGCGTGGCTATGTTGAACTGGTGGGGATGGTCAGCGGCCTGTGTGTCGATCTCGATCTTCTGTCAGGATGTTTAGTCTGGACTTCAGGATGTATAGTCTGGAGATATCTAACGCCTTCCTTTGGTGACCGTCCGTTATCATGCGTTTCATCGGCACGTGTGTCTGCACCTCTCTGTTCCTCTTACAGAATTATATGCGATGAGAAAAATTTTGTCAAGTCCTCTTTGGGAACTTGGTGAATAAGAGTCGTAAGTGTCATAAGAATAAGATTATTCGTACATACGCCTTTCGGCCTTAGCCTGTTGAATGGCTTTACAATGTCTTATGGTACTATAAGAGAGTCGTACATTATTATATATAGATACATAGTAGTAATTTAGGGTGGTTTCAAAATGTATTACGTGGCTTCGCAGTGCCTTAGGGTGACAATAAAAGGTATTATGTAGCTTGCGGTGCCTTAGGGTGATAATAAAATGTATTATGTGGCTTCGCAGTGCCTTAGGGTGATAATAATATAATAATATGGCGCTCTGGTGATCAAAAAATGCTTTGGCAGGCCTTAAAACTATTTCCGGGGGCCCACTGGTGTCCCAGGAAGCCTTTACAACGTTGAAATCATAAATTGATATTTATCTCGGTTACCGTTAACAATATCAGGAATGTTGCAAACCATAACGTTTCAACTTTTTATGCCCTCTCGCTAGACAGGCCACACTATAGGGGTAACTCTATTATCAACGAAGTGTAACCAAACAAAGTAAAATTTTGAAGAAATCTGGAAAGCTGATATCTCGCTTGATTGCAGAGCTACAGAAAAAAGTTATATATATTTTCGACTTGGTTTTTGACGCTGGATTTTTTGGTAATTTTTGCAAACCTGTAGCATTGTTATTAACATCATTATGTTGTTAATTTACGGAATACTATGTTTTTTACCGTAATTTTTTATTGTAATAGTACATGCTTGAGAAATCAAGCGATTTTGCACCCTTAGGCGGTCCCTCGGACCTTACGGTGTTGGAAAAAATTTATTTGAAAAATAAAAAAAAAAATTTGAGAACCCATGCTGAGCTGTTTTTTGTTCAGGTGGAGTTCTCAGGACGTAACACTTGTGTACTTAACTTATGCGTCTACGCACCGAGGGAAAGCGCGAAGACTCTGGCGTTGTCCCGGGTTGGAATCGGATAGATTATTTGCGATTTTTCGTATAAATCTCCTAAGTCTCGGCAATAGTGTATTATATCGCATGGATGATGATTGTGGATGCACACAAGAAAACTTGGTTGGCCAGAACAAATCAAGACATTAGACGGAGATGTGTGATTACCGAGACAACGCCGGGACGACTGAGAGCAAGGATCTTCGATTTAGGAATTAGGTGCTGGCATTCCCACTACCCAAATTCGTCGATCCCCTCTCATGTCGACTATACGTGCTGTATATCCACATTCGCACAATCATTCGCTACACACTTTAGCAGCAAAGGAAATTTTGAAAAAGCTGGATGGTCACCATTGTACTGGACAGGAAACAAAAAAATGACTGAGCCCATACCCTCTCCATGCCAGTTAAAATCTCTTGCCGATAATATCGAGAATATCATCGAAAATGTGCAGCAGGCTGTCACATTTTTGTTTGACATAAGGGACATTTTGAAGAGTTATTCTATTGAGGAAATTTTTAGGATTTTTTTCCACCCGGTACGCACTTTGAAAGACAGTCATTTTTTGGCTTATTTTAGTGAGTTGAAATTTTACCGCATGGCTCGTAAAAAATTTCTTCCACTTTTTTTTCCATGAAAAAAAAAATTGAAGACAAGAGGGAGTAAAAGCTTCAATTATTTTTTTTTGAAAGTTTCGTATGATTTTTTTTTGCATAAATATTCTTCAATAGTTTCAGACTTAAGGTTCATTTTATAAATATGGTGGTTTTTTGCAAAAAGATTGATATTTTTGCGAAAAAAATCACACGGAACTTTCTGAACAAGGAAATTGAAGCTTTCACTCGCAGCCTTAAATTTTTCATGGAAAAAGTCGTGCGCTACATGACTATCTTTCAAAGTGCGTACCAGGTTCAAAAAAATTCTTACATTTAAAAAAAAAAAGTAAATCAAGTTAAATATATCCCTTTTAAAACGCCGCTTATCAAATTCAAATATTGACATTTTTAAATGAGTGATTTAACTTTTCGTGTGGCTTGGTATCGGGGCGTGTATTTCCAAACTTGATTTTGGTGTATACAGCCTGTCCCAAAAGGGTTGAAGGATCTCTGAAGGAGTGGTAGATCTCGAAATTCTGAATCGAAAAGTCCTCAACGGTTTTTCGATCCGATGCACCCCTGATGAGTTATTAATAATTAATGACAGCCAATAATACGCGTGGGCTGGGCGGCGCGTGGTGGTGTGCGTGTGACGGTGTGCCCGGCCGCACCGCGAGAGGCAGGGCTACGCCTCGCGACGTAGACGTGTGTGTATGCATGGGTGTGAGGGCCCAAGCTGGGCAGCACGCATTGATTGTATTGAAGGAGAACGCGAAAACAATAAGAAGCGCCCCGCGATGAAACATTTTTATAAGAAATGGATGATAAATGAATGAAATGAATTTATGTGGAATTGTAAATCCTTAATGGAAAGCGAAATCTACTGAAGACGTGAAAATTCAATTTATTTATTTACTTAAATTAAAAATAAACATCAGCTTGGCGTTTTCTCATACGATATTTTTACGATATTGATTGGAAACAAAAAAAAATTATACGCATTAATGCTCCAATTTTACGCATGCTAATTAATTTATTTACATGATTGCCCGACTAAGTTAATTGATGAGTGATATAATCAACTCGATCAATGACTCTCTCTCTCTCCTTACTTTTCGAACGAATCGTCTCAAAATAATTGAATTTAAGGTGTTTCTCAAGAGGGAAATAGCGAATATCCTGACAGGTAATGATTTAAAAACTCTCGGCACGGAGAAATAGAAATTTCAATTCCGATTCAGAATTTCGAGATCTACCACCCCTTCAGAGATCCTTCGACGCTTTTGGGACAGGCTGTATACGTTTTTCGAATCCAGTCTATAATGAAGGTTTTTAATTCCACTTGATGTAATGATTTTTCATTAATAATATTTTAAAGCAAATGAGATTGCCATCACCCGAAAAAGACGAATATAAAGAACAATCTCAAACAATATATAGAGAAGACTCGAATAAGTGTGTCAGTCCATTTTTGAAAAACTCTGAAGTAGATTGTGGTCAACCGGCCATAGGACTTCGGTATAGGACTTCCGAAATCACCTTTCGTGCCCTATTGTGCTTCGACCGATGAGAACCCAGATGTTGACTTATTCGATGATCTATATAGCGAGATACAGACAATATTTCCTTACATACTTGCAAAAATGCCGTAGTTCATTAAATTAAAAATTGATAGAAAATCCATTACAAGCAACGTGCAATACAAAGCATCGAACCACTAGCATCAAGAAAGTTTAATTTGGAACAGAATCTCCAATTACATAAATGCGACGCTAGAAAATCAATCCATCATCGTGAAAAACTTACTGAAATTACAAATTATGTGGCTGAAATTGACAGAGATGAAGGTGTATGGAGCTTGGAATACAAAGCTAAAGAAACAGGGAAAGCAAGCTACTAATATTTGAGGAATGTATAGTAAGGATTATTAGAAAGGCCTACACTATAATACAATCGGAGAAACCCAACATTCAAATTTTATTCATTCAACGTTTATTCAAATTTATGGACCTTAATACAGTATACAAATAAGCTAAATATTTTACGGGTATGATTCACGTTAATAAATGGAGTGTTATGCAGACTGCCGAGTTGATTAAGGACTCCAATGTTTTTGCATCAAAAAACGTAATATGCTCAATTTCGCAAGGGGCGAAGAACCAAACAGGATTAGCCAGAATGCTGCTATTTTCAACCAACAGGCATTACTAGAATGTTCACTGTCCGGGGGAAATTGTCATCCAGCTCGTAACAAAGATATGGAGAGAAGGCCAGGGGTTCATAAGGGCGCAGTTGTAGCCATATTTGGTGACAATTTGACACATAAAAATGATATCCTGACGACTATAGAATATTGTTTTTATACAGGATATACTCGAAAACATGCAGAAATGAGAAACTGGCCGGCGGTCAACGATCGAACAATTAAAGCTACCGTTCTGCCTGCGTTCTAAGTTAACGGAACTGCGTAAGCAGCGGGCACTGAACGTGCTTCAAATGATTTTTTTGATGAAAAATAAATAAAAAATGTATTTAATTTAAAATATGAAAATACGGTTATATAATGTTACGTCCTGAGAACTCCACCTGAACAAAATAACAGCTCAGCATGGGTTCTATAATTTTTTTTTTATTTCAAAATTTTTTGTTTTCTATTATTCGAACACCTCAAAGTCCACCGTACCTCCTAAGGGTCCAAAATTGCTCGACTTCTCAAGCATGTACAATTACAATCAGAAAATATCGGTAATAAGCATAATATCCTGTAAATTAACAACATAATAATGTCAATAATAATGCTACAGGTTTGCAAAAATTACTGAAAAATAGAGCGTCAAAAACCGAGCCGAAAAGATATCTAACTTTTTTCTGTAACTCTGTAAACAAGCGAGATATCAGCTTTCCAGATTTCTTCAAAATTTTTCTTTGTTTGATTATACTTCGTTAATAATAGAGTTACCCCTATAGTGTGACCTGTCAAACGAAAGGGCATAAAAAGTTGGAACGTTATGGTTTGAAACATTTCGGATATTATTAACGGTAACCGAGATAAATAACAATTTAAGGTTTGGACGATGTAAAGGCTTCCTGGAACACCTGTGGCCTCCCTAAAATAGCTTAAGAATTTACTTAAAACTTATTTCATATGGCTAATTTCACGCGAGTTACTGAGTAGGGACCCGGGACCGTTGTGACGTTGGAGAGGGTTCCTGTTCTATTTTGTCTCGGTGTTTCTGTTTGCGTTTGGATGTTGGTGCGGGTGATATGGAGGAAATATATATAATAAAAAGCGCACACAAAACAAAAAGAAAAAAAAAGAGTAGTGAAGTTTTAATGAAGAAATATAGGTATATAAAAAATGAGTATCCCCGTGTTGAGGGGGTCTCCTCGTAATCCTTTTTACAGAGGGTAAAAAGGAGCGAGGAGCAAAAACAAAAAAAAATGGAAAGAAAACAAAAATAATAATAATAATAAATTAAAATATAAGAA
This sequence comes from Heteropelma amictum, assembly GCA_959613375.1. Lineage (NCBI taxonomy): Eukaryota > Metazoa > Arthropoda > Insecta > Hymenoptera > Ichneumonidae > Heteropelma > Heteropelma amictum. Next base: position 2,297,695 of record OY390729.1, read on the forward strand.
GATGGAAGATGCTCAAAATTTCCCCTGTACGGAGGAGGTCCCCTCGTTTCCTTTTTACGGATAGTAAAAGGGAGCAAGGAGCCACGAATATAAAAAAGTAATATAAAAATGTAAAAAACTGGAACAAGAATGAAAATTGATTGTGGAGTTTGTACTGCGTATGTATGATTGGGGTTGGAATTCCTTTCGAAATTCGCGTGTATTTTTCGGAAGACCTTTCGAAATTCCTGTGTAGGTGTGGACTCCTTGCGGAGTCACGTATGAGATTTGTGCGGGACGGATCTATTTTTCCCGTCACTCGGTCGCCGTGACATGCATCTCGGAGTGATGCTTCATATACGCGAAATATTTCTCGTAGCGGTTGCTACGATGCGCCACTCCTCGGCAATTCTCGCAACTTTCGCGCTCGCGGAGATTTAGGGCCGTGACTTGCATCTCGGGTCGCCCCGTAGCATGCACGAGATTTGCAGAATATTTTTCCCGGGCCCATGTGATTTTTCAGTATGACCATGAGTCATGGTGTTTAACGTCGAAACGCAGGGTCAGGGTTTGACAGGTGAGTATTTTCGAATTTACGCTTTTAATTGCGTGCGTTATTACTCGTGTGTCTGCATGTGTTTTTCTTTTTGGTTATTACAGCGTTCTCTTATTTCAATAACGCCACTTGTCGCGTTATTTTACCGTTGAATTTTGTCGTTTCATCATAGTTTACATTTTTTGTCACAGACTTGCATCTTGCGGAAGTTGCGAGTCTTGTTAAAGCTAATATTTATTTTATTAATGCCCCTTTGGGGTTATTTCTCTTTTGTTCTTTCAGATCTCGCAGTCGAGGAGTTCATCTGCCCTTCTGGAGGCTGTGCAGCGCTTGGAAAAGCTGTGCCGGAGGGCTACGCAACAACAATTTTTACTATCTTTTGGACGGTAGGTATCACAGGGTGAGTTTCTTTTTATTTATACTTGTGCCGTCTTTGGTGTTCCAATTACCATCTATAATCAACCAACGACTGAATTTTCAGGTGACAGGGAGGAAATTTTCCCTTCGCAGCGCTGCGCCAGGCTTCGTCGAGGGGCAAGTTGTCGCAGTTTGTCAACGATGGGTATTTGTATGAGTTTATTCATTATATTTGTATTAGTTTGCACTGTTTGATTACTTGACTAATATGTTTGTTTCCATTTCATAGGGAAAAAACGAGTAAAGAGAAATGCGGCGACAACAAACTACACTCCGGGATCGACCCGAAGGACGAGCCGAGGAACAGCAAAAAGAACTTTACTCATTGAGAGCTGGCGCCCAACAAATACGAGATCGGGTACGCTCCCCATGCGCCGCACCGGGAATTACTCCGGATATTTTTGGCGTTCTCCCCGTATTTACGAGGGGAAACGTCATAGTAGAAAATGAGATAGTAGCTATTATAAATTTTTTTTTTAAATAAAATATAAAAATGTTTTAAAAATAAATAATAATGCTAATTTAATTGAATAATTATTTATTGTTAAGTCAGGCAAAAACTCAATAAAATTAAAAAATAGAAAAGTGGAAGTGGCACAGATGAAGTTTACAAAAGCTCTTGGCTATACTTTTCTGCACTTAAATGTTTTATCCCTGGACTAATTTATAGGTCTACCACATCAAACGTTGTGAGTAAAAAACTGAAATATTTTTTTATGAACCATTTATTTATGTTTATTTTATATGAATGATATTTAGCATTAACATGAAAATATATTTGTTCCAATTTCTTAGATGTGTCTGTATTACCAAGAAACTTCTCCAGAGCCAGTTAGCAAACAATCTTTAAATTCATTTCTTACATTTTTCTGATAAGTAGTATAGTTGTGTACCGTTCCTTGTTGCAATGAAAAAAACGAGTTTTCTGGGTAATCGTTATGCCAAACTCCAGACCGAATTTTCCGTATCTTCAGTGTCGATAGATTCAGGGTGAAAATAAGCTGAGCGCCATTCTATCGTCGATAATAAGAAATTATGCAACGTACACATTGCCAGCACAATTTCCTCTACTGTATTAGGGCAAAGATTGATAGGCCTCCGTAGAACTCGAAATCGATTGACGATAATTCCAAATGCATTTTCGACAATCCTACGTGCTCTTGAGAGCCTATAATTGAATATTCGATTTAGTGCTGGTTGATTGCGGGAAGGATAAGGTTTTAGAATGTAGAATCTCATGGCAAATGCATCATCCGCAACGAACACATAGGAAACGGGAATTTCTTCATCAGGCAAAGGTTCCGGCGGTGGTAATCATATAGCATTTTCTTCCAGATTTTTTTTCAGAGAGAAATTGTCGAAAACTCTGCTATCAGAAACTCGTCCGTTACAACCGACATCTATGTATTATGACGTTCCCCCTCGCGATAGCGGAGAGGACGCCAAAATTAGCCCGAGAGATTTTCCCGGTGCGGCGCGTGGGGAGCGTGTCTGCTCGCGTGATAGTTGTTGGGTGCCAGCTCGTGATGAGCAAGATCTGGGTACGGCGGCTCGGCTTGTCCCTCCGAGGTATCCCAGGGGCAGTTCTCCGACGCTACGGCTTCTTACCCTATACCTTGGGCCTTCCCGTCACGATAATCAACGCACCGCCCGCGCAAATCTAGGCAAGGGGGAGGAGAAACGGGAACGGGGGGGATTCACGGGGCACAAGGGAGGGGGGACGCCAAGCAGCGCACACAACAAAAAAAACTTAAAGATTACACGGCCGTGCCGAAAAGAGAAACGCTAGCGTGTATTATCAGAAAATAATCAAAAAAAATGAAGCGCAATTGTCACATACAACCAAGGGGGCACACTCGCAGTGAAATCCAAATCGCAGTAAGCGAGAGAATGATATAACCAAAAAAATTAGAAAAACTCGAGCTAGTAACTCGCGAAACTCGTGACAGGACCACCGCGTGAACCCCGGACACGAAAAAATACAAAAAAAACCCAAATGCACAATAGTCCCCCAATAAACGCAAGGTGCTAACAAAATGTCTCCGAAATAGCCTCAGACTAATTCGTCAGGCTCGCGGAACGAACGTGGAGTACGCCACGAATGAACGTAGGATAATCGCTAGGTAAACACAAATTAATGGACGGATGACTTCGAAATAACCCTAGAGTATACTCGAGATAGACGCGAAATAACTCGAAATGCGCAAGAGAAGTAAATCTGAAAATCGCCTCGCAATAATCCCAGACTAAACGTGAGATGCTCTCACGAAAAACGCGGAATACTCGCAACCAGACGCGAAATAATCGCAGTAGAACCGCGAGATACTCGCAAAACAGACGCGAGGTACTCGCAAGCGAAACGTGAACTAATTGCAAAAGAAACGTGTGATAATTACAAACGAAACGCGAATTAATTGCAAAAGAAACGTGAAATGATTACAAAAGAAATGCGAAATGATCGCCAGCGAAACGCGAAAATAATTACAAAAGAAAGGTGAAATTAATCGCAACAGAAGTGCTAAATAATTCCAAAAGAAACGCGAAATAATGGCAAAAGAAATTCGAATTAATGGCAAGCGAAACGCAAAATAATTATTAAAGAAATGTGAAATTAGTCGCAGTAGAAGTGCTGAATAATTAAAAAAAAACGCGAAATAATTGCAACAGAAGTTCGAAATAATCGCAAGCGAAACGCGAAGTAATCACAAAAGAAATGCGAAATAGTCGCAGAAGAACTGCTAAATAATTCCAAAAGAAGGGTGAAATTATCGCAACAGAAATTCGAAGTAACCGCGAGCGAACCGCAAAATAACTACAAACGAAATGCTAAATAATCGGAAAAAACTGCTACATAATTCCAAAAGAAATTCGCCAGGGACAGGGAATCTCGGCTGTAAAACGAACGCGACACTCTCACACCGCGCACGCACGCTCTCTCCCGTAGTTTCCTCTGGCCGCTGGTGATGCTCCCTCGCTGCGTCGTTCGTAGGTCGCTCGGTCGCGGGGACACGCGAACACCGGAGGTCGAGGAGCGTAAACGCCGTCGGGCTAGCCGCCGAATCCCCAAAGCAGTGGTAACGGCGATGGCGACTCCTCACACACCGAGCCGGCAGGGGCGGCGTAATCCGAAACACTAACCGCTACTCCGAGAGATGCTGCGTAGTCCCAAGCGACGAACTTTGCAGAGAGGTTTCCTCAAGTCGCAGCGAGACTACAGGCTCTCACTCGCCGAGGTGATGGGCAATCCGAAAGCAGTGGTCGCAGCGAAGACGTCTCCGGCAGGGCGCAGGGAGAGAGCTCCTCCCTTGTCGAGTCGCTGCGTCTTCGAAAACCAAGAGACGCTGCGATAGTGTGGTCGTCCAGGCGCAGTGAGAGAAAATTCTCACTCGCCGAGCCGCTGCGTCTTCGAAAACCAAGAGACGCTGCGAAAGTGTCGTCGTCCAGGCGCAGTGAGAAAAAATTCTCACTCGCCGAGTCGCTGCGTCTTCGAAATCCAAGAAGCGCCTCCTCGAGGCCCCGGCAGATGCGCTGGTTCCGCTCGACGGTGGCTGGCGACGACGATCCCCTGGGGAGGCAAAGAGCACACGACACGCACGCTCGTTCGCAACAGCCACGCTCTGGCCTCTTTCACTCTCACTACAGGGAACGCGGGGGCAGGAGGGGGATGAGGGACACGGGGCTTTCAACAAGGTTTAACCTAAAAGTAAACGCGCACGAAGTGTCACTTTCCCTTCTTCGGGAACGGGGCACTGACGATCAGCGCTTTCGGGTCCGCAATTCGCCAAATAAATAAGAACAGAAATCGGGGGAGGGCCGCCGCTGCACACACGCACTGATTCCCCGAGTAATTTCGCGACGCGACACGAATACGCCGGTGCGACCGCACCTATTACACGCACAGGGAAGGAACTTTGTACTTACTTCGTGCGCGAGACACGCCGTCTCGCCACGTTACTGCGAGAAAAAAAAACGCGAACGAGGGAAATTCGACTTTCCCGAAAGAATGAGCCGAGAGTCGCACGTTCGACTCTCAGCGACGGGATTCTTCCGTTTTTCTTTGCCGTGAAGCAGCCAAACGAATTTATGATCATACAATATATAAAAAACAACGCCCGCGCCACGACCACGCGGGAGAGAAAGAAAAGTGAGGACTTACCGAGTGACGCGTGTTTTCCGTTCGCTTTCCTCTTTCTTTACCTCGTCCCTTCTTTTCGTCGCTCACGCTTGCTCGCCCGATTATTCTCCGGCTTCCTCCTCACAATTCCTCAATCCTTTTTTTTTCTTGCCTCTACAATTCTTATCCTGATTCCTTTTCTCCTCGCTACTTCCTCGCTGTTCGTCCTCTACTTATTCTCTTTTCCTACTTTTTCCTCTTTTCTTTCTCCTGAACTCGCTCTCCGTACTCTACGCCGGTTCACTCTATTTTTTAATCGCAACATGGCGTCGGCTTTTCGCGATCACCGGTCTTTTTCGCGCGCCAGGCGGGGATTTTGGCGCGCGGAACTCCGTGACATTAGTGACAAGTTTGCCGCAGTCCCCGCCTGGCGGCGCGGAGGGCCTCGGCAACGAGGGCCGAGGCGTATATTAACCTAGAGGGAAGACTCCACGAGTCTTTACATGATTCTGGACAAATAGTGTCGCCCTCGTTGCCAGGCTTAACTCTCGGTCGTGTTACGTCGCAGGTCGAGGGACGAGCGAAATGACGGGTGAAACGCACGAATCAACACCCTTTGTTTGGCCAAGTGGCAGCTCAGCCGGGACAAGGATGCAAGGCCAAAATTAACGCGCGAAATAATTAAGACAATGAGTAACACCTTTTGAGGCAAAAAGAGGTTAACGGCATTTATTTGGTAGCTAAACGAACGTTGAGACGTAGCGGGTTTTTACACGTTTAAATATATTTATTTTGAAGAGTTACATGATTATTTTGATTTTAACATATTTATTTTATTTTTATTTCAGTCGTCTTCGAGATCTGAAGACGGAGCGTATCGCCTGGGAAGTGGGTGAAGTGGGTCGCCGCGTAGCTCTGGAGGGATTTCCTGTGGAATCGGGACAGGGCGACGGTACGGTGGTTGGCCGCCCTCTATAATAGTGTAACATGGATTTGTAAATAAAAAAAAAATAAACAAATATTTGGACAAATTTTGTTTGTTTGTTTAAAAATATTCCATCCCAAAAACATTCCACCATTCAAAAAAGGGGGTGCATCGTTACATGCACCAGCACTGTCCTTGTTGCGAATGGTTGAATATGGTATATTATAGAAGATAAATAAATTTTGGACAAGTTTTACTTGTCTGATTAAAAATTTACTGATTAACCATTCAAAAGGGGGACCAGTGCAGCGTTACATGCACCAGTGCTCTCCTTATTGCGAATGATTAAAAGATGAATAAATTTTTATTTGTTTGAAAAAGAAAGGACTGATTAACCATTCAAAAGGGGGACCAGCGCAGAGTTACATGCACCAGCACTCTCCTTGTTGCGAATGATTAAAAGATGAATAAATTTTTATTTGTTTGAAAAAGAAAGGACTGATTAACCATTCAAAAGGGGGACCAGCGCAGAGTTACATGCACCAGCACTCTCCTTGTTGCCAATGGTTTAAATTTTTATATTATAGAAAATAAATAATTTTCTGGACAAATTTTATTTGTTTTTTTTTGATAAAAAGGTATTAAAATATAGAAATTTTTGAATGACTCGATTCGCAGGGTCTTAACACAGTGCCCAGTGCAAAGTTACGTGCACCAGACTTTCTGCCAGTGCCAAAACAGTTATTGTACACCGAAAACCCACGACGAAGCGAGTACATTCGTTTTGGAATTAGGTTTGTTCTGCTGTAAACGAGGCCCAGTGCAATGTTACGTGCACCGATACACTCGCCAATGTATATGGCAGAGATTCCATATACAACAGCAGACCGCACCGAATTTACCAATTTATTTAACAGGAATTTACTTTATTTCCAGATTTGATTTACTTTATATTCAGGTCCAATTTATTTTATTTTCAGATTCTAATGACTTTTAATTTTCAGGTGGACTGTCCCGATGTCCATGCCCGGGGATGATTTAAGGATAGATACGATGTAAATTGATTTTTCCTCTTAAAGGATTTTTATACACCATTCCCCTTTTATTTTCAGGTAACGATTGCAGCACGCGATGATCCGGGGATATTTCCGGAACAAATACGAATTTTAGCGGTTTTATTATTCTAATTTCAACAGTAAACACGATATATAAAATATAATAAAATGGTGGAATATGCCAATATGCGAAAGGACGAATCGAGAGAAAGCCCTGTGTCCCGCGTTTGCAGTACGGTTAACAAGACCTTCAGCAAAGAGGATGACCGCTGTCGTGCACGTAGATGCACCAAGAGCAGGCTCGCCTGGTCTTTAGAAGGTCGCTCACTTAATTTCGCAAATTCACAATTCCACTGTATTTTATTATTCGATAGAACGGGGTAAGTAACACATTTGCCCCATAAAACTTTGTATATATATATATATTTATATTTTACGTCCCACAAACTCGAAATGTATTTAAAAGAAATAAAGTGACACTTGGGAAGTATTTGTAGGATGAAGTAGCAGGATGTACCTTGTATTTTTCGCGGTTTAGAAGTTTCGACTTAAAGGTTTTTTATTATATTTGTTAATAAAGGGCTGTATTAGCCGTACTGTGTATTCAAATTGGGACTTGGCCGGTACAAGAGAGAGAGCCGGTTTTGCAGATCGCGCTGCTGGAGAGACCGGACAAGAACTGATGAATACTTTGCGTCCGTCCCCGAAGATGCAGTTGAAGCTTTGAACGTGGGGATGGTTGCTGGCGTGGGGATGTCCAGCGGCTCGAGTGTCGCTCTCGATCTTCGGCCAGGGTGTTTAGTCTGGACTTTAGGATATATGGCCTGGCGATAATATATTCATTCCCTTAGTCAGCTTCCGTTATCATTTGATTTTAGCTGTCCTCTTCTTACTCGTGGGACTAATGGGGATGGTCAGCGCGTGTAGCTGGACCTCTCTGTCCTTCTTACAGAATTATATGCTGTGGGAAAATTTCACCGAGTCCTCTTAGGGAACTTGGTGAATAAGGGTCGTAAGTGTAATTAAGAATAAGATTGTTCGTACATACGCCTTTCGGCTTTAGCCTATTATATGGCTTTACAATGTCTCGTGATACTATACGAGTACGAGAGTATATATAGATATATAATGATAATTTAGGGTGTATAATGTGGCTTTTGGTGCCTTAGGGTGATAATAAAATATATAATAAGGCTTTTGGTGCCTTAGGGTGATTGTAAAATATAACATGTAACTCGCAGTACTCTTAAGGTGTTACAAAAAATTGTTTGAGAAAATAAAAATAAGTGAAATAAAAAAAATTATAGAGCCCACGCTGAGTTGTTATTATCTACAGGTGGAGTGCTCAGGACGTAACACCTCCCCGCGGAAGACAAACGCTATGCCTAGCTTCGCGTTTGTTCAAGTTGAGCCGCCAAATCAGGGTCGAGTGCTGAGAAACGTCTTGGAGCTGGTACTGGGATTAATTCCCTTGGATTGCTTTCCATGTTGTTGTTGCTGTTATCCTTATTTTTCCTATGTGCTTGAGTAATATGGAGGTTGGGGATCGATGACCATATGGCGCCAATTAGCGCAAAACTCCACCCATAGAGAGAATGGAGTGTGTAGCCATGAATGCAGGTGTCTACGATTGATTTCAGTATAGAATAAATCGTGAGAATAGCGAAAAGGCCGGCACTGATCATTCCGAATTTCTCGAATCCATTCCGTAGGCGTTTCATGGTACTTTCCGCTAGATGGTCCAATGTTTCTGCATCGAGAAGATTTTTGAGGGAAACGCTTCCAAGTGGTATAGTGTATCCAGCAGAGCCTCTTGCGATATTATTCAAGAGCGATGGTTTTTCGGCTGGGAACATGATTCGGTCCCGAAGATTTTCGATTTCGTTTGTAGTGTATATTCCGCTGGTGGCTAAATTTCCGATTGAGTTGTACTTCCAAGTTGGCTGGCCCATGGGAGTCAGCAATTGAGGGTTTGGCACTGGTATGGATCTTGGCTCAAACCTGTACCATGTTCCTTCAACAAGGTATTGCGAAGGAAGCAGCGAGTTGCATTCTATTTGCGTCCCGGTTTTAATAAGTGTCCGTGTGTTAGGAGTCAGGAAAAATGATAAATTTTTGTACGAAACTGGTAATTCGCTGTAGCATTCCATGACGCGTCGTAGTTCGCACTCCACAGGAATACATCTCACAATATGTGCCACTTCACGGGCGATTACTGCCATGTAACCTGGAGTTTTCATTACCGCTCTGGCGAATTGTTCTGGTGATATTGTTGCTGTTGTTAAAGCGTTTTGCAAGACTTGCCTTTCCAGATCGCACCTTTGTTTTAGGACGTCCAGATAAAGGTTGTTCATTTGTGTACGTAGATGTTTTTCCACATAGATGAATTTTGAGTTCATGTAAGAAAACATATCAAGGTTATTGACGGACACCCTCCGTTTAGCCGCGAAAGATTGTCCTTGTTGAGTCTCGAGAATGAATATTTTCGGGTGTTCTGTTTTAATTAGCATGTAGCCACAGATATGTGATTCGGCCCTTGTTGCCAAGGCAAATGTCGTCTCTTGCGTTGTTAATGTGTAAACATTGGGATTTGTTGAACTGCTACTTTTGTCGATTAGTTTAGTAGCTATCCCTTCGTACAGGATGTCATAACGATCGAACATACACGAGTCCGCTGGCTCGGTTTTCCAATGGGCAGTGTTGCCCTCAATATCAGTACATGAACCTTCCGCGAGCGAACAATGCGTTCCTGAGCGGAGTATGATTTGTCCCGCCTTGAGGTTTATATCTCCCATGTAATTGGATATAGTTATTTTAACCATGGCTTGGACGATCACGTTGTCCCAATTCCCAAAAGGGTCCGAATATTGTGTACCAACGCAGCGTCCTTCGTTAGTGATAGAACCTGCGAGGGTAATTCCTCGAGTCGAGGTGGAATTTTGTTTTATGCCGATTATTTATGATGATGCGCTCAACGGTAGGATCCCAGTCTCCTGAAGTCTGGTGCAAGCTCGGATGTCCAGCTCATCGAGGTAGGCCTGCCTTCCATTGTGCACAATCGAATTATGGGAATGCATTCCGCAATAGTAAATGGTCCGATCTACTTCGACCTTGCATTGGGTAATTTCCGTCGTGGTGTAGTCCGCTATTTGCAGTAATTGTATGCGGGTGCTGACGGGTGTAGGTTCCTCGGTAGGTAGTTGACATGTTCCAATTTGGTTCAAAGCGAATGTTGTAACATTGAAAGATTGCCCTCCGTAATCGTAACCCAATAAGGCAAGCGTCTGCCCGATGAAGAGGAAAGAGGCCCACAGTGGTCCCATGTTTTTCTGCAAATGACAAAATAATTTTAAAGTTTTGTTCCACGTAATTTATTCGCATGGACTAATTTTGGTTTCCCTTTGTAACTTATTTTTACATTTCCCTTGGAAAGAATTTCGATTATTTCACATGGATCGGAATATTGATCCCCTAATTTTCCCTTTGAGGGCTCGAGAAGTAATAAGACACGGTCCCCGACCTTGAAGGTCTGTGGATTAATTCGTTTGTGATAATATTCCTTCGATTTGTTTTTTGATTTAACGAGTTTGAGTGCGGCTAATTCCTGGATGTCGCGAATTTTATTATACAAATTAGTGAGATATAACGCGTATGTTATGTCTAAATTTTCCTCGTTGAAGGTGTAAGCAGTGGGTTGCCTTGCAGGGGTTCCAAAAACCAGCTCATGTGGTGTGTAACCCGTTCCCTCATGTTGACTAGTGTTATAAGAGAACATTGCTAGTTCCAAATATTCGTCCCAGTTGTTGTTAGTGTCGGCATATTGTTTGAGGTATTCCATCAATACGTGGTGTGAGCGTTCAACAGAGCCGTTTGATTGCGGATAATACGCGGTGGTAATGTGAGTTTTGATACTAAATTTTCGCGCAATTTCCTTGTTTAGGCTACTGATGAAATTAGACCCTTGATCTGTTAATAATGCCCTAGGGGCGCCGAAACGTGTAATAAAGTGTTTAATGAACGCGTTGCAAACGTCCATAGCTGAAGTTCGATTTAGAGGTACGGCAACCGAATATTTTGTGAGTAGGTCTTGAATTGTCAAGATGTAGGAATTTCCCTTTGGTGTAGGGGGCAGAGGACCCATGACGTCCATGGCGATTTTGTCAAATGCCTCTCTGGGCGTGTCGGTAATTAGCATTGGCTGTTTGGTTTTTCGCTCTCTCGCTCTCTCGCTCTCTCGTTACTATGTGAACCATCCATGTAAGTAATTTCATAAATATAGTCTATATTAACCATCCGTCTAATTAACTTCATGTATTCAATATAAGATAATAATCAAAATAATCAATGATAATGATCAATGATAAAAATCAACAGCGTTACATGTGAACACTGCTGCGTCAGTCACGTTTGGTTTCAATTTGTTTCACAAGCCGTTCTCAGTGCTTACGTACTTTTGCCCTATAGGGTCTCTAGGGCATAATAAATAGTTTCAATTTCAATTTCTCGCTCGCTCGCTCCCTCGTTCTCTCTTTCTCTATCTTGCTCTCTCTCTCTCGCTCTCTCGTTACTATGTGAACCATCAATATAAGTAATCTCATAAAAAGAGTCTATTAACCATCCGTCTAACTGACTTCATGTATTTAATAAGATCATTGAAATCAACTGCGTTACATGTGAACACTGCCGCGTCAGCCATTTTTGGTTTCAATTTGACTCACAGGCTGTACTCGGAGCTTACGTGTATTCGCTCTATAGTATCTTTAGGGCATAACAAATCGTTTCAATTTCAATTTCATTCTCGCTCTCTTTCGCTCTCTCGCTCTCTCTCGCTCTCTCGTTCTCTCTCGCTCCCTCTCGCTTTCTCTCTCTCTAACTCTCTCGCTCTCTCTCGCTCTCTCTTTACTACGTGAACCATCCATATAAGTAATTTTATTAATATAGTCCATCAACTATCCGTTTCAATAACTTCATATATTTAATAAAAAATTATAATCAACTGCGTTACATGTACTCACTGCTGCGTCAATCACGTTTGGTTTTAATTTGTCTCACAGGCTGTACTCAGAGCATACGTGTATTCGCCCCATAGTGACTCTAGGACATAATAAATCGTTTCAATTTCAATTTCTCGCTCGCTCACTTTCTCGCTCTCTCTTTCTCTATCTCGCTCTCTCTCGCTCTCTCTCTCTCTCTCTCTCTCTCTCTCGCGCTCTCTCGCTCTCTCTCGCTCTATCTGTACTATGTGAATCACTTATATAAGTAATTTCATAAACATGGTCTATTAACAATCCGTCTAATTAACTTCATATATTTAATGTAATCATTATAATCAACTGCATTACATGTACACACTGCCGCGTCAGCCATTTTTGGTTTCAATTTGTCTCACAGGCTGTACTCAGAGCTTACGTGTATTCGCCCCATAGTGTCTCTAGGACATAATAAATCGTTTCAATTTCAATTTCTCGGTCGCTCGCTCTCTCGCTCTCTCTTTCTCCGACTCGCTCTCTCTCGCTCTCTCTCGCTCTACCGCTCTCTCTTTCGCTATCTCGCTCTCTCTCTCTCTCTCTCTCTCTCTATCTCTCGCTCTTTCTGTACTATGTGAATCACCTATATAAGTAATTTCATAAACATGGTCCATTAACTATCCGTCTAATTAACTTCATATATTTAATGTAATCATTATAATCAACTGCGTTACATGTACATACTGCCGCGACAGCCATTTTTGGTTTCAATTTGACTCACAGGCTGTACTCGGAGAGTACGTGTATTCGCTCTATAGTGTCTTTAGGGCATAACAAATCGTTTCAATTTCAATTTCTCTCTCGCTCTCTCGTTCTCTCTCGCTCTCTCGTTCTCTCGCTCGTCGTTCTCTCTCGCTCTCTCGTTCTCTCGCTCGTCGTTCTCTCTCGCTCTCTCGTTCTCTCTCGCTCTCTCGTTCTCTCTCGTTCTCTCGCTCTCTCTCGCTCTCTCGTTCTCTCTCGCTCCCTCTTGCTTACTCGCACTCTCTCTCGTTCTCTCTCGCTCCCTCTCGCTTTCTCGCTCTCTCTCTCTCTCGCTCTCTCTCTCTCTCTCTCTCTCTCTCTCTCTCTCTCTCTCTCTCTCTCTCTCTCTCTCTCTCTCTCTCATATTCTCTCTCGCTCTCTCTCTCTAACTCTCTCGCTCTCTCTTTACTACGTGAACCATCCATATAAGTAATTTTATTAATATAGTCCATCAACTATCCGTTTAAATAACTTCATATATTTAATAAAAAATTATAATCAACTGCGTTACATGTACTCACTGCTGCGTCAATCACGTTTGGTTTTAATTTGTCTCACAGGCTGTACTCAGAGCATACGTGTATTCGCACCATAGTGACTCTAGGACATAATAAATCGTTTCAATTTCAATTTCTCTCTCGCTCTCTCGTTCTCTCTCGCTCTCTCGTTCTCTCGCTCGTCGTTCTCTCTCGCTCTCTCGTTCTCTCTCGCTCTCTCGTTCTCTCTCGTTCTCTCGCTCTCTCTCGCTCTCTCGTTCTCTCTCGCTCCCTCTTGCTTACTCGCACTCTCTCTCGTTCTCTCTCGCTCCCTCTCGCTTTCTCGCTCTCTCTCTCTCTCGCTCTCTCTCTCTCTCTCTCGCTCTCTCTCTCTCTCTCTCTCTCTCTCTCTCTCTCTCTCTCTCTCTCTCTCTCTCTCTCTCTCTCTCTCTCTCTCTCTCTCATATTCTCTCTCGCTCTCTCTCTCTAACTCTCTCGCTCTCTCTTTACTACGTGAACCATCCATATAAGTAATTTTATTAATATAGTCCATCAACTATCCGTTTAAATAACTTCATATATTTAATAAAAAATTATAATCAACTGCGTTACATGTACTCACTGCTGCGTCAATCACGTTTGGTTTTAATTTGTCTCACAGGCTGTACTCAGAGCATACGTGTATTCGCACCATAGTGACTCTAGGACATAATAAATCGTTTCAATTTCAATTTCTCTCTCGCTCTCTCGTTCTCTCTCGCTCTCTCGTTCTCTCGCTCGTCGTTCTCTCTCGCTCTCTCGTTCTCTCGCTCGTCGTTCTCTCTCGCTCTCTCGTTCTCTCTCGCTCTCTCGTTCTCTCTCGTTCTCTCGCTCTCTCTCGCTCTCTCGTTCTCTCTCGCTCCCTCTTGCTTACTCGCACTCTCTCTCGTTCTCTCTCGCTCCCTCTCGCTTTCTCGCTCTCTCTCTCTCTCGCTCTCTCTCTCTCTCTCTCTCTCTCTCTCTCTCTCTCTCTCTCTCTCTCTCTCTCTCTCTCTCTCTCTCTCTCTCTCTCTCTCTCTCTCTCTCTCTCTCTCTCTCTCTCTCTCATATTCTCTCTCGCTCTCTCTCTCTAACTCTCTCGCTCTCTCTTTACTACGTGAACCATCCATATAAGTAATTTTATTAATATAGTCCATCAACTATCCGTTTAAATAACTTCATATATTTAATAAAAAATTATAATCAACTGCGTTACATGTACTCACTGCTGCGTCAATCACGTTTGGTTTTAATTTGTCTCACAGGCTGTACTCAGAGCATACGTGTATTCGCACCATAGTGACTCTAGGACATAATAAATCGTTTCAATTTCAATTTCTCGCTCGCTCTCTTTCTCGCTCTCTCTTTCTCTATCTCGCTCTCTCTCGCTCTCTCGCTCTCTCTCGCTCTCTCTCGCTCTCGCTCCCTCTCCCTCTCTCTCCCTCTCTCGCTCTCTCTCGCTCTTTCTGTACTATGTGAATCACCTATATAAGTAATTTCATAAACATGGTCTATTAACTATCCGTCTAATTAACTTCATATATTTAATGTAATCATTATAATCAACTGCGTTGCACGTTTGGTTTCAATTTGTCTCACAAGCCGTACTCAGTGCTTACGTGCTTTTGCCCCATAGTGTCTCTAGGGCATAATAAATTGTTTCAATTTCAATTTCTCGCTCGCTCGCTCTCTCGCCCTCTCTCTCGCTCTCTCGCTCGCATCTCTCTCTCTCTCTCTTTCTCTCTCTCTCGCTCTCTCGCTCTCTCTCGCTCTTTCTGTACTATGTGAATCACCTATATAAGTAATTTCATAAACATGGTCTATTAACTATCCGTCTAATTAACTTCATATATTTAATGCAATCATTATAATCAACTGCGTTACATATACACACTGCCGCGTCAGCCATTTTTGGTTTCAATTTGACTCACAGGCTGTACTCGGAGCTTACGTGTATTCGCTCTATAGTGTCTTTAGGGCATAACAAATCGTTTTAATTTCAATTTCTCTCTCGCTCTCTCGTTCTCTGTCGCTCTCTCGTTCTCTCTCGCTCTCTCGTTCTCTCGCTCGTCGTTCTCTCTCGCTCTTTCGTTCTCTCGCTCTCTCTCGCTCTCTCGCTCTCTCTCGCTCTCTCGCTCTCTCGATCTCTCTCACTCTCTCGTTCTCTCTCGCTCCCTCTCGCTTTCTCGCACTCTCTCTCGTTCTCTCTCGCTCCCTCTCGCTTTCTCGCTCTCTCTCTCTCTCTCTCTCACATTCTTTCTCGCTCTCTCTCGCCCTCTATAGCTCTCTCGCTCTCTCTCGCTCTCTCTTTACTACGTGAACCGTCCATATAAGTAATTTTATTACTATAGTCCATCAACTATCCGTTTCAATAACTTCATATATTTAATAAAAAATTATAATCAACTGCGTTACATGTACTCACTGCTGCGTCAATCAAGTTTGGTGTTAATTTGTCTCACAGGCTGTACTCAGAGCTTACGTGTGTTCGCCCCATAGTGTCTCTAGGACATAATAAATCGTTTCAATTTCAATTTCTCGCTCGCTCCCTTTCTCGCTCTCTCTTTCTCTATCTCGCTCTCTCTCGCTCTCTTGCTCTCTCTCGCTCTCTCTCCCTCTCCCTCTCTCTCGCTCTCTCTCTCTCTCTTTCGCTATCTCGCTCTCTCTCTTTCTCGCTCTCTCTCTCTCTCTCTCTCCTTCGCTCTCTCGCTCTCTCTCTCTCTCTCGCTCTCTCTCGCTCTTTCTGTACTATGTGAATCACCTATATAAGTAATTTCATAAACATGGTCTATTAACTATCCGTCTAATTAACTTCATATATTTAATGTAATCATTATAATCAACTGCGTTACACGTTTGGTTTCAATTTGTCTCACAAGCCGTACTCAGTGCTTACCTGCTTTTGCCCCATAGTGTCTCTAGGACATAATAAATCGTTTCAATTTCAATTTCTCGGTCGCTCGCTCTCTCGCTCTCTCTTTCTCCATCTCGCTCTCTCTCGCTCTCTCTCGCTCTCTCTCGCTCTCTCTCGCTCTCTCTCTCTCTCTCTCTCTCGCTCTCGCTCCCTCTCCCGCTCTCTCTTTCGCTATCTCGCTCTCTCTTTTTCTCGCTCTCTCTCTTTCTCGCTCTCTCTCTCTCTCTTTCGCTCTCTCGCTCTCTCTCGCTGTCTCTCTCTCTCTATCTCTCGCTCTTTCTGTACTATGTGAATCACCTATATAAGTAATTTCATAAACATGGTCTATTAAGGCGTCTTCTCACTTTAAGCGCCTCAAAAATAGGCTGTTTTTGCGATTTTTTTTCGAGGATTTTTGCTTAAAATTATGGGATAAAACGGATCCTATGTAATAAACACATCTTTCAAGTACATGAAAAAATTTTTTTTTAAATTTTTTAAACAATTATTATAATACATCAGTAGCATCGAAAAACCCGTGTAAAAATGTTATGGTCGTGGCTTGTTGATGGTATCTCCGAGACGGGTGGTCTGAAACAAAAAAATAAAACTGTTTTAGATTCAGTATGTCAGTGGCTACAGCGCATATCATCAGATTTTTGATATTCGCGAAAATAACAAAATGGCGCACGTTTTTCGAAAAAGTAAAAAAAAACCACGATTTTTTTGCAGTTTTTTGTAAAAAATCGGCTATAGCCATAACTATGAAGCATATGTCATTCAAATTTCATGACAATCGGCCGGATAGTTTCCGAAATTTCATCAACAAAGCACCGAAAAACCTTGTTTTGAGATAACTGCGTTTAAAGTTTTGGTTGCAGAAAAATCATGAAAAAACCTTACCTCGGGTTAATCAGCGATGCCTGCTCCATACAATGGACCTTCCGATTCTTCGTAGAAGGTGTGTTCGTCCAAAATAGCTTCCCTTCGTCTCGACCTAGTCTCTTTTGAAGCGTTAGAGCTGCGGCGGTTCCCTACGCGTACGCGATCACTGTCGCGTTTCTCGGCGTATTGAACGGCGATAGGGCCTAGTTTGACACCCATCACCTCCAAAATTTTTAAAACAGGTTGTAGCCCTTCGTTATAAATGCATGCCGCATTTATGAGTCGCCGCATGAGTCCTCGCTGACCGTACTTTCTAAAAGAAACATCTTTGTTACAAACTTTACACTTCACATATTGTTGTAATGTAGAAAAAACAAGAAAAAACTGAATAATACTATATCCAGCCGTTGGATCGATGTGTACATCGAAACTTGTATCGTCCGATTTTTTTAATTTTGCTGCACTCGCACTAGCATGACTCGTATCTGCTTCAGACTGGTGTGGAAGCACTCCACGAAGATTTTTTTTTTTAGATTTCGAACTTGGACGTCGCCACGTGGCACTTTGTTGCGAAGTCTTTTTATCCATTATAACAATCCTGAGCGCAGAGATGTTGCCGTTACGAAGTTTCAAATTAGACTGATGAAATAACAGTTTAGCATCGTTGCCGAGTGATTTTCTTTTGAAAAATGCACGTGTTAAGGTCTTATTACATGAGTATAGACCCGAAAACAGAATATACCTAAGCAAGGGGTACTACATTAACAAAAGAACACGGCTATTCAATTGTATAGAGTCAGATATACAGGGACCGTCCGAGCGGCGTGAAAGGGATCGCCGGGTACTCTCAGGTAGTCACCTAACGGTCGCCAAAAAATGTAGTTAGACTCGTCCGATCTTTATGAAATTTCGAGATGACATTTTTGAAGATATGTACTTTCAAAATTAAAAAAAAAAAAAAAATCGATTTTTTTAAATTTCCAAAGTGAGAAGACGCCTTAACTATCCGTCTAATTAACTTCATATATTTAATGTAATCATTATAATCAACTGCGTTACATGTACACACTGCCGCGTCAATCATTTTTGGGTTCAATTTGTCTCACAGGCTGTACTCGGAGCTTACGTGTATTCGCCCCATAGCATCTCTAGGACATAATAAATCGTTTCAATTCCAATTTCTCGGTCGCTCGCTCTCTCGCTCTCTCTTTCTCCATCTCGCTCTCTCTCGCTCTCTCTCGCTCTCGCTCCCTCTCCCGCTCTCTCTTTCGCTATCTCTCTCTCTCTTTCGCTCTC
This sequence comes from Heteropelma amictum, assembly GCA_959613375.1. NCBI lineage: Eukaryota > Metazoa > Arthropoda > Insecta > Hymenoptera > Ichneumonidae > Heteropelma > Heteropelma amictum. The sequence goes on from OY390729.1 coordinate 2,316,077, forward strand.
TCGCTCTCTCTCGCTGTCTCTCTCTCGCTCTCTCTCGCTCTCGCTCTCTCTCTCTCTCTCTCTCTCTCTCTCTCTCTCGCTCTCGCTCCCTCTCCCGCTCTCTCTTTCGCTATCTCGCTCTCTCTTTTTCTCGCTCTCTCTCTTTCTCTTTCTTTCGCTCTCTTTCGCTCTCTCGCTCTCTCTCGCTGTCTCTCTCTCTATCTCTCGCTCTTTCTGTACTATGTGAATCACCTATATAAGTAATTTCATAAACATGGTCTATTAACTATCCGTCTAATTAACTTCATATATTTGATGTAATCATTATAATCAACTGCGTTACATGTACACACTGCCGCGTCAGCCATTTTTGGTTTCAATTTGACTCACAGGCTGTACTCGGAGCTTACGTGTATTCGCTCTATAGTGTCTTTAGGGCATAACAAATCGTTTCAATTTCAATTTCTCTCGGGCTCTCTCGTTCTCTCTCGCTCTCTCGTTCTCTCGCTCGTCGTTCTCTCTCGCTCTCTCGTTCTCTCTCGCTCTCTCGTTCTCTCTCGTTCTCTCTCGCGCTCTCGTTCTCTCTCGCTCTCTTGTTCTCTCTCGCTCCCTCTCGCTCGCCCTCTCTCTCTCGCTTTCTCTCTCTCTAACTCTCTCGCTCTCTCTCGCTCTCTCTTTACTACGTGAACCATCCATATAAGTAATTTTATTAATATAGTCCATCAACTATCCGTTTTAATAACTTCATATATTTAATAAAAAATTATCATCAACTCCGTTACATGTACTTACTGCTGCGTCAATCACGTTTGGTTTTAATTTGTCTCACAGGCTGTACTCAGAGCTTACGTGTATTCGCCCCGTAGTATCTCTAGGACATAAATTGTTTAAATTTCAATTTCTCGCTCGCTCACTTTCTCGCTCTCTCTATCTCTCTCTCTCTCTCTCTCTCTCTCTCTCTCTCGCTCTCTCGCTCTCTCTCGCTCTTTCTGTACTATGTGAATCACCTATATAAGTAATTTCATAAATATGGTCTATCAACAATCCGTCTAATTAACTTCATATATTAAATGTTATCATTAAAATCAACTGCGATACATGTACACACTGCCGCGTCAGCCATTTTTTATCTCAATTTGTCTCACAGGCTGTACTCAGAGCTTACGTGTATTCGCCCCATAGTGTTTCTAGGACATAATAAATCGTTTCAATTTCAATTTCTCGGTCGCTCGCTCTCTCGCTCTCTCTCTCTCTCTCTCTCTCTCTCTCTCTCTCTCTCTCTCTCTCTCACATTCTCTCTCGCTCTCTCTCGCCCTCTATAGCTCTCTCGCTCTCTCTTTACTACGTGAAACATCCATATAAGTAATTTTATTAATATAGTCCATCAACTATCCGTTTCAATAACTTCATATATTTAATCAAAAATTATAATCAACTGCATTACATGTACTCACTGCTGCGTCAATCACGTTTGGTTTTAATTTGTCTCACAGGCTGTACTCAGAGCTTACGTGTATTCACCCCATAGTGTCTCTAGGACATAATAAATCGTTTCATTTTCAATTTCTCGCTCGCTCACTTTCTCGCTCTCTCTCCCTCTCCCTCTCTCTCGCTCTCTCTCTCTCCCGCTCTCTCTTTCGCTATCTCGCTCTCTCTCTCTCTCCTTCGCTCTCTTGCTCTCTCTCTCTCTCTCTCTCTCTCTCTCTCGCTCTCTCGCTCTCTCTCGCTCTTTCTGTACTATGTGAATCACCTATATAAGTAATTTCATAAACATGGTCTATTAACTATCCGTCTAATTAACTTCATATATTTAATGTAATCATTATAATCAACTGCGTTACATGTACACACTGCCGCGTCAGCCATTTTTGGGTTCAATTTGTCTCACAGGCTGTACTCAGAGCCTACGTGTATTCGCCCCATAGTGTCTCTAGGACATAATAAATCGTTTCAATTTCAATTTCTCGGTCGCTCGCTCTCTCGCTCTCTCTTTCTCTATCTCGCTCTCTCTCGCTCTCTCTCCCTCTCTCTCGCTCTCTCTCGCTCTCTCTCCCTCTCCCTCTCCCTCTCCCTCTCTCTCGCTCTCTCTCTCTCTCCTTCGCTCTCTCTCTCTCTCTCTCTCTCTCTCATTCTCTCTCTTTCTCGCTCTCTCGCTCTCTCTCGCTCTTTCTGTACTATGTGAATCACCTATATAAGTAATTTCGTAAACATGGTCTATTAACAATCCGTCCAATTGACTTCATATATTTAATGTAATCATTATAATCAACTGCGTTACATGTACTCACTGCTGCGTCAATCACGTTTGGTTTTAATTTGTCTCACAGGCTGTACTCGGAGCTTACGTGTATTCGCCCCATAGTGTCTCTAGGACATAATAAATCGTTTCAATTTCAATTTCTCTGTCGCTCGCTCTCGCTCTCTCTCTCTCTCTCCGTCTCTCTCTCTCTCTCTCTCGCTCTCGCTCCCTCTCCCGCTCTCTCTTTCGCTATCTCGCTCTCTCTCTTTCTCGCTCTCTCTTTTTCTCGCTCTCTCTCTTTCTCGCTCTCCCTCTCTCTCGCTCTCTCTCGCTTTCTCTCTCTCTATCTCTCGCTCTTTCTGTACTATGTGGATCACCTATATAAGTAATTTCATAAACATGGTCTATTAACTATCCGTCTAATTAACTTCATATATTTAATGTAATCATTATAATCAACTGCGTTACATGTACACACTGCCGCGTCAGCCATTTTTGGTTTCAATTTGTCTCACAGGCTGTACTCGGAGCTTACGTGTATTCGCCCTATAGTTTCTTTAGGGCATAATAAATCGTTTCAATTTCAGATCCTCGGTCGCTCGCTCTCTCGCTCTCTCTTTCTCCATCTCGCTCTCTCTCGCTCTCTCTCTTTCTCGCTCTCTCTCGCTCTCTCTTTACTACGTGAACCATCCATATAAGTAATTTTATTGATATAGTCCATCAACTATCCGTGTCAATAACTTCATACATTTAATAACAAATTATAATCAACTGCGTTACATGTACTCACTGCTGCGTCAATCACGTTTGGTTTTAATTTGTCTCACAGGCTGTACTCAGAGCATACGTGTATTCGCACCATAGTGACTCTAGGACATTATAAATCGTTTCAATTTCAATTTCTCGCTCGCTCTCGTTCTCGGTCTCTCTTTCTCTCTCTCGCTCTCTCTCGCTCTCTCTCGCTCTCTCTCGCTCTCTCTCGCTCTCGCTCCCTCTCCTTCTCTCTCCCTCTCTCTCTCGCTCCCTCTCCTTCTCTCTCTCTCTCTCGCTCTCTCTCTCTCTCTTTCCCTTTCTCTCTCTCTCTCGCTCTCTCTCGCTCTCGCTCCCTCTCGCTCTCTCTCTCTCTCTCTCTCTCTCTCTCTCTCTCTCTCTCTCTCTCTCTTCTCGCTCTCTCGCTCTCTCTCGCTCTTTCTGTACTTTGTGAATCACCTATATAAGTAATTTCATAAACATGGTCTATTAACAATCCGTCTAATTAACTTCATATATTTAATGTAAACATTATAATCAACTGCTTTACATGTACACACTGCCGCGTCAGCCATTTTTGGTTTCAATTTGTCTCACAGGCTGTACTCAGAGCCTACGTGTATTCGCCCCATAGTGTCTCTAGGACATAATAAATCGTTTCAATTTCAATTTCTCGGTCGCTCGCTCTCTCTCCCTCATTCTCTCTCTCTCTCGCTCTCTCGCTCTCTCTCGCTCTTTCTGTACTATGTGAATCACCTATATAAGTAATTTCGTAAACATGGACTATTAACAATCCGTCTAATTGACTTCATATATTTAATGTAATCATTATAATCAACTGCGTTACATGTACTCACTGCTGCGTCAATCACGTTTGGTTTTAATTTGTCTCACAGGCTGTACTCGGAGCTTACGTGTATTCGCCCCATAGTGTCTCTAGGACATAATAAATCGTTTCAATTTCAATTTCTCGGTCGCTCGCTCTCTCGCTCTCTCTTTCTCCATCTCGCTTTCTCTCGCTTTCGCTCGCTCTCGCTCGCTCTCGCTCTCTCTCTCTCTCTCTATCTCTCTCTCCCTCTCCCGCTCTCTCTTTCGCTATCTCGCTCTCTCTCTTTCTCGCTCTCTCTTTTTCTCGCTCTCTCTCTTTCTCGCTCTCTCTCTCTCTCGCTCTCTTTCGCTCTCTCGCTCTCTCTCGCTGTCTCTCTCTCTATCTCTCGCTCTTTCTGTACTATGTGGATCACCTATATAAGTAATTTCATAAACATGGTCTATTAACTATCCGTCTAATTAACTTCATATATTTAATGTAATCATTATAATCAACTGCGTTACATGTACACACTGCCGCGTCAGCCATTTTTGGGTTCAATTTGTCTCACAGGCTGTACTCGGAGCTTACGTGTATTCGCTCCATAGTGTCTCTAGGACATAATAAATCGTTTTAATTTCAATTTCTCTCTCGCTCTCTCGTTCTCTCTCGCTCTCTCGTTCTCTCTCGCTCTCTCGTTCTCTCTCGCTCTCTCGTTCTCTCTCGCTCTCTCGTTCTCTCGCTCGTCGTTCTCTCTCACTCTCTCGTTCTCTCTCGTTCTCTCTCGCGCTCTCGTTCTCTCTCTCCTTCGCTATCTCGCTCTCTCTCGCTCTCTGTTTCTCTCTCTCTCGCTCTCTCGCTTTCTCTCGCTCTTTCTGTACTATGTGAATCACCTATATAAGTAATTTCATAAACATAGTCCAATAACAATCCGTCTAATTAACTTCATATATTTAATGTAATCATTATAATCAACTGCGTTACATGTACACACTGCCGCGTCAGCCATTTTTGGTTTCAATTTGTCTCACACTCAGAGCTTACGTGTATTCGCCCCATAGTGTCTCTAGGACATAATAAATCGTTTCAATTTCAATTTCTCTCTCGCTCTCTCGTTCTCTCTCGCTCTCCCGTTCTCTCGCTCGTCGTTCTCTCTCACTCTCTCGTTCTCTCTCGTTCTCTCTCGCGCTCTCGTTCTCTCGCTCTCTCTCGCTCTCTCGCTCCCTCTCGCTCGCCCTCTCTCTCTCGCTTTCTCTCTCTCTAACTCTCTTTACTACGTGAACCATCCATATAAGTAGATTTATTAATATAGTCCATCAACTATCCGTTTCAATAACTCCATATATTTAATAAAAAATTATCATCAACTCCGTTACATGTACTCACTGCTGCGTCAATCACGTTTGGTGTTAATTTGTCTCACAGGCTGTACTCAGAGCATACGTGTATTCGCCCCATAGTGACTCTAGGACATAATAAATCGTTTCAATTTCAATTTCTCGCTCGCTCTCTTTCTCTCTCTCTCTCTCTCTCTCTCTCTCTCTCTCTCTCTCTCTCTCTCTCTCTCTCATTCTCTCTCTTTCTCGCTCTCTCGCTCTCTCTCGCTCTTTCTGTACTATGTGAATCACCTATATAAGTAATTTCCTAAACATGGTCTATTAACAATCCGTCTAATTAACTTCATATATTTAATGTAAACATTATAATCAACTGCTTTACATGTACACACTGCCGCGTCAGCCATTTTTGGTTTCAATTTGTCTCACAGGCTGTACTCAGAGCCTACGTGTATTCGCCCCATAGTGTCTCTAGGACAGAATAAATCGTTTCAATTTCAATTTCTCGGTCGCTCGCTCTCTCGCTCTCTTTTTCTCTATCTCGCTCTATCTCGCTCTCTCTCCCTCTCTCTCGCTCTCTCTCGCTCTCTCTTCCTCTCCCTCTCTCTCGCTCTCTCTCCCTCTCTCTCGCTCTCTCTCGCTCTCTCTCCCTCTCTCTCGCTCTCTCTCGCTCTCTCTCGCTCTCTCTCCCTCTCTCTCGCTCTCTCTCGCTCTCTCTTCCTCTCCCTCTCTCTCGCTCTCTCTCCCTCTCTCTCGCTCTCTCTCGCTCTCTCTTCCTCTCCCTCTCTCTCGCTCTCTCTCTCTCTCTCTCCTTCGCTCTCTCGCTCTCTCTCTCTCTCTCTCTCTCTCTCTCTCTCTCTCTCATTCTCTCTCTTTCTCGCTCTCTCGCTCTCTCTCGCTCTTTCTGTACTATGTGAATCACCTATATAAGTAATTTCGTAAACATGGTCTATTAACAATCCGTCTAATTGACTTCATATATTTAATGTAATCATTATAATCAACTGCGTTACATGTACTCACTGCTGCGTCAATCGCGTTTGGTTTTAATTTGTCTCACAGGCTGTACTCGGAGCTTACGTGTATTCGCCCCATAGTGTCTCTAGGACATAATAAATCGTTTCAATTTCAATTTCTCGGTCGCTCGCTCTCTCGCTCTCTCTTTCTCCATCTCGCTTTCTCTCGCTCTCGCTCGCTCTCGCTCTCTCTCTTTCTCGCTCTCTCTCTCTCTCGCTCTCTTTCGCTCTCTCGCTCTCTCTCGCTGTCTCTCTCTCTATCTCTCGCTCTTTCTGTACTATGTGGATCACCTATATAAGTAATTTCATGAACATGATCTATTAACTATCCGTCTAATTAACTTCATATATTTAATGTAATCATTATAATCAACTGCGTTACATGTACACACTGCCGCGTCAGCCATTTTTGGTTTCAATTTGTCTCACAGGCTGTACTCGGAGCTTACGTGTATTCGCTCTATAGTTTCTTTAGGGCATAATAAATCGTTTCAATTTCAGATCCTCGGTCGCTCCCTCTCTCGCTCTCTCTTTCTCCATCTCGCTCTCTCTCGCTCTCTCTCTTTCTCGCTCTCTCTCGCTCTCTCTTTACTACGTGAACCATCCATATAAGTAATTTTATTGATATAGTCCATCAACTATCCGTTTAAATAACTTCATACATTTAATAAAAAATTATAATCAACTGCGTTACATGTACTCACTGCTGCGTCAATCACGTTTGGTTTTAATTTGTCTCACAGGCTGTACTCAGAGCATACGTGTATTCGCACCGTAGTGACTCTAGGACATAATAAATCGTTTCAATTTCAATTTCTCGCTCGCTCTTTTTCTCGCTCTCTCTTTCTCTATCTCGCTCTCTCTCGCTCTCTCTCGCACTCGCTCCCTCTCCCTCTCTCTCTCTCCCGCTCTCTCTTTCGCTATCTCGCTCTCTGTCTTTCTCGTTCTCTCTCGCTCTTTCTGTACTATGTGAAAACCTATATAAGTAATTTCATAAACATGGTCTATTAACTATCCGTCTAATTAACTTCATATATTTAATGTAATCATTATAATCAACTGCGTTACATGTACACACTGCCGCGTCAGCCATTTTTGGGTTCAATTTGTCTCACAGGCTGTACTCAGAGCCTACGTGAATTCGCCCGATAGTGTCTCTAGGACATAATAAATCGTTTCAATTTCAATTTCTCGGTGGCTCGCTCTCTCGCTTTCTTTTTCTCTATCTCGCTCTCTCTCGCTCTCTCTCCCTCTCTCTCGCTCTCTCTCGCTCTCTCTTCCTCTCCCTCTCTCTCGCTCTCTCTCCCTCTCTCTCGCTCTCTCTCGCTCTCTCTTCCTCTCCCTCTCTCTCGCTCTCTCTCTCTCTCTCCTTCGCTCTCTCGCTCTCTCTCTCTCTCTCTCTCTCTCTCTCTCTCTCTCATTCTCTCTCTTTCTCGCTCTCTCGCTCTCTCTCGCTCTTTCTGTACTATGTGAATCACCTATATAAGTAATTTCGTAAACATGGTCTATTAACAATCCGTCTAATTGACTTCATATATTTAATGTAATCATTATAATCAACTGCGTTACATGTACTCACTGCTGCGTCAATCGCGTTTGGTTTTAAATTGTCTCACAGGCTGTACTCGGAGCTTACGTGTATTCGCCCCATAGTGTCTCTAGGACATAATAAATCGTTTCAATTTCAATTTCTCGGTCGCTCGCTCTCTCGCTCTCTCTTTCTCCATCTCGCTTTCTCTCGCTCTCTCTCTTTCTCGCTCTCTCTCTTTCTCGCTCTCTCTCTTTCTCGCTCTCTCTCTCTCTCGCTCTCTTTCGCTCTCTCGCTGTCTCTCTCTCTATCTCTCGCTCTTTCTCTACTATGTGGATCACCTATATAAGTAATTTCATAAACATGATCTATTAACTATCCGTCTAATTAACTTCATATATTTAATGTAATCATTATAATCAACTGCGTTACATGTACACACTGCCGCGTCAGCTATTTTTGGTTTCAATTTGTCTCACAGGCTGTACTCGGAGCTTACGTGTATTCGCTCTATAGTTTCTTTAGGGCATAATAAATCGTTTCAATTTCAGATCCTCGGTCGCTCGCTCTCTCGCTTTCTCTTTCTCCATCTCGCTCTCTCTCGCTCTCTCTCTTTCTCGCTCTCTCTCGCTCTCTCTTTACTACGTGAACCATCCATATAAGTAATTTTATTGATATAGTCCATCAACTATCCGTTTAAATAACTTCATACATTTAATAAAAAATTATAATCAACTGCGTTACATGTACTCACTGCTGCGTCAATCACGTTTGGTTTTAATTTGTCTCACAGGCTGTACTCAGAGCATACGTGTATTCGCACCATAGTGACTCTAGGACATAATAAATCGTTTCAATTTCAATTTCTCGCTCGCTCTTTTTCTCGCTCTCTCTTTCTCTATCTCGCTCTCTCTCGCTCTCTCTCGCACTCGCTCCCTCTCCCTCTCTCTCTCTCCCGCTCTCTCTTTCGCTATCTCGCTCTCTGTCTTTCTCGTTCTCTCTCGCTCTTTCTGTACTATGTGAAAACCTATATAAGTAATTTCATAAACATGGTCTATTAACTATCCGTCTAATTAACTTCATATATTTAATGTAATCATTATAATCAACTGCGTTACATGTACACACTGCCGCGTCAGCCATTTTTGGGTTCAATTTGTCTCACAGGCTGTACTCAGAGCCTACGTGTATTCGCCCCATAGTGTCTCTAGGACATAATAAATCGTTTCAATTTCAATTTCTCGGTCGCTCGCTCTCTCGCTCTCTCTTTCTCTTTCTCGCTCTCTCTCGCTCTCTCTCCCTCTCTCTCGCTCTCTCTCGCTCTCTCTCGCTCTCTCTCCCTCTCCCTCTCCCTCTCTCTCGCTCTCTCTCTCTCTCTTTCGCTATCTCGCTCTCTCTCTTTCTCGCTCTCTCTCTCTCTCTCTCTCTCTCTCTCTCTCTCTCTCTCTCTCTCTCATTCTCTCTCTTTCTCGCTCTCTCGCTCTCTCTCGCTCTTTCTGTACTATGTGAATCACCTATATAAGTAATTTCGTAAACATGGTCTATTAACAATCCGTCTAATTGACTTCATATATTTAATGTAATCATTATAATCAACTGCGTTACATGTACACACTGCCGCGTCAGCCATTTTTGGGTTCAATTTGTCTCACAGGCTGTACTCGGAGCTTACGTGTATTCGCCCCATAGTGTCTCTAGGACATAATAAATTGGTATTATAACACCTAATTTTGACATAACTTTTCTTAATGATGCGATACTCAAAAAAAAATTTTCGCGTGTGTCCCGTATTCGGAATAAAGTCTACTTTATTCCTATCAGAAAAAAATATATTTTCACATTATTTTCGTCGTGGCCATTTTTGTGCTGCAAAACCTATCATTTTCCGATGAACGCCGTATTTTTTATCGAAAAGTTCAGAAAATTTCCTTCAAAAATCACCCGCGACCCGTCCGATTATCTTTACGGGGGGCGAAATAAAAGGGCATTTGCTCTGGCATCTCCTTCCGAGACGTTATCACATTGATCCTGAAGTATTGTCGTATCTTCCGTGTAGAGAGCATTATAATACTTCTGTGAATATGGATCATTTCGATGGCACCCCACCCCAACGTCGAGTGTGTGAAAAATGTTTGTCAAATTCGCGGGTGGAGAAAAAGAATGAGTAATTTTTTTCGTGTGGGGAGGGTAAGGATATATAACCCGCAATTTCGTGAGCGGCTGCATTAGAGAACGATCAAATGCGAGACAGACGAGTCGTGCTGAAACAGCGATTATTGTTACACTTGAAAAATATCAGAGAAGTGAAAGTCGTGTTGCAAAGAGTGTCGGTGATTCGAGAGATCAACCAAAGTGTGAAAAATCTTTCAATATCCAAAGCAACGTTGTTGCGGCACAAATCTTGCACCGTGAACAAAGTACTGAGCAGCAACAACAATGGATCTCGAGGCTATCAACAAAATCGGCAAGATGGACGATTTTCTACCGACGAAAAAATTGTCGGAACTACCAGTGCTGGTGAATCAACGTATATCAAACGTGAGAGCTGTCCAAACGAAATCCGGACGACGGTACATCGTCGATATTAATGACGAATTTTCCGTCTTCCTGCCGGCCAGAATCACGAAAGCCATCGATGAGGACCCAACGACGTTGGACAAATTCCAGACTGCGACTAACGATGGGAAATTATATCTGAATTACATCGGTGGAAAATACAACAAACTAGAATTTATTCTGTTGTAGGGAAATTTGAATAAAAAAAAAAAAAAAAACAAATGTCATATAAATGTTTTTTTTTATTTCAAAAAATATCGCGATTACACAAAGTTTGATAGGCCATTAGCCAAATTTTCAGCGATTTCACATTCGCGCTGGCACAATTGTATTTCGTTTGGGCGGAATGATGCGAACATCCCGGCGGAGATTTCGGCAATTTCTTCAACGATGGGCAGTCCAGAATCTCGAGATCGATAATCTCAGCGGTCGTGAACTTTTTCACCCATTGTGTTTTTTCGTGTCCCTTGACGTATACTTTGTGAGCTCGTTGCAATGTGGCGCCAATCACCGTTTCAGCCGCTTCATAGGGTATTTCACCGTCTTCCCAGCTCATTCCATGATAATTGCGTGTTAGCCATAAATTCATGGCTCTGTATTTGACCGGCAACGACTTCCATGGCGATGGCGAATCGAAGAACAGGGTCAAAGGTGGACCGTCTTGTTGCACTTCGAGAAAAGATATTTCTTCGAGAACAAACTCGTTAATTGGCCCTTTGAAGCCTTGAAGATCAACGATCAACGACGACCATTATATCAGCTTCTTCATTCACCGCTGATCGGATTATACTGGACGATGCGATCGTGAAGTATCAGGCAGTAAGCCGATGTATGCGCAGGAATGTTATTTTTTGACTCAAATTCAAGGCGAACATCCACCGGGCCTGTTTTCAATGATTCGTTTTGTTTCGAGCAGTCGATAATGATGAGCGGAGCATACTTCAGAAATTGCGACTTGTCTAACCATGGCTCGGGCTCTCTGTTGTAGTACGTGGATTGGAAATTTGCGTACATCTGATACAGCAAAGCGTACTGATTTTGATCGATGTTGACATTCAAATTTCCATAGGGATAACATTGCGAATTGAGATACAGTTTGACGTCGGTGATTTTGCAATGATCGAAATTACTCGCATTCTTGTTCTTCTGATTTTTTCGATCTGTCTGAAATGCGAGAATGACGTAACGAGGCTTCTCGAGTTGCGTCGATGTTTTCACGGATCAATAGTATAGTTCCCACGTGCCGAAACTCATGGAAATCGGCGGATCCTTGGCTATGTACTTCAAGAGTTGAATTTTTCGCTGATCCGAGACTGTCACGTATGGCACGAGCCATTCAATCTTTTGCAGAACGAGTTTGAAATCTTTATCGGCTGCCTGTACAACGGCATCATTGTCGGTCTTTGATCGCGATAGGATGAGCTCGTGTTTAGCATTTATCACGATTTTTCGATAATCCTCAGCGAAGCCCAGCAGCATGCTCAGCGGTATGCAGATGTCGAAATTACCCGCAGCATCTACGATTTGCTTCGTTTCCTCGACGTCGAGCCATCCGGTGTTCTCCAGCATGCTGCTTTCACTCGGGCTCATCGACGAGTAGCCCTTAATCAGACTCGTGAGACCAACGTTTTTGATTCGATCGATCTCGATGGCATTGAGCTCATAACGTATTTCCTCCAACAAATAGCAAATGGCGTTATTGACGAGGCTCGTGGCAAGGGTCGGTGTGCCATCGTTTTTCGTCAATTTTCCGCATACATGTAAGGAGCTGTGACTCGGTAGTATGCAGAGATCTTGATGCTGAATGGAGATGCGGATTTCATCGCTGTTGTTAAAGGTTGCAGATGCATACGGCTGATGAGCATGAATCTCACAATGTGTGATGGATTCATCGAAGATGACGGGGTTCTGAATATTAACTATTTCCTCCTCCATTGTACACAGCATATGGCCAAAGCGCAGAACAAAAATTTATGTTTCACGCGTTTTTTTTGCGAATTTTTAGGCCTAGACTCTGCAGGAACAACACGTTCCTTCAGCTGTATCCAACAAACAGCAGTATCATCAGCGTCGCTATAGCGACAACATGGAGCATAAAATAGAGCGAGATGTGTTGCATCAGCTTGTTCGAGCGAGTGAAGCGATTAGAAAAAAACATCGTATGATGAAAAGCAGCAAGGATGATGTCGAACTCATGAGGCGGGAAGTTTTCAAACCTATAGTCGCACCGCTGGAAAGTTAATACGGAATGCTGATCATCCAATCAAGGAGGAAGTAAAAGAAGAAGAAAAAGTTAAGGAAGAACACGATGATTCGTTTGGAAAGGAGGATGTTAAAAAAACTGATACGTCTTATGATGATGATGTCTCCTTCAAATCAACATATGATACGAGTATGGATGAGAGTGATAATGATGACAAATCAACCCGCAACGTTGACCAATTGATCAACGAATATATCGTGTTATTACAAACAAATCGAAAAACGAATTTCGATGTTTTTTACGGTGTTCGGCTTCTCGCCAATGACAAACTGAAAATTGGCGATTCATCGATAAACTTTGATTCACCGAAGATTCGCGTGGGAGATCGAGAGTATGCAAAAACTATCGGATTAATCGAGCTATTGTTCAAAAAAGTTCCCGATATCGAGACTATCACGGGGGATGATGTAAAAAATTATGAAGATATCGTAATTACAACGAACGCTCATAAAAAGTTTTACAAAGCCGGTGAAGCGAAACGAAGGGATAATACTTATAAATTCAAAACAAATATTGCAAAAATCGCATCGGGAAAACATATTGGTGGAGGTATCCATAAAGTGGTTGAACAAAATACTAAATTCGATTATGTTTATTGGGATGATCCTAACGAATTGGTCGATCGTTTACGTTTACTCGTAGCATCTCAAGCAGCCGGCAACTTGTCTCATTCCAACGAAATTGTATCAATCATTGAAGAATTACGCGAGGCTGGAATTATTCATTAAAACGATTCTCACCAAGATCTTGTTGCACATTCGCAAGATGAGCGTTGACGTGTTTGGACGCCAATTGCAGCCAAAAAGTGGAAGTTAAAATGTTCGAGGACCCCGAGGCAAAGAATTCAAGATTACTCGCGATGGACAATACGATATTGATCAAAAACGTTTGTGTAATTTGGCTGATCCGATAGACGAGAATGATGCGATTTCAGTGCGAGTGATGCGAAGCGCAATGCAACAAGAAGTACGTCGGATACATCACGTTACATCTTCTCTACGGAAGGATATTGATAATCATGACATGATGATCCGTGCACTCGAGTCCCAACTCACGGAGCATATAAGACATAAAAAAATCGATCATGAAAATCTTGAAAATCTGACGAAACCCAATTCTGAGCTCATTGTGCATTTGGAAAACGAGCTGAAAACATTGGAGCAAAGTAGTAGTAGTAGCGGTGATTATATATATGTTAATGATCGATAGTGTCAAGAGCCAGTTTAAAGCGGACCAAGAAGCTGTACACGCGTTATCAGTGAAAAATTCCCTAGTGCACAACAAGTGCGCAACTAGACAACCGCTTGCACGCGCTTGAGCATGAGCGAGAAAGAGACCGTGGTGAGAGAGCTACATAAGCCGGCGCGAAGAAATTACATCCGTCGACGTGTTGATATACGCGGTCTCGATGAGACGTGGCAAGCCGACGTCGTTGATATGTCATCTTACGCTCACCGAAACTCTAAGCAAAAGTTCCTCCTCACCGTTATCGATGTATTCTCAAAGTATGCCTGGGCTGTACCGATCACGAGTAAGACGGGAAGAGATAGAACATCGGCTATGAAATCCATACTAGTTCAGGGTCGATCACCGAAAAACTTGCAAGTCGATCGAGGAAAAGAGTTTTACAATGCTGAGTTTCAGGCGCTGATGGAAAAATTCAACATTCACATGTACTCGACATACAGCAATTTAAAAGCTTCGATCTGCGAACGTTTCAATCGTACACTAAAAAATAAAATGTGGATACGATTCAGTCTTCGCGGAAATTACAAGTGGATAGACATTCTCGATGATATGATTTCCGAATACAACAATACCGTACATCGTACAATTAAGATGAAACCAAAAAATGTTAATACAGCTAATGAGAAACAAATTTTACGCGATATTTACAAGAAAATCACGTCTCCTACGAAGAAACCGGCAAAATACAAAATCGGCGACAAAGTGAGAATCAGCAAATTTAAGAACGCATTCGAGAAAGGTTACACTCCGAATTGGACAACGGAAATATTTACGATTGATCGAGTGAAAAATACGAATCCAACGATGTACCAGCTGAAGGATCATCGAGATCAACCCATCGGTGGCGGTTTCTACGAACCAGAGCTCCTCAAAGTGAAATATCCCGATGTTTATCTCGTTGAGAAAGTATTGAAGAAACGTGGAAATAAAATATTTGTAAAATGGCTTGGTTTTGACAATACTCACAACAGTTGGGTAAATAAATCAGCTGTATGAAATTGATTTATTTACAACTTGTATACAATTTTTTTCATTCCCCACTTTCACTCTCACTCAACATCGCAACGCGTCGCTCTCGCCATGCAAGATTTTCGATTTCGCACGATTCATACCCTGCAACAGAAATATTTCAAAAGCGTAAGAATCTGAACGACATTTCAATTTTGTAGAGTTTTAAGAGTGATATTAAAATTACCAGAATCTTCTGGTGATGATGGAATCCATGTTGATGCATCATCATCATCGCTGACATACTCTTGATTAGCATAGTTTACACGAGCGGCATCATATTCAAAGTGCACCCAGTTGTCCGCAACATCGTCTTGTATCGGTGCCTCCTCAACTGGCGGGGATGGCAATCTTTGATGCATATCGCACACATTAAGAGACTCTTGCGATGGTGTTAGTGGTGGTGGAGATGCTTGATTGCCGCCACCAGATGGTCCAGCTACAGCCCCATCAGCTTGCTCGAACTCGCGTGAATATTGGTTTTGATCCATCCATCGAACGTGTTCTTCAATGCTCTCCCGTTGCGATGCATCATTGATCAAGCTATTTTCATCCTTCTGCAATCCTGATTGCTCATCAACATGGTGTGTCGATGAGGATGCTGACGAAGATGATTCATCGCTCGAACTTTGGAGAAGTCGGATTTTCGCTAAAATAAACAACATTAGATGGTTTTTAGAGTTGTTTGATAATGATGATGAGCTTATAAAAAAATAAAAATATGCTCTTACCATGCTCCTCCAATATAGGCTCAAACATGTCCAATTCCGCCCAGCCAAATTTATAAATGATTGTAACTGCGGAATCCAATAGCTCGTAGTTGCACAATAACCCCTTGTCATAGGCTTTCCTGATATCCGCACGCGGCACCAAAGACAATACTCTCCGTAGTCTCCGGTAGACCGCTGATTCTGGGAGTAGGCGTATGTCGACAGCTCGCAAATCTGGCGATATGTTTGTCACATATGGATTTCGATTCAACAGGAAAATCAAAAGAGTAGAGACTATCGATGTCACGTCGCTGTCTCATTCTTATCGAAAACTGAAATAGTAATGAGTTTATCAAAATTTTCTTCTTTATTCGAGATAGCGGAGCGGAGCGAAAATTTTATAATACGTACCCGATGAATACTTGGCTCCAAATGATCCTCCGAATATTGCTCGAATGACCAACGTTGACATCTTTGATGTTATTGATGGCCGCCGTGTATATAATAGTTTCTGATTTCCGGCACGTAAAAAAAGACCGTTTGCGCTTAAAATTGTTTATATTCGATATATACGGCTCTCGCTTTTCTCGGCATGCGAGAAGTCACGTCCGAAATTATTTGCGCGCACGAAATATCGGGTTATACTAACGAGTAACCCCATGGTAGTGTATCGGTTGAATCATACATGAACATTCTCTTATCATCTCTCCAGCTTAGAGCAATTTTTTTCTGTGTCGCAGTATGAACAATGTGTTTTTTACTTTGAATTAAATTTTGAGGTTTGACCACATTTTTATGTCCAAACAGGCACTTTTTGTAATCATCAAGCGTTATAGTTTTGAGCGTTGAACCCTTGATGCCTTTTGCCCGCTTTTTTTCACCATTGTCGCCAAAAATGTTGTAAGCATACAATTTTGCCCTCAATCCGATAAACTCCTCCATGATATTACCGTTGTTTTCATCCTTCATCAGACCCAATACTTTTTTATTAGCTTTTATTAGCTACATTAGAATGCCATACGGATTGTCAACCGGATAATCCGAAGTGTCAAATTTCTGTATATCTCCTTTTATAATTTGGTAAACGTCGGGTACTTTGATGTGATAGATGAGGCTGTCGGTGTCTGTATATAATAATTTCGCTTTTTGTCCAAAAGTCGTCTTCATATAATAATAGTGAAAGTCGCAGAGCCAAAGTTTGGAGATGTCGAGGATCGAATATCCGACGTATATGGGCTTGTTGAATAAAACGCTGGCCTTGTTGAGTTCTATTATCACGGTCGAATATAGTGCAACTGTGGAAGGTTGGTTTAGCGATCTGTGCTTTTGCCCCTCACCGTCCACGCCATTCTGTCACAAGCCTCACTTCTTTGTGCTTTCGCACATTTTCCATTGTTTTCCCAAATACAGCATTATTCATTGATTTGTAAAAAAAATTTTCAAACTCGTTCGATTTTTTTCTCAGTTCCGTATTGACATCGATGTATTTTTTGAGCCAGGGCATCTGTCGAAATTTCAGCACGCGATGGATGTGTGTTACACGAAGACCCAATTTTGTGCAGTGTTTCAAATTTCTATAGTGAATAACGTATTTCTCTTTCATCAACGATGTTGTCATTAATTTTTTCAAACCTCGAGCCTCAGAAGCAGAATGTTGGGGACACAACGGTAGGTCTTTGTGATTTTCATGTAACTCGCGAGGATACTCGAAATCGACTTCGAAAATATAACCGACCGGAGAATCATCTGGAATATTTTCAATGTCCTCTTGGAAATTTTCCACCCAAGCGAAAGAGCCGCAAGGTAATGCCTCGCTCATAGCCGCACCATAAAGATTATTAACGTCGAAATACATCAAATATGATTCTTCTTTTTTTGAATCATATTCGTCTTTCATGTAGCGATTGTTGGCTTTCGCGTATCTATTCGAACACTGTGCCACACCACCGCGGATTCCCTTCTCGATGAACATTAACATGTCAACATCGGTCAAAATTTCGAGTTCGATACCGGTGCACTTTAGCATCGCGTCGAACGAGAGACCCGGAACCGTATAATAATGCAGAGGATCGAGAGCGTACGTTTCGATGCAATTTCGTCGAAAATTTTCGAAAATATCCGTCAAAAGCAGTACATCGGTTCTCAGGTACAAATCCGAATATTCACCCAATGTTCGCACATTGAACGTTGTCCACACGTCGCGAGCATGCGCATAATCATCGTCCGGGATGTTTGAGTTTTAATGTTTTGAAAAAAAGTCTTTTTTCTCCGGTAATTCGGTCTCGTCGAGTCTCCTCCAATCATCAACGTAATCATACGGAAAAACACCTTTTCGCGTTAGTAATTGAAATTTCGCATCATTATCACAAAATCGTCGTGGTATCGTTTTTTGCTCGTGTTTCAGATACGATGCTAATTTGTCGATGCTACTTGCCATGAATCTGAACGAATCGATAAATCGATATTGACGAGTTTATTTTTAAACAAAACCCCGTATCTCAGCTGGTTGAATTAGCCTCCCAGCGTATTGAGGGGTTCACGCGAACAATATGTATCGCTCATAATGCAGGGGGTTTCGACGCGCAATTCATCCTGCGCTATCTAATCGAGGAGAAAAAAACGCAACTTCCGTCTTTAATTATGAACGGTACAAAGATAATTTCCATGCGTCTCGAAAAACTCATCTTTCTCGATAGTCTAAATTATTTTCACATGCCGCTGAGTGCTTTGCCAAAAGCTTTTGGCCTCTCAGGCACTATCGCAAAAGGCACTTTCCCGCATTTGTTCAGTCGGCCGGAAAACCAAAATTATGTCGGAGAGCTGCCGCCTATCGAAAATTATTCGCCCGATACAATGCATACGGCTGGGCGAGCACAATTTCTGACGTGGTATCGTGAGCTAGTAGAATCGGGGTATGTCTTTAATTTTGCAAATGAACTCGTAACCTACTGCACCGATGACGTGACAATTTTGAGACGTTCGTGTATGGCTTTTCGCGATATGTTTATCGCTAGCGGTCGTGTGTGTCCCTTTGATGAGGCCACCACAACAGCCTCAGCCTGCTGAGGCTATTTTCGCTCGTGTTTTCCGTAAAAATTTTTTAAAAGACAACACGATCGGTATTATTCCTACAGGCGGATACAGATGGGCCCATAATCAATCGAAAAAAGCGGTATCGTGGCTCGTGTGGATGGAGCATTCTCTCGGGCATGCAATTGTCCATGCGGGTCGCTCGCGCGAATTTAAGCTCCCGCAAATTCTCCTAGTCGACGGCTACTACGAGGCACGTAATGACGATGATAATACCATCGTTGCGCATGTATTACAATTCCACGGGTGTTACTGGCACGGCTGCCCGCGCTGCTATCCCATCAATCGGGAGCTCAAACAAAGCGATGATATAACGATGGATGAGCGTTTTGAAAGAACTATCGCGATAGCTGATAGAATACGCTCGGGTGGCTACACACTGCTGGAGATTTGGGAGTGCGAATATGACGCGTTGCTGAAAACAAACGGGGAAATGAGAGCATTTCTGCGGGAGCATCCTCTGGTTACAGCAGAGCCCTTAGAACCGCGTGACGCTTTCTTCGGCGGGCGAACGGAAAATATGGTTACTCTCTATGACATACGCGACACAGAAGAGATACGTTACGTCGATGTTTGTTCTTTGTACCCGTATGTCTGTAAACTCGGCAAATACCCCGTAGGTCATCCCGAAGTATATGTGGGTGACGAGTGTAAAGATCTGACCGGTCCTGATAATAACGATCAGCGTCTGTTGTTCGCTTTATGCCGCACTTGTTGCGAGATTATGAATCAGGACGCGTGTACGCATGACGACCCGTTGGAACGTGTATTCGTGGGTACATGGGTTGTCGATGAATTACGCAAAGCTATTTCATGCGGCTACACCGTTATACGTGTATTAGAAATCTGGCAGTACGAGGTAACGGAATTGAATCGCGATACCCAACAAGGCGGCCATTTTGCCGGGTATATTAACACTTTTTTGAAAATCAAACAAGAAGCTAGCACCTGGCCGGAAAATTGTCAAAATGATGATGCCGCGCGTGACTGAAAAATCCGAGGGTATTCAGCTCGATCGCGCTGCTATCGCGAAAAATAACGGTTTACGCTCCGTTGCTAAGCTATGTTTGAATTCTTTTTGGGGCAAGTTTGGTCAGCGTGAAAGTTTGCCACAAACAACCATAGTTTCGACGCGAAAAAAACTCACCGAATTACTCGCTAATGCAGAGTACGAAATCACCGGTGTACTCCCTGTTAACAACCATGTATTGTACGTTAATTACATAAAAACTGACGAGGCTGTGATACCGTCGAATCAGGCGAACGCCGTAATCGAAGCGAGCCTGAGCTGTCGTATATCGGCTTAATAGCCGCATATGCGACAGCTCATCAGGCTCGCTTTTAAAACTGTACAGTTATCTCGAGCGTTTGGAGAGACGAGCGTTATACTGCGACACCGACTCGGTTATTTATGTGACGAAAAAAGATCCGAATGAATACGAGCCACCGACCGGTCAACTTTTGGGTGATTTGACGGACGAATTGAGCGCTTATGGAGAGGGTAGCTATATCAGAAGTTTCGTTTCGGGTGGCCCGAAATTTTATGCATTTATCGTACGATGTCCCGATAATTCGGAAAAAGAAGTTTGTAAAGTAAAAGGTATAACGCTTAATTTTAAAAATAGCTCATTAATAAATTACAATTCGGTGCGCTCGTTTATAGTTGATGAGATAGAGGAACCGCTCGTGCTCCATTATAACGCGATTCGTTGTACGGCATTCCATCAGGTCGTTACGCGTGCTGAAAGTAAACCATGCAAAGCGTCGAGCGTCAAGCGGAGACGCGACGGGACATACGGCACGCTAACCTACGGCTATCTTTCATAAGTTTGAAAATTGTCAAGTTTCAAACGACACCTACATATGTTATCAATAAATTAGTCATAAAAAGAATGATTACATCCGGAAAATCCTTATTCACCCTTTCAGAAGGATATTTCATTCATTCGTAATAATGGACACGCGGTGGAAGCATCCCTGGACCTCGATGATCCGCGGGCCCACAGGTTGCGGTAAAACATATTTTGTGAAAAATTTTTTAAAGTATATCGCGTGTATGAGTAGCACTCATTTCGACAGAATAATTTTCTATTATTCCGAATGGCAGCAGGCTTATATACGGAAT
Organism: Heteropelma amictum; assembly: GCA_959613375.1. NCBI lineage: Eukaryota > Metazoa > Arthropoda > Insecta > Hymenoptera > Ichneumonidae > Heteropelma > Heteropelma amictum. The sequence continues at coordinate 2,336,734 of OY390729.1, forward strand.
ATGGCTCATCGCTAGAATTTCACGAAGGTCTACCACAGTCAGCGGATTACGCTGACGACCCCCGACCGAAACTAATAATTATCGATGATTTAATGCGCGAAGCGTCGAACAACAGTGTTGTCGATCTATTCACGAAGGGCAGCCATCACAAGAATCTCAGCGTCATTTTTATTACGCAAAATTTATTTCATCAGGGTCACGGTCAGCGTGATATTTCACTCAATGCCAGTTATATCGTCGTTTTCATAAACCCCCGTGATCGTGCCCAAATACAGCATCTAGCCCGTCAGGTATACCCTGAGAATCCTCGCTTTTTACAAGAGGTTTATCATGACGCCACGAGTAAACCTCATGGTTATTTGTTATTAGATTTGAAGCAGGCAACACCCGATAATTGCCGATTTCGTACCTGTATTTTTCCCGATGATCCTCATCACTTTGCCTATGTGCCGCGAAAGAAGATAAAAAGAGGATGTAGAGGGGCGGAGTTGCCAGTTTTACGTTTGTAATGGATAGCTCTTGTGTCTCGAGGTACAAAAAACGCCCAGCAGCAGCAGCAGTATACAGTCTTGAGCAATTTAATACATGTCGACGCGCCGTTAATTCAAACGATGTGACGCCTGACACTATTCGCTGTTTTTGCGAGTGCGCCTTACATATTTTGCGTGGTAGTGTGCCGGCTAGCAAGCGCAAGCGGTAAAAAAGACGGGGGCTTCGGTGAGAAGTTGTCAGTACAACGTTTGAAATGGCTCATAGAGGGTCACCAATCTGCAAGAAGCACGTTGCAATATTATACGCTCTCCAATATCTGAGTAAGGAACAACGTGAGGCAGTTTTGCGGAAAGCAGATTTTCGCACGATTCGGTGTGTTTGTGAGTGCGCATTAAACGTTCTTCGAGGCAACGTGCCTCTTAAGCCCGGCGAGCGGGTGAAACTACGACGTTACGCACCGTTACTCCGGAAGCTTGCGGCAAAAACCGGCTGCTGGAGGGCTAAGAAGCGTTTTGTGGTTCAAAGCGGTGGATTTTTACCTTTTCTGCTGGCCCCGATACTCGGTACCCTTCTCTCAAGTTTACTCGGCAATCGTCAATAATGGAGCACGCTCGTAAAATGGTGCTCATACCAGAGGAGAATTTACATCAAATGAGTGCGCAAAATCACCAGTATGGTACGGACGGCTCGTTAGCCGACGGACCAGCGGAAAAAGCGATAGCGACAACTTTGAGCCGTTTAGATGCCGAAATGAATGGAATTTTGCTATCAAACGTGTACAAGGATGAGCGAGAAAAGTGGGCTGCGTATTCGGCCGTGCTGCAGCGTTATCTACATTTTGCCGATTACGAGCGAACTCAGCAGCAGATGCAACACTTTGGCCTTGTGAAGAAAAAGACGGACGATGCGGTTAAGACGGAGGAGGAGGAGACTGAGAACCGATCGTCCGACAAAAAAGGACAAATGAAAGACTCAATTATAATTGAAAGCGTCCCAGCGAAATATCGCAACAAAGCAAAGTTTCTATTACGGCGGTTACACGACACGCCAGCGCCAAATTTTTCATGGGATTCTGCGGGTGTTGTCACCATCCAGGGGAAACCAATCAAGGACTCGAATATCGTTGATCTCGTTAATGATGCTATGCGCGCGAGAAAAGCTACCATGCCCGCTGGTCGCAAAGCTTTTGCCAGATTTTTGAGATCTATACAGGCACCACGAGAATTCGTGGGTAATGACGAGCTGTGGCGAGAGACAAGAGCCAATTCAACGTTACAACAACAAGACAGCGATAGCAGCGACGACGAAGCAGAGATCAGCGACATAGGTCATTCCGAGTTTTACAGCGGTAGCGGACACAGCAAATCGGACCGTGGTGTACAGAGCGGTTCAGGTCATTGTAATAAGAAAAGACGTGTAACTTGGTCCTCTCTGAAATTATAATTATGAAAATATTGGAAAAAGTGTATTTCGATCGGTCCCATGAAGCATCATTTTCAGGCGTTGCGAAATTACTGGCTGTTGGCCGAAAGAAAAAATTCCCGATGACAAAACCGTACAGTGGCTGGAGACGCAGGATACTTATACGAAGCATAGACCGGTGAGATTACGATTCCCGTGACGTCACTACAATGTAGGGAATATTGACGATCTGTGGGAAGCTGATCTCGCAGATTTACGCTCGATCAAAAATTACAATGACGGCTATGCCTATCTTCTAGTGGTTATAGATGTTCTGAGTAAATATGCATGGGTCGAGCCTTTACGCGACAAGACGGCTGCAACAGTGGCGAAAGCCTTTACGAGCGTTTTATCATTGAAGCGCTCCAACGGTAGATCACCCGTATGCCTGCAAACGGACAAGGGTAAAGAATTCATAGGAGCGGCGTTTCAGGCGCTCATGAAGACAAAAAAGATTCGGTTTCGTACCGCCCGAAATCCGGACATAAAAGCATCCATTGCTGAGCGATTCAACAGAACGCTCAAGGAGAGAATGTGGCGTTATTTCACGTATTCTCGAGAGAAACGCTACATTGACGTTTTGCAAAATATTGTTTCAGCGTACAATCATGCACAGCATAGCAGCATAAAAATGTCTCCTGCTGCTGTGACATTTCTTACAGCCGCTAAAGCGCGATTCAATCTGGTCCAACGCTACAAGGAGCCAAAATATCAGCGAGCTCCTAAATACAGGGTGGGCGATATTGTGCGCGTCAGTAAGGCAAAGGCTGCGTTTGCAAAAGGTTACGAGGGTGGCTGGAGCAGTGAGTTATTTCGAATACACCGGATATCGTTCACCAGCAGACCCTTAGTATACATTCTACGTGATCTTCACGGTGAGGACATTGACGGTATTTTTTATGAGGCTGAATTATCGCGAGTCCGATCATTTGTTTCCCCGCAAGCCCAAACGGAAAAACCCGAGGAAGAAAAATGAAAGACGAATTCCATATTATTTTACCTAGCAATAGTAGTATGAAGTATTATCCGGACAATACGACTACACGATACACTACGAGATTACCCCAGACCGTATCTTTGCTCGGTAGGTGGGCCGTTTCTTTAGCCGAAATACACACACCTATGACAATTTTGCACGTGCCGCCTGAGGGTAAAGACTATTTTTTGAGTATCGTAACGAACGTCGTGACACCGGGTATTGCTGCAGCAGCCCTCGATTATACGGATGATCGTGCTTACGTGCCTTCAGGCGTATATCGCAGTGTAGAGTCATTGCTTGAAACGATAGACGATATCCCCGGTGTGTCTGAGCACTTAAAATTTCAATATGCGGGTAACGGGTATATCACGGTGACGCGTATTTGCGACGACTGTAAAAATTTGGAACATTCCTTCTGCTTCTCCGATGCCCTGAACAAAATTTTAGGATTTACTCATTCAAATGGTTTAGTGGTCAAAAGCGAGACGCCGTATATTGCCCCCCGGCCTGCCAGTCTGACCAACGGTATTTGCCGGACCCAACATGCTCTTTATTTATACAGATATTTGCGAGCCTTATACCATTGGTGATGTGCATGCACCTCTGCTACGAGTAGTACCATCCGATGCTGCCAATAATTACAATTATGGCGCGGTAAAGATAAGAAGTTTTTCACCACCTCGTTATGTGCCTCTATTACGCACGCATCTATTATAAGCTTTCAAACGATAGACATCGATATAAGAGACGAATTAGGACAGCCGATACCATTCGAGTATGGGACACTAACAGCGACGCTACAGTTCAAACGTGTGGATTGACAGTGCAAAACACAATGTCTTATTACGACGAGTATTTTGATGTGAAATCGGGCGGGGCTAGAACAGGATATGGGGGGATTAGCCATGTAGACATAGGTTCGCCGAATCAGCGTGGTCATGGTATCGGCAGTTTCCTCGGTGGGCTCTTTCGGCGAATTATACCTCTCTTGAAACGGGGCGCACAAGCTGTCGGCAAGGAGGCATTACGCTCGGGTATCAATGTAGCCGGTGATATTCTTAACACCGGTGTGCATCCGGGAGAAGTGTTCAATACGCGACTGCGCGAATCGGGCCAAAATCTCAAGAGAAAAGCCGAGGAAAAAATTGATGGCTCGGGATATAAAGCTGAAAACATTCGAAAACTGTTGCATTCCGTTGGTGGTGGTGTTGTGCGTCGCAGCAACAGCGGTGAGCGCAAACGATCAGCAACATCGAGAAAAAGTCCCGGGCGCGTGACGAGGAAGAAGAAGAAGAGGAAGAGCGGTGGAGGAGAAGGCCGAAGAAAAAGAAGAAGAAAAATCTCGGTAAAGGTGGGCTCTAAAAACATAAAGAAGCGGAAAAAGAAGTCAAGAACCGTCTCTGATATTTTCGCTTAATTCTCGTTCGCGATCAAAATGGACTTGCTTTCGCACGAATGCTTAGGCATTCGTGCGAATGCCTAAGCATTCGCACGAATGAGCGTGTAAAAAGCTCGGATTTTAGAATCCGAGCTTGAGCTATTCACACTACCAACCGACCCAAACGACGATTGAAGGAACACAATGGGTATACTACAAGCCAATCTCGTCGCTGACCGATGATTCACCTATCGAATTCGTCGTACCTGGACAGGGTGATGAATACATTGATCTTGCCCACACTATGCTCAGTGTGCGCGTTAAAATACGCTCAACAGCCCTGAAAGCAGCCGATCTAAGAGCAAAAGTCGGTCCTGTCAATAATTTGCTGCACTCGTTATTCAATCAAGTCGATGTATTCTTGAATAAAAAACTTGTATCACCCCCTGATAATGCCTATGCATACAGAGCGTACATTGAAACTCTGCTAAATTATGGACAAGGTGCAAAAACCACCCATCTTTCGAGCGTTTTATGGTACAACGATACTCCCCGCAAAATAGATAATTTGGGTGATGCTAATGCAGGGCTTATCAGTCGTAGAGCAATTATCAATGGAAACGGCGAGGTTGATCTACTGGCCATCTCCACTGCGATATCTTCAATCAAGAGAGGTTCTTGATAAACGGTGTTGAAATGCGCTTACGGCTCGTGCGAAACAATTACGCGTTTTGCCTCATGACCACCTCGAAAGATTACACGACACATGTAAGCGAGGCGTCGCTCCTTGTACGACGTGTCAAAATAGCTCCCGGTATACTCTTGGCCCATGCAAGAGCTCTCGCAAAATCCACCGCTAAATATCCCCTGACGCGTGTAGAGGTAAAAGCAATATCAATGTACGCCGGTGTACACGGCGATACTTTGGATAATGTAATACTCGGGCAGCTACCAAAACGCATAATCATCGGTTTCGTCGATAATAAAGCTTTCAACGGCAATTGTACAATGAACCCCTTCAACTTTCAGAATTATAAAATAAACTACCTTTCTTTATATGCCGACGGTGTACAGATACCGTCAAAGGCCCTACAACCGAATTTCGCGAATACTTCTCTATATGTAGACGCCTATCATACGTTATTTTCCGGCACGGGTATTCACTTTCTTAATCAGGGTAATTGTATTCCCCGTACGGCCTACCCTTGGGGATATTGTCTCTTTGCATTTGACCTTACACCCGATCTGTCGGCAAAAAGTAATAGCCATTGGAATCTCGTGAGACACGTTAGTGTCAGAATAGAGGTACGTTTTGAGGAAGCTTTAGCCTCAACCGTTAACTGTATTGTGTATGCTGAGTATGACAATGTATTGGAAATCAACTCATCGCGTCAAGTTATCGTAGACTTCAGCGGGTAAGGATAACAAAAGAAGAAGAAGAAGAAGTACATTCACCCCCCACCGGCGGTTTATCATGAACAGTCTGCAAATTCTGCACGCTCTGCGCGGTATAAAGGGCCATACTATAGGTGTATAACCGGCAGATCGTATTCCGAAGGTGTGGGCTAAACCCGTAGCCTTCGTGGTTAATACCGATGGACACAAACGCCCAGGAACGCACTGGAACGCCATGTACGTCGATCGAGATGGATGTGGATGGTTCTTCGACAGCTACGGACTACCGCCAATCATCCCCCAGCATTTCGCACGACTCCGAAAAAACTGCAGGTTCTATCGGTTCAACACTGTTCAACTTCAAGGTCCGGATTCACAGTGTTGCGGACAGTATTATGTTTCTTCATTATATGTGTGCTGGTCTCGGTATTGGCGAGTTTAGAAGCATATTTTCGGATAACTTGTCGAGAAACGATCGCATAGCGTATGATTATTATTATGCATATGCCAATAAACACAACGCCAATAATCATGATAAATTCAGTAACGAGCTGATATGTTGTATACAAGAGTCTTGTTCTCGCAATCGCCAATTATCCATACGCGCGCGCGTATGTGTGTGTGTGTGTGTGTGGTGAAATAAAATTATAAAACCTATTAATGTTATATTTTAACGTGTATTCTTAATATCCAGCTATGTTTCATCGTCGTAGCTCGGCCGAGAATTTTTGCTGAATTGCAAAAACAGAGACGTCGCGAGAAGTGGTTGTGGTGGTGGTGGTGGTAGGGGTGTCCGCAGAATTTTGCAGACTCGTCAAAGCGCGTGCATCGCAGTTTTTTGAAATTAATATGTTCGCTAAGGATAAGAAGAATTGCAAGAACACGGACGTCGCGAGAAGTGGTGGTGGTAGGTGTATCCGCAGAAATTTGCAGACTCGTCAAAGTGCGTGCATCGCAGTCTTTTGAAATTAATATGTTCGCTAAGAATAGGAAAAAGAAGATCAGGAGCCGCTGGAATCTCGCTCAAACCGCAGTCTTCTTCTTCATCTTGTGAAATCAAGCACATGAGCGTCGAGCAGCGATACGCCTCGAAAGTGCGCGTGGAAAAACATTTGCAAAACATTGCCGCTATTAAAGAGCTAATACGCGTACAATCCGAATTATCTCAATCAACACGTCTACTCCAGCATCTACAAATCTCCAATGGATTTTACACGAATCAACAAAGTTGGAAAAGCAGCGGAATTCCTGCCAACGAAAAAACTGCACGAGCTCGAGCTCGCGACGGATTACAAAATTTCGAATCTAAACCGTGTTCAGACCAAGTGGGGCCCTCGTATAATTATCGATATTGAGGATAAGTTCACGTGTTTTCTACCGATGCGATTCGTCAAGTTTTTCGAAGAAGACGCTGCTCTATTCCCCGAGGTTCAGGCTGCAGCTCGCGACAATAATCTGCTCATGCTGTACCTCGGCACAAAATTTAATAATGTGGAATTCAAACCGGCCCAGCAATAGTATACGCGACGCTCTGCCGCAGCATGACCACCACCACTTCCTCCTCCTCCGTCGTGTTTGATATTCTCGGCTTCAAAGATAAGCAAGGCCGTTTTCTACCAAAAGAAGTTGCGGTCGGCTCTTTGTGTAATCTACGACATCTAATGTTATGGATTGTTGCACCGCCGTATGACGCCAGTGAATTACCGGCGCAAGTGCGTTCAGAAAATAATTGGCTGACCGCTAATTATCATGGCATACATTGGGATGAGGACGGCGTCTCCATCGACAAACTACGTGACGTGCTGTGTGAAATCGCCAACGGACCAAGTGACGATGTTCTCCTCTACGCGAGAGGTCACGATGCTGTCGACTTCTTGAAAGACACAACGGGTTACGAAATCATCAATATCGACAGCAGCGAACAATTCCCATCGAGCGCCGATCCATCACCATCACCAATCGTGTGCTTTTGGCATGGCAAAGCACCTAACGAATTCACCCTAAACTATCCTATAATTTATCATTGCGCCTTACAAAATGTCAAAAAAATACAATGCTATCTTAAACCGTTTTCTCTCCAAAAAAACATATTCCATCATCACTGGCGATAATAATCTATACATTATAAAATATGTACCTTGTAAAATATTATCTGTATCTTGTAAAAATATTATCTGTATCATATTTTTATCAATAAAACAAAAATTATTATTATTTCTGAATAATAATAATGAGTGGACCGCTATGGCGACTCTCCCGGCCGCCCCCACTCTACCCCCTCTAAGGAGTGGGGATAGGAGTGGGGGTAGGAGTGGGGATTCGCCATAGTGGTCCACATACTACTCATCAACTATCCGTTTCAATAACTTCATATATTTAATAAAAAATTATAATCAACTGCGTTACATGTACTCACTGCTGCGTCAATGACGTTTGGTTTTAATTTGTCTCACAGGCTGTACTCAGAGCATACGTGTATTCGCTCCATAGTGACTCTAGGACATAATAAATCGTTTCAATTTCAATTTCTCGCTCGCTCCCTTTCTCGCTCTCTCTTTCTCTATCTCGCTCTCTCTCGCTCTCTCTCGCTCTCTCTCGCTCTCTCTCCCTCTCCCTCTCTCTCGCTCTCTCTCTCTCTTTCGCTATCTCGCTCTCTCTCTTTCTCGCTCTCTCTCTCTCTCTCTCTCCTTCGCTCGCTCGCTCTTTCTGTACTATGTGAATCACCTACATAAGTAATTTCATAAACATGGTCTATTAACAATCCGTCTAATTAACTTCATATATTCAATGTAATCATTATAATCAACTGCGTTACATGTACACACTGCCGCGTCAGCCATTTTTGGTTTCAATTTGTCTCACAGGCTGTACTCAGAGCTCACGTGTATTCGCCCCATAGTGTCTCTAGGACATAATAAATCGTTTCAATTTCAAATTCTCGGTCGCTCGCTCTCTCGCTCTCTCTCGCTCTTTCTGTACTATGTGAATCACCTATATCACGATCGGTATTTATGCAAAGGAGGCGGTATTGCCTGTTATGTACATAATTCTATGCGGTGCAAAGTTCTTGCAGTATCTGAAAATACAGTTCTCAACGCGCCGGAATTCCTAGTCTTAGATTTACGCTCTACTGCCAGCGAACCGCTACTATTTATTTCTGTTTATCGTCGACCGAAAGGGCTTCTTTTCAATGAGCTTAGCAATGTTATATCTCGGTTTTCATTTGCATATCGGAATATTATTATAGGAGGTGATCTAAATTGTGACCTTCTGAAGGATCATTTTGAGGCGGTATACCTCAGAAATTTTGCAACGAAACATTTTTTACATATTGTTAATTCTCGGCCTACATATCATACTGACACATCGAATACGTGGTTGGATGTTTTTCTGACTGACAGCCTGGCAAAGATAACATCGTTTTGTTCAACGGATGTCCCGTTTATTGGCGGACACGATCTGCTTCAACTGCGCTATGTCTTTGCGATTCCAGCACCATCAACGAGGTGTATTATGCGTCGTAATCTTAAGTTCTTCACACCTGCTGCATTTGCGACTGAGCTTGCACATTCATCGCAGTATAATGCGTTACTACAATCTACCAACCTTAGCTCTACTGATTGTATCGATGAGGATGTTAACACTTTGGCGACAGCATTAACAGCAGCAATGGACCGTACTGCGCCATTAACTTACTTTACGCCGAATCGACGCCATGCTCCGTGGCTAACTCACGCGCTTCGTCAGCGTATTAAATTAAAAACTAATCTATATAAGAAAGCAAGGCGGTCATCGTGTGCGCTATCATTTGCTATCTTCAGGGAATATCGCAATAAACTCACCAGGGACTTACGTGCCGCAAAGGAGGAATATCTTATCCGGCGTTTTCAGGGACTGCATGCTATGAGCGAAGTTTGGCGCGAGCTGGCAACTTTGGGCCTGATTAAGTCAAAGAACACCTCTCCATTCAATTTCTTCACGCTTAGTGAGCTGAACGACTACTATGCGAGCATTGTGAATCAAGCCGAAAAGACAAACCTTAAAGAATTGGTGCTTAATCTTAACCCAGTAAGGTTCCTGTCACTATCTATGCAATTTCAATTTCAATTGGTGTCGGCCTCATACATAGAGAGTCTCATCAAGACCTCGACCACCTCGTCTCTGCTTGCTGGACCTGATGATATTGCTATGTTTGCGACACACAACGCTCTCCCGTCAATTGCCGTGATACTATCTCGACTGTTTAATGAGGGTTTTCAACTATCGTATGTTCCTTCGATATGGAAGCGCGTGTTTATTCGACCTTTGTTGAAGGTTAACATCCCTGCATCACCCTCTGATACACGACCAATTGCTAACTTGAGTTCGATTGTGAAGGTATATGAGAGAGTTGTTTATGATCAGTTGTATGCTTTTGTTGAAGACCGGGGTTTATTATGCCCCTTACAATCTGGTTTCAGAAAAGGTTACAGTACACAAACTGCATTACTTAAGGTCTGTCAGGATACACGTAAAGCAGTTGATGATAGGTGTGTCACGGTCCTTGTACTTTTTGACTTTACGAAAGCCTTTGATACGGTTCCTCATGATAAACTTATTCTCAAACTTTTAGACTTTGGCCTGTCTAAGTCCACTCTATTGTGGTTTGCCTCGTATCTTAGCTGCCGTTCTCAAGCTGTCAAGGACGATGCGGGCAACATTGCTAAATGGGAGCCGATTCACTGTGGTGTTCCGCAGGGTTCTGTACTTGGACCATTACTATTCTCGCTGTATATTAACGATATTGGTAGTCGACTGCGCGACTGTCGTTATTTGGTGTATGCAGATGATACACAGATATACTTCAGTTGCCCGGTTTCCAGGATTGCAGAAGGTATTGACAGAGTGTCACATGATGCAAACATTATTTCAGCCTATGCTAGGGAGAACTCCCTCAAATTGAATAAGGCAAAATGCAAAGCTCTCCTCCAAGGCAGTCGTGCCTATCTTGCGAAGATAAACATTGCAGCTCTCCCTCAGGTAGCTATAGAGGATACTTATCTGCCTTTCGTTGACTATGTTTGCAACCTGGGTGTTGTCATGTCATCTGATCCTGTCATGGTCCAAGCAGGTGGCACGTATAACGACCAAGATTAACAATGTGATACACAAGTTAAAATATCACAGAAATTCTCTTCCAAGGCAGCTACGTATTACCTTAGTGCGTTCGCTGGCTTTTCCGCATTTTGATTACTGCTGCCTAGTCTTCAATGATCTAACAGATGAACAAAATGATAAGCTTCAAAAACTGCAAAATATGCTGGTCCGCTTCATATACGATCTGCGTCGTGACGTACACATCACTCCGTATCGCAGAGAATTAGGTTTCTTAACTGTGCGGTCACGAAGACTATACATGATGGGTATGATGATGTTTCATATTGCTAAGGGGCAAGCACCATCATATATTCTTGAACTTTTTCCCAGAGCTAGAGACTCGGCTAGACCAATACGTGGGCTTAGGAACAAATTCTTCGACATTCCATTGCATCGTACTACTACGCTACACAATTCGTTTGCTTTTTGTGCTGCCTATTTCTGGGAATCTTTACCTAATGAGTTAATCTCAATCACAACGATTAGTCTTTTCAAAGCTCGACTTAGGTCTTATCTTTTTGATCGTGACCTCTGACCTTGGTGTTCTGGTATTGGGCATCTCAGGCTTTGATCGGTCTCGGTTTTCCCAGCTATGCGTTCTTTTCTTTCATATGATTTGCGTTGTGCACCTGCTTACTAGTAAATAGAGCAATGTTCTATACTATACTTAGACGTAATATGCGGGATGTACTATTAAGTATGCGTGGTGGCGACTGGGCTTAAACTGCTGCTTTGTTATCATCTCCTGTTTTCCTGGCTTGAGAGAAGAGCCATCTCTGTATTTATTTATATGATTATAATGTTGTAATACATCATTGCCTCATAGCGTGACTAAGGCATAAAAATAAATTCAATTCAATTCAATTCTCTCTCTCCTTCGCTCTCTCGCTCTCTCTCTCTCTCTCTCTCGCTCTCTCGCTCTCTCTCTCTCTCTCTCTCTCTCTCTCTCTCGCTCTCTCGCGCTCTCTCGATCTTTCTGTACTATGTGAATCACCTATATAAGTAATTTCATAAACATGGTCTACTAACAATCCCTCTAATGAACTTCATATATTTAATGTAATCATTATAATCAACTGCGTTACATGTACACACTGCCGCGTCAGCCATTTTTGGTTTCAATTTGTCTCACAGGCTGTACTCAGAGCTTACGTGCTTTTGCCCCATAGTGTCTCTAGGGCATAATAAATCGTTTCAAATTCAATTTCTCGCTCTCTCGCTCTCTCGCCCTCTCTCTCGCCCTCTCTCTCGCTCTCTCGCTCGCATCTCCCTCTCTCGCTCTTTTTCTTTCGCTCGCCCTCTCTCTCTCGCTTTCTCTCTCTCTAACTCTCTCGCTCTCTCTCGCTCTCTCTTTACTACGTGAACCATCCATATAAGTAATTTCATTAATATAGTCCATCAACTATCCGTTTAAATAACTTCATATATTTAATAAAAAATTATAATCAACTGCGTTACATGTACTCATTGCTGCGTCAATCACGTTTGGTTTTAATTTGTCTCACAGGCTGTACTCAGAGCATACGTGTATTCGCTCCATAGTGACTCTAGGACATAATAAATCGTTTCATTTTCAATTTCTCGCTCGCTCCCTTTCTCGCTCTCTCTCTCTCTCTCTCTCCTTCGCTCTCTCGCTCTCTCTCTCTCTCTCTCTCTCGCTCTCTCGCTCTCTCTCTCTCTCTCTCTCTCTCTCTCTCTCTCTCGCTCTCTCGCTCTCTCTCGATCTTTCTGTACCATGTGAATCACCTATATAAGTAATTTCATAAACATGGTCTATTAACAATCCCGCTAATTAACTTCATATATTTAATGTAATCATTATAATCAACTGCGTTACATGTACACACTGCCGCGTCAGCCTTTTTTGGTTTCAATTTGACTCACAGGCTGTACTCGGAGCTTACGTGTATTCGCTCTAAAGTGTCTTTAGGGCATAACAAATCGTTTCAATTACAATTTCTCTCTCGCTCTCTCGTTCTCTCGCGCTCTCTCGTTCTCTCGCTCGTCGTTCTCTCTCGTTCTCTCTCGCTCTCTCGTTCTCTCGCTCTCTCTCGCTCTCTCGTTCTCTCTCTCTCGCTTTCTCTCTCTCTAACTCTCTCGCTCTCTCTCGCTCTCTCATTACTACGTGAACCACCCATATAAGTAATTTTATTAATATAGTCCATCAACTATCCGTTTCAATAACTTCATATATTTAATAAAAAATTATAATCAACTGCGTTACATATACTCACTGCTGCGTCAATCACGTTTGGTTTTAATTTGTCTCACAGGCTGTACTCAGAGCTTACGTGTATTCGCCCCATAGTGTCTCTAGGATATAATAAATCGATTCAATTTCAATTTCTCGCTCGCTCACTTTCTCGCTCTCTCTTTCTCTATCTCGCTCTTTCGCTCTCTCTCGCTCTCTCTCCCTCTCCCTCTCTCTCGCTCTCTTTCTCTCCCGCTCTCTCTTTCGCTATTTCGCTCTCTCACTTTCTCGCTCTCTCTCTCTCTCTCTCTCCTTCGCTCTCTCGCTCTCTCTCGCTCTCTCTCGCTCTCTCTCTCTCTCTCTCTCGCTCGCTCTCTCTCGCTCTTTCTGTACTATGTGAATCACCTATATAAGTAATTTCATAAACATGGTCTATTAACAATCCGTCTAATTAATTTCATGTATTTAATGTAATCATTATAATCAACTGCGTTACATGTACACACTGCCGCGTCAGCCATTTTTGGTTTCAATTTGTCTCACAGGCTGTACTCAGAGCTTACGTGTATTCGCCCCATAGTGTCTCTAGGACATAATAAATCGTTTCAATTTCAATTTCTCAGTCGCTCGCTCTCTCGCTCTCTTTCGCTCTCTCTCTCTCGCTCTCTTTCGCTCTCTCTCTCTCGCTCTCTTTCGCTCTCTCTCTCTCGCTCTCGCTCTCGCTCTCGCTCTCTCTTTCGCTATCTCGCTCTTTCTCTTTCTCGCTCTCTCTTTTTCTCGCTCTCTCTCTTTCGCTCTCTCGCTCTCTCTCGCTGTCTCTCTCTCTATCTCTCGCTCTTTCGCTCTCTCGCTCTCTCGCTCTCTCTCGCTCTTTCTGTACTATGTGAATCACCTATATAAGTAATTTCATAAGCATGGTCTATTAACTATGCGTCTAATTAACTTCATATATTTAATGTAATCATTATAATCAACTGCGTTACACGTTTGGTTTTAATTTGTCTCACAAGCCGTACTCAGTGCTTACGTGCTTTTGCTCCATAGTGTCTCTAGGGCATAATAAATCATTTCAATTTCAATTTCTCGCTCGCTCGCTCTCTCGCCCTCTCTCTCGCTCTTTCTCGCTCTCTTTCTCTCTCTTTTTCTCTCGCTCTCTCGCTCTCTCTCGCTCCCTCTCGCTTTCTCGCTCTCTCTCTCGTTCTCTCTCTGTCTCTCTCTCTCGTTCTCTTTCTGTCTGTCTCTCTTTCTCTCTCTCTCTCTCACATTCTCTCTCGCTCTCTCTCGCTCTCTCTCGCTCTCGCTCCCTCTCCCGCTCTCTCTTTCGCTATCTCGCTCTCTCTCTTTCTCGCTCTCTATTTTTCTCGCTCTCTCTCTTTCTCGCTCTCTCTCTCTCTCTCTCTTTTTCGCTCTCTCGCTCTCTCTCGCTGTGTCTCTCTCTATCTCTCGCTCTCTCGCTCTCTCTCGCTCTTTCTGTACTATGTGAATTACCTATATAAGTAATTTCATAAACATGGTCTATTAACTATCGGTCTAATTAATTTCATATATTTAATGTAATCATTATAATCAACTGCGTTACATATACACACTGCCGCGTCAGCCATTTTTGGTTTCAATTTGTCTCACAGGCTGTACTCAGAGCTTACGTGTATTCGCCCCATAGTGTCTCTAGGACATAATAAATCGTTTCAATTTCAATTTCTCGCTCTCTCTCACTCTCGCTCTCTCTCGCTTACGTGTATTCGTCCTATAGTGTCTCTAGGACATAATAAATCGTTTCAATTTCAATTTCTCGCTCTCTCTCGCTCTCGCTCTCTCTCGCTTACGTGTATTCGCCCCATAGTGTCTCTAGGACATAATAAATCGTTTCAATTTCAATTTCTCGCTCTCGCTCTCTCTCGCTCTCTCTCGCTCTCTCTCGCTCTCTCTCGCTCTCGCTCTCTGTCTCTCTCTCTCTCTCTCTCTCGCTCTCTCTCGCTCTCGCTCCCTCTCCCGCTCTCTCTTTCGCTATCTCGCTCTTTCTCTTTCTCGCTCTCTCTTTTTCTCGCTCTCTCTCTTTCTCGCTCTCTCTCTCTCTCTCTCTTTCGCTCTCTCGCTCTCTCTCGCTGTCTCTCTCTCTATCTCTCGCTCTTTCGCTCTCTCGCTCTCTCGCTCTCTCTCGCTCTTTCTGTACTATGTGAATCACCTATATAAGTAATTTCATAAGCATGGTCTATTAACTATGCGTCTAATTAACTTCATATATTTAATGTAATCATTATAATCAACTGCGTTACACGTTTGGTTTTAATTTGTCTCACAAGCCGTACTCAGTGCTTACGTGCTTTTGCCCCATAGTGTCTCTAGGGCGTAATAAATCATTTCAATTTCAATTTCTCGCTCGCTCGCTCTCTCGCCCTCTCTCGCGCCCTCTCTCTCGCTCTTTCTCGCTCTCTTTCTCTCACTTTTTCTCTCGCTCTCTCGCTCTCTCTCGCTCCGTCTCGCTTTCTCGCTCTCTCTCTCGTTCTCTTTCTGTCTGTCTCTCTTTCTCTCTCTCTCTCTCTCACATTCTCTCTCGCTCTCTCTCGCTCGCCCTCTCTCTCTCGCTTTCTCTCTCTCTAACTCTCTCCCTCTCTCTCGCTCCATCTTTACTACGTGAACCATCCATATAAGTAATTTTATTAATATAGTCTATCAACTATCCGTTTAAATAACTTCATATATTTAATAAAAAATTATAATCAACTGCGTTACATGTACTCACTGCTGCGTCAATCAGGTTTGGTTTTAATTTGTCTCACAGGCTGTACTCAGAGCATACGTGTATTCGCCTCATAGTGGCTCTAGGACATAATAAATCGTTTCAATTTCAATTTCTCGCTCGCTCTCTTTCGCTCTCTCTCGCTCTCTCTCTCTCTCGCTCTCGCTCTCTCTCTCGCTCTCTCTCTCTCTCTCTCTCTCTCTCTCTCTCTCGCTCTCTCTCGCTCTCGCACCCTCTCCCGCTCTCTCTTTCGCTATCTCGCTCTCTCTCTTTCTCGCTCTCTCTTTTTCTCGCTCTCTCTCTCTCTCTCTTTCGCTCTCTCGCTCTCTCTCGCTGTCTCTCTCTCTATCCCTCGCTCTGTCGCTCTCTCGCTCTCTCTCGCTCTTTCTGTACTATGTGAATCACCTATATAAGTAATTTCATAAACATGGTCTATTAACTATCCGTCTAATTAACTTCATATATTTAATGTAATCATTATAATCAACTGCGTTACATGTACACACTGCCGCGTCAGCCATTTTTGGTTTCAATTTGTCTCACAGGCTGTACTCAGAGCTCACGTGTATTCGCCCCATAGTGTCTCTAGGACATAATAAATCGTTTCAATTTCAATTTCTCGGTCGCTCGCTCTCTCGCTCTCTCTTTCTCCATCTTGCCCGCTCTCGCTCTCTCCCGCTCTCGCTCTCTCTCGCTCTCGCTCCCTCTCCCGCTCTCACTTTCGCTATCTCGCTCTCTCTCTTTCTCGCTCTCCCTCTCTCTCTCTCTTTCGCTCTCTCGCCGTCTCTCTCTCTATCTCTCGCTCTTTCGCTCTCTCGCTCTCTCTCGCTCTTTCTGTACTATGTGAATCGCCTATATAACTAATTTCATAAACATGGTCTATTAACTACCCGTCTAATTAACTTCATATATTTAATGTAATCATTATAATCAACTGCGTTACATGTACACACTGCCGCGTCAGCCATTTTTGGTTTCAATTTGTCTCACAGGCTGTACTCAGAGCTTACGTGCTTTTGCCCCATAGTGTCTCTAGGGCATAATAAATCGTTTCAATTTCAATTTCTCGCTCTCTCGCTCTCTCGCCCTCTCTCTCGCCCTCTCTCTCGCTCTCTCGCTCGCATCTCCCTCTCTCGCTCTGTCTCGCTCTCTTTTTCTTTCGCTCGCCCTCTCTTTCTCGCTTTCTCTCTCTCTAACTCTCTCGCTCTCTCTCGCTCTCTCTTTACTACGTGAACCATCCATATAAGTAATTTCATTAATATAGTCCATCAACTATCCGTTTAAATAACTTCATATATTTAATAAAAAATTATAATCAACTGCGTTACATGTACTCATTGCTGCGTCAATCACGTTTGGTTTTAATTTGTCTCACAGGCTGTACTCAGAGCATACGTGTATTCGCTCCATAGTGACTCTAGGACATAATAAATCGTTTCGTTATCAATTTCTCGCTCGCTCCCTTTCTCGCTCTCTCTTTCTCTATCTCGCTCTCTCTCGCTCTCTTTCTCTATCTCGCTCCCTCTCCCTCTCTCTCGCTCTCTCTCTCTCTTTCGCTATCTCGCTCTCTCTCTTTCTCGCCCTCTCTCTCTCTCTCTCTCTCCTTCGCTCTCTCGCTCTCTCTCTCTCTCTCTCTCGCTCTCTCGCTCTCTCTCTCTCTCTCTCTCTCTCTCTCTCGCTCTCTCGCTCTCTCTCGATCTTTCTGTACTATGTGAATCACCTATATAAGTAATTTCATAAACATGGTCTATTAACAATCCCTCTAATTAACTTCATATATTTAATGTAATCATTATAATCAACTGCGTTACATGTACACACTGCCGCGTCAGCCATTTTTGGTTTCAATTTGTCTCACAGGCTGTACTCAGAGCTTACGTGCTTTTGCCCCATAGTGTCTCTAGGGCATAATAAATCGTTTCAATTTCAATTTCTCGCTCTCTCGCTCTCTCGCCCTCTCTCTCGCCCTCTCTCTCGCTCTCTCTCTCGCTCTCTCGCTCGCATCTCCCTCTCTCGCTCTTTCTCGCTCTCTTTCTCTCTCTTTTTCTTTCGCTCGCCCTCTCTCTCTCGCTTTCTCTCTCTCTAACTCTCTCGCTCTCTCTCGCTCTCTCTTTACTACGTGAACCATCCATATAAGTAATTTCATTAATATAGTCCATCAACTATCCGTTTAAATAACTTCATATATTTAATAAAAAATTATAATCAACTGCGTTACATGTACTCATTGCTGCGTCAATCACGTTTGGTTTTAATTTGTCTCACAGGCTGTACTCAGAGCATACGTGTATTCGCTCCATAGTGACTCTAGGACATAATAAATCGTTTCATTTTCAATTTCTCGCTCGCTCCCTTTCTCGCTCTCTCTCTCTCTCTCTCTCTCCTTCGCTCTCTCGCTCTCTCTCTCTCTCTCTCTCTCGCTCTCTCGCTCTCTCTCTCTCTCTCTCTCTCTCTCTCTCTCGCTCTCTCGCTCTCTCTCGATCTTTCTGTACTATGTGAATCACCTATATAAGTAATTTCATAAACATGGTCTATTAACAATCCCTCTAATTAACTTCATATATTTAATGTAATCATTATAATCAACTGCGTTACATGTACACACTGCCGCGTCAGCCTTTTTTGGTTTCAATTTGACTCACAGGCTGTACTCGGAGCTTACGTGTATTCGCTCTAAAGTGTCTTTAGGGCATAACAAATCGTTTCAATTACAATTTCTCTCTCGCTCTCTCGTTCTCTCGCGCTCTCTCGTTCTCTCGCTCGTCGTTCTCTCTCGTTCTCTCTCGCTCTCTCGTTCTCTCGCTCTCTCTCGCTCTCTCGTTCTCTCTCTCTCGCTTTCTCTCTCTCTAACTCTCTCGCTCTCTCTCGCTCTCTCATTACTACGTGAACCACCCATATAAGTAATTTTATTAATATAGTCCATCAACTATCCGTTTCAATAACTTCATATATTTAATAAAAAATTATAATCAACTGCGTTACATATACTCACTGCTGCGTCAATCACGTTTGGTTTTAATTTGTCTCACAGGCTGTACTCAGAGCTTACGTGTATTCGCCCCATAGTGTCTCTAGGATATAATAAATCGATTCAATTTCAATTTCTCGCTCGCTCACTTTCTCGCTCTCTCTTTCTCTATCTCGCTCTCTCGCTCTCTCTCGCTCTCTCTCCCTCTCCCTCTCTCTCGCTCTCTTTCTCTCCTGCTCTCTCTTTCGCTATTTCGCTCTCTCACTTTCTCGCTCTCTCTCTCTCTCTCTCTCCTTCGCTCTCTCGCTCTCTCTCGCTCTCTCTCGCTCTCTCTCTCTCTCTCTCGCTCGCTCTCTCTCGCTCTTTCTGTACTATGTGAATCACCTATATAAGTAATTTCATAAACATGGTCTATTAACAATCCGTCTAATTAATTTCATATATTTAATGTAATCATTATAATCAACTGCGTTACATGTACACACTGCCGCGTCAGCCATTTTTGGTTTCAATTTGTCTCACAGGCTGTACTCAGAGCTTACGTGTATTCGCCCCATAGTGTCTCTAGGACATAATAAATCGTTTCAATTTCAATTTCTCAGTCGCTCGCTCTCTCGCTCTCTTTCGCTCTCTCTCTCTCGCTCTCTTTCGCTCTCTCTCTCTCGCTCTCGCTCTCTCTCTCTCGCTCTCGCTCTCGCTCTCGCTCTCTCTTTCGCTATCTCGCTCTTTCTCTTTCTCGCTCTCTCTTTTTCTCGCTCTCTCTCTTTCTCGCTCTCTCTCTCTCTCTCTCTTTCACTCTCTCGCTCTCTCTCACTGTCTCTCTCTCTATCTCTCGCTCTTTCGCTCTCTCGCTCTCTCGCTCTCTCTCGCTCTTTCTGTACTATGTGAATCACCTATATAAGTAATTTCATAAGCATGGTCTATTAACTATGCGTCTAATTAACTTCATATATTTAATGTAATCATTATGATCAACTGCGTTACACGTTTGGTTTTAATTTGTCTCACAAGCCGTACTCAGTGCTTACGTGCTTTTGCTCCATAGTGTCTCTAGGGCATAAAAAATCATTTCAATTTCAATTTCTCGCTCGCTCGCTCTCTCTCCCTCTCTCTCGCTCTTTCTCGCTCTCTTTCTCTCTCTTTTTCTCTCGCTCTCTCGCTCTCTCTCGCTCCCTCTCGCTTTCTCGCTCTCTCTCTCGTTCTCTCTCTGTCTCTCTCTCTCGTTCTCTTTCTGTCTGTCTCTCTTTCTCTCTCTCTCTCTCTCTCTCTCACATTCTCTCTCGCTCTCTCTCGCTCTCGCTCTCTCTCCCGCTCTCTCTTTCGCTATCTCGCTCTCTCTCTTTCTCGCTCTCTCTCTCTCTCTCTCTTTTTCGCTCTCTCGCTCTCTCTCGCTGTGTCTCTCTCTATCTCTCGCTCTCTCGCTCTCTCTCGCTCTTTCTGTACTATGTGAATTACCTATATAAGTAATTTCATAAACATGGTCTATTAACTATCGGTCTAATTAATTTCATATATTTAATGTAATCATTATAATCAACTGCGTTACATATACACACTGCCGCGTCAGCCATTTTTGGTTTCAATTTGTCTCACAGGCTGTACTCAGAGCTTACGTGTATTCGCCCCATAGTGTCTCTAGGACATAATAAATCGTTTCAATTTCAACTTCTCGGTCGCTCGCTCTCTCGCTCTCTCTTTCTCCATCTTGCTCTCTCTCGCTCTCTCCCGCTCTCGCTCTCTCTCTCTCTCTCTCTCTCTCTCGCTCTCTCTCTCTCGCTCTCTCGCTCTCTCTCGCTCTTTCTGTACTATGTGAATCACCTATATACGTAATTTCATAAACATGGTCTATTAACAATCCCTCTAATTAACTTCATATATTTAATGTAATCATTATAATCAACTGCGTTACATGTACACACTGCCACGTCAGCCATTTTTGGTTTCAATTTGTCTCACAGGCTGTACTCAGAGCTTACGTGTATTCGCCCCATACTGTCTTTAGGGCATAACAAATCGTTTCAATTTCAATTTCTCTCTCGCTTTCTCGTTCTCTCTCGTTCTCTCGCTCGTCGTTCTCTCTCGCTCTCTCGTTCTCTCGTTCTCTCTCGCTCTCTCGTTGTCTCTCGCTCCCTCTCGCTTTCTCGCACTCTCTCTCGTTCTCTCTCGCTCCCTCTCGCTTTCTCGCTCTCTCTCTTTCTCGCTCTCTGTCTCTCTCTGTCTCTTTCTCTCTCTCTCTCTCTCTCTCTCTCTCTCTCTCTCTCTCTCTCTCACATTCTCTCTCGCTCTCTCTCGCCCTCTATAGCTCTCGCGCTCTCTCTCGCTCGCCCTCTCTTTCTCGCTTTCTCTCTCTCTAACTCTCTCGCTCTCTCTTTACTACGTGAACCACCCATATAAGTAATTTTATTAATATAGTCCATCAACTATCCGTTTCAATAACTTCATATATTTAATAAAAATTATAATCAACTGCGTTACATGTATTCACTGCTGCGTCAATCACGTTTGGTTTTAATTTGTCTCACAGGCTGTACTCAGAGCTTACGTGTATTCGCCCCATAGTGTCTCTAGGATATAATAAATCGTTTCAATTTCAATTTCTCGCTCGCTCACTTTCTCGCTCTCTCTTTCTCCATCTTGCTCTCTCTCGCTCTCTCCCGCTCTCGCTCTCTCTCCTTCTCTCTTTCTCGCTCTCTCTCGCTCTCACTCTCTCTCTCTCTCTCTCGCTCGCTCGCTCTCTCTCGCTCTTTCTGTACTATGTGAATCACCTATATAAGTAATTTCATAAACATGGTCTACTAACAATCCGTCTAATTAACTTCATATATTTAATGTAATCATTATAATCAACTGCGTTACATGTACACACTGCCGCGTCAGCCATTTTTGGTTTCAATTTGTCTCACAGGCTGTACTCAGAGCTTACGTGTATTCGCCCCATAGTGTCTCTAGGACATAATAAATCGTTTCAATTTCAACTTCTCGGTCGCTCGCTCTCTCGCTCTCTCTTTCTCCATCTTGCTCTCTCTCGCTCTCTCCCGCTCTCGCTCTCTCTCTCTCTCTCTCTCTCTCTCTCTCTCTCGCTCTCTCTCGCTCCTTCTCGCTCTCTCTCTCTCTCGCTCTCTCTCTCTCTCTCTCTCTCTCTCTCTCTCTCGCTCTCTCGCTCTCTCTCGCTCTTTCTGTACTATGTGAATCACCTATATACGTAATTTCATAAACATGGTCTATTAACAATCCCTCTAATTAACTTCATATATTTAATGTAATCATTATAATCAACTGCGTTACACGTTTGGTTTTAATTTGTCTCACAAGCCGTACTCAGTGCTTACGTGCTTTTGCCCCATAGTGTCTCTAGGGCGTAATAAATCTTTTCAATTTCAATTTCTCGCTCGCTCGCTCTCTCGCCCTCTCTCTCGCTCTTTCTCGCTCTCTTTCTCTCACTTTTTCTCTCGCTCTCTCGCTCTCTCTCGCTCCGTCTCGCTTTCTCGCTCTCTCTCTCGTTCTCTCTCTGTCTCTCTCTCTCGTTCTCTTTCTGTCTGTCTCTCTTTCTCTCTCTCTCTCACACATTCTCTCTCGCTCTCTCTCGCTCGCCCTCTCTCTCTCGCTTTCTCTCTCTCTAACTCTCTCGCTCTCTCTCGCTCTATCTTTACTACGTGAACCATCCGTATAAGTAATTTCATTAATATAGTCTATCAACTATCCGTTTAAATAACTTCATATATTTAATAAAAAATTATAATCATCTGCGTTACATGTACTCATTGCTGCGTCAATCACGTTTGGTTCTAATTTGTCTCACTGGCTGTACTCAGAGCATACGTGTATTCGCTCCATAGTGACTCTAGGACATAATAAATCGTTTCAATTTCAATTTCTCGCTCGCTCCCTTTCTCGCTCTCTCTTTCTCTATCTCGCTCTCTCTCGCTCTCTCTCGCTCTCTCTCCCTCTCCGTCTCTCTCGCTCTCTCTCTCTCTTTCGCTATCTCGCTCTCTCTCTTTCTCGCTCTCTCTCTCTCTCTCTCTCCTTCGCTCTCTCGCTCTCTCTCGATCTTTCTGTACTATGTGAATCACCTATATAAGTAATTTCATAAACATGGTCTATTAACAATCCGTCTAATTAACTTCATATATTTGATGTAATCTTTATAATCAACTGCGTTACATGTACACACTGCCGCGTCAGCCATTTTTGGTTTCAATTTGTCTCACAGGCTGTACTCAGAGCTTACGTGTATTCGCCCCATAGTGTCTCTAGGACATAATAAATCGTTTCAATTTCAATTTCTCGGTCGCTCGCTCTCTCGCTCTCTCTTTCTCCATCTTGCTCTCTCTCGCTCTCTCCCGCTCTCGCTCTCTCTCTCTCTCGCTCTCTCTCGCTCTCTCTCTCTCTCTCTCTCTCTCGCTCGCTCGCTCTCTCTCGCTCTTTCTGTACTATGTGAATCACCTATATAAGTAATTTCATAAACATGGTCTATTAACAATCCGTCTAATTAACTTCATATATTTAATGTAATCATTATAATCAACTGCGTTACATGTACACACTGCCGCGTCAGCCATTTTTGGTTTCAATTTGTCTCACAGGCTGTACTCAGAGCTTACGTGTATTCGCCCCATAGTGTCTCTAGGACATAATAAATCGTTTCAATTTCAATTTCTCGCTCTCTCTCGCTCTCGCTCTCTCTCGCTTACGTGTATTCGCCCCATAGTGTCTCCAGGACATAATAAATCGTTTCACTTTCAATTTCTCGCTCTCTCTCGCTCTCGCTCTTTCTCTCTCTCTCGCTCTCTCTCGCTCTCGCTCTCTCGCTCTCTCTCTCTCTCTCTCGCTCTCTCTCGCTCTCGCTCCCTCTCCCGCTCTCTCTTTCGCTATCTCACTCTTTCTCTTTCTCGCTCTCTCTTTTTCTCGCTCTCTCTCTTTCCCGCTCTCTCTCTCTCTCTCTCTTTCGCTCTCTCGCTCTCTCTCGCTGTCTCTCTCTCTATCTCTCGCCCTTTCGCTCTCTCGCTCTCTCGCTCTCTCTCGCTCTTTCTGTACTATGTGAATCACCTATATAAGTAATTTCATAAGCATGGTCCATTAACTATGCGTCTAATTAACTTCATATATTTAATGTAATCATTATAATCAACTGCGTTACACGTTTGGTTTTAATTTGTCTCACAAGCCGTACTCAGTGCTTACGTGCTTTTGCCCCATAGTGTTTTAGGGCGTAATAAATCATTTCAATTTCAATTTCTCGCTCGCTCGCTCTCTCGCCCTCTCTCTCGCTCTTTCTCGCTCTCTTTCTCTCACTTTTTCTCTCGCTCTCTCGCTCTCTCTCGCTCCGTCTCGCTTTCTCGCTCTCTCTCTCGTTCTCTCTCTGTCTCTCTCTCTCGTTCTCTTTCTGTCTGTCTCTCTTTCTCTCTCTCTCTCACACATTCTCTCTCGCTCTCTCTCGCTCGCCCTCTCTCTCTCGCTTTCTCTCTCTCTAACTCTCTCGCTCTCTCTCGCTCTATCTTTACTACGTGAACCATCCGTATAAGTAATTTCATTAATATAGTCTATCAACTATCCGTTTAAATAACTTCATATATTTAATAAAAAATTATAATCATCTGCGTTACATGTACTCATTGCTGCGTCAATCACGTTTGGTTCTAATTTGTCTCACTGGCTGTACTCAGAGCATACGTGTATTCGCTCCATAGTGACTCTAGGACATAATAAATCGTTTCAATTTCAATTTCTCGCTCGCTCCCTTTCTCGCTCTCTCTTTCTCTATCTCGCTCTCTCTCGCTCTCTCTCGCTCTCTCTCGCTCTCTCTCCCTCTCCGTCTCTCTCGCTCTCTCTCTCTCTTTCGCTATCTCGCTCTCTCTCTCTCTTTCGCTATCTCGCTATCTCTTTTTCTCGCTCTCTCTCTCTCTCTCTCTCCTTCGCTCTCTCGCTCTC
This sequence comes from Heteropelma amictum, assembly GCA_959613375.1. Classification (NCBI taxonomy): domain Eukaryota; kingdom Metazoa; phylum Arthropoda; class Insecta; order Hymenoptera; family Ichneumonidae; genus Heteropelma; species Heteropelma amictum. The sequence continues at coordinate 2,361,402 of OY390729.1, forward strand.
TCTCGATCTTTCTGTACTATGTGAATCACCTATATAAGTAATTTCATAAACATGGTCTATTAACAATCTCTCTAATTAACTTCATATATTTAATGTAATCATTATAATTAACTGCGTTACATGTACACACTGCCGCGTCAGCCTTTTTTGGTTTCAATTTGACTCACAGGCTGTACTCGGAGCTTACGTGTATTCGCTCTAAAGTGTCTTTCCGGCATAACAAATCGTTTCAATTTCAATTTCTCTCTCGCTCTCTCGTTCTCTCGCGCTCTCTCGTTCTCTCGCTCGTCGTTCTCTCTCGTTCTCTCTCGCTCTCTCGTTCTCTCGCTCTCTCTCGCTCTCTCGTTCTCTCTCTCTCGCTTTCTCTCTCTCTAACTCTCTCGCTCTCTCTCGCTCTCTCTTTACTACGTGAACCACCCATATAAGTAATTTTATTAATATAGTCCATCAACTATCCGTTTCAATAACTTCATATATTTAATAAAAAATTATAATCAACTGTGTTACATGTACTCACTGCTGCGTCAATCACGTTTGGTTTTAATTTGTCTCACAGGCTGTACTCAGAGCTTACGTGTATTCGCCCCATAGTGTCTCTAGGATATAATAAATCGTTTCAATTTCAATTTCTCGCTCGCTCACTTTGTCGCTCCCTTTTCTCTATCTCGCTCTCTCTCGCTCTCTCTCGCTCTCTCTCGCTCTCTCTCCCTCTCCCTCTCTCTCGCTCTCTTTCTCTCCCGCTCTCTCTTTCGCTATCTCGCTCTCTCTCTTTGTCGCTCTCTCTCTCTCTCTCTCCTTCGCTCTCTCGCTCTCTCTCTCTCTCTCTCTCTCGCTCTTTCTGTACTATGTGAATCACCTATATAAGTAATTTCATAAACATGGTCTATTAACAATCCCTCTAATTAACTTCATATATTGAATGTAATCATCATAATCAACTGCGTTACATGTACACACTGCCGCGTCAGCCTTTTTTGGTTTCAATTTGACTCACAGGCTGTACTCGGAGCTTACGTGTATTCGCTCTAAAGTGTCTTTAGGGCATAACAAATCGTTTCAATTTCAATTTCTCTCTCGCTCTCTCGTTCTCTCGCGCTCTCTCGTTCTCTCGCTCGTCGTACTCTCTCGTTCACTCTCGCTCTCTCGTTCTCTCGCTCTCTCTCGTTCTCTCTCTCTCGCTTTCTCTCTCTCTAACTCTCTCGCTCTCTCTCGCTCTCTCTTTACTACGTGAACCACCCATATAAGTAATTTTATTAATATAGTCCATCAACTATCCGTTTCAATAACTTCATATATTTAATAAAAAGTTATAATCAACTGCGTTACATGTACTCACTGCTGCGTCAATCACGTTTGGTTTTAATTTGTCTCACAGGCTGTACTCAGAGCTTACGTGTATTCGCCCCATAGTGTCTCTAGGATATAATAAATCGTTTCAATTTCAATTTCTCGCTCGCTCTCTTTCTCGCTCTCTCTCGCTATCTCTCTCTCTCGCTCTCGCTCTCTCTCTCGCTCTCGCTCTCTCTCTCTCTCTCTCTCTCTCTCTCTTCGCTCTCTCTCGCTCTCGCACCCTCTCCCGCTCTCTCTTTCGCTATCTCGCTCTCTCTCTTTCTCGCTCTCTCTTTTTCTCGGTCTCTCTCTCTCTCTCTCTTTCGCTCTCTCGCTCTCTCTCGCTGTCTCTCTCTCTATCCCTCGCTCTTTCGCTCTCTCGCTCTCTCTCGCTCTTTCTGTACTATGTGAATCACCTATATAAGTAATGTCATAAACATGGTCTATTAACTATCCGTCTAATTAACTTCATATATTTAATGTAATCATTATAATCAACTGCGTTACATGTACACACTGCCGCGTCAGCCATTTTTGGTTTCAATTTGTCTCACAGGCTGTACTCAGAGCTCACGTGTATTCGCCCCATAGTGTCTCTAGGACATAATAAATCGTTTCAATTTCAATTTCTCGGTCGCTCGCTCTCTCGCTCTCTCTTTCTCCATCTTGCCCGCTCTCGCTCTCTCCCGCTCTCGCTCTCTCTCTCTCTCTCTCTCTCTCTCGCTCTCTCTCGCTCTCTCTCGCTCTCGCTCCCTCTCCCGCTCTCACTTTCGCTATCTCGCTCTCTCTCTTTCTCGCTCTCTCGCTCTTTCTGTACTATGTGAATCACCTATATAAGTAATTTCATAAACATGGTCTATTAACTATCCGTCTAGATAACTTCATATATTTAATGTAATCATTATAATCAACTGCGTTACACGTTTGGTTTCAATTTGTCTCACAAGCCGTACTCAGTGCTTACGTGCTTTTGCCCCATAGTGTCTCTAGGGCATAATAAATCGTTTCAATTTCAATTTCTCGCTCGCTCACTCTCTCGCCCTCTCTCTCGCTCTCTCTCTCTCGCTCTCTCTCTCTCGCTCTCTCGCTCGCATCTCCCTCTCTCGCTCTTTCTCGCTCTCTTTCTCTCTCTTTTTCTTTCGCTCGCCCTCTCTCTCTCGCTTTCTCTCTCTAACTCTCTCGCTCTCTCTCGCTCTCTCTTTACTACGTGAACCATCCATATAAGTAATTTTATTAATATAGTCCATCAACTATCCGTTTAAATAACTTCATATATTTAATAAAAAATTATAATCATCTGCGTTACATGTACTCATTGCTGCGTCAATCACGTTTGGTTCTAATTTGTCTCACAGGCTGTACTCAGAGCATACGTGTATTCGCTCCATAGTGACTCTAGGACATAATAAATCGTTTCAATTTCAATTTCTCGCTCGCTCCCTTTCTCGCTCTCTCTTTCTCTATCTCGCTCTCTCTCGCTCTCTCTCGCTCTCTCTCCCTCTCCCTCTCTCTCGCTCTCTCTCTCTCTTTCGCTGTCTCGCTCTCTCTCTTTCTCGCTCTCTCTCTCTCTCTCTCTCCTTCGCTCTCTCGCTCTCTCTCGATCTTTCTGTACTATGTGAATCACCTATATAAGTAATTTCATAAACATGGTCTATTAACAATCCCTCTAATTAACTTCATATATTTAATGTAATCATTATAATCAACTGCGTTACATGTACACACTGCCGCGTCAGCCTTTTTTGGTTTCAATTTGACTCACAGGCTGTACTCGGAGCTTACGTGTATTCGCTCTAAAGTGTCTTTAGGGCATAACAAATCGTTTCAATTTCAATTTCTCTCTCGCTCTCTCGTTCTCTCGCGCTCTCTCGTTCTCTCGCTCGTCGTTCTCTCTCGTTCTCTCTCGCTCTCTCGTTCTCTCGCTCTCTCTCGCTCTCTCGTTCTCTCTCTCTCGCTTTCTCTCTCTCTAACTCTCTCGCTCTCTCTCGCTCTCTCTTTACTACGTGAACCACCCATATAAGTAATTTTATTAATATAGTCCATCAACTATCCGTTTCAAAAACTTCATATATTTCATAAAAAATTATAATCAACTGTGTTACATGTACTCACTGCTGCGTCAATCACGTTTGGTTTTAATTTGTCTCACAGGCTGTACTCAGAGCTTACGTGTATTCGCCCCATAGTGTCTCTAGGATATAATAAATCGTTTCAATTTCAATTTCTCGCTCGCTCACTTTCTCGCTCTCTCTTTCTCTATCTCGCTCTCTCTCGCTCTCTCTCGCTCTCTCTCGCTCTCTCTCCCTCTCCCTCTCTCTCGCTCTCTTTCTCTCCCGCTCTCTCTTTCGCTATCTCGCTCTCTCTCTTTGTCGCTCACTCTCTCTCTCTCTCCTTCGCTCTCTCGCTCTCTCTCTCTCTCTCTCTCTCGCTCGCTCTCTCTCGCTCTTTCTGTACTATGTGAATCACCTATATAAGTAATTTCATAAACATGGTCTATTAACAATCCGTCTGATTAACTTCATATATTTAATGTAATCATTATAATCAACTGCGTTACATGTACACACTGCCGCGTCAGCCATTTTTGGTTTCAATTTGTCTCACAGGCTGTACTCAGAGCTTACGTGTATTCGCCCCGTAGTGTCTCTAGGACATTATAAATCGTTTCAATTTCAAATTCTCGGTCGCTCGCTCTCTCGCTCTCTCTCGCTCTTTCTGTACTATGTGAATCACCTATATAAGTAATTTCATAAACATGGTCTATTAACAATCCGTCTAATTAACTTCATATCTTTAATGTAATCATTATAATCAACTGCGTTACATGTACACACTGCCGCGTCAGCCATTTTTGGTTTCAATTTGTCTCACAGGCTGTACTCAGAGCTTACGTGTATTCGCCCCATAGTGTCTCTAGGACATAATAAATCGTTTCAATTTCAATTTCTCGCTCTCTCTCACTCTCGCTCTCTCTCGCTTACGTGTATTCGTCCTATAGTGTCTCTAGGACATTATAAATCGTTTCAATTTCAATTTCTCGCTCTCTCTCGCTCTCGCTCTCTCTCGCTCTCGCTCTCTCTCGCTTACGTGTATTCGCCCCATAGTGTCTCTAGGACATAATAAATCGTTTCAATTTCAATTTCTCGCTCTCGCTCTCTCTCGCTCTCTCTCGCTCTCTCTCGCTCTCGCTCCCTCTCCCGCTCTCTCTTTCGCTATCTCGCTCTTTCTCTTTCTCGCTCTCTCTTTTTCTCGCTCTCTCTCTTTCTCGCTCTCTCTCTCTCTCTCTCTTTCGCACTCTCGCTCTCTCGCTCTCTCTCGCTCTTTCTGTACTATGTGAATCACCTATATAAGTAATTTCATAAGCATGGTCTATTAACTATGCGTCTAATTAACTTCATATATTTAATGTAATCATTATAATCAACTGCGTTACACGTTTGGTTTTAATTTGTCTCACAAGCCGTACTCAGTGCTTACGTGCTTTTGCCCCATAGTGTCTCTAGGGCGTAATAAATCATTTCAATTTCAATTTCTCGCTCGCTCGCTCTCTCGCCCTCTCTCTCGCTCTTTCTCTCACTTTTTCTCTCGCTCTCTCGCTCTCTCTCGCTCCGTCTCGCTTTCTCGCTCTCTCTCTCGTTCTCTCTCTGTCTCTCTCTCTCGTTCTCTTTCTGTCTGTCTCTCTTTCTCTCTCTTTCTCTCAGATTCTCTCTCGCTCTCTCTCGCTCGCCCTCTCTCTCTCGCTTCCTCTCTCTCTAACTCTCTCCCTCTCTCTCGCTCCATCTTTACTACGTGAACCATCCATATAAGTAATTTTATTAATATAGTCTATCAACTATCCGTTTAAATAACTTCATATATTTAATAAAAAATTATAATCAACTGCGTTACATGTACTCACTGCTGCGTCAATCAGGTTTGGTTTTAATTTGTCTCACAGGCTGTACTCAGAGCATACGTGTATTCGCCCCATAGTGACTCTAGGACATAATAAATCGTTTCAATTTCAATTTCTCGCTCGCTCTCTTTCTCGCTCTCTTTCGCTCTCTCTCGCTCTCTCTCTCTCTCGCTCTCGCTCTCTCTCTCGCTCTCTCTCTCTCTCTCTCTCTCTCTCTCTCTCTCTCTCTCGCTCTCTCTCGCTCTCGCACCCTCTCCCGCTCTCTCTTTCGCTATCTCGCTCTCTCTCTTTCTCGCTCTCTCTTTTTCTCGCTCTCTCTCTCTCTCTCTTTCGTTCTCTCGCTCTCTCTCGCTGTCTCTCTCTCTATCCCTCGCTCTTCCGCTCTCTCGCTCTCTCTCGCTCTTTCTGTACTACGTGATCCACCTATATAAGTAATTTCATAAACATGGTCTATTAACAATCCGTCTAATTAACTTCATATATTTAATGTAATCATTATAATCAACTGCGTTACATGTACACACTGCCGCGTCAGCCATTTTTGGTTTCAATTTGTCTCACAGGCTGTACTCAGAGCTTACGTGTATTCGCCCCATAGTGTCTCTAGGACATAATAAATCGTTTCAATTTCAATTTCTCGCTCTCTCTCGCTCTCGCTCTCTCTCGCTTACGTGTATTTGCCCCATAGTGTCTCTAGGACATAATATATCGTTTCACTTTCAATTTCTCGCTCTCTCTCGCTCTCGCTCTCTTTCTCTCTCTCGCTCTCTCTCGCTCTCGCTCTCTCTTTCTCTCTCTCTCTCTCTCGCTCTCTCTCTCTCTCGCTATCTCTCCCGCTCTCTCGCTCTTTCTCTTTCTCGCTCTCTCTTTTTCTCGCTCTCTCTCTTTCCCGCTCTCTCTCTTTCTCTCTCTTTCGCTCTCTCGCTCTCTCTCGCTGTCTCTCTCTCTATCTCTCGCTCTTTCGCTCTCTCGCTCTCTCGCTCTCTCTCGCTCATTCTGTACTATGTGAATCACCTATATAAGTAATTTCATAAGCATGGTCTATTAACTATGCGTCTAATTAACTTCATATATTTAATGTAATCATTATAATCAACTGCGTTACACGTTTCGTTTTAATTTGTCTCACAAGCCGTACTCAGTGCTTACGTGCTTTTGCCCCATAGTGTCTCTAGGGCGTAATAAATCGTTTCAATTCTCGCTCTCTTTCTCTCACTTTTTCTCTCGCTCTCTCGCTCTCTCGCGCTCCGTCTCGTTTTCTCGCTGTCTCTCTCGTTCTCTCTCTGTCTCTCTCTCTCGTTCTCTTTCTGTCTGTCTCTCTTTCTCTCTCTCTCCCTCACATTCTTTCTCGCTCTCTCTCGCTCGCCCTCTCTCTCTCTCGCTTTCTCTCTCTCTAACTCTCTCGCTCTCTCTCGCTCTATCTTTACTACGTGAACCATCCATATAAGTAATTTTATTAATATAGTCTATCAACTATCCGTTTAAATAACTTCATATATTTAATAAAAAATTATAATCAACTGCGTTACATGTACTCACTGCTGCGTCAATCACGTTTGGTTTTAATTTGTCTCACAGGCTGTACTCAGAGCATACGTGTATTCGCCCCATAGTGACTCTAGGACATAATAAATCGTTTCAATTTCAATTTCTCGCTCGCTCTCTTTCTCGCTCTCTCTCGCTATCTCTCTCTCTTGCTCTCTCTCTCTCTCTCTCTCTCTCTCTTTCGCTCTCTCTCGCTCTCGCACCCTCTCCCTCTCTCTCTTTCGCTATCTCGCTCTCTCTCTTTCTCGCTCTCTCTTTTTCTCGGTCTCTCTCTCTCTCTCTCATTCGCTCTCTCGCTCTCTCTCGCTGTCTCTCTCTCTATCCCTCGCTCTTTCGCTCTCTCGCTCTCTCTCGCTCTTTCTGTACTATGTGAATCACCTATATAAGTAATGTCATAAACATGGTCTATTAACTATCCGTCTAATTAACTTCATATATTTAATGTAATCATTATAATCAACTGCGTTACATGTACACACTGCCGCGTCAGCCATTTTTGGTTTCAATTTGTCTCACAGGCTGTACTCAGAGCTCACGTGTATTCGCCCCATAGTGTCTCTAGGACATAATAAATCGTTTCAATTTCAATTTCTCGGTCGCTCGCTCTCTCGCTCTCTCTTTCTCCATCTTGCCCGCTCTCGCTCTCTCCCGCTCTCGCTCTCTCTCTCTCTCTCTCTCTCTCTCTCGCTCTCTCTCGCTCTCTCTCGCTCTCGCTCCCTCTCCCGCTCTCACTTTCGCTATCTCGCTCTCTCTCTTTCTCGCTCTCTCGCTCTTTCTGTACTATGTGAATCACCTATATAAGTAATTTCATAAACATGGTCTATTAACTATCCGTCTAGATAACTTCATATATTTAATGTAATCATTATAATCAACTGCGTTACACGTTTGGTTTCAATTTGTCTCACAAGCCGTACTCAGTGCTTACGTGCTTTTGCCCCATAGTGTCTCAAGGGCATAATAAATCGTTTCAATTTCAATTTCTCGCTCGCTCACTCTCTCGCCCTCTCTCTCGCTCTCTCTCTCTCGCTCTCTCGCTCGCATCTCCCTCTCTCGCTCTTTCTCGCTCTCTTTCTCTCTCTTTTTCTTTCGCTCGCCCTCTCTCTCTCGCTTTCTCTCTCTCTAACTCTCTCGCTCTCTCTCGCTCTCTCTTTACTACGTGAACCATCCATATAAGTAATTTTATTAATATAGTCCATCAACTATCCGTTTAAGGCATCTTCTCACTTTAAGCGCCTCAAAAATAGGCTGTTTTTGCGATCTTTTTTCGAGGATTTTTGCTTAAAATTATGGGATAAAACGGATCCTATGTAATAAACACATCTTTCAAGTACATGAAAAAATTTTTTTTTTATTTTTTTAAACAATTATTATAATACATCAGTAGCATCGAAAAACCCGTGTAAAAATGTTATGGTCGTGGCTTGTTGATGGTATCTCCGAGACGGGTCGTCTGAAACAAAAAAATAAAACTGTTTTAGATTCAGTATGTCAGTGGCTACAGCGCATATCATCAGATTTTTGATATTCGCGAAAATAACAAAATGGCGCACGTTTTTCGAAAAAGTAAAAAAAAACCACGATTTTTTTGCAGTTTTTTGTAAAAAAAAAATTCTTAAAATCAAAATTTCAAAAATCTGATGATATGCGCTATAGCCATAACTATGAAGCATATGTCATTCAAATTTCATGACAATCGGCCGGATAGTTTCCGAAATTTCATCAACAAAGCACCGAAAAACCTTGTTTTGAGATAACTGCGTTTAAAGTTTTGGTTGCAGAAAAATCATGAAAAAACCTTACCTCGGGTTAATCAGCGATGCCTGCTCCATACAATGGACCTTCCGATTCTTCGTAGAAGGTGTGTTCGTCCAAAATAGCTTCCCTTCGTCTCGACCTAGTCTCTTTTGAAGCGTTAGAGCTGCGGCGGTTCCCTACGCGTACGCGATCACTGTCGCGTTTCTCGGCGTATTGAACGGCGATAGGGCCTAGTTTGACACCCATCACCTCCAAAATTTTTAAAACAGGTTGTAGCCCTTCGTTATAAATGCATGCCGCTGTTTGGCAAGCAATTTCCACGGTTTTTCTTCCCGTAAAAACGTGTTTCGGCGCCATTGCCCAGACACAGCTGTTGAAACACTCGTTGTTATTTTGGGTATTTCCTCCGAGGCATCGTTCCAGTAACTCGTCCTTCGTCAGTTCTTCATAGATCGGTTTCAAAACCTCTTGAACATCATCAGCTAGAGCAGGAGGATGTTTAAAAGTTTCTATCTGATTGTTTTTCACTGCTTTCTTGTACTTGCACCATGAGTCTGAACAATACGTATGCTGTGGGTTGCTGTCGGTTGAAATTTTATGATAGTATCCTGCCCAGATCTCCCTGCGCATATCTTCGACAGAATTCAGGTTTCTTCGAATTGCCAATGAGTAATTTGTTGATAATTCTGTCATCAATTTTATTGTTAAATCTTGGGTTTTTACGACAGGAACTTTTTTTATAACAACTTTTTTTTTTTTTACTACAACTTTCTTGGCTGCTTTTTTCTTTGGTGAAGGTTTTTCAGCGTCTTTCTTTGCAGCTTTTCTCTTTTGTGTAAGAATTTTCTTAGCGTCCTTAGCACGCTTGAAAATTCTTTTCGCAACGTGTAATACGCACTCCAACTTCTTAACCACAAAGTCTTCACCATACGGTGCTGTATCGAACAATATTTTAAAAGTTTTAGTGTCGCCATCACCGATGTAAAAACCGTAGTGCACAGCAAATTTTTCGAGTGATCGCAAAAACATCTCACATATACCGTCAACCTCCATTTTTCCAGAACTACCTGAATGATTAGCACTACAAACTAGTTTGTGCTTTTCATACCACTGTGCATATTCGATCGTGTCTTTCATACCTTTTTTCGATTCACAGCTTTTGCAGTGACTCGACTTCACAACGACGTCTGCAATTTTTTTACTGTGTTTATATATTAATGACACGATTCCAATAAGAGAAGAAAATCCTCTTTTCTGCCAGGAACCGTCACCTGAAACGGTTAAAACGTCTTCGGGTTCTCCGTGTTGAGCGTTCAACAGTTTTTCTTCTTTGACAGACTTGCTCGTCACTATATCGAACACACTTTGCACTGCGATGGCGATCGAATTGAGTATTTGATAATAAACGGTGGAATTGATTCCATGTCCCAGTTCCATGAGCCCACAAAACGTATTGATACCACTCAATCCAACACCAATCAAACGCATAACGTACACTAAACGACGATTGATTTCGTACCCAGTTGAGATTAATGGGCATGAGTTAATATATTTTTCTCCGCAATCACAAGTCACACAAATTTTGAAACCGAGTCCTCGCTGACCGTACTTTGTAAAAGAAACATCTTTGTTACAAACTTTACACTTCACATATTGTTGTAATGTAGAAAAAACAAGAAAAAACTGAATAATACTATATCCAGCCGTTGGATCGATGTGTACATCGAAACTTGTATCGTCCGATTTTTTTAATTTTGCTGCACTCGCACTAGCATGACTCGTATCTGCTTCAGACTGGTGTGGAAGCACTCCACGAAATTTTCTTTTTTTAGATTTCGAACTTGGACGTCGCCACGTGGCACTTTGTTGCGAAGTCTTTTTATCCATTATAACAATCCTGAGCGCAGAGATGTTGCCGTTACGAAGTTTCAAATTAGACTGATGAAATAACAGTTTAGCATCGTTGCCGAGTGATTTTCTTTTGAAAAATGCACGTGTTAAGGTCTTATTACATGAGTATAGACCCGAAAATAGAATATACCTAAGCAAGGGGTACTACATTAACAAAAGAACACGGCTATTCAATTGTATAGAGTCAGATATACAGGGACCGTCCGAGCGGCGTGAAAGGGATCGCCGGGTACTCTCAGGTAGTCACCTAACGGTCGCCAAAAAATGTAGTTAGACTCGTCCGATCTTTATGAAATTTCGAGATGACATTTTTGAAGATATGTACTTTCAAAATTAAAAAAAAAAAAAAAATCGATTTTTTTAAATTTCCAAAGTGAGAAGACGCCTTAAATAACTTCATATATTTAATAAAAAATTATAATCATCTGCGTTACATGTACTCATTGCTGCGTCAATCACGTTTGGTTCTAATTTGTCTCACAGGCTGTACTCAGAGCATACGTGTATTCGCTCCATAGTGACTCTAGGACATAATAAATCGTTTCAATTTCAATTTCTCGCTCGCTCCCTTTCTCGCTCTCTCTTTCTCTATCTCGCTCTCTCTCGCTCTCTCTCGCTCTCTCTCCCTCTCCCTCTCTCTCGCTCTCTCTCTCTCTTTCGCTGTCTCGCTCTCTCTCTTTCTCGCTCTCTCTCTCTCTCTCTCTCCTTCGCTCTCTCGCTCTCTCTCGCTCTTTCTGTACTATGTGAATCACCTATATAAGTAATTTCATAAACATGGTCTATTAACAATCCGTCTAATTAACTTCATATATTTAATGTAATCATTATAATCAACTGCGTTACATGTACACACTGCCGCGTCAGCCATTTTTGGTTTCAATTTGTCTCACAGGCTGTACTCAGAGCTTACGTGTATTCGCCCCATAGTGTCTCTAGGACATAATAAATCGTTTCAATTTCAATTTCTCAGTCGCTCGCTCTCTCGCTCTCTTTCGCTCTCTCTCTCTCGCTCTCTTTCGCTCTCTCTCTCTCGCTCTCGCTCTCGCTCTCGCTCTCTCTTTCGCTATCTCGCTCTTTCTCTTTCTCGCTCTCTCTTTTTCTCGCTCTCTCTCTTTCTCGCTCTCTCTCTCTCTCTCTCTCTTTCGCTCTCTCGCTCTCTCTCGCTGTCTCTCTCTCTATCTCTCGCTCTTTCGCTCTCTCGCTCTCTCGCTCTCTCTCGCTCTTTCTGTACTATGTGAATCACCTATATAAGTAATTTCATAAGCATGGTCTATTAACTATGCATCTAATTAACTTCATATATTTAATGTAATCATTATAATCAACTGCGTTACACGTTTGGTTTTAATTTGTCTCACAAGCCGTACTCAGTGCTTACGTGCATTTGCTCCATAGTGTCTCTAGGGCATAATAAATCGTTTCAATTTCAATTTCTCGCTCGCTCTCTTTCTCGCTCTCTTTCGCTCTCTCTCGCTATCTCTCTCTCTCGCTCTCGCTCTCTCTCTCGCTCTCTCTCTCTCTCTCTCTCTCTCTCTTTCGCTCTCTCTCGCTCTCGCACCCTCTCCCGCTCTCTCTTTCGCTATCTCGCTCTCTCTCTTTCTCGCTCTCTCTTTTTCTCGCTCTCTCTCTTTCTCGCTCTCTCTCTCTCTCTCTCTCTTTCGCTCTCTCGCTCTCTCTCGCTGTGTCTCTCTCTCTCTCTCGCTCTCTCGCTCTCTCTCGCTCTTTCTGTACTATGTGAATTACCTATATAAGTAGTTTCATAAACATGGTCTATTAACTATCGGTCTAATTAATTTCATATATTTAATGTAATCATTATAATCAACTGCGTTACATATACACACTGCCGCGTCAGCCATTTTTGGTTTCAATTTGTCTCACAGGCTGTACTCAGAGCTCACGTGTATTCGCCCCATAGTGTCTCTAGGACATAATAAATCGTTTCAATTTCAACTTCTCGGTCGCTCGCTCTCTCGCTCTCTCTTTCTCCATCTTGCTCTCTCTCGCTCTCTCCCGCTCTCGCTCTCTCTCTCTCTCTCTCTCTCTCGCTCTCTCTCGCTCCTTCTCGCTCTCTCTCTCTCTCGCTCTCTCTCTCTCTCTCTCTCTCTCTCGCTCTCTCGCTCTCTCTCGCTCTTTCTGTACTATGTGAATCACCTATATACGTAATTTCATAAACATGGTCCATTAACAATCCCTCTAATTAACTTCATATATTTAATGTAATCATTATAATCAACTGCGTTACATGTACACACTGCCACGTCAGCCATTTTTGGTTTCAATTTGTCTCACAGGCTGTACTCAGAGCTTACGTGTATTCGCCCCATACTGTCTTTAGGGCATAACAAATCGTTTCAATTTCAATTTCTCTCTCGCTCTCTCGTTCTCTCTCGTTCTCTCGCTCGTCGTTCTCTCTCGCTCTCTCGTTCTCTCTCGTTCTCTCGCTCGTCGTTCTCTCTCGCTCTCTCGTTCTCTCGTTCTCTCTCGCTCTCTCGTTGTCTCTCGCTCCCTCTCGCTTTCTCGCACTCTCTCTCGTTCTCTCTCGCTCCCTCTCGCTTTCTCGCTCTCTCTCTTTCTCGCTCTCTGTCTCTCTCTGTCTCTTTCTCTCTCTCTCTCTCTCTCTCTCTCTCTCACATTCTCTCTCGCTCTCTCTCGCCCTCTATAGCTCTCGCGCTCTCTCTCGCTCGCCCTCTCTTTCTCGCTTTCTCTCTCTCTAACTCTCTCGCTCTCTCTTTACTACGTGAACCACCCATATAAGTAATTTTATTAATATAGTCCATCAACTATCCGTTTCAATAACTTCATATATTTAATAAAAATTATAATCAACTGCGTTACATGTACTCACTGCTGCGTCAATCACGTTTGGTTTTAATTTGTCTCACAGGCTGTACTCAGAGCTTACGTGTATTCGCCCCACAGTGTCTCTAGGATATCATAAATCGTTTCAATTTCAATTTCTCGCTCGCTCACTTTCTCGCTCTCTCTTTCTCTATCTCGCTCTCTCTCGCTCTCTCTCCCTCTCCCTCTCTCTCGCTCTCTCTCTCTCCCGCTCTCTCTTTCGCTATCTCGCTCTCTCTCTCTCTCTCCTTCGCTCTCTCGCTGTCTCTCGCTCTCTCTCTCTCTCTCTCTTTCGCTCTCTCGCTCTCTCTCGCTCTTTCTGTACTATGTGAATCACCTATATAAGTAATTTCATAAGCATGGTCTATTAACTATCCGTCTAATTAACTTCATATATTTAATGTAATCATTATAATCAACTGCGTTACATGTACACACTGCCGCGTCAGCCATTTTTGGTTTCAATTTGTCTCACAGGCTGTACTCAGAGCTCACGTGTATTCGCCCCATAGTGTCTCTAGGACATAATAAATCGTTTCAATTTCAATTTCTCGGTCGCTCGCTCTCTCGCTCTCTCTTTCTCCATCTTGCCCGCTCTCGCTCTCTCCCGCTCTCGCTCTCTCTCTCTCTCTCTCTCTCTCTCGCTCTCTCTCGCTCTCTCTCGCTCTCGCTCCCTCTCCCGCTCTCACTTTCGCTATCTCGCTCTCTCTCTTTCTCGCTCTCTCGCTCTTTCTGTACTATGTGAATCACCTATATAAGTAATTTCATAAACATGGTCTATTAACTATCCGCCTAGATAACTTCATATATTTAATGTAATCATTATAATCAACTGCGTTACACGTTTGGTTTCAATTTGTCTCACAAGCCGTACTCAGTGCTTACGTGCTTTTGCCCCATAGTGTCTCTAGGGCATAATAAATCGTTTCAATTTCAATTTCTCGCTCGCTCACTCTCTCGCCCTCTCTCTCGCTCTCTCTCTCTCGCTCTCTCGCTCGCATCTCCCTCTCTCGCTCTTTCTCGCTCTCTTTCTCTCTCTTTTTCTTTCGCTCGCCCTCTCTCTCTCGCTTTCTCTCTCTCTAACTCTCTCGCTCTCTCTCGCTCTCTCTTTACTACGTGAACCATCCATATAAGTATCTTTATTAATATAGTCCATCAACTATCCGTTTAAATAACTTCATATATTTAATAAAAAATTATAATCATCTGCGTTACATGTACTCATTGCTGCGTCAATCACGTTTGGTTCTAATTTGTCTCACAGGCTGTACTCAGAGCATACGTGTATTCGCTCCATAGTGACTCTAGGACATAATAAATCGTTTCAATTTCAATTTCTCGCTCGCTCCCTTTCTCGCTCTCTCTTTCTTTATCTCGCTCTCTCTCGCTCTCTCTCGCTCTCTCTCCCTCTCCCTCTCTCTCGCTCTCTCTCTCTCTTTCGCTATCTCGCTCTCTCTCTTTCTCGCTCTCTCTCTCTCTCTCTCTCCTTCGCTCGCTCGCTCTCTCTCGCTCTTTCTGTACTATGTGAATCACCTACATAAGTAATTTCATAAACATGGTCTATTAACAATCCGTCTAATTAACTTCATATATTCAATGTAATCATTATAATCAACTGCGTTACATGTACACACTGCCGCGTCAGCCATTTTTGGTTTCAATTTGTCTCACAGGCTGTACTCAGAGCTCACGTGTATTCGCCCCATAGTGTCTCTAGGACATAATAAATCGTTTCAATTTCAAATTCTCGGTCGCTCGCTCTCTCGCTCTCTCTCGCTCTTTCTGTACTATGTGAATCACCTATATAAGTAATTTCATAAACATGGTCTATTAACAATCCGTCTAATTAACTTCATATATTTAATGTAATCATTATGATCAACTGCGTTACATGTACACACTGCCGCGTCAGCCATTTTTGGTTTCAATTTGTCTCACAGGCTGTACTCAGAGCTTACGTGTATTCGCCCCATAGTGTCTCTAGGACATAATAAATCGTTTCAATTTCAATTTCTCGCTCTCTCTCACGCTCGCTCTCTCTCGCTTACGTGTATTCGTCCTATAGTGTCTCTAGGACATAATAAATCGTTTCAATTTCAATTTCTCGCTCTCTCTCGCTCTCGCTCTCTCTCGCTTACGTGTATTCGCCCCATAGTGTCTCTAGGACATAATAAATCGTTTCAATTTCAATTTCTCGCTCTCTCTCACGCTCGCTCTCTCTCGCTTACGTGTATTCGTCCTATAGTGTCTCTAGGACATAATAAATCGTTTCAATTTCAATTTCTCGCTCTCTCTCGCTCTCGCTCTCTCTCGCTTACGTGTATTCGCCCCATAGTGTCTCTAGGACATAATAAATCGTTTCAATTTCAATTTCTCGCTCTCGCTCTCTCTCGCTCTCTCTCGCTCTCGCTCTCTCTCGCTCTCTCTCGCTCTCTCTCGCTCTCGCTCTCTCTCTCTCTCTCTCTCTCTCTCTCTCTCGCTCTCTCTCGCTCTCGCTCCCTCTCCCGCTCTCTCTTTCGCTATCTCGCTCTTTCTCTTTCTCGCTCTCTCTTTTTCTCGCTCTCTCTCTTTCTCGCTCTCTCTCTCTCTCTCTCTTCCGCTCTCTCGCTCTCTCTCGCTGTCTCTCTCTCTATCTCTCGCTCTTTCGCTCTCTCGCTCTCTCGCTCTCTCTCGCTCTTTCTGTACTATGTGAATCACCTATATAAGTAATTTCATAAGCATGGTCTATTAACTATGCGTCTAATTAACTTCATATATTTAATGTAATCATTATAATCAACTGCGTTACACGTTTGGTTTTAATTTGTCTCACAAGCCGTACTCAGTGCTTACGTGCTTTTGCCCCATAGTGTCTCTAGGGCGTAATAAATCATTTCAATTTCAATTTCTCGCTCGCTCGCTCTCTCGCCCTCTCTCGCGCCCTCTCTCTCGCTCTTTCTCGCTCTCTTTCTCTCACTTTTTCTCTCGCTCTCTCGCTCTCTCTCGCTCCGTCTCGCTTTCTCGCTCTCTCTCTCGTTCTCTCTCTGTCTCTCTCTCTCGTTCTCTTTCTGTCTGTCTCTCTTTCTCTCTCTCTCTCTCTCACATTCTCTCTCGCTCTCTCTCGCTCGCCCTCTCTCTCTCGCTTTCTCTCTCTCTAACTCTCTCCCTCTCTCTCGCTCCATCTTTACTACGTGAACCATCCATATAAGTAATTTTATTAATATAGTCTATCAACTATCCGTTTAAATAACTTCATATATTTAATAAAAAATTATAATCAACTGCGTTACATGTACTCACTGCTGCGTCAATCAGGTTTGGTTTTAATTTGTCTCACAGGCTGTACTCAGAGCATACGTGTATTCGCCCCATAGTGACTCTAGGACATAATAAATCGTTTCAATTTCAATTTCTCGCTCGCTCTCTTTCGCTCTCTCTCGCTCTCTCTCTCTCTCGCTCTCGCTCTCTCTCTCGCTCTCTCTCTCTCTCTCTCTCTCGCTCTCTCTCGCTCTCGCACCCTCTCCCGCTCTCTCTTTCGCTATCTCGCTCTCTCTCTTTCTCGCTCTCTCTTTTTCTCGCTCTCTCTCTCTCTCTCTTTCGCTCTCTCGCTCTCTCTCGCTGTCTCTCTCTCTATCCCTCGCTCTTTCGCTCTCTCGCTCTCTCTCGCTCTTTCTGTACTATGTGAATCACCTATATAAGTAATTTCATAAACATGGTCTATTAACTATCCGTCTAATTAACTTCATATATTTAATGTAATCATTATAATCAACTGCGTTACATGTACACACTGCCGCGTCAGCCATTTTTGGTTTCAATTTGTCTCACAGGCTGTACTCAGAGCTCACGTGTATTCGCCCCATAGTGTCTCTAGGACATAATAAATCGTTTCAATTTCAATTTCTCGGTCGCTCGCTCTCTCGCTCTCTCTTTCTCCATCTTGCCCGCTCTCGCTCTCTCCCGCTCTCGCTCTCTCTCGCTCTCTCTCGCTCTCGCTCCCTCTCCCGCTCTCACTTTCGCTATCTCGCTCTCTCTCTTTCTCGCTCTCCCTCTCTCTCTCTCTTTCGCTCTCTCGCCGTCTCTCTCTCTATCTCTCGCTCTTTCGCTCTCTCGCTCTCTCTCGCTCTTTCTGTACTATGTGAATCGCCTATGTAACTAATTTCATAAACATGGTCTATTAACTACCCGTCTAATTAACTTCATATATTTAATGTAATCATTATAATCAACTGCGTTACATGTACACACTGCCGCGTCAGCCATTTTTGGTTTCAATTTGTCTCACAGGCTGTACTCAGAGCTTACGTGCTTTTGCCCCATAGTGTCTCTAGGGCATAATAAATCGTTTCAATTTCAATTTCTCGCTCTCTCGCTCTCTCGCCCTCTCTCTCGCCCTCTCTCTCGCTCTCTCTCTCGCTCTCTCGCTCGCATCTCCCTCTCTCGCTCTGTCTCGCTCTCTTTTTCTTTCGCTCGCCCTCTCTTTCTCGCTTTCTCTCTCTCTAACTCTCTCGCTCTCTCTCGCTCTCTCTTTACTACGTGAACCATCCATATAAGTAATTTCATTAATATAGTCCATCAACTATCCGTTTAAATAACTTCATATATTTAATAAAAAATTATAATCAACTGCGTTACATGTACTCATTGCTGCGTCAATCACGTTTGGTTTTAATTTGTCTCACAGGCTGTACTCAGAGCATACGTGTATTCGCTCCATAGTGACTCTAGGACATAATAAATCGTTTCATTTTCAATTTCTCGCTCGCTCCCTTTCTCGCTCTCTCTTTCTCTATCTCGCTCTCTCTCGCTCTCTTTCTCTATCTCGCTCCCTCTTCCTCTCTCTCGCTCTCTCTCTCTCTTTCGCTATCTCGCTCTCTCTCTTTCTCGCCCTCTCTCTCTCTCTCTCTCTCCTTCGCTCTCTCGCTCTCTCTCTCTCTCTCTCTCGCTCTCTCGCTCTCTCTCTCTCTCTCTCTCTCTCTCTCTCGCTCTCTCGCTCTCTCTCGATCTTTCTGTACTATGTGAATCACCTATATAAGTAATTTCATAAACATGGTCTATTAACAATCCCTCTAATTAACTTCATATATTTAATGTAATCATTATAATCAACTGCGTTACATGTACACACTGCCGCGTCAGCCATTTTTGGTTTCAATTTGTCTCACAGGCTGTACTCAGAGCTTACGTGCTTTTGCCCCATAGTGTCTCTAGGGCATAATAAATCGTTTCAATTTCAATTTCTCGCTCTCTCGCTCTCTCGCCCTCTCTCTCGCTCTCTCTCTCGCTCTCTCGCTCGCATCTCCCTCTCTCGCTCTTTCTCGCTCTCTTTCTCTCTCTTTTTCTTTCGCTCGCCCTCTCTCTCTCGCTTTCTCTCTCTCTAACTCTCTCGCTCTCTCTCGCTCTCTCTTTACTACGTGAACCATCCATATAAGTAATTTCATTGATATAGTCCATCAACTATCCGTTTAAATAACTTCATATATTTAATAAAAAATTATAATCAACTGCGTTACATGTACTCATTGCTGCGTCAATCACGTTTGGTTTTAATTTGTCTCACAGGCTGTACTCAGAGCATACGTGTATTCGCTCCATAGTGACTCTAGGACATAATAAATCGTTTCATTTTCAATTTCTCGCTCGCTCCCTTTCCCGCTCTCACTCTCTCTCTCTCTCTCCTTCGCTCTCTCGCTCTCTCTCTCTCTCTCTCTCGCTCTCTCGCTCTCTCTCTCTCTCTCTCTCTCTCTCTCTCTCTCTCTCTCGCTCTCTCGCTCTCTCTCGATCTTTCTGTACTATGTGAATCACCTATATAAGTAATTTCATAAACATGGTCTATTAACAATCCCTCTAATTAACTTCATATATTTAATGTAATCATTATAATCAACTGCGTTACATGTACACACTGCCGCGTCAGCCTTTTTTGGTTTCAATTTGACTCACAGGCTGTACTCGGAGCTTACGTGTATTCGCTCTAAAGTGTCTTTAGGGCATAACAAATCGTTTCAATTACAATTTCTCTCTCGCTCTCTCGTTCTCTCGCGCTCTCTCGTTCTCTCGCTCGTCGTTCTCTCTCGTTCTCTCTCGCTCTCTCGTTCTCTCGCTCTCTCTCGCTCTCTCGTTCTCTCTCTCTCGCTTCCTCTCTCTCTAACTCTCTCGCTCTCTCTCGCTCTCTCATTACTACGTGAACCACCCATATAAGTAATTTTATTAATATAGTCCATCAACTATCCGTTTCAATAACTTCATATATTTAATAAAAAATTATAATCAACTGCGTTACATATACTCACTGCTGCGTCAATCACGTTTGGTTTTAATTTGTCTCACAGGCTGTACTCAGAGCTTACGTGTATTCGCCCCATAGTGTCTCTAGGATATAATAAATCGATTCAATTTCAATTTCTCGCTCGCTCACTTTCTCGCTCTCTCTTTCTCTATCTCGCTCTCTCGCTCTCTCTCGCTCTCTCTCGCTCTCTCTCCCTCTCCCTCTCTCTCGCTCTCTTTCTCTCCCGCTCTCTCTTTCGCTATTTCGCTCTCTCACTTTCTCGCTCTCTCTCTCTCTCTCTCTCCTTCGCTCTCTCGCTCTCTCTCTCTCTCTCTCTCCTTCGCTCTCTCGCTCTCTCTCGCTCTCTCTCTCTCTCTCTCTCGCTCGCTCTCTCTCGCTCTTTCTGTACTATGTGAATCACCTATATAAGTAATTTCATAAACATGGTCTATTAACAATCCGTCTAATTAATTTCATATATTTAATGTAATCATTATAATCAACTGCGTTACATGTACACACTGCCGCGTCAGCCATTTTTGGTTTCAATTTGTCTCACAGGCTGTACTCAGAGCTTACGTGTATTCGCCCCATAGTGTCTCTAGGACATAATAAATCGTTTCAATTCCAATTTCTCGCTCTCGCTCTCTCTCGCTTACGTGTATTCGCCCCATAGTGTCTCCAGGACATAATAAATCGTTTCAATTTCAATTTCTCGCTCTCGCTCTCTCTCGCTCTCTCTCGCTCTCGCTCTCGCTCTCTCTCGCTCTCTCTCGCTCTCGCTCTCTCTCGCTCTCTCTCGCTCTCTCTCGCTCTCTCTCTCTCTCTCTCTCTCTCTCGCTCTCACTCCCTCTCCCGCTCTCTCTTTCGCTATCTCGCTCTTTCTCTTTCTCGCTCTCTCTTTTTCTCGCTCTCTCTCTTTCTCGCTCTCTCTCTCTCTCTCTCTTTCGCTCTCTCGCTGTCTCTCTCTCTATCTCTCGCTCTTTCGCTCTCTCGCTCTCTCGCTCTCTCTCGCTCTTTCTGTACTATGTGAATCACCTATATAAGTAATTTCATAAGCATGGTCTATTAACTATGCGTCTAATTAACTTCATATATTTAATGTAATCATTATAATCAACTGCGTTACACGTTTGGTTTTAATTTGTCTCACAAGCCGTACTCAGTGCTTACGTGCTTTTGCCCCATAGTGTCTCTAGGGCGTAATAAATCATTTCAATTTCAATTTCTCGCTCGCTCGCTCTCTCGCCCTCTCTCGCGCCCTCTCTCTCGCTCTTTCTCGCTCTCTTTCTCTCACTTTTTCTCTCGCTCTCTCGCTCTCTCTCGCTCCGTCTCGCTTTCTCGCTCTCTCTCTCGTTCTCTCTCTGTCTCTCTCTCTCGTTCTCTTTCTGTCTGTCTCTCTTTCTCTCTCTCTCTCTCACATTCTCTCTCGCTCTCTCTCGCTCGCCCTCTCTCTCTCGCTTTCTCTCTCTCTAACTCTCTCGCTCTCTCTCGCTTCATCTTTACTACGTGAACCATCCATATAAGTAATTTTATTAATATAGTCTATCAACTATCCGTTTAAATAACTTCATATATTTAATAAAAAATTATAATCAACTGCGTTACATGTACTCACTGCTGCGTCAATCAGGTTTGGTTTTAATTTGTCTCACAGGCTGTACTCAGAGCATACGTGTATTCGCCCCATAGTGACTCAAGGACATAATAAATCGTTTCAATTTCAATTTCTCGCTCGCTCTCTTTCTCGCTCTCTTTCGCTCTCTCTCGCTCTCTCTCTCTCTCGCTCTCGCTCTCTCTCTCGCTCTCTCTCTCTCTCTCTCTCTCTCTCTCTCTCTCTCTCTCTCTCTCGCTCTCTCTCGCTCTCGCACCCTCTCCCGCTCTCTCTTTCGCTATCTCGCTCTCTCTCTTTCTCGCTCTCTCTTTTTCTCGCTCTCTCTCTCTCTCTCTTTCGCTCTCTCGCTCTCTCTCGCTGTCTCTCTCTCTATCCCTCGCTCTTTCGCTCTCTCGCTCTCTCTCGCTCTTTCTGTACTATGTGAATCACCTATATAAGTAATTTCATAAACATGGTCTATTAACTATCCGTCTAATTAACTTCATATATTTAATGTAATCATTATAATCAACTGCGTTACATGTACACACTGCCGCGTCAGCCATTTTTGGTTCCAATTTGTCTCACAGGCTGTACTCAGAGCTCACGTGTATTCACTTCATAGTGTCTCTAGGACATAATAAATCGTTTCAATTTCAATTTCTCGGTTGCTCGCTCTCTCGCTCTCTCTTTCTCCATCTTGCCCGCTCTCGCTCTCTCCCGCTCTCGCTCTCTCTCTCTCTCTCTCTCGCTCTCTCTCGCTCTCTCTCGCTCTCGCTCCCTCTCCCGCTCTCACTTTCGCTATCTCGCTCTCTCTCTTTCTCGCTCTCCCTCTCTCTCTCTCTTTCGCTCTCTCGCCGTCTCTCTCTCT
Organism: Heteropelma amictum; assembly: GCA_959613375.1. Lineage (NCBI taxonomy): Eukaryota > Metazoa > Arthropoda > Insecta > Hymenoptera > Ichneumonidae > Heteropelma > Heteropelma amictum. The sequence goes on from OY390729.1 coordinate 2,383,393, forward strand.
CTCTCTCTCTCTCTCTCTCTCTCTTTCGCTCTCTCGCTCTCTCTCGCTCTTTCTGTACTATGTGAATCACCTATATAAGTAATGTTATAAACATGGTCTATTAACTATCCGTCTAATTAACTTCATATATTTAATGTAATCATTATAATCAACTGCGTTACATGTACACACTGCCGCGTCAGCTATTTTTGGTTTCAATTTGTCTCACAGGCTGTACTCAGAGCTCACGTGTATTCGCCCCATAGTGTCTCTAGGACATAATAAATCGTTTCAATTTCAATTTCTCGGTCGCTCGCTCTCTCGCTCTCTCTTTCTCCATCTTGCCCGCTCTCGCTCTCTCTCGCTCTCTCTCTCTCTCTCTCTCTCTTTCTCTCGCTCTCTCTCGCTCTCTCTCGCTCTCGCTCCCTCTCCCGCTCTCACTTTCGCTATCTCGCTCTCTCTCTTTCTCGCTCTCTCGCTCTTTCTGTACTATGTGAATCACCTATATAAGTATTTTCATAAACATGGTCTATTAACTATCCGTCTAATTAACTTCATATATTTAATGTAATCATTATAATCAACTGTGTTACACGTTTGGTTTCAATTTGTCTCACAAGCCGTACTCAGTGCTTACGTGCTTTTGCCCCATAGTGTCTCTAGGGCATAATAAATCGTTTCAATTTCAATTTCTCGCTCGCTCGCTCTCTCGCCCTCTCTCTCGCTCTTTCTCGCTCTCTTTCTCTCACTTTTTCTCTCGCTCTCTCGCTCTCTCTCGCTCCGTCTCGCTTTCTCGCTGTCTCTCTCGTTCTCTCTCTGTCTCTCTCTCTCGTTCTCTTTCTGTCTGTCTCTCTTTCTCTCTCTCTCTCACATTCTCTCTCGCTCTCTCTCGCTCTCTCTCGCTCGCCCTCTCTCTCTCGCTTTCTCTCTCTCTAACTCTCTCGCTCTCTCTCGCTCTATCTTTACTACGTGAACCATCCATATAAGTAATTTTATTAATATAGTCTATCAACTATCCGTTTAAATAACTTCATATATTTAATAAAAAATTATAATCAACTGCGTTACATGTACTCACTGCTGCGTCAATCACGTTTGGTTTTAATTTGTCTCACAGGCTGTACTCAGAGCATACGTGTATTCGCCCCATAGTGTCTCTAGGACATAATAAATCGTTTCAATTTTAATTTCTCGGTCGCTCGCTCTCTCGCTCTCTCTATCTCCATCTCGCTCTCTCTCGCTCTTTCCCGCTCTCGCTCTCTCTCTCTCTCTCTCTCTCTCTCTCTCTCTCTGTATCTCCCTCTCCCGCTCTCTCTTTCGCTATCTCGCTCTCTCTCTTTCTCGCTCTCTCGCTCTTTCTGTACTATGTGAATCACCTATATAAGTAATTTCATAAACATGGTCTATTAACTATCCGTCTAATTAACTTCATATATTTAATGTAATCATTATAATCAACTGCGTTACACGTTTGGTTTCAATTTGTTTCACAAGCCGTACTCAGTGCTTACGTGCTTTTGCCCCATAGTGTCTCTAGGGCATAATAAATCGTTTCAATTTCAATTTCTCGCTCGCTCGCTCTCTCGCCCTCTCTCTCGCCCTCTCTCTCGCTCTCTCTCTCGCTCTCTCGCTCGCATCTCCCTCTCTCGCTCTTTCTCGTTCTCTTTCTCTCTCTATTTCTTTCGCTCGCCCTCTCTCTCTCGCTTTCTCTCTCTCTAACTCTCTCGCTCTCTCTCGCTCTTGTTACGTCGCAGGTCGAGGGACGAGCGGGATAACGGGTGAAACGCACGGATCAACACCCTTTGTTTGGCCAAGTGGGAGCTCAGCCGGGACAAGGATGCAAGGCCAAAATTAGCGCGCTAAATAATTAAAACAATAAGTAATACTCTTGAGGTAAAAAGAGATAAACGTTATTTATTTGGTAGCAAAACGAACGTTGAGACGTAGCGGGTCTTTACACGCTTGAATATATTTATTTTTTTTTTCCAAAGGTTACATATTTTACTTCGAAATGAACATATTTTTATTTTGAATTTAATATATTTTATTTTAAATTTAATATATTTTATTTTGAATTTAATATATTTTATTTTATTTTTATATTATTATTTTCATTCATTTTCAGGGTCTGAAGAGAGGACCTCAATGGTGTCGGCATCTGACTCCGACGTGTGCATAGGAGAAGGTAAGTATAGTCTGGGGAAAGGGTCGCCGCGCAGCTCCGGAGGGATCTCCTGAGGGGTCGGGACGGGGCGACGGTACGGCGGTTGCTGGTCCGCGGACGATGTTGATGGTGCAGGTGGGGGTTGAGGCTGGAGCTTCTCCGCCGTTACCACCGAGTAGTGGGTTGGCCGGAAGGGAGCGACTGCGTTGACCGGACGAGGAGGAGGGGGGTCGAGGTTGACCTTCCGGGTAGGGGTGTTATTCCCGCGAGGCTCGACCCGGACAATCCCCTCTGCGATGGCGGCTTCGCGCCTAAGTTTAAATTTTTGGCCGGCCCTCCTTCGCGTCATCTATTTAAGAAAACAACCGTTCCCATACATTTCGTGTCACTGAGAAAATTTGTCCAAACAGGGAGATAAAGTCGTGCAAGAGTTTGCACTTCAACCAACCTTCCGTTCTTGGTGGAACTTCTCGTTGACTTCCTCGCCCAGTGCAGGGTTACAGCACCGCTCACGAGAAATCGAAATGCACGGATGGCTGCCCTCTATAATAGTATAAGATGAATTTAAAATAAAATTTTATTTAAAAAAAAAAATATTTAAGACTATCAGGAATTACTTCACCATAAAAAAAGAAGGGGGAAAACGGTGCAACATTGGGCACACCAGCACTCTCCCTATTGAGAGTGGTTGAATTTGTAATAAAAAAGGAAATAATAAATTTCTGGACAAATTTTGTTTGATTGATAAAAAAAACATTAATTCAACATTCAAAAAGGGGGACCAGTGCAGAGTTACATGCACCGGCACTCTCCTTGTTGCGAATAGTTAACTTTTGTATAGTATAGAAAATAAATAATTTTTGGACAAGTTTTTATTTATTTGATTAAAAAATTACTGGTTAACCATTCAAAAAAGGGGGACCAGTGCAATGTTACATGCACCAGCACTCTCCTTGTTGCGAATAGTTAACTTTTGTATAGTATAGAAAATAAATAATTTTTGGACAAGTTTTTATTTATTTGATTAAAAAATTTATGGGGATAAATTCACCATCCAAAAAGGGGGACCAGTGCAAAGTTACATGCACCAGTACTCTCCTTGTCCAGGATGGTTGAATTATTTATAATTTTAATTTTCTGGAAAATATTGTAATAGAATAAAAATGTATGGGGATTAATTCACCATCCAAAAAGGGGGACCAGTGCAAAGTTACATGCACCAGTACTCTCCTCGTTCGGAATGGTTGAATTAATTGCAATAATGAAAATAAATAAATTTGCGAATAATTCGTTTAACATTTATTTGACTGAAAAAAACATTTTAAATTATCAGAAATTAATTCACCATTCAAAAAGGGGGACCAGTGCAAAGTTACATGCACCAGCACTCTCCTTGTCGAGAATGGATGAATTATTGCAAATATTAAAAATAATAATTAATTTATAAATGATTCGATTCACGGGGTCTTAACACAGGGCCCAGTGCAAGGTTACGTGCACCGGACTTCCTGCCAGTGCCAAAACAGTTTATTGTACACCGAAAACCCACGATAAAGCGAATACATCCGTTTTTGGAATTAGGTTTGTTCTCCTGTAAACGAGGCCCAGTGCAAAGTTACGTGCACCGATACACTCGCCAATGTATGTGGCAGAGTTTCCACATACAACAGTAGATCGCACCCAATTTACCAATTTATTTCAATAATTTATTTTACTTTCAAATGCAATTTATTTTATTTTCAAATGCAATTTATTTTAATTTATTTTATTTTCAGAATTAATTCCTTTTTATTCGGGTTTCTAAATGACTTTTAATTTTCAGGTGGACTGTCCCGATGTCGATGCCCGGGGAAGGTTTCCTCTTAAAGGATTTTAATACACCATTCCCTTTTTTATTTTCAGGTAATGATTGCAGCACGCGATGATCCAGGAATATTTCCGGAACAAATACGAATTTTACCGGTATTATTACTTTAAGTTCAATAATAAAAATTTGAGCATGTGGGGGGTAGATTCGAAAGAAAGGCCTGTATCCTGCGTTTGTAATACAGTTAACAGGTCCTTCTGCAAGGAGGATGACCGCTGTCGTGCATGTAGATGCACCAAGAGCAGCCTCGCTCCAATGGGAGGAGAGTTAAACGGAGCCGTGCAGCCAGAAGCCAGCAGCCAGATCGCGTGTAGAGGCTACCCTCTCTCTAGTCCTCTTACGCGCCACATGAACGTGCTCAGCGTCCCCATGTATGGGTGTAGCTGCCGAAGCCGCGGTCGAAGTTTCTCGACCGCGCTCGGCTCTTTCCGACGCCGTCCGAGCGTCGCTTGCTCACGGACACGCGCTTCTCTGATTGTGTGATGGGCGCGCAGGGGACTAGAGAGAGGGTAAGTTTTGCACGCGATCTGGCTTCACTGCACCGCTGTCGTGCACGTAGATGCACCAAGAGCAGGCTCGCCTGGTCTTTAGAGGATCGCTAACCCAGTTTCACAATTTCAAACCTTATTATTGTAACACAAAAAAAACACAATATTTAAAATATAATAAAATGGTGGAATATGCCAATATGCGAGGGGATGAATCGAAAGAAAGTCCGGTATCCCGCGTTTGCAGTACGGTTAACAAGACCTTCCGCAAAGAGGATGACCGCTGTCGTGCACGTAGATGCACCAAGAACAGCCTCGCTCTTATGGGAGGAAAGTTACACGCCCTTCTGTCGGAGGGAACACCGCTGTCGTGCACGTAGATGTACCAAGAGCAGGCTCGCCTGGTCTTTAGAAGGTCGCTCACTTAATTTCGCAAATTCACAATTCCACTGTATTTTATTATTTTAATTGAACGGGGTAATTAACACATTTGCCCCACAAAACTCTATATATTTCACGTTTCACAATTCGAAATGTATTTAAAGGAAATAAAGTGACACTTGGGAAGTACTTGTAGGATAAAGTAGAAGGATGTACCTTGTATTCTTCGCAGTTTTCGAAGTTTTGAATTATGGATATTGTAGGTTTTTTATTATATTTTAATAAAGGCTTTTATTCGCCGTACCATATATGAAGACTGGGACTTGGCCCGTTTTGTAAGATAGTCGGTTTTACAGATCGCGCTGTTGGAGAGACCGGACAAGAACTGAAGATTCGATGCCTCTGTCCCCGAATATATGGTTGAAACTTCGCGAGTGGGAACTGATGCTCGCGTCGGATTATGCTGACTGGTAGGGATGGTCAGAGGCGCGTGGCAATGTTGAACCCGTGGGGATGGCCAGCGGCTCGCGTATCGATCTCGATCCTCTGTCAGGATGTTTAGTCTGGACTTCAGGATGTATATTCTGGAGATATCTAACGCTTAGCTTTTGGTGTCCGTTCGTTATCACGCGTTGTTAGCTGTCCTTTTTTTTCTCATGGGACAGATAGGAATAATCGGCGCGTGTGTCTGCACCTCTCTGTTCTTCTTACAGAATTATATGCTATGAGAAAAATTCTTTAAGTCCTCTCTGGGATCTTAAGAGTAATAAGAATAAGATTATTTGTACATACGCCTTTTGGCTTGTAGCCTGTTGCATGGCTTTACAATGTCTTATGATACTATAAGAGAGTAAATATAGATATATAATGATACTTAGGGTGGTTATATAATGTAATACTTGGCATCGCCATGCCTTAGGGTGGTTTAAATATGTATTATATGGCTTGCGGTGCCTTGGGGTGGTTTAAATATGTATTGTATAGCATCACAGTGCCTTTAGGGTGGTTATGATGTAGAAATATGGCTTTACAGTGCCGTAGGGTGATTATTATATAATAATATGGTGCTTAGGTGCTCAAAAAAAATGTTTTAGCAGGCCTAAGATTATTTTAGGGAGGCTCCTGGTGTCCCGGGAGGCCTTTACAACGTTAAAATCAAAAATTGTTATTTATCTCGGTTATCGTTAACAATATCGGGAATGTTGCAAACCATAACGTCTCAACTTTTTACGCCCTTTCGTTAGACAGGTCACACTATGGGGCTATCCCAATTATTAACGAAGTACAATCAAACAACGTAAAATTTTGAAGAAATCTGGAAAGCTGATATCTCGCTTGTTTGCAGAGCTACAGAAAAAAGTCGTGAACCTTTTCGACTTGGGTTTTGACGCTGAATTTTTAGGTAATTTTTGCAAACCTGTAGCATTGTTATTAACAATGTTATGTTGTAAATTTACGGGGAATTATGCTTTTTACCGATATTTTTTTATAGTACTAATACATGTTTGAGAATTCAAGCGATTTTGAACGTTTAGGGGGTCCCTCAGACCTTAGGGTGTTTGAAATAATTATTTGAAAAAAAATAAAATAGAGAAAAAAAAATTATAGAGCTCAGACTGAGTTATAAGTATGTATAGGTGGAGTGCTCAGGACGTAACAAAAACGATTGATCCCTTGCGAAAATTACTCGAGAAAGGTGCTTTATGGAAATGGACCGAAACAGAAGCTGAGGCATTCAAACAATTAAAATGGGATTTTAAACATTGTATCGGCTTAAAGCATGTCCTACAAGGATCTCCGTTTCGGGTGCAGACTGATGCGAGTGATCATGGAGTGAGCGGGATTCTTTATCAAATAAATGATGCTGGGCACCATAATGTAGTGAGTATGGTTTCTCGATGTTTAAATAAACGCGAGATCAATTATACTACTACTGAAAAGGAGCTCCTCGCAATCATTTATTCTATAACGAAATTTCGTGTCTATTTAATCGGAACCCATTTTGAGATTATGACGGACCACCAATGTTTGACTTTTTTGAACTCAGCTTCGTTCCGCAGTTCTCGAATTACACGATGGTGTCTACTTTTACAGCAGTATTCGTTCTCTGTTTCTCATTGTCGCGGTGTGGACAATGCGGTGGCTGATTTTTTTAGTCGCAATCCGGCGGGGCAATTTCGAGAGGGCGATGATCGTCGTGTCATGGTGTCGGCATTGAATCAGAGTTTTCTTCCTGTTATTTCTACGAGTGAACCACCTCTTATCACTGTCGCGATGTTGGAATATGATAAAGAATTAAAACGTAAGTTAAGATATATAGTGAAATGGCAACACGAGGAAGAGTCACTTAAAAAAAAAATAGAAGAGTGTCAATTACAATCAAGTTCGTCAGATTTTCTCGTTCATAACGAATTACTGTTTCATCTAGATAGGGAGGCAGGAAGGTGGAGACTTGTAATACCAAACAATTTGATTTGGGATTTGATCGAAGATATTCATGTTAAACTCGGTCATCCTGGTGTATACAAGACGCTAGGATACATAAAGAGATATTATTTTTGGAGAGGCATGCAAGGTCATATAAAGAAATATATCGTGGGCTGTGATTTGTGCCAGAGGGTAAAGTATTTATCAATTTCGATGGAAGGTAGTTATAATTTTGTCGAATTGAAAGGAGTTAATGACTTAATAACTGTGGATTTTTATGGTCCTCTGCCTATAGGTAGGGGAGGCGTACAATATATTTTCGTGATGCTCGATGTTTTTACGAAATATGTCTCTTTATACCCGATGAAGAAAGCGACTGTCCGGATGTGTTTGAAGAAAATTTTTGATCAATTTAGTCCCAAATTCGGAAGGCCATTACGTATTCTCAGTGACCACGGTACTCAGTTTAACTCTGCTGAATGGAAAAATCGTTTAGAGTCCGAAAAAATAAAGGTATTATATAGTTCTGTACGTCATCTTCAATCAAATCCCACGGAAAGAGTCATGAGGGAATTAGGTAGGCTTTTCCGTACGTGGTGCTCAGATCAACATACTCGATGGCCTCAATGTGTCCCTCGAATCGAAGAGGTCCTCAACCTCACAACCCATCATAGCACGGGATTTGCCCCGATGGAATTGCAGTTTGGGACGCCAGTACAAGATCGCATAAAAAAGCTCGTGCAATTCCCCGAGTCTCAAGAACGCGACCGTGTTTATCAACTTTCTCTTGCGCGCGATAATATGAGAAAGAATTTCGAGAGGAGAAGGAGGGAGCAAAAATCCGTATCGAAAGTTGTATTGAACGTCGGTGATTTAGTTTTATTGCGAGTACGACACCTTTCGAATGCGTTTGATCGGGTCACGAAAAAGTTTTTCCACCTCTTCGAAGGGCCATATAAGATCACTAAACGTGTGGGGGATAATGCCTTTGTATTGACAAACCCGCAAGATTCTTCTGAGGAGATAGGAACGTACAATAAATGCAATCTTCGCAAGTATTGTGTGAGCGCTGCATCAGGAGTTGCTGTTGGTTCCGATATATAAAAAAAAAAAAAAAAAACGGAGCGAAAAATAAAAAAGAAGTGGAAAATCGTCAGAAACCGATTTTATACATATAGCCATTACTTTGATTGACGAGAGAATGTAATTTGCGTAGGTTAGTGACTCGTTGCCGAGGGGCGGCGTTGTTCAACACTTGAATTTAAGTTGTTTCGACTCGCTGCCGAACTGCAGCGGCGTTTAATTGATAAGATTATGTAAATTATAATTATTTAAAACATACGATAAGAATCGGAGATATGATGAAATGACATGTATGTATGTATGAAATGAAATGAAATGAAATGTTCTTTATGTCATCCCCGATTATATCGATGGCTGCATAAAGGGGAGGCATTGTAACTAAGGGTTTGAATATCGCCACTGAAATGAGTAGTAATAAGGGAAGGGTGTATCTCTTGGGTAGTGGGGAAGCCGGCACCTCGCTCCCAAGAAAGCGACACTCGCTCTCTCTCATCTCGGGGACATCAAACGGTGAACACCGATCATCATTCATTCGCTCTGAACTCAACATAAATCGGGACTTTGGCATTGCGAGGGTTGGCCACCCGTTCGTATCCCGTCTTCGAGTTCCAGAGGATCTACGAGTCCATCGGTCGTCAGGAAAGATTCAATCTCCACCCCGGGATGAGATCGAGCCTCCAGACTACTGTTGCGCACTTTTGTCTAAGATAAGTTGGCCAACTATTTCAAATTTATTTTCGAACGAAAAGAAGGAAGAAACGAAATAACGAAAGGAGAAACATTTTGCGATTGTGCGGATGAGACTTGTGTGTATGAGTGTGGCGCGAGCAGTTGGACGATGCCAACGCTGATTGTTTCTCACATGATCGAAATTATTTATAATCTGATATGCACTTAATGTGATTGCGAACAAGATAATAAAAATTATGAATGTTACAGTACACACTGCTGCGTTAGCCATTTTTGCTTTCAATTTGACTCACAGGCTGTACTCGGAGCTTACGTGTATTCGCTCTATAGTGTCTTTAGGGCATAACAAATCGTTTCAATTTCAATTTCTCGCTCGCTCTCTCATCCCCTCTCTCTCTCGCTCTCTCCCTCTCTCTCAATCTCTCTTTCTCTCTCCGTACTATGTGAATCATCCATATAAGTAATTTTATAAATATAGTCTATTAACTATCCGTCTAATTAATTTCATATATTTAATAGAATGATTATAATCAACTGCGTTACATGTAAACACTGCTGCGTCGGTCACGTTTGGTTTAAATTTGTCTCAGTGCTAACGTCTTTTGGCCCCATATCGTCTCTAGGGCATAATAATTCGTGTCAATTTCAATTTTAATTTCTCGCTCGCTCGCTCTCTTGCCCTCTCTCTCTCTCTCTCCCTCTCTCCCGCGCTCTCTCTCGCATATCTCTCTCTCTCTCTGGCTCTCTCTCGCTCTTTCTCTCTCGCTCTCTCTCGCTCTCTCGTTCTCCTTCGCTCTCTCGTTCTCTCTCGCATCTCTCTTTCTGGCTCTCTCTCGCTCTTTCTCGCTCTCTTTCTCTCTCGCTCTCTCTCGCTCTCTCGTTCTCTCTCGCATCTCTCTCTCGCTCTTTTTCACTCTCTTTCTCTCTCGTTCTCTCTCGCTCGTCGTTCTCTCTCGCATCTCTCTCTCGCTCTTTTTCGCTCTCTTTCTCTCTCGTTCTCTCTCGCTCGTCGTTCTCTTTCGCTCGCTCGTTCTGTCTCGCTCTCTCGTTCTGTCTCGCTCTCTCGTTCTCTCTCGCTTTCTCTCGCTCTCTCGTTACTATGTGAACCATCCATGTAAGTAATTTCATCAATATAGTCTATTAACCATCCGTCTAATTAACTTCATGTATTTAATAAGGTCATTAAAATCAACTGCGTTACATGTGAACACTGCTGCGTCAGTCACGTTTGGTTTCAATTTGTCTCACAAGCCGTACTCAGTGCTTACGTGTTTTTGCCCCATAGTGTCTCTAGGGCATAATAAATCGTTTCAATTTCAATTTCTCGCTCGCTCGCTCTCTTGCCCCCTCTCTCGCTCTCTCGCTTGCATCTCTCTCTCGCTCTCTTTCTCTCTCTCTCTCTCTCTAACTCTCTCGCTCTCTCTTTACTACGTGAACCATCCATATAAGTAATTTTATTAATATAGTCCATCAACTATCCGTTTAAATAACTTCATATATTTTGTGATGGTCGAGTTTAGATGGAAGGTGTGAGAGGAAGTCAGAGATGAGATAACGAAGAGAATGATTTAAGCAGAGAGCGTTTATTACTGGTCTGTGCGATTGAACGGATGGAGATGAACTAAGGATTAGGACTAGCGCTAATGAAGTGGAGGAAATGTGAAGTGGAGGGGATGGTCAAGTTGCATTGTTCTGGACCGTGAGACCGTGGCCCAGGGATGCTGTGTGGCGAAATTGGAGGTGCTGATGTGTATGGGAACGAAGTGATAACAGGGTTGCTGTAGGTGTAAGGTGTTGTGTGGGAAAGGGATGGTTATAGGATAGGGCCGTTACACTCCCCCTCTTTGAGGACGATGGTCTCCATCGTTTACAATTTTTTGACCAAGAAATTTTTGGTATTGACTCTATATACTACGAATATTTTTACATTGATTTCAGTTATTTAAATGACTCGATATAATCTATTGAATTGTTTTTGTGTATTTTCTTTGTTCTTCTTCCTGCTGTTAATTGAGGTGTGAACCTTGGTGTATGTATTCGGTCACGGTACTGGGGCTGGAAAATGTTATCCTATTGGTGTCTCCATACTACTTGTTGATGTCTTGTCGTCTGGATGTTTCCGTTGGTTTTAATTCAGCAGCTGATGATTCTGAAACTAACTGTAATTGATTACGTATTGTGTTAGTGGGATGAGGTCTGTTAATTGTGATGGGTTTGGTTGTGATAGTAGTGAAAGTGAAGCGTTGATTGTCTCATTTGTTTTGTTTTTCCGTGTTCCGAATGGTCTGTGAGTCGTCTGGATTATTGCTTATTGTTTTCCTTTTTCCATGTCGCTAATTTCCTAGTTTGGGATTGTTATAGTCTGTCATTGTTTCCTTTTATTTGTTATTGTTGTTCCTTTTTATTCCATTACTTTATTATTGTTCCTTAAGTTTCTCTGTAACAGTCTAAGTTCTGATTAGTTTCGTGTTAGTGGAGTGTGGACGTTATTGTGATGTGGTTGGATGTGACTGTGCGTGTCTGGTTGATCGATATGTTGTTTGATGTGATTGATATAATTTTAATGTGTAGAGAAGAGAAAAGAAAAAAAAATAAATGTCATAGGGAAATATAATAATGTAATAAAGTGTTATATGATAATTAGTAAAAATCGTCGGAATAATAGATAATTGTAAATGTTTAACCTAGGTCTTTAATTTACATTCATACCGCATTCATACTCCGTCGGAGTTTGTCTTATTGATATTTTTTGTCTCGTGTTTCGTCAGTTTGTCGTCTATTATTCGTGTTACTGTTTCTTGTATGTCTCGTAGTGTCCTGTCTGATTGTGTGTCCAGTAATGTCAACAATTGCGCTAATGCATTGTCGAGCGTAGTGTCGTTATATTGTCGTTTCCATAGGAGTGGGATCGGTACTTTTAGGATTTTTAGGGTTTTCGGGATCGTAGATTCTCGCCCAATAGGTTTGTTTTACTGTTTTCAAATTGATGTCGCAAATTTCGAGATTTTGAAAATGTGGGTTGATCAATAGCTGTATCTCGCATTCAGCTCCATTAACTATTCGTTGTATTGGATTAATTTGTTTGCATATGGACAAAGAATTCATCGGTTTGCAATTTACTAAGTTATGTAAGCTAAAGTGATTTTCGAAATTCTCGGCAATCGCTGTGAAAGATTATGCCGGTTTGATGAATGCGAAATGTGTAACTGACGGGGTCTGATGCATTGGGACGTATGTGTTCGTACAATTTAAACGGGGTTACGTGGGAATGGTGAGTTTTCCACTAGAATGCCATTGTTCATAGCGGCTGAGTGATATCTGCAACATGTGCTATTTTGATTTTGTCTACGTGCACTACTTTTGTTTTGTTGTTGTCGATTTGAAGTCTAATGTTATTATTGCTGAGTATTTCCAAAATGGTGTATGGCCCGATGTAATTGGGATCTAATTTTCCCTTCCGAGGTTCTTTTAATAAAAATACTCGTTGTCCGGTTTTGAAATTTTGAGATTTTGTCTTCCTGTCATAATACCGTTTTGTGCGTTCCTTTGCCGCTAACTGCTTCTCGCGTGTCAATTGTCGGATTTCTTTTAAGTTCCTGTGCATTGTTAGCAGGTAGTCGTCGTATGTCGCTAATTTTTCAGGAGGTGGGAATTCGGATGGTAGTGAGGCTGGTTTTCCGAAGACTAATTCGTATGGTGTGTGCCCTGTTCTTTCGTGGACACTCGTGTTGTGAGAAAGTGCCGCGAATGGGATTAGTTCGTGCCAGTTTTTGTCCATATCGATGTAATGTTTGAGGTATTCGACAAGACTGTGATGGCTTCGCTCTAACGCTCCGTTGGACTGTGGGTGGTAAGTTGTCGTTCGGTACTGTTTGATTTTGAACAGTTCTGCGAAAGATGCGAATAGATCTGACATGAAGTTCGTACCCTGGTCGGAAAGTATCGCACGAGGTGCACCGAATGTCGTTATAAAGCTTGTTGCTAGTGCTTTAGATACATCGCGAGCTGTTGTTTGTTTAAGTGGAACCATGACGCTGAATCTGCTGAATAGATCGATGATCGTGAGGATGTATTCGTGACCGTCCTTTGTTTTTGGAAGAGGTCCGACGATATCTATTGCGATT